>CM060840.1:24845000-25460000 GCA_030762175.1 Metallyticus violacea | reverse complement strand
TATTTCGGATAAAAGCTGCATTATCTCCAACCGCAGTTATTGTTAAACAGTATCTTTGGGTGCTTTTGAGTATGTGATTGTTACGTTTGGTAGCTTGTGAACTGTTTACTGCCGCCCTCAGCTGTTCTGAAATAAACAGCAATTGTCTCGCAGAAACGTCTGACTTCAGTGCTAGAGTCAAGAGCTTACTTGACTTCTCATGATTTAAATGCAAGGATAATATTACTGACCTTATTGCCAATTTTTGGAATAAAATAATTAAAACTGCTAATCAATAACGTTCGATTTCAATTTGTCTTGGTCTTAGACTTGCATACTTTGACATAAACATACTGTCATAAGCCTTATAGTCGGTCTAGGCCTCCTAGAACTTTTTTTTTATGTTAAAGGGAAGAGTCAAATTTTGGAATACCCTAGCTCTGTTATCTCTTCAGAAGTGATGTGACTGAAACGGATGTACAAAGATATGTTTCTTTGATTTATTAACATTTTAAACAAGTTAATGTGGCATATTTAATTAGAGCATCGGTTTATAAGCAAAGAACAGATTCGAATTCTGCATTACTTATATTTCCTGGATGATCTATAATTTTTCCTGGATTAAAATCAGGAATAGTTTCGAAATTATAAGTGCAGAGAAAATATGATTTGAGGTCAGGGTAGGTGCGTTGAACATGGCCATTTTCTTAAGTAAAAAAGAATGGATTTATTTCAAAACTAAAAATGCCAGAACTTTTGTTGAAGTACTTTACGCCATAGTTTCAAGGTAAACTTTAAACTTTTCGATTTTTCCGTATGTGCCTTGCAGATAAAAATTTCTATTCTGACTCCTTATATTGATATTTAAATATTCGCTAATCGTCCCTAGTGATATCACATTGGCCATAGGACTTTTCTTTGGTAGCGGTAAATTCCGAACGTCTTCCTGAAGTCATATTTGCCACTAAGATCATTGAAGATAATTTATATGTATTAGAGATAGTGTCATAAATTATACTTTTTGCCTCGATCCTGGTGGTCTGGTAACCATACTTGCCTCCTAAACCCAAGATCGCGGTTTTAAACCCGGCCAGGATCGATGGATTTTTTTTTCGGGCTTAAAAATCCTAAGTATGGCTTCCTTCGGAAAGAAAGTAAAATGGGTTCCTTGTCAGGCACGAAAAAGAACCTCAAGCCTGAAAGAAGAGATCTCTGAGCAAAATTTGTCGGCTGTTTCACGCCTTGAATTTAATAGGATGCTGATGACGTGAAATGTTAAAGAACGTCCGTAAAGAAACCTAATCAACAACAAAATATATTTTTTGCTTCAATAAATATTTTATGTGTCTAGGTAGGTAATTGCCAACATAAAAAGGGAGTTTCTATGTTGCATGGCGACAAAGAAAAAGAGCAGTTAATAAAAAGATTAGGAATGAAATAGAACATTCAGAGCCATGAAAGGGTGTTATTACAAAAAATTAAAAACATGTTTTTTTTTTAAAAAAAAAGAAGCATCCTATTTATTTTATGATTTGCAGTAAAGAACATTACAAATCATGTTCATGCGGTCTCCGCCTTCCTGCTAGCCAGCAGCATGGCAAAATGAATGTCCTTTTGGTTTATAACAGTTTTAATTACGTTAGCACCAAAAAATAAATCTACTTTGACCTAAGAGCAGCAGAAAAGGAGCAGTCCTTTTAGTTTTAATGGGCATTTTCCATTGCGTAGAATTTACCTGATTTCACTTATGTAATGCCATCATAAAATAGACCAATGAAATGAAGCAAAAGTTTGAATTTTGATCAATCACAAACCGATATCGCAGTGAAATTATCGTATTTTTTATCAAATCCCTTATCACGCAAAGTGCATTTGTTTTGTGCTAAGTGTAGCCAACTATATACCCCCACTATATAATTCCTGAGCACGCATCACTCACCACTATTCTGTGTTTTCAGTAATTGTACATTTAACTAACTTAACGCGTATTCATTGAAGCAATTGTTTTTCCGTGCTCAGCCAAACAGCTTGAAATCGTTTTGTAAATTATGTAACAAAACCTACCTAAGTAACCATATATATTTAATTAATATGTTGTTCTGTGATAAAATATTATCTCTGTTTTGTTTTTCAGCTGGTATAAGTAAATCGGTTGGTAATGATTGTAACAATCGATTTTTGTCTATTTCTTTAGAGAGGTAAATATTCATAATAAATATAACATTTTGTATAATTGTTAATATTCTGTGCGCGAATTTCCAATGTATATTACTTTTATTGTTATTCTATTTAGGAAATATCCCCAAACCCATACTTGACTCTTCTCTACTGGCATTACTGACATCGACATTCGTTCCGTTGCTTTTCGGCTTGAAAAGTTAAGTATTTATAATACAAATATACTTATTACAATTTTTAAGACAAACTTTAGAAAAATTATATTTAATTCTTATTTTATTCGTGAAATAGTCTTAATAAAAATCACTCGAGCATCTGAGATTGCCGATAAATTCACGAACATAGTAATATCAGAGACCCCCTATTGTAATATTACTTGTGATAAAATTAAACAAGTTTTGGATTACTTCTAAAGGATTCACAAACATGAAATAGCGTCCCTGTATGCCCACTTACTGCTGAAGTCTATCAATTATTTTTTGAAATAGTCCGTTTTGATGCCATGAGATTTAGCGGACAAAAGAGATAAAAATGTACAAAATTCAAAGATATTGGGCCATGATCTCGTAGACCTACCTACCATCTCCCATATAACCAATTGACACATAGTAAACACCTCGTTAAATAAATAAAATATTACTTCAAGTAGAATTAAATGTTTATAAAATACGGTAAAATTTTGTGGAATTTCAGTTGATCGGTAAATCAACAAGGCTAACTAACGTTTTTATAACACAACGCAAGAGAGAAAAAGTTGCAAAGCTGGGAGTGCTAGACGTCAGATACAGACGTTTACGTAAAATATTTGGCTCTCCTTACCAGACCTTCAATTTTGGATTTTTCAATATGATAGATGAATGTGGAAAATTGTACCTACACAATATAATGTGCCAAATGTTCTGATAGCGGATAACACTAACAAAGTAAGGGGTGATATCAATAGCTGTACTAAATAGGGGGCACTCGCATTTATAACAGGGGGCATGGAACAATTTTGAAAAGTTATTGACTAGGAGCTGTTTATTATATTAATGATGATGATGATAATAATAATAATAATAATAATAATAATAATAATAATAATAAAAACAATAATTTATATCAGTGATAATGGCATCTTTCATAGCTGTTTATCCTGCTATTCTTAGTGAGGTAATTCCAAGTATCCTTTGTTAATCTACTTCTTCCACTTCGTATTTTTGTTGCAGAAATTGGTGGGTTCATCTGCTCAATCTTAAAGTTCAATTCTTTACATCTTGGTAAAAATCGTTGTATATTGCTCATTTCTTGCCTAAGATAATTTAACCACTTTTTCCAATAAGATTTACACGCATATGAAATGTTGCACTTCGAAATTTGCAGTAACTAAAAGGCATAAAATATGAATGGCAGCAATGTATCGTACATCACAAGAATATGGCGGGACAACAAATGAATAACTTCCCAAGGACATAATTATGATAATGCGCTTTAAACTTCCGACATTTAATGATGATAATTGAATTTATACATAATTCAGCTCCGAATGGATGTTTGTCTCCTTTTCTGGTTTATAAAGAAGAAACAGATGTAAAATACATGTTGGTTATCTACCTGACTGTTTTTTCTTTAGTGAATAAACCCTATTTGTTTTATTAAAATTCTTAGTACTGTATTAAAATAAACACAAAATAAAATAAATAATGCATCATAGAAATCAAGGAGAATAGAGGACAAATTAATATAGTAAAATAGACTCGTGAAATATTTATAGGAATTTGAATGTAAAGCGACCTATTAAAACAGAATTGTTGCAGTTCAGTTTTAAATAATGGCACTGTCCGACAGCCCCTAACTTTTCTAGAAGCCATGTTTCAACTCAATAACGAAGATGGCATACGATAAAGAATATGAAGATGAATTATAATGAGGTGTAAGGAGCAGATCATTGTGATGAGATCTGGTGACTAGTTCATGATGCGCTTTGAAATGTTCAAGAATTGGACTTTGCTTCCAATTTGCACCATGTTAGTAGTCATGATAGTGAAGTCACCAGGGGCAGGTTTTAGTAAGAAACAATTTCTTCCTGCACATTAACAAAAAAGCGCCAATTCTAGTTGCGTGTGCTTGACGCTCTTCTATTGTATCCAGTTTATTATTACGCAGATGCGTTGCATTTTTACTTTGGATGGAGCGTTAAACAAAAATAGTAAATGCAATTGGTAGCCAATGTTTGCGAACAATGGTTTACAGTCTGAAAATCTCTGGTATGTGTGTGGCGAATTTCCTTGGGAGAATGCATTCGCCAGGAATGGGTACAGTTTGCTACGGTCTCAGTCCACTTAAGCGAACCGTGAAACAACTTGCTTCCTCATCCCGTACCATCAATCTGCTCAACGGTTGATTAATCATCAGGACATACACAAAGTATGTAATTGCCGTGTACACTTGAAAGCAAACAGTTTCTTAACGCGATTATATTGTTACCAACTTTAAATTTTTCTTGTGTTTTTGTAGTCTAAGTAACTTGATGAGTTATAAAATTGTTGTTTTCATTAATAACAGTCATTGATATTCAAGGATATGTGCATGCATATACAAGTTAAATATTTAACAAAAGTTTATGTGCACAAGATATACTGTAAATAAAATACACTTCCATTAATTACTAATGGCATACGGTGCAGCTAAAACTTAATTGCCTCAAGAGTATATTGCAATTAGCTATATAGCATGGAGAAAACTGTCGTATTATAGATCAGGTTACGTTAAATTAAGATCAAAAAGAAACTAGAAAAATAAATGCTGGAAACTTTGCTAGAGTATTGGCAAACGTTACAAAAATCTTTCAGTATCGTATAAAAAGCAGTTTACATAGCATTTATCTATAGTAAACTGTGTTACATTAAGTTACAAAAGTTTTATTTTATTAATTGCTCAAACATATACATCCTAAGATGGAGTTTTTTTGTGAACAAAACTATTTTTGAGACCATAGTTGCTAAACCTGTCACACCATCGACATAACTTTTGATAGCATTCTATTCTTCCTCACCCCTTCTCTAAAATAGCTCTTTATATGCACAAAAAACCACCCTTATTTAATTAAATTTAGCATATGTAGACACACAGTAGGCAAATTTCTGAAAATTTTTGAACTAACAAAATCTTCTCAGAGAGCATCCTTTAATTCGGTTTATAGCGTTAATGTCTCAGATAAGACTTTCATATGTTGGCACCCAGATAATGTATACTCGTAGGTATACTGGAATCCTTAAGACGATCCATCTCATTAATGTAACTTAAGATTACTTCCCCAGCTTATGCTTTTTACTATGAACTATATAAATTTAGGGTGAAACAAGTGACGACTGAGAAACGCCAAAGAAATATTTTATCGCAGTGCTTTAATGGAAAGTTAAACCATCTGAAGTTTCATAAATAGAGAGTTAATAAAATACAAAATATATCAGTGAGGTTATTTGAGTTCCAGGACACAGGAGCGCGGCTGCTTACTGGGGAAATGCAGCCGTGACAATCGGAAAGAGGAAGATAGGGTCGTAGCGCATAATGTTATTATTTTATTTTAGTATTTATATTTTTACTAGACGCTTAAAATAATGTTGCTATAAAACTTTTTGTAATAAGCTCTAGCCTTTGTTATAAAAGAGTTTAAAATGATTGAACTCGGAGGCAATACATTGCCATCATCCGCGCAACTTCATTGATTAGGGCAGTACTGCAGGGGGGGGGGGGGGGGGGGCTTGTGATCACCTCAGTAGCATGCGATATTTTCAAAAGCTTGCATTTGTTTGAATGAAAATTAAAGTATTACTAAACTTATTAAAACATAACACATTAAATAATATTAGTCATTAATCTTTCTTCTTAGAAGTTGAATTTGTTTAATCAATCAAGAAATAGCATTCATTACTGCACACAATGAAGCAAATACACGGTGTTGCAAAAACTCCTTATATTTTTTCAAGTTATATCCTCATGTAGTTTAGTGGCGCGGATGCCATATTGGTTACAGCTTACAGTAATTAGGAATAGACCTAATTAGACGTATGTGTTTATTTTATTTTATTTTTTTTATTTTCAATTATCGAGTAGACTATAAAACTATACTCAATTGATGTACATTTATTGTTGGATACTTATTTTTTCTGATACTTGTGAATCTATGTAATTATATTTTCCTTTATCTGTTAGTGATCCTAAACGGCTGAATTGAATGTTAAAAATTTTACACAATGACAGTGACATAAAGGGGACACTTTTCAAAGAAAATATCTTTACGAATTACCTGTAGTATGTTCTCACCAGTCAGTACTGGGCTATTTCCATACATTAAATGGAGATTCTGGGGCAACATGTGTTGTTTAATGAACAGTCACAGAGTATTACAATAACAAATCACATACATTTTACATTTTTCAAACAAAATCTTTCTCTGCTACTCAGCATTGACTTGTAATCGGGAAAATCTTCCGCTCAATTTCGCAGGATGTAATTGGGGCAAATTTAAAATATGCTCTATCATTACTGTTGAATTCACGGTCAGCTTTATTAAAAATTAAAATGCTTACCATTCAGAATGTTACCATTTTTGCAGAGATAGGTTACCTGCTAACAGAAGAGTTGAACTTAGTACGGAAACTGAAAATAGAATCCTAAATTCTCCATTATCATTCTGTTTACCTATTCCTTTCTATGCAAGTACCCTTTCTTTAAAATAAATTCCAGCCTAAGTCACAGAAAAGATGCTTTGTGAAAGTATTTTAGAAAAGAACATTCTGAGAAACTACAAGCAACAATCCAGGGATGTGTGAAATCCCCCTTGACGACTGTAAAGGGGTGAAAAGGGAATGAAGTATTATAAAATATGGCCCAATTATGAAACATGACAGAAAATTGAAGAAAGCCAAATTATAACATTATACGACTAATGAAAAACACATATTAATCATTCAGGTGAAATCATGCTTATTTTAAAATTGCATTAGAAAGCACTTGTCACAATAATTCGGCCCATAGTAATAAGCAGAAAATAATATAATAAAAATAAGTAGTGATATCACGATAGATTAACACTTCCGATTACTGCGCTGTCGGAATTTACTGGTGGTTACTCCCATCATGTATTTTAATTTTTTTGGTCTGTTTGACAACAAAATCTTACGCCGCAGTTTTCCACTATTGGTCACAATGATGCCTTTGCTTTCTTGGAATAGTTTTTCTGGCCTTCTTGTAGTTGATTTTTTCATAATATCATCGCAATCATCCGTTCAATAGTCAGTCACCAATCGCTCACTTCAACATTTGCACTATCAATTTCAGATTAATAGACGTAGCCTAAGCCTCCATTTCCTCTCCATATACCTATGCCATTTACATACCATTTTCTTCGTTGTCGTTTATTAAGTTTACATTGTTCAAATTAACCTCAAGGCTAAATAATTGAATATTAGTACAAGTACATATAATCAGGACATATCTTTCCACGCAGCTCAAAAGAATTAAAGGAACACATGTTTAAATCAAATTCCCAAAATAAATATTGATACAATTAAATTTTTGACAGTTTGCAAATGTTTATTGAAGAATTGTATAAAACTAGAATAGGCATTCTAACAAACTTTTATTTCACAGGATTAGAAATACGAACCAATTATTGATTGATACAGAAAGCAAAGTGGAAATACAAGATTACATTGTTTAGTAATCAATGTTTCTACATTTATTTCAGTATTCAGTACCTAGTGTCCTCTGTGAGCTGCGATGACTTCGTAACACTTATGTGACACGATTCGCACCAGATAAAGATTAGTGGGGTTCTCTCCCATTCTTCAGTGAGTGCATTTGCGAGTTCTGTGGCATAGCAGGATGCTCGCGATTAAGTTTTACCATCTTACCCCACAGACGTTCAATCGGATTAGGTCAGAACTCAAGCAGGCCGAATTTGGCATTCTTGCAGGACATCTTTGGTATTCCGTGTTGTATGAGCTTTAGCATGCATTAGAAAAAATCAGGATCCATACCATAAGCAAAAGGTACGACATGTTGAAGGATAATGTCATTAATGTAAACGTCAACATTCATACGCTGTAGGACAAGAAGCTCTGTCTGCCTGTAAATCTGTCATGTTTAATAATGGCTGATGGAGCAAGACGTTCACCGGGACATCCCCATAAACGTATACGACCATCGCAACCCTTCAGACGAAATCTTGACTCGTCTGTGAAGAGAGCAGCCTTCCATTGCCATAATTTTGAGCAAATCTCAGCCGGGCTTCCTTGTGCTGACATTTCAAACGAGGGACTTAAAACTGGATTTTACATCTTGGCTCTGAATTTCTCAGTCTGTTTCTTAAATTCTTACAATCTGATCGGAAATCATTACTCCAGTTGTTGATTGTACTCATTTTGTAGATCTCTGGCTGTAGATTTGCGTTTGCGCAAAGTTCATAGGACAAGATATCTATCCTATACTTCTGTTATCTTCTTCTTATACCCTTGTCCGAGCCACCTCTTGTATATATCGCCTCCAAACCCTATGGACGACAGAAGGGCTGACATGATGAATCCTGGAGACAAAGCGAATGGAAAGACATCTTCAATCCACGCAACTGTTCGTGCAATTGATGTTTCATTCAGATGTCTCATTGTTCTGCATTAGTCTCAGAGAACACAAAATAACAATTCCCTACCACATCTTGCTCTTAAAAAAAATAGTCAAAGAGCGCTCGCTTTGGTTTCAACATTTGTTAAACTTCACTAACTTATTCAGAGAAAAACTAAAAAAAATGCCAGAAGATTTCTATTCTAGTTTTAAACAATACTTCAAAACATAACATCTGATTCAAAATTACATTGTATCAATATTTATTATAGGACTTTCGTTTAAATATGTGTTTCTCTAATATTTTGCGCAGTGTATTTTCTTGGTAGTTTGATTACACTTAGCAAAAACGCATTTGTCATTCCCTATAATGGAATATGGACCTTGATCTTTAAGGTGATGTAATTACCTGCACAAAATTTCTGATGTAAGATCACTAATAAATAATGAATATTTCTTTCATTCTTTTATTCCATATTCACTGCTGAACTGTTCTGAAGGCTCGAAGCTTTAAACTGCGCAAATGGTGTTGAAGAATCCTTTGCTAAAAATGAGGGCACAAATCTCAACATTAAACCTTATTATTTTTAAGACAGATTATGAACAGAAATGAGCGTTAGGGAAAAAAAATTACTAAAAGAATTCACAAAGATATCTGGGATAGGTATCTAAGTAAATTTGAAAACTTTGCATTTGGAAATCATGAAGAAGCTTTTATAAGTCCTCGATGGTTTGATAATACATAGAAAGACAAAGTTAGAATCGGAACATTCCAAATGTATTCTGTTACGTGAAGTTAAGGTATAATTTAAACTTGTATCGGTAAAAGTTAATAATAATTTAAAGTGCATTGATTCGATAACATTGACTAACTAGACGAACATTAAATGAAATTGCTGGTAATAAAGTTGTAGGGCAAGATGGGATTAATGTGAACTTTTAAATTATGCAACAGAAAATATAAAAGAAAGTTTATTGTGTTTACTAAACATATTTTGACGACTTTAAGAATACCTTTTGAATGCAATAGTTATAGCTTTTTTTTTCCGAATAGGAAATAAAAGTAAATGCGATAACCATAAAGGAATGAGTTTATTATTAGCTGCATACAAAATATATGCCAAGATAGAAGAAGATGAGAGCATTTCTCATGATGAACAGAATGCTTTTAGAAAAAAAAACATCTTTCTTCTATAGAAGCAATTAATACATTTGTAGATTATAGCAAGGCGTTTGATATCATTGATAGATTTTTACTTTGGGTTGTGATAAAAAGATCGCTTAATTAAAGGCATGCCATGAGAAGATGAATGCCAGATAGCTTTAAGGCGCCAAGGACTTCGAACTTCTTTGCGCCGCCATTAATTAATTTCATTACATTTATGACTTACACCTAGTATTCTTTCCACAATCTGCAGATGTCGCGAGAAGACCAATGCAGTCGAAGCGACAGTAAATAAAACATAAAAAGATGTTCTGATGCCGCCAAAGAATAGTAACAAAACGAATAAACTAAACATTTAGCGTGATAACTGTATTATAAATACTCTTAATGCTTGCAGATGATCAGGCAAGTTTTCGAGAAACTGAACACCTGCCTACAAACTATAATATAAAATCCACGTATACCAATTAACATTTTCGGTTAAAAAGTCCAATCTCATGTCTTTTCAAGAAAAATATGCAATAACATTTCAAATAATTCTGAATGATGAAGCAAGTTATAGTTTAAAATATTTAAAGTTCAAAATGCCTTAACATGTGATGAAGTGTGCAAAAATAAACTACATATATACTATGAAACATTTGGGATAATAGGACGCACAGTTTTAGGTGATAACTGTGAAATTTGAGTTTTAAATAGACGTTGAAAAAAATGAGAATGCAGAGATGAAAAATGTAATACGTGTAGTTGGTTTCTCCCTCATGGATGACTTTCCAAGTATTTGAGTTAAATATGTTAATCTAAATTGAACAGTAAGGCAGAAGAAAATATACTGGTATGAATGTGTTAAAAGAATAGAGACAGGACGAATAACATACAAGTATTAAGTTGCAAGCTTAAAGGTTATTGAAGTGTAGGTCTCCCGAAAAGAAGATAAGCTGACATTCCTTTGTTACCGGAATAGACATCAATAGTCTAACTTACAAGCTGATGATGATGGTAGCTTTTTAAGGTTCAAACTCCCGGTATCTTTTACGAGTACTTAAGACAAGTTAATGGTCGACTAGGCAATGCATAAACAGGTTCCATTCTCTCCATCATTTCGTTCGACAACTACCAGAAAGCTTGCCCTGCTTGTTGCATTTGCTATCAAGTATATTATATAGTTCTTTTACATATGAGAATAAAACAGGTATTCGTGTACCAGAATCGTATCGCTTGTTTATGCAGTTATTTACAGAATGAATCTTGCTCAGGCGAATAAGTAATTTTCATGGTTCTGGATTATTGGCTTAAGAATATGCGCATATTCTGGGATTAAATATGTATGTATGAATGACGCTTTTTAAGTACTAACCCTCAATGATTGGTATACCAGTTAAGTGGCACTGAAAGAGTGATGTATGAAGTTTATTTATGCTTCAAAACAAACCTGTAACGATTATATTGCACTAATTTCCGTTTTGCATTTTTATGAATATCAATTCAAATTTGTTTGCATAACATATTTAAATTTTCTGCATCTAAAAGATCGTAAATTCATAGACGTTAATAACGGTTATAAATGCAAATTTCGGTAATATCAAAATTTCCTCCAACGTATTTATGCAAAGTGATGCCTATCATTTCATCTTTCGAGGAAACAATTTAATAAGAACAGTTAGAGGCAGGTTCCGTTAAATCAGTTTTCCAAATTTGTGATTACCCTTTTTAAAGAATAACCATTATAAAGTTTACCGAATATTTTACTAATAAAACTACAGGTTTTGCTCAACTTTTCGTTCAGATATTTGACTGGCATTTTAAATTATGATCTTGCAAGTGTGTGATCAAATTCCTTGTTCTCTTCCAATTCAATATTTCTTTGATTATGAACTAGAAATTAAATTTAAAACTTTTTAAAATTTTTCTTATTTCTATTATCAATCTCAAAAGGGGAGGGAGAACAAACAAAAACACAACACGCGAATATGCATGAGAATTTCTGAATCATTAATGAAGTGGGGGGAAGCATCATCTTGCTGCCAGATAAACGTTACATTCTACGGCTGATTTAGATTTAGCAGGCACTTCTCTGATGGTAGGAATATTTGGAACGAAGGAGGATTCCACTCTAACGGCACCTTGTCTATCTTACACTCCCGGGCACCTACGATTAGAAGGTACGAGATGCAGGATACACTGGGCAACCAGGTACCCGAAGAGGCGATGCACATTTGTGTCGGGTCCCTAATGTTTTCATAGATGGCAACTCTCGCCGGCAGACCCGCGAGAGCCACTTAGGCATACAGGAGACCCCCAAACAGAACTCACCAGACGCTGGGACTGCAGCTTTCTCCTGTTGCCGCTATGGCACAGTCATTCTCGCCTCACGCTTCCGACCCTGAAATGGTTGCTGTGGATTGAAATGAGAGGAAGTAGCATTTCCCTAAGTGACCAGAGGAAACCATGAAAAACCCAAGGTCAGGAAGATCCCTAAAGAGTGAACTCAAGATCTCCCCAATGAAAGTTTCAACGTTACCGCTTGAGTCATCCTCATAAGGCCCTATATCTGTGATTCACATGCTTTTAGGGCAGTTTCCTTTTCTTTTGTTGGTCATTGTTCTCTCTCTTTATTCTCCTTCCTTGTTAATGTGTTTTCTTATTAACGAAACTAATTATTGAACTTCAAAAACTCTAAAAAAACGATTTTGAATTGTGTTTAACGACCGTTTTTACTGCTGAGGGATCACATCCGGTGAACACTGATAATACATGAAATGAGATATTGAGAAACGATTTTTTTTTAACCGAAGGAAACGTTCCAGGCCTAAGTTTTGGATACCTCCCCAGCATTTTCCAGTTATGAGAAATGAGGAAAATTTGAAGGAAAAAAAAAAACCTCAACCAGGGAGGACGGTCCTGGTGGGAATTAAACCCCAAACCTCTCGCCCATGAGTCCGCGTCTTGACCACCTCAGGCACCTAAATAAACGTGCATACGCCATAGCCATAAGACAACATTGGCAGTTAAACGACGTGATCAAGAAGAATCGTCCTCATTGACAAAGAAAAGGTCTTGATCTATCATGATAACGGTCAGAGCATAAATTTATGTGCGGTTGTGACTTCATCATTATTACACTTAAGATATGAAATCCTTCCTCATTCCCCTACTCTCCGCATCCGGCTCCCTCGGACTACTTCCTGTTCTTCACCATGAAGAGATGGTTCACAGGAAGAACCTTTCATCCAAAGAAGAGGGTGTCGCTGAAACAAATGGGTATGTTGCAGAGCTAATGAAATAACGTTTTGTGGTTAGGGTAAACAAAAATGCTAGAATAAGTGTATAGATTTAAAAGTAGATTATATTGATTTTTTTAAAGCTTTGTCTTCTTTATTTTTGCACGGAATCATCAAATAACCTCGTAAACAAATAACATATGCTTCACAGTTAATGCGCTGCAGAAGAAGAAGAGCCAATAAGAAAAGTACAATAAACCGGAATTGAAAGACAAGCCAAATCAACAAATAAGAAGTTGGTTTTCGTGATTTAGTGGTAACCATACTTGCCTCGTAGACCCAAAATCCTCAATCCAGGTAAGGGTCGATGGGTTTTTTCGAAGGGAAATATCGGGGTCCCGTGTCGAAGATTTACAGCACCTAAAGGAACCTCAAGCCTGAAAGAAGAGGACTCTTATCAAAATGTTCGGCCGTTTCACGCCCTGAATTGAATGGGGCACTGATGATCTCAGATTTTAAAGTGCGTCCATAAATAAAACAAATATATAAATAAAATAATTAAGAAGATATTTTAATTATCTATATTAGATTGCTGGTCTCTGTTTCTTCTTTTTTTGAAAAGACATGTAGGTATAACATTAAATGTTCTAAGAATAAAATATAAAAACTGCAAAAAATATCACAGTACCAACAGTTGATGCTAAGTAACACATGTGCACTAGTATTATGGAGAATGCTGCCTGGAGAATGTGATTAGCAAGATATCTCGTAAGGAAAGGCCGCCTATGTGAAGGGCGATGTCTTCCAGTGTGCAATGAAGTTCATTACATGCTACACACCACGCCATATTAATGCTGCTCACGTCCGGTCCGCCAGGAATGTCTTCATTATAATGCATCGTGAACTTTTGTATGTAAGAGCGTCCATTAATAAGTTTTCGTTTTGCTTTTTTTTACTGCTAATTTAATCAAAGCATAGACTGGCTTAGAAAAGAACGCAAGTTAGCAATAACTACAAGGAAATTCAAAATATATTGCCTTATATTTCTGGCGCATTCAGCAATCTCAACAGTGCTTCACTTCAACATTGGTTCTAAATTGCATGACGCCGTCCGTATCTCAGACTTGAGCAGTCTGCTGACATGCTCTTGAATAACAAACATCAGCTTTGTTCCGAAACCCGTTTTTTCTGCATTATCCTTGTAACTTTTGCACCATCTCTCTTTTAAGTGTCTCATCCAAGAGTTAGTTTGAAGGACATAATTTGCATTGCAATAGTTTTAATATATAATATTTTTTTCCAACCCATAGAGTGAAAGTCTCAGCAACTTTATATTTTAAATTTTCTTTCATCACTTGGGACCGGAACTCGGAGCTTCTTAATATCGAGTTTATATTGTAATTATTGTTATAATTAATATTTTATGTATGTAAATATTTGAGCAGATAGGAATATTTTGTGCTTATCGGAGCAAGGTGAAAGTATGGTATTCATTTTTCAGGTTCTACTATTGTGATGACTGAAAGACGCCTGTACACGCCTTTTCAAAGAGTTATTGTATTACATGTTTAAGGAAGGTTTGTCGACGGTCGACCTGGGGGAAGCAGGTAGTGGAAAGAGTCGGAGATGGGCTAAAAATTGTTACTTTCCATCTGTGGGAATACTTTAAAGCGAACATTGTCGGCATATTGTAAAAGGGTCATTTCCACTTTCAGGGTAACAACTACATTGTTTGTCTAACGGAACAAGGGGGACAAGGATGCACAATACGTAGGAAATACAGCTTTCTGAGAATGCATCGAAGATGACAGATATGAAATAGTATAGGAGACATTAAAGGGCCTCACCGCCAAAATAACATTTTCCCAGGAAATAGAGATAGCAAACAGATGGGTAAAAACGTGCGTTAACTATGTGAATATTTTGTTGATCTAAAAATAACTAAGGGAGAAAAGAACAATTACTATATAGATTCAGTATGAAAGGGGAAAGCCGAAATTTATAACCAAGGCTTTTTCTGGGAAAAGAATGATCGAAAAATTTGTAAGAGTGTAGGGAAAGAAATAAGAATAATCAATGAACCCCGTTCTAAATCGTACAAACAGAGCCAATCTGCGTGAATAGATATTAGGAAATGTCCAATGAGGAAGCTCGGAATTCACTCTGATTTCAGAATAATATAGAATTAAAATTCGCACAAGAAGGGGTTTAGGAATAAAAAATCAAATGTTAGGGTGATCAGGAAGCAGTAGTGAAGAAAGTAACAAGAAGTAAGAATTCGAAGTGAGGCAATAAGAGGCTGTAAGAGGGCTCAAGAGTTGTCTAATAGTCAGGAGCTAGAAAAAAATGATAACTAGAACTCAGGTCTCCATGGACAGTCCGACCTATGACGAGAAAATGTTATATAACGAATAAAAGTTATATATACAGAAAATGTCGTGTGCTATTCTCTGTGACTAGTATTCGAAAAATCCTCGTCCCGTTGACTCCAAGTCACAAAACATCCAGCGAACACGGCCCTGTGAATTTATTACCCACAATATCAACACAATCCCCTCTCAAAGCCGAGGCTTCAAGAACCTTGAGAGCTCCAGAACATCCGCCGTACACACCAAGCACGGCACAATACCGCTTCAAATTGGCGCCGCAATGTGGGGCATTGATACTATACTCACACATATAATCATCTAACCTATTAAAATTACGCCCCTTACACAATACTGCTTCACACAAGAGAATATAGCAAACACAATTTCAGTTTTTCAATCTCCCCTTCTCTTTGACGTCACCTATTCCTCCTAGCAGTTTATTGCAAGTTCTTATTCTTGCTTGGCATAATCTTATGAGACAAATGCTTCTTTCTATCCAATTCCGCCCTTGATTACTTTGGGTTTCACTCGAGGCTTTGGACATGTATCATCATCCACTTCCAACTATTGGCTATTGGCGGTATATCCCACGATTAATTACAGAAGTACTCAAGCGGAATTACATTACCCTTTTATTTGCTTCTATCCTTTTCCCCTTTTTACTCTTTGAAAAAATAAACTGAAAAAAATACTACGAAACTTTCACTAAAAGAGCACCAAAGACAACATAAAATATTTATATTTCATTCATATAATATTGTTCATAAGAAAATTTGGCTAGTATAAATAATACTTCTCAAAGTAATACAGGTTTTTATTAATATGTGTATCCAAAAATACATCTTGACTGGGAAATAAATGGTTTTATATTTGAAACAATATAATTATTTTAACAAAAAAGTACATATTTTCTAAATTTACGGACTTTATTTTCAAATTTCCAACACACTTTGTTTTCATTGTATGGAATGAAAAATAAGCAATATAAAAACCGCACTTTCTGCAAAATTGTTAATAATAACTAATATGACTAAATTTAATTTATTCATATTTAAAACGATAGCATGACATTTTTACTTAATTTAAAAAAACAGTAAAATAATATGACTACAGGTAGAGAACAATATGGCCACAATCTCTTTTAATGGCCTTCTGCAATTATGCTCATGGTAGAAACGTGTTTCTACGAAAGCTGGAGCTAACAGGCATTTATGCTCTCGTTAAACGCATTATTTTGCCAATGTTTCTTAAACCCGTACTACAAAGAGGCCGCAGATCTGGAAGTATGGTGCTTATGCAGAAGGCATAAAATCGGTTCTGTAGCTCTAACACTGATACACCAAGTGATAATATCTTCAATATTTGGAATATCTCATTACAATTTAGGGCAAATAGAGTTTTGGGGCATAAAAATTCTAGGTATTATTTCCTTCGGAAGGAAGTCATATATTTACGGCAGGTAAAAGTAGCTCAAGCCTTAAAGAAGAGGCCTCTGAGCCAAATTTATCGGCCGTTTGACGCCCTGATTGGAGGGGACGCTAATGCCAGAAAATATTAAACAGCATCCTTAAACAAATCTAACAATAATTAACAATAGTTGTAAGCATTCAGTCTTTCTTTCTACCAAATTCTCCCCTTAGTGTGAAACTCCTGCAGAAATCATTACCTTGCTTCTGAAGTGTGATCTTTCACGCATTAGTCTATCTACATTCATTAATTTTTTATTTAAGCGTTAGCGACTGTCATTCTAGGTGTTTATTTGTGCTTTAGTGCTGAATATATTTATGTTTGACCACATATATTTGAATTTCTTCATTGTGAATTTTCTTAGGAGTTTCGTTGTATTAATGGACAGGTAAGATATGTGCAACAACCATGGAAAAGAAGAAGAGGATTTGGGGGGAGAGCTGCACTCATGTACAGTGTAGAAAGCAGTTGTTGGAATGTTTTACATTAATGTAATTTAAAATTTCTAAAATAATGCTCACCTTCAATAGTTAAATTGTAAATCTAAGCTAAGTTTGATTCCATGCAACAAATTATTTTGCGGAGTACTCCTCACAGCAAGTAGAATCCCCGCCATCAACCTGCCACCGCCCACCTTCAAGCTTGTTATTGCGCACCTAAGTATTTTGCTCATGTCTTATCCATCCTCTAGTACGCTTTCTTCTCTTCTGTCATTATAAGTCTGGTTACATTATATCTCGTTTATATATTTAATACTAAATCCACGTCTAACTGAGCTTCTACTTACCCACTTCGATGTTGCATTGCAATTAAACTCGCTCTAGTGCTATCGTAAGCACTACATGCAAGGTCATGAATTTCAGAGTTTTTACTGTTATTACCATGTGTGTTTCTCATTTGCGAGTATTGTTGTGACGTTGCGAATTGTACGAATTCTTGCTATTATTTCCTGTACGCTAGTAAGATACTATTTGATTATTGGATAGTTGCTGCTCCACGATGGTAAAGACCGCCACGCGTGGCCGAGGTCGTTAAGGCACGGACTCGTGAGCGGGAGGTCTGCGGTTCGAATCCCGCCAGGACCGTCCTCCCTGACTGGGGTTTTTTCCAGGTTTTCCTCAGTCTTCATAACTGGCAAATGCCGGGGAGGTACCTAAACTTAGGCCTGGAACGCTTCCTTCCTTAAATAAAAATATCCTTTCCCAATTTATCATTTCATCTCATGTATCATCAGTGTCCACCGCCTGTGGTGCCTCAGTAGTAAAAACGGGCGTTAAACACTACTCAAAAAAAAAAAAAAAACGATGGTAAAGGTCGATAAATTATCACAAATAATATCACAAGAGGGCCTGAGATTGCCGATATATTCACTAAAGGAGTCAGCTCAGACCCTCAAATGATATTTATTAGGGCTATTTCACCAATAAAACGAACATTAACATATAATTCCCCTAAACTTGGCTTACAAAATTGTAATAATTGTACATTTGTATTATGAATGCTTAACTTTTCAAGTCGTTTAACAACAGACAAATGTGGATTGTGAATAATGCCAATAGAAAATAGCCAAATACGAGTTTAAGACTATATCAGAAGTATAATAAGAATAAAAGTAAATATATTTGAAATTCGCGCACAGATATTAACATTTGTACAAAATGTTATACTTATTTATGAATAGCTACCTATTCAGAAACTGTGAGACAGAAATAGACGAAAGCCGGCTGTTACAATCGCTACTGTTCCATTTCTTGTATCAATCAGAGAGAGAGAGAAACAAGAAATAACATTTTACCATTCTAAAACAACGTATTTATTAAAATTTATGGTTGCTTTGGTAGGTATTGTTACATAATTTACAAAATGACTTCAAACTGTTTGACTGAACAGCAAAAATAATTGTTTAAGTGAATACGCATTAAATTAGTTAAATATACTATTATTGAAAACATATTTATCAAATTTGAATGAGGGGGCTACAATTGCAGGGCATTTGGGAATTAGTAGGTGAGCACGAAGCAGAATTTCGCACGTTATATAGTAGTGCCGAATATGTTCTTGATTAATCTGTATGATACTCAGGAATTATAGCGGAAGTATAGAGCTGACTACACTAACCACAAGACAAATGCACTTCGAGTGGTAAAGGGATTTGATAAAACTTAACGATAATTTCACTGCGATATCGGGCTGTAATTGATCCAAATTCAAAATGTTCTTTCATTTCATTGGTCGATTTTATGATGACATCACATAAGTGAAATAGTCATTTTAAAACAAATGTTAAATAACTATTTTGTCATCAATCATTAGTCATCCAATTTTGTTGCACAAAACATGTAACAAAGGAATCAATTGGCAAGCGGCATTAATTAGGTACTATTATACTTGACTTCTTTAATATCATTGTATTAAAACTAGGACTTGAATACAATATTTCTCATATTTTATTTAGAATCCTGAAATGTTAAAGTGAAACCTTGAATCAATAAAAAGTATATTCCTATAGCAGGTCTGCTTTTTCATTTATACATTTGTTCTGTATGCTTTTATTTTTATTTCAAAGTTATGTTTTAAAAATGTTTTAAGTAGCTTTTAAAATTCCAGACATTGGATGAAAACACACTACTTTTAGCATGAGATTAAAGTTGAAAAGTTCTTGATCTACCCTTGGCTCAGGTTAACAGCGTGTTTCACTTGTCAGGTGACAAAATGAGATGTACAAAAGTGCCTAGTACGGAGAAATTAAATGCACGACATCATAAACTTACTAACACAACTAACTTAAATGTCCACACTTTATTATTAAGAATTAAAATATACATTTATGTAGAAATCCGCAGATTATTTATTAGACAGCCATTCACGCCTGTGCTAATGGCATACACTAGCCAGACCACTGATTTTTAATAGCTTGTATATTAATGCATAGTTACATGTTATGCAGGTCTTGGCTAGAAATGTTGGCAGAGTTTGCAGTCTTCTACTTATGAACAGAGAAAGACGTTTAATTTTTTTCACATGTCCATAAGAGAAACATTTCACTACTTGGGTCATCATTTGAATTATTTTGCAGTTAGCTTGCAAATAGCTTATGTATGTACTGCATATCCTAAAATAGTACCGCTATCATTAATAATAGTTGCATGCAAATTTTTAGCTCATGTTAAAAAACAAGTAATATATATATATATATATATATATATATATATTCTCTGACCAGTTTTATTGTTTATCTTTTCGTTTTTATTAAAATAACTAAGATATTAGAGATTAAATGGAGACTACGAACGCCAGTAACCTTACAGCGAGACACACAGAGCTTACTGTGAAAACTAGCTTTAAGATATATCACGTGAGATCATTAGAGGTTGTGTCGGTCCTGGTGGTCTAGTGGTCTCCATACATACTTGCCTGAAGATCCAAGATTGCGGGTTCAATCACGGCCAGGTCGATGGATTTTTTCGGGCGTAAAAATCCCAAACATGGCTTCCTTCGGAAGGGAAGTAAAACTGTGGGTCCCATTTGATAGATTTACTGGCCATAGCCTGAAAGAAGAGGCCTCTGAGCAAAATTTGTTGACCACTTCATGTCCTGAATTGATTTGGACGCTGATGACGTGAGCTGTTAAAAAGCATCCGTAAATAAAACAAATAAAAAAATTGAGATCGTTATAATACAAGAGTACTGACCAAAAGTTTTGGCAATCAGCCTTCAGGTTTAGAAACCCATTTTGTATATAAATGCAAAGTATTTTTGTTATGCAAAAATTATTCTAAATGTTTTCGTTTTAGTTACAAATCTCTTGGGCAACTTGGATTTTTTGGGGGGTTTCTTCTGGTCACATAGGGAAATGCTGCGATGAATATTTGCTTTTCTCGAATTATCCGCTCTTACATTTGATGCATTTCATTTCATAGTTCTAGTTGTAGGGTAGAAAATACCATATGACGTGAGTTGGCGGTGCGCGAAAACATAGATATGTTTGCCGATCTAACCGAAGCCAGTAATCTAGCAATATTTCTGAATGTTTTCTTTTGTTTCAAAGAGTTAAGCTCTTAAGTTAAGAGTTTTGTGCTTTTATTGCTGATATAACACACACCACAAAGTGAAAGGGCTTGCTTCTGCTGGGAAACATCCCATTTTTCGATATTGGAGGAGTGGTTTACTAACATTTCTTACCTGCATACACAACTGTAACTCGGCAATATTACAGAGATATGCCGAAACTCTGCTAGACCATATCGCACACAAAACGCCACTTTTCCGTACAACAAGTTGGATGGTGCACTATGATAAGGCACAGCCGCGCATCTTAAATGTGAAATATCTTATAAAATTCTATGTGAAATGTTTTCCTTGTTCTTCTTATGGCTCAGTTTTATTCCCGTGTGAGATTTTTTCTTTTCCATAAATTGATGAAGCACCTTCTTGGAAGGCATTTTTCAAAATCTGAAGTAGGAGTGAAGGCTGCAGAAATGACTTGAAGGACCTATAAATAGTTTCTTTGCATGCCTTTGAAGACTGGTCCAAACACTGGGAGAGGTGCATTGCATCTTTGAGAAATACCTTCAAAATTATGAGGATCAGTAAATATATGTTGTCATAATAATAAGGATGAATTTATATAGAGCAGATCTTGTATTATGTCAAGAAGGGGTATGTATAAAACAACTTAGGTCAAGTATTTTGTTTAAAATTAAAATTATGAGTAAAATTGATATTTCATTCTACACAGTTGCCTTCTAGATGATAATTAACACATGCTTCTTGTCATAATTGTGTTAAATATAATTTAATAAATGCTTATCCTGCAAGAACGTGCTTTTTCCCGCCAGTCAAAAATGTTTTACTGATCAATCTTTATGGAAATCGAGAATAAGGGGCTACCGACTAAAGTACGGAAGAAAAATATCGGCATTAGGCTAAAGGATAGAACACGAAACAAAGAAAACGACTGTAGTTTCCACCACCGGTCTTCAATGGAGATGTGCTGATCCAGTGATGAAACTGTTTCAACAGGCAGACCCACTCAGATACAAGGATTGGCTATGGCGAGTAGGCATATGAAAAAGCAGGTGGGCGAACGACTCACGTATCTTCTGCAGCCGATTGGCAATGAACGGAACGGTGTGGAGAACTGAGTGGCTGTCCTGTGCTACATGCTACCCAATAAGCCCTGGTTCTTAATAACATTCAGGGGCTAATTGTACCTGTAAACTGCTAATCCATATATCTTGTGTTTAATGATTTCAACTCTTCTCACGTTTCTAACACACCACCGGATAACAAATGTTCTAAGTCCATCCAACTTCTTTAAAATGCGCGTGCAGCGTTGCTTTTCGATAAAAGGACATACCAGAAACCAGCTTGAGTCGCTTGACCTTAGTCGTTTAGCTTCTGATTTAGTATAGATTGACATACCGCAACAGGTTCATTTAACCGGCTTTCCAATCAATATTGCGGTGACCTTTGCGGAATTGATCTTGCAAGCATGGAACGAGAAGCTTCTTGAATAAGAAGTAGAGAAACTTTCTTGGGTAATAAAAAGGAAGAAGCGAGAAACTCAAAAGCGAACACCCTTTTCGTTCTCTCTATGTAAACACGTGACCTAATAAAGGAAGTAAATCGTTCATATTTCGCTTGTCCAAAGTTTTCATGTGTGTTAGATGCTATAAAATTGCACATAATAACGTAAATGCATTATCATAGCAGAGCCAATGCTTGTTGGCCACATTGGCAATCTGCGGTTTATTTATGAAAGCTATGTTATATCTTTGAAATGTACCAATACCAAAACAAACCTGGTGGCACAATGTTACATAATATATAAAAACTGTCGCCTATTTGAGCATTGACTAACCTCCACGTATAAGCCATTAGTAAATAACATTCACAAAACACATTTAGTATGCACTTTTCTTTTAATATTTCATCCATTATTGCCATAAAATATAACATAAAAGCTAGAGAAGCTCCAAAATTATGCCACAATTGACTTGTGTTGCGGTTGAATGATGTCAAACCCAGATTAGCTATCATTATTCAAATGATTCTCATTATATCTTTTCTCTGTCCAGATTTTTAACAAGTTGTTTTTCAGTAACCTTAAGCTAGATACAAAGTGATCAAATAGCATAACTAAACAGGGTGCGGTAAAAAAATAAGTACAAACAGTTTATGAGTAAAAAATACCATCAAGCAGGAGCTGTGTAAACTAAGCAAATTAGTAGTATAGTAGACTACTTTTAAAAATTACTATAAAATCCAAATTATGGCCTTAATAATCAATGAAATGAAATATGTTATGGCGTTACTGTGTGGTATCTGGGGGAACAAAATTAGAATTCTTGCATCTGCAATTATCATAAAGAGAAACTACATTTTTAAAACTATTATTATTGTTATTATTATTATTACTGTTGTTGATTATAATGATGATGATGATGATGATGATATAAAATCGCAAAAATTAATGCTATGCTAATTAAATTAAAAATATGAACACTGATAGACAAAACTATACTGTGGGTATTTTTAAACATTTTAAATAATACTATGTTTTTGAACTGAACACTTAATATCATTTTTACATTCTCCAAAATAGGGAGAATTCGAGTTACATTGGGAATTTAAAAAGAGATAAATAAGATAGTCTGTCATTAGTCAATCATGACAACAATTAACCTTAGTTGCATATTTAAATAAATAAATGACAAATTGGGTGCGTTGTTTTTGTCTGCCTGAGCCTGCCTCTCGTTGGATTAATGCGGTGACAGATTGCTTTAAAATTGATTATTACAGGTACGGGCGGGTCTTCAGTTCATTGTCATCACTCTCACCGCCACGGGTGGTCGAGGTCGTTAAGGTGCGGACTCGTGAATGGGAGGTCTGGGGTTAGAATCCCGCTAGAATCGTCCTTCCTGACTGAGTTTTTTTTTTTTTTTTTTTTTTTCATATTTTCCTCAATCATCATAAATTGCAAATGCCGGGGAGGTATCTAATCTTAGGCCTGGAACGTTTCCTTCCTTAAAAAAATCCTTTCGCAACTTATCATTTCATTTCATGTATCACCAGAGTCCGCCGCCTGTGTAGTAGTCAAAACTATTAAAAAAAGTCACTCAGTCACTCTCAGTTTCTGCTGTGAACTTGTGACTTGTGTCTGTCGAATGGAAAGTGTGGAATGTTGTGTTTTTGCTTTCTTAGCTTTTTATATTGTCATTATTAAAACTGCGCACTTCATTTTTTATCAAAGAACATGTTGCATGTACATGAAATAAACTGAATTAACATCAATACTGACTGTAAATATCACAGTTAATACTTGTTAATACATTGCTCTTGTTCTTCATACCTAATTACCAACAGTATATGATATGCTTTTACTATAATCTCATTTTCCGTCCCTACCTCGACTCCCTTAAAACACAGTTAAAATATTTCGCGACATGTTACACAAAATCTACCGATTTTTATACCCGATATATGGATTTTTCGTAACTCATCTACGGATTTTCACAGGAAAGGGATTAGCAACGTTGTCGGGGTAAGCTTTGGCCTCCCTCACTATGTTCATCCATTCTTGTCTATTCTGTGCTTTCTCCCACCATCTTCCAATCTTCATAGTTCCCACATTTTCTTCCAAGTCTTTTGTCCATCTCTCTCTTGGTCTTTCCCTCCATATCCCCATGCAGTAGGTTCTTTGGTATCCTTCCTCACTCATTCGTTTTTACATATCCTAACCAAGTTGATCCTCGTGCCTTCACAAATCTCGCTATATTATCACCTCCAAGTAAGCTTTGAACTTCTCTATTTGTTCTATTTCTCCATTCCTCACCCTTTCTCACAGGGCCTTAAATCATCGATGCTTTTCTTTCAAAGATATTTAAACTTTCTCATCAGTCCATAACTCCGATCCGTAAGTCACAATAGATCTAATAAGTGTTTTATAAAGTTTAAATTTCAAATGCCTAGATAGCACGGTTGATTTCAAGAGTAACTGTTAGCAGATAAGTTCTATTTCCACCACTATTCTTTTATTAATTTCTTCCGTCATTGAATTCGCATAATTTAGAACATTATCAGTACTAGCAGAACATAATTAAAACATTTTACGCCTTCAAAATTATACTGTCAAAAACTCTCATTTTGAGGCGATCTTTACATTCCTTTGTTGGCATCCTCATATATTGTTTCTCTTCATTAATTCGAAGACCCATGTTTTTGCTTTTTTCCTCCAAAGTCTTAAACATTTCTTTGAGCGAATCCAAACACCGTGCTACCAGCACAATATCATCACTATATCTGTTTAGATTTATTGATTGCACTGGTCTACACAATTTTTTCTGAATGAAAACTGTTCTTATTTTCTGATTCCAGTCATTCAAACCAGTCTTAGTTTTGTTTCATCGGGTTATGGTTTTTTCAAAAATCGGTAATGTAGAAGTAACGGTTTTTATCATTTGTTCATTGAGCAGATACATAAAATAAATATGCTGAGTGAATAAAACAATATAATAAATTGTTCACTTTGTGAAAGAGACATTAGGGCTAAATCAGATCATCGGACCAGAAAAATTTGGCTACATAGAAGCAAATAAGTTTCTGGAGAAAAAAATGTGAAGCATGAACCATTGGTTTCTCCTTCTAATTGCCACCACTCCAATGCAAGTTAGACCTGATGAAGCAATTTTTTACTGCTGTGAATAAGGATAGTGGTTGTTTAAACTTTCTAGTTACAAAGCTCCCACAGAAAACTGAAGCTAAGATAACAGCAGGTATTTTTGATGGATTTGTGAGCTTATGCAGGATGAGAACTTTTCTCAGTCGATGTCCAAGTTAGAGAAATCAGCATGGTTGCCATACAGAAAAGTGACAAAATTTCTTGGCAACATGAATCTGAGAACTATAAAGAAATTATGGAGGAAATATTACAACATCTTAGAAATCTAGGATTATAATGTGTGTTAAGTGCATTTTCTCATATTGTTTACTTCCTTCGGAATTTTGGTGCAATGAATGAAGAACAGGGTGAACTGTTTCATAAAGACATTAAATCAGTGGAAAATATTAAGCCCATTGTGATGTGTAAATGATGGTTCATTTCTGTTGGTATTTGGAAAGGGACACAATTGAAGGACATATCAGAGCTTCGAAAAAAAAATTACATTTACTTCTCCCTAATAGTTAAAAAAGTTTGAAAATTCGTAATTATTGACCCATAACTCTCTTTTTCATTATATTCTTTAATATTTAAGTTAAAATGAAACCTACAAAAATACTTAGATCTTAGTTATATGTCTTAAAACTTAATACTTCATAAAATATAAGTATATTAATACATTTGATGTGATTTTGTTTAAAAACTAAGCCCGATGTAGCAAAACTGAAAACGGATTTGAATTCAGGGCATTCATATTACTTATCCAAGTGGAAAAACAAAAAATCAAGAAAAACTTTGGGGGGGGGGGGTAGGCTGGGGTTATTGTTCCTTCTACTTTCAACTCTTTCATGCTCGTATAAAAGAGAATCCCCCTGCCTTACCCCAGGGGATCAGTAATACGTAATTTAATTAAGTTCATAAAACTTTCACATTGTAGATCTCACTTCCACGAAGACCTTCACTTTGACAATGCGTGATTTGCGGCTAGAGTGAGGTGCAGCTTGTTTATGACTGCTCTCTGTTAGTGACGTTGGTTTGAATATAAATACTTCACATCGAAACGTGGCTAGGACGTTGAGTCATATAAATATATGTCTGTATATTGAAGCTTCTGCGTTTCTCTCCTCAAAATATCTCTGCCAAGCTCTCTTTCTACTGGTAAGTTCGCGCACTAATACCACAGTTCCGATATTTTATTAGTTATATGAAGCATTTCATTATTTATTTTGGCTACCTCGAATTAAATCCGCAGCATTTAAGCAAATTCGCAGCAGAAAGTGAGTTAAATGCACCGAGTGCTCATTCATGGTCAGATCTCTGTTATGAAGAACGGGTAAGTAATCGTGCAAAAAATGGAAGCACTTATTATGTGTTAAGCCGCTAGTATGCATTTGTTGAGTAGTCAAATTACTTTATTTTGATCATAGAAAATAATAAAAAATAAACAAGCAAGTTACATTGTTTAAATCTCTGTGGTACATACTTTTATTGTGTTAAAAGCAAGTCTGCTTTAATTATTAAATTCTATTATAGTGTACCAATATATTGATTATAGGGCTACTTTAAAAAATTTATTTAGGTTTGCTGTAAAACTTTACTTCAGGAGCTTACCATGTTTTTCTAAAATAATTTAAAAATATTAGAATACATTATATAAGCTACTTTACTGAATCAAAAGAAAATAATACCTTTTGGCTAGAGCACTGAGTTTCCACAAGCGCGGACATGAACTCAATTCCAGTGGTGATGGTGGAGTGGCATTTCTTGGCGGACAGGGATTTCTGGAGTTTTCAAGGGATTCTCTCGCTTCCCCGCTTTTATTCCACCAATCCTCAGGACTTCCTTTACCTCATTTTATTCATATTATTACTCCATTTACAACTCCGATTGATGGCTATAGGCACATAAATTTGATTGACAGGATATCTCGCCACTTTCCTCATCTAGTCTTGAGCTCTGGACTCATCAGATCATGCAAGATCGGCGCTGTTACTTGAATGTTAGACAATGGACAAATTTGGATTGGGGGTGGGAGGGTCTGCGCGTGCCTCTGTAAGAATAGGATGACGTTGTTGGGTTTATGCATGTCATTCCACGCTGAGATTATTGCAAGGTTCGCAATAGTTTCTTCATTATTGTTTTCAAAATTTAACGTGTTTCAGATATTCATGAGCAATGATGTTATTAATTAAATTTAAAATAATTAATCAGCTTAAAATTGATAGCAGACTACTTAATAAAAACGGAAACATAATAAATTGATAAATAACAGAATTATATACAATAAAAAGTAGTGTTGTTTATTTGAGTACTTTTTTCATAATGCTCTCTTAAAATTAATTTTAAGTACTTCTTTGAACAATGGTAATATCAGCCAAGAATTTACGCGGGCACTGGGAGCAGCGCGCTAGAGGTGAATGCACCAATCCTATCCCACTTCCTTCTTCTTCCTCTCAGGAATAGTCGGAAGGTATTTTCGACTGTTAGTTGAATATGCATTATTAACAATCACGATTGTGGCATTATAAAAGATGTTTATTTTTATTGATTGGAAAATCTAAAAGAAAAAAAAAAGAAAAAATAGACAGTTCTTCACTACTGAAGCCCTGGAAAATTAAATTATAATTAACTAGCGAAGTAAGTTGAGTTGTAACGAATTCCATATACTTTTCTGTGCTCACATTCAGCATTTACTACAAAAAAAACGTAAATCGATATGACATTTAAAACTGATGAACTTTGAGCCGTCGGTCTTCCATAAATTCTCCTTCCACAAGAGCGATGTTTTCAGGGGCGAGCCGACCTGTACGCTCTTCGTCTTCAATGGTTTCTCGACCCATTCGAAAACGTTTGGACCATTGTTTTGCGGTAGAATATGAGAGGGATGCTTCGCCATATCGCTGTTTAATTTCATTTGGAGTAAGTTCTTCTTTTGTAAAGAACTTAATAACAGCTCGATACTGCATTTTGAACACAATCTGTAACAATCTGCTACACATAGACTTCTTTATGCAACAATATCTGAACAACTGAACACAGCAGAGTGGAAGTTACAGCTGCAATTATTTACTTAACAGATAAGGTACGACACTAGATAAGGATTTTGTGAAGGCGATAATCCTTATCGGCGAGGCCGGAAATTCATGAACCTGCCCTCTTACTTCCCTGTGTGAATGAATTCCTGTCCAATTGGCTACAATGTCAACGATTTAGAATAATATTTTCCCTTTAACTTTTTCTGAGATACTTAAATAAGTCTTATAAGATACATTGTTTTCAATTAAAAAAAAGTTAAAGTATTATTTTCTTTAAAGAGAAGTATTTGGTTTAAATTCGCAATTTTCTGTACGTCATGCCACTACAAAAGCACAACTCTCTTGCATAATTCTTTGAAAATAAAGCACATACAGAAAAGTATATTTAGATTACTGGCTTCGGCAAGCACAACTATGACTTTGTGCAGTGACTTGAGATCCTATTTAAATATAAACATATATATTATATTGTTGAACCGTAACATAATTTGTATATCTCTATAAAAAAGCAATTTATAGCATCACTTTTTTGTATTGTAATGTACAGAAGATGTAACGTTACTATATAATGCAGTATCAAACGGTTGCACCTGCTGCTTAGGTTGCAGAATGCTGTTCCCAATCGGCTCATCAGCGGATTTGCTCCAGTACACAAAAACTTGATCTTTACTAACAAGGAGTATTTAAAGAAAAACTGCTTATCAGGTATTATGCATCTTAGTAATGTTAGGGGCTCGATGTATACTTGTTGATTCGCAGTAGGATTGCGGGTTATGTTGAAGCCAATGACATTCTACCGACCTCATTAAATTCTCTTCCCCTGCACCTCTTCAGGGCTAGTTGTATCATTACATATTAAAATACTGTTATAAAGAAGAAATATGGCAGGAAATACGCAGATTGCAAGTAAATTGTTACTTGCTCAATCACCGTACATCTAGGCAGAGCCTGCCCACGCACCTCCGGGTAGCAGCAATTAATTTCATGTAAATTTCCAAGGCAAAAACTTGAATAAAATCCAGAAAAAAGTCTATATATTTCTTAGTTACACTTCCACGTTCGTGCCACTTTAAAGTACAACCTCAGAACGGCTAAGTGTCGTGAATGGGTGGAAGAGAAAACCCATCCGTGTCAAAATTAACCGTTGTGAGAAATTACTTCATTTTATGATACAGGGCATCACATTAAATGCAATTTTGCATACTTTTAATGAATCATGAAGAGAAGAGCAATAAGGATGGAAAATTACATTAGCGGTCTTCATTTTTGCTACAGCATAGTCGTAAATTTTGTTACAGTCCAAAATTAAGTATAGACCGACTACATGATTGCCAGTATTAGATTACATGCACATGACTCTATTATTGATTGTGCTCTAAATAGTTCCGATAAATGTGTTATATCCAAGCACATAACCGTTGTAATGCATTTCCATTTTTAAATTGCAACTTGCGTAGGATGATCTACTGATCTACTGCTAAAAAAAATGTTCTTTAGAAGTTTGCTGTTCTTATATTGATTGTTGATAAAGTCATTTGCAAACACATCATCAGTTTATAGATTAGATATCCATTGTCACAATGTGACAAAGCTATCTGCTGAAGTGATTTAGTTATTCTTATTTTCCTTCTATACTAATAGAAATACTTTTAAACCTTTGTAATTGTGTCTGCTAGTTGAAGTACATGTGGAGGACAGTTTGTGTGCAAACAAATTGAGTAGAAAAAAGGCTAGACTCGGGAAAGAGGGTCTCAGACGCTTCAGTGCATCTATATGGATTAACGTTGCGATGTGACGTGTGTTCATAGTCAGTCAAATGTAAATCAATGGGGCAATCCTAAACAGGTTGCACCTCTATCTAACCACAAATCACGCACTTTCCCCAAGTGTTCAGGTGGGTATTCGGGGGCGGACAATTTTTATGTAACTTACAAATTAATACCTGCCAATGAAAAGATTAAAATCCTTTGTCTTTCTAGAGCAGCGTGAGATGGCTACAGGGTTGTCGATTCCAATGAAATATTAACCGTAACGTAATTCTACACAATAAAGTTTAAATCAATTCCTAGGACTCTAGCAGCATTCCATTTAAGCGAAAGTATGGTATGCGATCCGCTGATTACACACGTTTTGATCCTCAAGTGAAGTCATGGTATACATAGGCTTAAATACTTTGAGACTATTCCAAAGGAAACCCACGTAAATTTTCGTAAGGAACATCCTTGGGTTCGAACAAACAAAAGCGCTCCAAAATTCATTTACTTGTCTCTGAATTCAATTCATTTCAATTCTTATTCTGTAAACCCCAGTACTGGTCTCTGAAGACACGTGCCACTTCGAAATTTAAAGAGCGGATGTACGAAAAGAATCATGTACATAGGACTGTTGACTTCTGCCACTGGTCTATGAATGGTCAGAGTTTGCAAATGTCCAAAGATTAATGCATTCTTTGGGGAAGGGGGGCTTTCTATAGATTAATCGAAGCTCAGTTTCCAGATCAATACATCATATCGCACCTTATGTCGTACATTCAGCTTAAACAATCTCAGTACATTTACTAATAATCGAACACGTTTGTCGTCTCACTATGTGCAGCATGCGATCTACACAATGTCGACTAGTTTAGTAGAAAGAAAAAAAGTGGTCAAAGGTGGTCCTCTAATGAGCAAATGCAGCATTTTATATAATATAACTATTGAATCCAGAAATAAGTACATAGCCTGTGCGGTTTTGTTTGTTTTAACTCAAGGTGGTTCCTTGTCAAATTTATTCTAAGGCCTTTGGCGAAAGTACACTTTACTCATAGATATGCAACTCTGGTACCGAATCAGAATGTAATTCTATTGCAAAGAAAACTGCCAGGGGAATTTTCCAGGAATGCATTAAAATCGGTCAAAACACATTTGGCCTCGATGGTAACGCGCTATCCTTTGCACCTAAGGTTCGCGGGTTCAATCCGACCGAGGTCTATAGGTTTTTCGATACTTAGTTTTCGGCAAGGATTTTAAGCCATGGGTCCCGTGTCGTACCGGTCATTTCATGTCCAAGTAATACCTAAGCATCGCACAAGATGCACTTGAAGCTATGGGCCCATTATCTATTCTTCCGAATATTGTGATATAGTGATAATACCTCTATAGATCCACTTTCTACTTTGCATATTTTTTTATCTAAAGATGAACTTAAAGCAGCATTAATCTAGTTCTCTCTAAGAAAGTATTTTAAATGCAAACAGAAATAAATTGAAACATTTGTTGAACAATTAATCACTTTGAACAATCCATGATTCAAATATTCATACTGCTAGAGAAAGTACTTCAACATGAACTTTACAAAATGTCAGCTATGGGATACTGTAGATAGCAATGGCAGAAGTTGAATGAATAAATGAAACTTTTTGCTAAAATTTGCTCAACAGAAAATTGTTTTAACAGTTAACTACATTCATTGCTTGAAGAATCGTTAGCGACAGAGTGAGTAGGCTGGTTTTTACTGCTGTATCATTCGATTCTTAAGTGCGGGTTTTTATACCAGCTTAGGTAGTCTTATTCATTTTGTTAAACCCGTCCAATGATATGTTTCCTGGATCTTCGATCGGAAGCAATCATCTGGCCAATGAAGCGGTACAAGTGGTTTCACTTCCTGGGAAAATCCAAGATCCTAATGAGATCACTGCTAGGACGTTATAACTATCTTATTAAGGTATTGTTTGATGATTTACCAAGGATCGAGTTGAGAATCGTTCTTAAGAGCTTGTGGCATACAGATCCGGTTAAAATCACAAATATTTCTCTATAGTATTAAAAGAAGAAATTATGTATTGAAAACAAAACACTTTACTTATATTTTTAAAAAATAGCAATATCTACTTTGATTTATAAAGGAAAAGTTGTAAGTTCAGGGATACAGACAGAAAATAATTAAGGTAAAATCATAAGTCAAATATTGAAAAAAAATTCAAATTTTATTTTTTTTTCCAAATAATTATTTGTATTTGGTATATCATTTATTGAAAATTTGTCAGCAGGAACTAGAGAAACCAGAGAGCACACTTGATCTACACATTTCTAGCAGGTTATTGAGCAACAAGTGGAAATACCAGAACGTTATTCTTCACGGATTAATCGTAATCTGAGAGGGGTCTCCTTCAGTTCTTAGAATTTAACTGATAAAAAATCATTGAAAGTTAGCACAGAGATTAGGTGCATATAAAATTATATATTTAGCTATGCAAAGATTAAAGCTGCCGAACTTTTTTCTTTAAATTTCTATGTCAGTGCTACTTTACTCCATTTCAGTTCTATGTGAATAATAACTTTACGAGGCTCAGACCTAAGAGATGTTCCGAGTCCTATCCTGACGAACCATATGAACCGTTTTGTACGTAGTTACATTTGGTACCTACAGATGTTAGAAGGATAGATGGTAATAATAATAATAATAATAATAATAATAATAATAATAATAATAATAATAATACGTTTATTGTCAGTAGTTTTATAGAGAAATTCTGACATTGTAAAGCTTGTATTTAAAAAATATTATAACGTCTTTACAATTAAATACAATTTTGCATTTAACCTTACGATTCATTGTCGGTCCTGGTGAAAAATCATAAATATGGCTTCCTTCGGAAGGAAAGTAAAGCCGTTGACCCCATGTCATAGATTTGCGGCATGTAAAAGAACCTGAAGTCTGAAAGAAGCAGCCTTTCAGCAAAAATTATAGGCTATTTTATATCCTGAATTGAATGGGGGATACTAATGAACCAGAGCTATTAAACAGTGTTCTTAAATAGCCAAATAAATACAATCCGTTTTCATTATACAGCTCGTTCGCGACAAAAAATACAAACATGAACGTTTTATAACTTAAGAACGAATATATTTAAATGGTGTTTCTGCGAGAGTGCGATGAACTTGCCAATATTAGTATGTCAGAGCATTACCACTTAATGTTTAATTATTTGATATTACTGCGACCCAGTTATTTCTTCATTGTAGTACAGATTTCCGCGCTAATTCTTTTGTTTTGTTAATTCGTTTATTTCCTAGGAAAAAAAAAGGTTTCATGTTTCTGGTGTAGTTAATAAAGTATGACGTTCTGTAAATTTAAGTGCAGTGAGCGAAAAGTGAATTATTGAAATCTTCTATACAACACTACATATAGATCTTTGGATTGGATTGCTAGGGACGAAGGACATCTTGGTACTTCAGTCTTGCTCAATTCTGGTCACTTATGCCTACGCCTTTAATGAGGAGGAAGGGATGAACGCTACCAGGCGGTCAGGATCCAGGGGTGGTGAGGCACAGAGTAGAATGGATCCATTCAGAGTAGAATGGATCCTATTCCAAATAGAAACACTGCGGAGCCCTCCAGTAAGATGTTCGAATCCTTCAGAAGAACCACTTCCATACAAGACGCCGGGATAAAAACCTCTCAAAGCCTAAGCAGCCGTCACACCGCACACAGCAGCAGTCCACCTTGCATGGTATTTTAGACCCTGTAGCAGAAATACTCGAGTGAAATTAGTTTGAATGTTAGAGAGGAAAACTCGTGTAAAGGAAAGATCCATCCCAGCATTCCTCTAAGCAAACAGAAGAAACCACGAAAAAAGTAGGAGTAGGGGCTTTCCAAATGCGAGTCCCAAGCGTTATTGCCTGAGCCACATCTTTAGTCTCTATGCTAAATTTAAGAATATTCAATTAGAAGTGAAATACTTTAAAATGTCTTGTCTGAAGTGCAAAATTTCAACTCCCAAAAATACACACATTTCTGTGCAATTCTGAGCATTTATTCAAAAAATTCTTAAAAAATTAAATTTTATATTAAACTTCAAATACACGTATCAAATATTACTTGTTTCTCTTACACAAAGTCAGAGTCATGCCTTTATCATATCGCATTAGTTGCATGTTGCTATAATACAAAACGTGCTGAAGGAGTCGATGAAAGAAATACCTTCTATCAAGCAGACGGAGATAGTGGTCAGTAATAGCTAAAAACGCCATGCTAATGAGATAACCCATGTTTTAGGAAGAAACTCCTATTGACATTTGCAAAGACCGATGCCTTCTCTTTCTTTCGCTTTTTATCTTTGATAATGTGCCGTCTAGCTAGGGGATGACAGTGCCACTAATCTTTGTCTCAAGAAGAAATTGTTGCTTCTCATTTGCAGGGTCTATTAATCTTGCAACTTGTTTGTCTTTCTGGAAAATATCACCCTCCTGCTGATACCAGTGAAACCAGTATTTTATGCAGTCCTCATTTCTTCCAAGTGCATCTTCAATTTCAAAAGTAGGACAGCCACATTCCAACAGACGTCTGTTGCCGACTTTGATTTATAAAACATTTCTTCTTTTTTCTTTGGGTGATCCGGATGAATGCCTTCTCTGTATCTTGACTTACGTCCATCTTTCATTGCAGACGTAGGATGCTTTAATTCTAGAGTAATTTGCTGTTTTTAATTCGATATATTCGACTCGCTCTAGTCTTAAAAGTCATCTTAGGATACAATACCCCCAAGTTATTGTGTTCTAAGTCTTTTACAGCTAAACGTATAATCGATTCTAAAGTGCAAGTTCGCAAGTTCACATTATTTACACTCAAGAATGGGAACAGAAGAGTAAGCAAGTCTCGTTCTGACCGGCTTCAGAAGTCGTTAACTTGAATAAAACTGAAACATTTATTGACATATATTTATTATATCGTGCGAACAGTTTTTTGTTTTACCCCGGAGTGTTTTGCCTGTGGGCAATCGCGCCACTCGTTAGCCGGTTAGCCTGCCAGCAGGATCTAGGTGGTTAGGAGAGAGTAACGCAATAAAACAAACCAATCATACAATACACAAACCAATTTAAGAGACTCATTATTTACCAAATTAACAAATGTATTGGAACTGCCCGCCTTTATTCTCCACACATTTTTGGCATCTCTTTAGGAAAGTATTCATCAATCGCTGTAGTTCATTTTGAGAAATCCAGACAATTTCCTCACGAATATTATTTTTGAGTTCTTGAATGGTGTGTGGGTCCGTCTTGAACAATGGCATTTTTTATTCTAGTTCAGAGACATTCGCAAGCTGTTAAATCGATGCACCGAGGGGACCACAAATTCATATTAATAACTCTGTCTTTTGGAAACATATTGTGAATTGCTATCATGGAATTATTCGCAATGTGAGCAGTGGCAGAGTCTCTTTGAAAATTTTGTCGGTTAATTCTGTGAATAAAGGGATTAATAAGGTGTACATAAGTAACAGAATCAACTGTATGCTAAAAAAAATTGGTTCTATGATTCTTTCACCTCTGACTTAATACATGTAGATACGCTTTGTTATTGTAAACACACGAGATACTCGAATTTAAGAAACGAACAACACAACACACACCCGGGAACAGCTACGCTACGACTATGACAATCAGTAAGGTCAAGAAGTAAGCAAGCAAGAATGATACCCCCTCCATGGTGCAGCAAAAGAGTGAAAAACCCCGCGCCGCAGGGGAGAGCATCCCTGATCACACGGTATTTACGGGAGTAATTTTAAATAAACCCCCAAATGGATATTTATAAGAGCGAATCAAGGAGAAGTGCATATAATTGCATATGACTGTGCCCAGTCACAGGATTTAGTCGCATAAAGCTGTACATATAGCCACTACAAATATACGCAAAATTTTCAAAGCTAATAGAATCCTTGGCGATGTAAAAGGCAAGGGAATATATTCTATCATTGTAATTTAGTTCTTGACACCGCTCAAGAAGGCTGCACACTTTGTGCGCATTATGTTTCATGAAAGTTATGTCGCTTATCACATAGGGATCTTTATTTGCCTAAGTTGTGAATAGGAGGTTGAGCTTGAATCTGAGTCTGCCTAGATGGCGTTCCGAGAGTATTTTTCCACTTGGACTTAACCGCTGAATTGAATGAAGGATATAGAGTATGTGGTTGATGGGTGGCTTGGTTAGCCGCAGGCTCACTCAGTTGGAATATCTGCTAATAAAGTAATAGTTTCTCCCTTACTTTTGGAAGTTGCTAATGAAGCAACTGGGGGTATAGTGGTAACCGTACTTGCCTTCTAAACCCAAGATCGCGGGTTCAAACTCGGCCAGGATCGATGGATTTTTTCGGGCGTAAAAATCCTAAGTATGGTTCCTTCGGAAGGGAAGTAAAGCCGTCAGTCCCATGTCGTACATTTACGGCACGATAAAGAACCTCAAGCCTGAAAGAAGAGGCCTCTGAGCAAAATTTGTCAGCCGTTTCACGCCCTGAATTGAACGCTGACTATCTGAGATGTTAAAAAGCGTCCATAAATAAACCAAATAAACAAACAAAAAAGAAGTCGGACCAACGGTAATGATTTGCAGGGCGTCTGGTAGTAGTTTCACTACCTAGGCTCGGTGAAGACGGAGATCCGAGCGACGGATAGAATGTTCTCTCCGTCCTTCCCACCCCCCCCCCTCTCTCTCACTCACACAGCAGTACACATGGCCGGTTCCATGTCCGTTTTAAAAATTATTTCACCCAAAACAAGACATCGAAGCACTAAAACCTAAATAAAGTTTGACTACAGATGGGAGCGACACATTACGCCACGAGCTATGACCTCTCTTCCCCTTATGCCTATTAACAACCAGATTATTGTCACAGGTGGCCGAGGTCGTAAAGGGGCGGATTCATGAGCGTGAGATGTTGAGTTTGAATCCCACCAGGACCGTCCTCCCTGATTGAGTTTTTTTTTTTTTTTTCAGGTTTTTCTCAGTCCTCATAAATGAAAAAGGCCGAAGAGTACCCTAAACTTAGGTCTGGAACGCTTCCTCCCTTAAAAAAAAAAAATTCTTTCCCAGTTTATCATATCATCAGTGCCTTCCGCCTGTGGTGTCTCAGCAGTTAAACAATAATAAAAAAATCAGATTTTCTTTATCTAACAGGCTCATAGCCTGTGTTTCAGAGTACCTAACTTTATAGTAAGTGCTAAAGAATTCGGATGTCTAATAATAATAATAATAATAATAATAATAATGCAGCTTTGTCAGTTTATGATAGAAAACAAAACCTGTGATAAAAACTGCATCCTTTTTAAAATTTAAGCAATAAAAGATAGGGTTGCTATTTGAAATTTCAAAGTACGGGTGGCTAGGGATAAGATGGTGAAACCTAATGTTGATTTTTAACTTTACGCCATTATTTGATTGCTCTTAAAATTTTAACAGCATAAAAATTGATTGTTAGTGGTAGGATGAAAAACAAATTATTTTAGATAAAATTACTATTAATAATATTAAGAGTAATCCAGCCTATTTTAGGACTCCTGGTTAATCCGCTTACATCTTTTTTTATGTAGCGCATATACAATTTTGAACATGTTTATTACTAAAACACAATTATTACTTAAATTCTCAGTAGTTTTATAGTATTATAGTAAAATTCCAATAATAATAATAATAATAATAATAATAATAATAATAATAATAATAATAATAATAATAATAATAATAATATAATAATAATAATAATCTAATTACCAGGAGTGTGATAAAAAAATCAAAAGATGTGATAGTAGTTGAATATTTTTTCAAATATAAAGCATTAAAAGATAGTTAGGCCATTTTAAATTTCAAATAGGACTAGCTGGGGATAAAACTTAAAATGCAATCATCTTGGTTTTTAGCTGTCCTCTCGTTATCTAAATTTGCGTGTTTGTTCTTTAAATTAAATGTACATGTGCTAAATACGTACTTAGTCATACTGGAAAATCATGAAATGAAAGCTCAGTATAACAGGTTTTTATTTCACTGTATAAAAGGAACACAAATTTAATTTACGTTCATTCGGAACTGTGGTTCAACTTCACTTTTTCCGCCTTTCCAAATTTGAAGTTATGGGGCATTTTTGCCTTAACTGCATCTGGAGGGATTTACTTAAAAGATTAAGAAGACAGGATTTTGTAAAAAGAAGGCATTTCTCATTCAGATCTTAGCTACATGTAAATATTTTTTTAAAAAAATCTGTAATATTGTGAATAATTAAATGAAATTATTACCTCATTTCCATTTTTGCTGGAGTACTATAGAGTTAGAGACTGAGTGTAGAAAATACGTTGCCGGAACGAGAAGCGCTACAGCTACTACAACAATGAGAGGTAAAAATTCACGGACTCCTAAAAGGAGGCGGCGGCGGTATTGAATGTTTTAAATACTATGTGCTCTCAACATTAGCAAATATGTTCCCAGCTTTCCATGATGCTCTAGACAGAACACTTCCCTGATGCGCACGACCTCACTTTTTTTTTTTTTTTTTTTTTTTTTTGTTTCGTGCTGTGCAAACAATGTGCAAAAAAACCAAGGCCAACGCCGTCGCTACTGTTGTAAATATTCAACAGTAGTTCCGCATCTTACACGACAGTTACGCTTCAGTGATTCTTTTTTATCTGTAGCGGTTCCTAAGGTAACATTGGCGGTATCTGACACAGTGGCTTTTTAAAATACACATTCAATCCAGCTAGTTCTTCTGAATTTTAATTCACAGCATACCAAAGAATCCTGATACATAATAGAAATTTGCCAAAAAATATATCCCCTGCAGTAAAAGGCGGTCTTTTCTTCCTGTGTCAGATTGAATTTCTTGTAATATTATGCACAGAAATGTTTAAATAAATAAGCGAATGCTGATTGGGATTAAAGCAACCATGATATAAAATAAATAATTAAACTACATTTGAATAAAGTGCTAATCAATTTTAAGGAAGAAATCACTACAAGTCTAAATTTGGCGTAGCTTCCCACATTTTCCTCTTTTGTGGAATGAGGAAAACTTGGAAAAACTTACGCATTAGGGGACAATCGATGCTAGAATCGAACCCTAGGCCTACGAGTTTATGTCTCAACAACCTCGGCCACCATTATCGGTATATATATATATATATATATATATATATATATATATATATATATATATTAATAATTAATTACTGCAAGGATTTTATCATATAATGTGTTTACTTTAGAATCGAAAATCATTTATTTCAACTATATTGTTATAAATATATAAATGTATATTATATGTGGATATCACGGTTAATGAACCATGCCGTAATAATATCGGAGATTGTAAAGAAGCAATTTTAGATAGAGAATATGTGGTTACGAAGAACATTCTGTAAAAGTTTCAAAATTTCGGGAATACTATTTCAATTAATTGTTATGTTCCAATTAATGCAATTTCGTCCTTTTTTACAGTTTGAATCGTTGAATCATTCAATACTATATGCTTTTCAATTATATATGCTTGAAATTATGCTATAACATCTAAAATAAATAACATATACAATCAATATACTACCTATCTGGACTAAAGATTTATTTTCCCGATTTTACCTTGTATGAGGAAACGGCGGTTCCCCTGAACAAAAACCATTGTTAGCATATACAAGAAAAATAAAGTTTTATTCCTGATAGGTAGCATATTAATTGAACTTGCTGTTCTTGTTATTTTAGATGTTATAGCATAATTAAAAGTACATTGTATTAAATGATTCAATGATTTCAACTGTAAAAAATGGTGAAAATGCATTAATCGAACTGTAGCGATTAAATGAAAAGGTATTCGCGAAATGTTGAGACTTTTACAGGATTTAGCATAATAAATTACTCCTAATTCAGAATAACACGTTACTTGCTTTTAAGTTACGCACAAAATGTTACAATTCCTTGGCTATTACCCATTTCAGCTAACTTCACCATTTAGTGCGCCGCTAGTGTAGTTGTTGAGAACAAAAAAATTAAACGAGAAGAGCAGCGGAGTCGAAAGTATGGTATACTCGAGTAACAATTATAAACAATGTGTATTTGGAATAGTATTAGCGAAATAAGATATACATACGTGACTCATTAGCACTGAAAAATATAGTATATAACAATTAAACAGCGGTAGATCTTGCTGACGTTTAACGTGCAGAACGAAACCACAGTCGTTGTCAAACGCCATGCTTCAACGAACTATTTTTTCTTCAATGATAGTACAGGTATTATGATGTAGGGAATTAGTTGAGAGTTCTCCAAAGGAAAGTAAGCTAAAATGGGTAATATGTATTTTAAAGAGTTAAAGTTTTAAAACAATGAATATCGCCGTTCTAGCTTGTGGCTCAAATGACGATATGATGCTAGAGTAAGGTGCTTTTTCTTATGAGTCTTCCTCGCCCCCCCCCCTAAAAACGCTTATAGGTTTCTTATTTTACTACGCGTCCCGAAAATATCCCCTCCTTTATAAATGTCATGCAATAAATCAATGATATTGAAATTTTAGTATCGTATTTTACAAATTTTTCTTCCAGATTTATATTTAATTTGAAAATACAATGATATCAGTGTATAGGTTAGAATTTTAAATGAACTGTCTTGTGATTGGAATTTGATCTCACTGTTAGCTTATTACTTATGCATTCCACTATTGCGTACCAGTCAGTTTAGTATTTAATTATATTTGACCATTAATGTCAGTAGCCACTGGTAGCTCGACTTTATGTTTCTTTAATAAAATTGGCGCAGAGAAAGTGTGCGGATAATAAACAATTAGGAAAAAATAAGCTGACTTGTATAACAAAGGTAGATTCCTACTATTTAAGAAACTTCAAAGATACGATGTACGAGTATATACCCAAAACATCTGCATAATCAGCCGGATCTTTATCAACAAAATTTAAAATGGAGGACATAAAGAAAGCTATAGAACGCGCGTCATTTGAGTTCAGAAACTTTAATGTAAAATAATTCAGTTTCCTGCATCGGTATTTGATACTTCGGTATCAAAGATGCTTAATGTTTCCAACTACAAAAAAACTTGTTGCTTTTGTAGGAATACTGGTAAGTTCTTTATTACATTTGCAAATTCTATCCACTTACATTGTCGATGGATAAATTATACTGTTCTATTTTTTTTTTATTTTTATTTTTACATGAAAACAATAGGAAAATATCCCTTTTTCAATTCAATTTTATTGCAGAAAGGAAACCATATCACAGTTTTCAAACATAGTTTTTTTTTTCGAAGTAAGAAAGCCAAAATTTTAGTTTTTATGAACTAGAGTATCTATACAGGCGCTACTTGCCTGTTCTTAGCTTCCATTGTAGCCTTTAGTTCACGCACTTAAGTGCTCTTGTTTACACTCTTGGTTTATCCAGTTTGTTCTTGACTATTATTTACTTCTCATGCTTCTTTAATTATCAAAGAAAATCCGAAAATGTTTCGAAACAAAATTGTCCTCCTGAGTCCTAAAACAAAATGTTTCTTATTTTAACATACTAAATAATGTATTTTATGTATGCACATATAAGCATACTGTACAGTGAATTACGGGCCGCTTTAGCACGGCTGTTTGTGAGAAAATTCAGCCACTAGAACCGAAAAAAGGAGATAAGAACACCACATGCAAAATTAATATTTTTATTTTAGTATTGATAATTTTATTGAAAGCATGAAACGATGCCGTATTTAAAACTGGTGACAGCAATAATCACTAAATTTCGCTATAAGATATGTTGAAAATAATGTCCCTTAGTGTCAATACATTGCCAGCCGCAGTGAGGGAAATATCCTATTTCATTAACTTTTCTTCCGTAAGAACTTTCTTGCCGTTGAGAGAGCCTGTCTCTCGTTACTTTTTAACAAAGTAGTAAATAATTTCTTTACCTGGAAAACAATTGTTCGGGTATTTTCTTGCAAATCGCCTTACCACTCTGTCTATAAGAGTTCATTTTCACATATGTACATAAAACCTAATCTTCAAGCCTGTATTTATATAATGGAATAATTAATGAAGAACATACAATGTACCATAATAAAAGTCAAGAAAAACACAAATACATGACAAAGCATCCGTCATACTAACTACATGCCGCTACATACACATGCATTACACGCCTGGATTCTGTCAGTATGCCCTTTACTCAAACAAGCTCACTGTATAAACAATATACAAGAATTTATATATACTGAAAATATATACAACAAAAATTAATCCTTTTATTATGTTTTTTGTGCTTTTTTGAAAAGTACAAACAATGACTCAGACTCATTTCTGAAATAAATATGTGTGTGCATTTATTCAACAATATTATTATAACTGGTGGTACTTTAAACCACATACTCTAAAGGAGCACTAATAGAATTTTAAGAACTATGAAGCAACTACGCCAACGCTTCCTAAACGTTTATGGTCCTCTACATTGCACAAGAAAGTTATGCGTCTGGCAGCTGAACAATGAGAATTAGAAGAATAACGTCACGAATGATATATCTGTTAGAGCTCAAGACGACAGATCGTGTAGGAACACATTTTCACTGTATCGAAATTTCACTGGAGGTCGAAAGTCGACCAAGCTGTAAACAATGCAACGTTAATGGGCTTGACACTATGGTGAGATTGGGCGGACGGAAACAAATTAACATAGCGTCTATAAGTCACCATTTCTTACATGCCATGTCACTTAGCGGTTTTGGTCAGAGCCGTTTGAGTGATGTAGTTGAGGCATTCTTCATGCCCCAAGTTACGTAACTCAGAAAGTAATAGATGTGTAGAGGTTACACTTGAATTGCTATTGTAGGCAGTAATTGCTATTATTTATAGTAACATTAAATAGAATATTGGGATAGTATTAAACATAATTATTAGCACAAAAGGCCAATTCAGGTAGCCCAGCAACGATAAAAGAATAAAAGATTATACATCAATTGCACCCTCTTTCAAATTTGAGCATCAAAAGATAGGAGTGACTTTTAAAATTTCAAAGTGGCGTTGCTGGGGGTGAAATTTAAAATTTAATTAACAAATGTTTTAAAATTCCACCTCAATACATAAATTGGTGTGTTTTTGTATAAGTTAAATTTACATTAAATAGTAATTATCCAGACTGGGAAGTTTAGGGATGAAATTATTGTATGTTATTTATACAGTGAGCTTAAGGCAACGAGCCTTTAGAGCGCAGATGCTTACTGGGAGAATCCAGCCTATAATGCATGTGCAGGTAGCAGCATGTAAGTTGTCATTCGCTCGTGTTTTTCTTGGTGCTTTTATTGTACTTAAGTTGTATTTTTTCATTATTTATGTCGTTACGTAAATATAGTGTTGAAGCACGGGTTACAGTACATGTGTGAAAATGGACTTTTACAAACATAGTGGTAAGGCGATTCGCAAGAAATTGTGTGCCAGGTAACGAAATGATTCACCACTTTGTTAAAAAGTCACGAGAGACAGGCTCTCTCAATAACAAGAAACGTGTTCCGAACCGCTGTATTCTTACGGAAGAAAAATTAGATGAAATACAGAAATTTTCCTCCTGGCTGGCAATGTATTGCCATTGAGAGCATTATTTTCAACATATCTTATAGAAAAGTTTAGTGATTGTTGCCATCTTCAGTTTTAATTGCGGTATCATTTTATGCTTTCAATGAAAATATAATTACTAAAATAAAAATGCTAATTTTGAACGCGGTGATTCTTATCTCCCTTTTTTCGGTTGCGGCGGCTGCACTTTCTCAGTAAACAGCCGCGCTAAGGAGGCCCGTAATTCACTATACATACTCGTATACTATACGCTTATATGAACATACATAAAAGTGAAATATTTGTGCCATTTTGTGTGTTAAAATATAATAATTTTAGGGCTCGATACACCTTCAGATTTTCTTTGTTAATTAAAGAAGCCTGAGAGCTTAAACAATAGCCAAATACAAACTAAATAAATGAAATGGTAAACAAACATTAATGTGGGTGGACTAAAGGCTACAATGGAAGCTAAGAATAGGCAGGATAACGTAGGCTTAGTAAATAAACAAACAAACTAAAGTTAGGGAATAGTAAACCAGTCTGAGTAACTTAAAATAAGAAAACAAAAGCACAAAAATAGATAACACAATAGCTATAAGAGGCATATAAACGAGCAAGTGCAGTCTGGGTAAACTAAGGTAGGCAAATATGAACCCCAAAAACTACTACCGCGAGGGGGCGGGGGGGCTCCATGGGGCCGTTGTTGCCTTCCTCTGTTTACTTTGAGATTTCCTTTGATACTCGCATTATCAAGAGATAAAATGAAGACATTCTAAGAGTTCCATTATGGAATACAATAAACTAAAACACATTTAATATTAAAAACAAAAATACTCGTCCTACAAAAATATTGTACCGATACTATTGGTTGAAAGGTTTTGGCTACTAATTCCATAAGCTGGACTTTTAAGACTATGTGATGTCTGTTAAGATGTTTAAGATGTTTAATTATTGAATTTAAAAATAAAAAATGTGTATTTCTCATCCAGAGGAAGCGTACTCCTAGCAATTTTAGGCGCCAGCTGTCTCCGAGTTAATTGTCCAAGGAGTGCACTTGGCATGTGACCATAAAAAATGTCCATCACACAGGAATTGCCTAAACTAAACGAATTCCTCACCAAGTTGAATAACTTTAAACATTAATATAAAGTCCAAATTGGGCCTCATTATTAATGAAATGAAATAAGTTATGGCATTACTGTGTGATATAAGGAGAACAAAATTAGACTTTTTGCAATCTATTAATATTACAAAAAATAAACCATATTTTTATAATTATTATTATTAATGTTGAGATTAAACCATAAAACCGATGGATCACAGACTGAAAATGGCTGTAGATTTGCTGTAGTTTACCCCGATCACACGTACGCTTTACCATTTCTATTCTCCATATTTACATGTGAGCTATAGTATTAATAAAGCATTACAATAAATTTCAACAACAGATAAAAATAAATCTGATCTAATTCACTCTGCTTCAAAATCCAGCATACAAGTTATTCAAGACATCTTCTGTAAACACGAATTAATCAACGAAATTCATAAACATTCTACAATCCTGATTAAACAAGGGAGTAAAATAACTGTAATGTGGATATCCTCACATCAAGGCATTTCAGGAAACGAACATATAGATTCATCAGCAAAGGAAGGTACAAAACTACCCCTACACAAACAAACACCAATACCACACTATTATGCCACAAAATACGCAATCAGCAGCATCTATCATTTCTGGCTAACAACTTGGACACAACAACCATCTAGCAAACTACACGAAACAAATCAGAGTTCAAGAACACCATATCCACTGCAGAAATTGAGAGTTTTATATATATATATATCAGACCGGAGATGCCCTGCCCTCCGAGTACACACCCCCTGCTCAGGCCGAACCAAATCCCCTTCGAGCAGCTTGTATTTGTCTGTTACACAGACTTAGCTCGGAGCATATAACTTGTTTTAATACACATGAGGCAAATTTGACAAAGTAGAAAAAGTAATGAATTACAAGATTATTTTTGTGGGCATTTTAATCATTATCGAAAACTGGAAATTTTGGTTCATCTGAATAAACTGGTAAAAATGATTATACTCACCTAAAGAGTACACGAAAAGCATGAAAAAAACCAACAACAACAAATAAACTAGGCAATGCTTCAAATGGTTAAGGACTAGTTAGCTGTAGTTTGGAGACTCTCTCAAGACTTACGACTTTATTTTGGTATTAGTTTTGAATCTGACAATTATAAAATCAATTCCCTACTCTTTCAAGTCGACCTTTTGTTACAGTCAATAAACCTTCCATTACTTTTTTTAAAATTCCGTACTTACCTGTCTAGCACAAATCAAATTATCACGTGAGTTTATGTCTAAGAATGAAGGTTAAACTAAAATATGTATTTTTGTATTCATCGCTTTAGAAGCATATTTTATAAAGATTTTGTTTATTGGTTGTAGGTTTTTATTAATGTGATTTTTACGAATAAGTGAATTCAAATTTTTAAGTTAGATTTTAGAGCTTAAACTTTGTTTAAATATATTTTGCGCTGTATAGCTTATGTTATGTAAATGAAAATCTAATCTTAATTTATATCAAAATATATAAGATTATGGCCTTGTTTAGTTTATTTATTTTGTTCCTACTCACCAGATATTCCCATTTTTTGCGATCAATAGAGTTTGTCATTGCTTATGTTCATATCTTAAACATAGTTAAATAAACAATACTTTTAAAATTATTCTTAGATTTAATAATGAATAAATTACTCTAAGCGTTTCTCAAAATGGGACCAACATCACTCATCATTGTGTATTTACTTTTCAAATATCTGAACAGCGTTTCCTTTTACTGTTATCAAGAAAGCTATCGTTTTCTTAAAGTTCGAAGAGTTATTTTTTCATCTGACAATTAATATAGAAATTGAAGAAGTTTTACAATTTTCTATTTTATTTCTGTTCTTTGTTTACGAAAGCTACTGCTCTCACCAAAATAAATGTATGCAAGTGTTAAAAACCATTTTTGTTTAAACATATTGTAATAATATAAAAACTGAATGGAAGTAAGCATGTTAATAGATATTTTATATCTTCAGAAATTAAACATTACTTGTTTTGATAGTTTAATGATTTTGTAAATTAACAAAAAATATTCATAACATTTTCTTTCAATGACTGTGTTTATGAAGTTTATTAAACTTGTAATATTTAATGTAAGTGGTTCTAAATCATAGTGTAATTTAGTTTACAATTAAGTTTTGAATAGCTTTCTTTATCGGTGGAATTTTTGGGAGTATTTAAAAAATATTAACAAAAGTAGCTGTTTGTTATGGATTAGAATTGAGTTTAATGATCAGCCTATAAATTAGCCGGCGCATTTTAGAAGTAAAGCAATATAGAATGAGTAGTGAGGAATGTAGCATTCTGAGAATATACGTTTATATTTTTACCATGCAGACTGCAACCAATAGGACGCAGTCTTACAACATAATATTGCACTAGCTGAACCATGTTGTGATAATTAAATACTGCTGCTTTTTCTTTACAAACCCAAGTAATAAATTAAAATACGCTGTCTTGCATACGTATCGCCTTCAGCTAGAAAGTAAGCAGTCATTAAAAAAAGTAAAAAATTAATCAATAATAATGCATATTATTAATTAATTTTAGAGCACGTTTCCTTTGTTTACTGGAGTTGAAATGTTGATTTGGAAGAATTTATCAGAACCATTATTTTCTCATACGTTTGACAATAAAACATTTTTCCATCGGTCGTTAACATTTCATTTCTAAACTTCACACTTCCAATCTGAGTGAGCCACTATAAACTATAGCATTGAAAACAGCGGACAACTGACAGAAAGCTTTGGACTGAAAATTCAAGATAGGGTTGCCTTTCTTTCCTCCCAGTTTTTGTATGGCCAGAATGACTTACACTCCATTGGAAGCAAGAGTTTGGATTACAGGAATGGTTTGTACTTTCCTCTTCCTGAAAGACTCACACTTAAGGCGTGACATTCAAACTCCTAAGAATCAGATAATTTCTTAAGTTTAACAGTTTAACTCTATTCTTCCATGCTATTTCAAATCTTATTTCTAAAATCAGTTTTATGAAAAGAAATAAATATGTATCGTGAGCTACAGTTTAATATATTATGCATTTATATGCAACATAAAATATGTTTAAAATATAGCAAATGGTTTGAATGTCAAATCAGTAGGAATATGATTTGACCACAGGAAAGAAGAGCTGTAAAAAGCAAGCAAACAAACAGAAAACGAGAACAAAGATTCTGGTTATATTGTGTGAAGAAACTTGCTTATTAACAAAATCTAAATGAACATTTTTATTTAGAAAGATATTAATAAATAAATAATACTAATATTAATAAATCTTCATTTTAAAGCATACCGTCGATACAGTTAGTTATTGCAAAAGCATTGTGGATTCTGTGATTAAATGTTAAGGCTATATATCTTCTCTATTATGTTACAGTTATAGTTCTTGATAACTACATTCTGAAAACCATTAAAAAATGTAAATGTATAGACTTGCTCCTCTCCAATCAAAGATCCAGGATGGCTGAGTTCATTGCGAATAAGAATAATAAAGAGCTAACAGACCCAATTATTAAACTCCTCCGTTTAAAGTTCATCCTATTGAATGTATAATAATGTTTTCTAAACAAATTCTGATATTCATTATGAGTTTCTAGCATTCTCTCTTTCATAAACCAACATTGTAAATAATACATGCATTTTTTAACGTATGCTTAACACAAGCTAGTTCTCTGTAATGTAATTGTGTCGGTTATAGAGAAATGTTGTAGTTTTGAATATTTCTGCTATTATATTCAAATTTAATAATTTTATTATATCACCATTAATGTGAAAATATAAGTTTTAAAAAATACAAGACAGTGTTCAATGAATAATAATAATAATAATAATAATAATAATAATAATAATAACAATAATAATAATAATAACAATAATAATAATAATAATAATAATAACAATAATAATAATAGGTTTATTGTAATGTACAAGTATACTAGTTTAAATGTAATAATGTTTGGATTTGCATTTATTTCTATTAGAATTATGTGTCGTCCTATATCCTATCCTCAAATTATTTTCATTTAATATTGGAAGTAACTTTTAATAACCTTTTGCTGTCTTTACACAGTTTTTCTAAAAATGTGCACTATACAGGGCTTCACAGTTTCCCAATTGTTATTGTTATTATTATTATTTTTTTTTCAGAATAATCTTTCGGAAGAGCTTTCTTGCAGACTCAAAAATCAGTGGCAGAGACTCACAGTGAGGTAGAAAGAACATAAAATAATTTCATCTAATTCTAATAAGTAGAAAATAGATACAACTTTCAGTATGTTTTACAATATCCGACTCCCTCTCATCTCTTCCCGAACTCAAAGATTCCTAGCCCATCATATGACAAAATGGTAATCTGATCAACAAGCGTTCGAACTAATGTTTATTTTTAATCTTTCATCACAAGTTTTATTTCCTTTTTCTTGCTGTCTATGATATTCTTCTTATTAGTTGCTATTCTTTCACTTTCGTTAAATAAAAATGTAGCGATTAAAGCATCCTACAGGAAAGGAAAGTTTATACAAATAGTATAATTATCAGTTTCTCCGGCGTAATCATTAAGAAACGGAGTTAATCACTTCACAAGTAAACACTGTGCAATTTCGTAACGCTCCAGCATCCTCAGAAATCCGAATGAGAAAATGCAATTTCTCTCCAGTGATTCTGCAATTTCACTTTGATCTTTTTGTTTTAGATACGTTGACACGAAAATAGTAATTTATCCTAAAAGTAGAGATGGGTGCTAAATACCTTCGATATTTCCATACTTAATAGATTTTGAATAACTAACAATATCTCTTTATATGAGCCCCACTCTTCTTTGATATTTGTTAATACAACACTTTTTAATTTATATTGACACACGTAGCACGTTTTAAAGCGTCATAAATCACTTAACTCATTTATAAAATGCTAAATAGGTCGAAGTACATAGAAATTGGGTGCGCTACTAAGCCCGAACCCCCCCCCCCTCCTTATATTCTGCAGATGGTCTGGCGATTTCTTTAAAAATCGCATACTAACGTAATAAAATGTGCTGAAATACAGTTTCCAATGTGCTATTGCATTAATTTCTAGCATGCTTTGCCACTTTTTGCATGTGGAAAAACTACGCTCCATCTACAAAATAGCCTTAGTTCTGAGTTTGACATAGGTAAACATATAATGTAATCTGTTAAACTGTCTCTAATCACAAGTAACTTATTGTAAATCATTTTGTGCAAAACCAGCCTACCATGAAACATACTCGATTCTGGTTTTGTAAAACGTTGTGTAATTGTTAACTGAGAAGTAAAACATATTATTCCAAAATGTTACCAGGTTTTGATAAACGGATAGGGAAATATAGTGTGTGTCCAAAATTCCTGTCTGATGATATAAAAAGCACAGCATTAAACATTTTATGTTACTTTTCTTAAGTATACAGCATAGAGAAATTAGAGAAATTATTTTATCTCATGTTAACAAGTGTAATAATAACTTACTAACTTGTCTAAAAGCTGTTTAACAAAGTCAACTACATTATAGTAAAGCACGCACACACGAAAGTCACAACATGTATCTATTTTTCTCCTTTAAAATATCTTCTTTGACTTTTCTGAAATTTTGTGGAATTATTGCCGATAAAACAAATTAAAGGAATAGTGAACTATTTTATAATAATACTAAAAATCATCAATTTTTGGCATTGTGTTAAAATATTAGAACATTAGGCCTTAATTAACCTGAAATATATCAACAACTGTTAATTCTTCATTATTTTACATTTGCAATGAAAATGTTCTTTAACCCTTTAACGCTCTGCGTGTTCACATGATTATGGGTTACCACTTTCCATAGAGCTTAATTCCAATGCTTTGTATAATTATCGAGATCGTTGTCGATTATTTAGATCAGTTAAAAATTGTTGTGGTAACCCTGTTCACTCATGGAACTTTAGTGACTTTTCCTGCTGTGTCAAATGAAGAGCATTTTATGTGGTTTCAAATAGTATATACACAGTTCCTGTAACTTACGCACAAATGCGAATATTCGATGTACACTGAAATTTGAAACAAAAAGATGCATTTAAATTAAGTTTACAGGATGATAACCCTTTCCATGCTCATTGATTTCTCATATGTGAGCTAGTCCATATGAGTTATTGTTCCTATGAGTTTATTAAGTCTATAATGTTTCTTATTTTACAAGTTTAATTAGAAGGTTCAACTGCTGAGTCTATTAAGTTTTTGTATCAGTTTCACTATGGACTTCGGTTGTTCTCTTCTTTCTGCAGCTCTGCGGGTACTGCGGTTCCGTGTTACGCTGGTCCAGTGTGTACTGGCTGCTTTCCTGAAGGAGTCTGCCCACCTCGTACTCGATCTCCCTCTTCCTCTCCTACCAATGCGTAGTCCCATGTGGTAGCTATGTGTCCCCATCTGCTGCTTGGTAGCCTTGCTACATTTTCCCCCCATTTTCACTTCAAGTTGTTTGCACGTTGAGGCACGTCATTTCGTCCCGACATGTTTCTTAATTGCACAGATGATATTTTATCCATGAGAGTTATCCCTAGTATTTTCCGCTCAATTTTACGTTGACAGATACTAATATTATACTTTTACACTTCTGTTAGGTTCCAAGTTTGACATCCATGTAATAATGTTGGCAATATGCATAAGTCCAGCACGTTTAACTCCAGTTTCCGGCTCAAAGTATTGACGCTCAGTATGAATTTCAATAACCAGATGCTCTCCATGCTGAGGAAATACTTTTGCTGATCTCTTTGCCCCTGTGATACTGTAAAGCAATTATTTGTACTAAGTGGACATGCTCTGTTACGTATTTTAGTGTTGTTGAGTGATTGTAACGGATGTTGCTTGACTGTCATGATTTGTGTTTTCTCCATGTTCATAGATAGACCGGCGGTTTTACTGTACTTGTTGAGATTTCGTAGCATTCTTTGTAGGCTCTCTGCTGATCTAGCAAATGGGGCTATTCATCTGCAAATCTTAGGTTAGTGATTTTGTAACTATTTATGTTAATTCCAAATCCATGCTCATTAGGTAGTGAAAGTTAAACAAGAAAGCCCGGTAGTAGGAGAATCAAAGCGGCGAAATGAGATTTATAAGTTCAGTAGCGGAATTGCTATTTTAGTTACACAACGAAGAGTAAATGTCAGAGAATTTAGGTATATTTAACTTAACTGATAGACTTAATAATTTGAAATACAATTCATTTACACATACACAAAGAATGACAGATGATAGACTTCCCAAAATAGTTTTGAATTACAAGTCAAAAGGAAAGAGAGACATCGGCCGTCCATTGCTTAGATGACAAGATAGTCTATTTTGATGTAGATACAATAGGGAAATAAATATTTAAAAAATATTACAATCTTTACGAGTATTATGCACTTAATATGCTCAACTTTCACAATCTGTATTGTGCATACTGAAAACTAGAAAGCCAACTTAAGGTTGTATTACCTAACAATGCGCAGAACATGTACATCAAATGTTTAAAAAATCTGAAATGGTTAAAGTCAAATTTGTGTCTTAGGTGTGTTGGTTCTTAAGGTAATGACTTTTTACATCTTCAGTGACTTTAGCATGAAAGTGATTTCCCATTATTACATAGTTATTTTTAAGTCAATTGTTATTTTGAATTGACGGAAGGTGGTGCGTTTCGTGGTCTTCCTTTTTCGCATAATATGAGTGCTAGTACTATTTTCAGTACTATTTTCATTTGCCATTTTTTTTTTCGTGGGGTGAAACATCTAATAATACTAGCAACCTCAGTTCATAAACTTGTTTTTACGGAACAAATGAAGAAGAGCAGTGAACAATCCTGTGCCCTTTCTTTCGGAGTTATCGTCATCCATATCATACTACTGGATAAGAAGTCAACCTAACTTCCGTCTTTTTTGGACAGTACATCCAACTTTAAAGCAGGAGATAATCAATCAAGGAAAATAGCATATATGATATGCAAACAATTTAGCATTGTCGAAGATGGTGGATTTAAGGAGTTGATTCAGCACTTTGAACCACTCTGGGTTCTCATTAATATGATTGTAAGGGTGTTAAACGTCTCGTAATAAAACATACATTTTGTGAGTAAAGTCATTCAGATATATTTTTATACATTTATAAATCTTAAAACAATAAAATGACAAATTTGCATTTATTTGAGCAAATATAAAAGTATCGATTATCGATATATATAAGTATCGAGTAACGAATATCAAGAAAATTTGGTAATGACCCATCTCTTAATTTAAGCTTATGGCGCAAAAACGTGTTTGAAAATGATTGACACCTATTTAAAAATTGCACACTTTAAAGTTCACCAGAAACTCTAAGCCTCTTCATGTCGTTCTTTTCTCGTTCCTGCGGTGCTTTGCATCAGATAATGTTTATTCGTTTGGGAGCTTGCCAATCCGTGATTTAGTGGTCCTTGTAATCGTTGACTATAAAAGTTCCCGCATTCATACCAGTGTTTCTCAAAGCCATTAATTGTGTTCTGCTGCTGGTCTTCATAACAAAACATAATTTCCTTTTGCTGTTACGTAACTTTAAACAAGCGCGCGTGCTTACGTGACGCCCGCAGAGGGAAATAATTTTCTTGCCCTCATCTTTCTATATTGAAACAACATCACTACTTGCTAAAGTGACCGCTACACGGACTTATGTGGTCCAGACTCTGTGGTAATCGTCGGCAGAGCTTTGAAATCACTTTACATGCACCAGTGGACGACTCTGGTTTACGTTTCGCGGCCAAGAGGAAAATATGATTGAAAGTGGCAAACAAAAACATTTTGCTCTCTAGACAATTATAGTCATCTGTTGCACACTGGTTCAGTTTTTTCTATCTATTTTAAATTCTGTATTAGCATAAATTAATAAATAAATTTGAAATAAGCAGATGTTACTTCAGTCTTGATCAACGGCTGGCCGTTTGTTTCTACGCCCCATTTGGAAAGGATGAGGTGAGAAAGACATAGGGCGGTCAGAATTCATGGCGGCCAGTGAGACACGGAATAGATGGAGCTAACAGTTTTTCTAGATATAACACACCGACGCCGGCGGTGCCCACCTCCCTTAAAGGAATTCGACCGTTTCAGAAGGGCCGCTTCCGTACCAGACGTCGGAGCAGAAACCTTTTCCAAAGCGCAAACCACCGTCACAACACACCAGCTCACCTCGCCAAGCATGTTGACTCTGTAACAGAACCAAAGGAATGAAGTGATATGAAATGGGAGAGCGGAAAATGCATGCAAATAAAAAAATAAAGATCCATTACAACGTTCGCCTAGGCGACCAGGGGAAATCATTGGGGGGGGGGGGGGGGGACCGCAAGTTCAGGATAGCCGGCCCCATGGAATTTGACCCAGGATCTCCCGATTGCGAATCCCAAGCGTTACCGCCTGAGACATCTTCCCTGGAAAATACTTATATTAAATCTGAGCCAGCTGAATGCTTTAAATCGCCTTAGTATAGTGCATAATTTAAACAGAAATGTGTATTAGTTGTGTCCATTAAGGGATGTACGATTCAATTAGGCATGGTAGATTAAAATTGCACACAATTAAAATTATCTCTGACAAGAAATACTCACACGTACACACATTCATTAATTCGACTTCTTTATTGTGTGGTAGAGCTATTTTATACATGAATACTACATAATTGTGATGTAAAAAACCATTTCCCTAGTTGTGAATATTACACCTTACAGGTTCTATGATCTTATTTTATTATTAGTTTCAAAGGAACACACAAAGTAGCTGCTTACAAATAAAAATAGGTTCTTAAATTTGCTTGTTAACGAAAGCCAACAAATCCTACTTAGTGAAAAGGTCGCAATGGCTTATTATAAAACAGAATCTAGCTTCCACTATTGCCAAAAATAAAAGCAAGTATTAAATGAAAAACATTTCTTTACATCCACAATACTAAAATGTATATTTTTTTTTCAGAAAATATCCCTTTTCCATAAATAAATCCGACATGCCTAATTTAGAAACGTTTGATCGGATAGACAGAAATTTACTGTAGAATCGAAGAGAAATTTTCTTCACAATTATCTATTAATTGTGCATACAGTTTAATGGTTGCTCTCTCATTGTTTAACATCTACTTTAAATACATAATACAATTTGGCATCCTGTGGGAAGTAAACCTTTTTTTTTTTTTGCTAAAATTCTATAGCAGTGTTTCCCAAAGTTCCCTTGACGAAAATCCTTTTTAAAGAGCCTTGCTGCTGAGAAACAATAATAATTAAATAAAAATTTAAAATACTAAATTTAGCTTTATATAAGGTGGTTTATTTATTGGAATGCTAAGACAATAAACACAAGAGGTCTTCATCTATTTGGCCCTGGCCATTCTTAGATGTAACCCCCCTGGATACAACGTGTATTACAATAATTTATTTACCTACTTTTAAATTAAATATAATTATTGTTATTTCAATTCCTGAAACAATACAAAATAAAATAATACTAACGAAATTACAGTGCCCCTTGTGTAATATCTATAAATCTTGCTAAACTTTTGTCTTCGGTTCATCAGTAGACTCCTACTTGCTCTCTTTTAAACTCCTTCCTTCTTCTAATTTTTCTTGAGTTCATCAATTACTAATTAACAAACAAATTTTACATAAGTGTTATTATTATTATTATTATTATTATTATTATTATTAAAGTATCAAAGTCATACGTGTTATGGTCTGGCTTAATTGGCCAGAACCATAGCTAACTCACTAAACAAAATGTCAGAATATTACCCACATATTCTTTATCATCTAAAAGTTATCTAAGTTACGCGTAATTTAGATATCTGCTCAAGATCTTCAAAAATCTTTTAATATGTTTTTTATTCCTCCGTAACCATTTCCTACTTATTAATCTTTCCCTTCAATCATTTGTGACTTTACATGGGTAATTATGTCAATTTCGACTTCCTTCTCCCTACAGATGGGGCACAATCCCAGGATAACATCCCTCTCACTCCCCTTAATTTCCAAACACCTAATCGAAAGCAGGCTATCCATTCTCTTTCATTTTTCTTACAAATTAAAATATACTTCTCCATTTCTGGGTCATCTTTTAGTTCCTTATATTACACCAGTGAACCTTTCTCCCTTATCTGCGCAAATAAAATTATTTTGTCCATGTCTTCCATTCTTGATCTCACTTCCCTCCAACAACCTCTTCTAAAATATCCACTTTTAGCCCAAAAATCTCCTTAACCATTTCTAAATAACTGTTCTTTGATTTTCTTCAGCCAGGAGTTTATCATAATACCCAGATTTTCTTCTTGTTATCTCAGGCACGTTTTCAATGTCAGTATCCGGTAGCTGTTGAAGCCGACACTGAAATGTTCGATCATTTTCTGTCCAAGTTTTCGCAGCAATGAATTATTCTTTTATTGTATATAATAGTTTGACATATTGTGAATTTAGTTTCGTGTTGATTTCTGCAGTTATGGGTTCTCACGACAGAAAAGAAGATGTTTATCGTGGAACATTATTTCCGGTCATACATAGTACATCGTCAGATTGGACAGAGTTTGCTTCACATTAAAGAATAGTACGAGGAGAGGTTTAATGAAATACCAAATAACAAAAACTATGTTAGTTGTCGTTGGCAAGTTCCGTCGTACGGGATCAGCGAAAGGGGACAACAAGTCGCCCAAGAATCGTCACCACAAACGAGAAGCATGGATTACTTCTCCAAAGATGTTGAGTCGCCAAAGCGTAATCTATGACGAACATCGCTGAAACTTATTTTGAGAGATAGGTCTGTTCGCGGATGTTTAAAGAACTGGGTGGGTTTGCATACCGCATTCAAGTTGCTCAGCGTCTAACAGGAAGGGATGTGTGAGCCCAAGCGTTGTCTATGGCGTATGAGGATCCAGATTTCTTCTAAAATATGTAGTTTTCAGATTAAAGTCATATTCCCCTTGATGACTAAATCAGCAAACAACTCGTTTTTTAGGATTTTAATGGTCTAATGTCGTTATACACAAACCACTGCACGATGCGCGGGTTACGATTTGGTAGGCCTTGCCCGGTCATGGAATATTGCACCGTTATTTCGTCGAGGATGCACCACAGAATCCGCAAACAGTAAATCAAGAGCGCTACAGAGACCTCTTTATTAATACATTAGTGCAGAATTTGCGCCTTTTTTGTCACGCTAGAAACTTGCCCCTGCAACGACAATGGACGCAGCAAGGTGGAGGAACAGCCTACACTGCGTCCTTCTGCAACGACGCTTTAGAGATCATCTAATTTCTCGTGGAACTCCTTTCCCGTGTCCTTCCTTCTTCCCCGACCTCACAGCCCTTATTTGGGGGATGTTGAAAGAATCAGTTTTCAAGATAGATCACCCACCTACAATATTCCCGAACTACGATAAGATAAGGTCGTTTTTGTGTCCTTACAGCAAACTTGGTTCACGTTCAATAATCTTCAGAAACGTCATGAACAATGTGTGGCATATAATGGTACAATTTTGAACATATTTTGTACCAATGCCATTCAGTTTCGTTTGATTTGCCGCATATTGCACTGTTTTACATATGTTATGCGTATTTGACAATAGCTTAATGTGTCCTTTAATTTTTCCAGTGGCAAGAAATAATTATCAACTGTTACACTGACGATTTTAAAACATAGAAAACAGTCTGGTACCAATGGAACTGCAATGCTATCACGAATTATCCTAAACAGAATGTGCCAAGGCCACTCTAAGGGTTCTGTATTACATATATAGTTCCTAAAGGAAACAAAATAAATCTCAACATCGATCTTGATAACTGTGTTACCAGACATTTCGTCTGTGGTCACCCATCGAAGGTCAGAAAATATCCGCAAACCAGATCATGTCCGTGCAAAACATATTCAGCCCTACGTGGAGACCTATTAATTTCTTGCACTAAACAAAATGACCTCGAACTTTAGGTGAAGCGTTTCGAAGCAATACTGAAATAAGTTGAAAAAAAATTGCACTGGAAGTCCTTCTGAGATCAAATTTCGTGTGGCCGTATACCATGTGACCTTCAGGAAGGAACTGGTTTTGTATGCATTTGGCTACATTTGTAGTCCAATAAATTATGGTCCAAGAGGCGGTGTTGTGTTTTTAAAACAATGTTACTTCCTGGGAGACTACTGCAAAGGTATGCCTAGTAATCAAAGGAATCCCATAAAACTAAGGTAGTTTTTAAAGTCCGAATATTTTGCCTTAGTTGGCTCACGATTTTACTGCAGGCGGCGGGTTCCTTTTGGAAACTTATCTGCCCCTCTATCAAATTCCTACATACCGCAGGCCAGGAGGAGTTCACCTTCGCCTGTATTATGCAAATGATTGACAGATTTGGCTTTGCTTTCACTTCTAACCTGCGAAATATATGTATTGTCTAAACGTCTGACCTTTAGGTTCAAGGTAACATGACTTTGAACAGCGAACGTGGCAATAAGTGCTTTTTATATATGTACATAGAGAGTGGAAGAAGCTCAATACCAGATACCGCTTTGACTTTCGATAGGCCATGTATTAAACAATAACAACTAGCTTTATCTTGAATATGTCATATTATGTCGAAATAATACGCCCTAATTTTAGTAATGGATAACCAATCATTCTCCTTCTCATTTTCTTGATATGTCAAAGCATTTTAAGAGTTTATGTAGTTTATTTTAAGAGTATGTGTACTTGGCATCAATGAGTTAAGGAAATACTGAGCTTATTGAAATGTCATGAATGTAAACAAACATAATAGCTTTATTGTTTAAGGTGAGATCAGAGACTCTATGTTAATAAACTAAAATTGTTGATTTCATGTACTTTTTTCTCAGTGTTACAGATACCTCAATGAAACTTGTACTGCTTATTTTTCATTAAATTATACATTCTGAGCTCTAGTTTAGAGAATGAACTTTGTAAATAATAAGTTATTTTTGTAATAAACTCCTTTCTATAAAAATAAAACTATATTTATATTCATCCAACAAGAGTTTATGCAAATGACCTGAAACTAGAGCTCAGCAATGAATGTAAAAATTTAGATCCGCTGTAAAAATTTCACACTTCTAGCTTCATTAGTTTACGAAAAAAAAAGGTACACGTGTTGTAAATTTTTTGCTTACTACTAAAATAGAGTTAAAGTTAATAAAACTAATTGTCAAATCACATACTAATTCATTCATTCACCTGCATCTTCACACAAATAATATTACCACTACACACATTACAAGAGACAGTTTCACTTAAAATATTCAAGTTAATCACTATATTATTATTTTCTTTGTTGTCTTCAATACCTTCTGTATGATTATCAGGATCCTGTTCCACAAAAGTATGATCTAATACATTATTGGTTAAGTTCAGTTCCACAAAGGTTTATACTTTACAACTCCATACTTACAAGTTCACAGTTATTTTTCGTTGTTCCGTTTCATAGAAGTATAAGTATTAGTCAGACACTGGTGTTTTGATACTTGTAACTTCAGATACTAAGCACAAAATTTATTATCCTTTTAATGATTTTGGAAGTCAGTTGACCCAAAGTATTGGCGAAAGTGATGATAAAGATGAGTACAAATATGTATAAAGAAAATAAATAAGTATTTGTGTATAATGATAAAGTTGGGTTAAGTGCAATTAAAGTACCGCTTATGACTGAAATAAATGCATATTTCAGACCAGATCTTGTTTAATGTATTTTTAAGGTTCTTGCTTCATGCCACGAAAATAATTTCATTTCCTTCTTCATTCCCCTTTGACACAAATTCCCCAAATTTTGCTGACCAGATCGTGATTGTCAAATAAATAAATTTAAGGATCAAATGCACTAATAAAATAAATAACCGAGAGCTACTGGGAAGCTCAGTTCCTCTGCCCTCTCTCGACGACTGTAATTGATGTTCCTAAATGTAGCTGTAAGGGACAGTCGTCTCGAAATGGATTATTACACTTAAATATCGTAAATGCATAATAAAGTACTTAAATTATGATTATATCCGAGAAAAAAACACAACACCCATTTAGCAGAACATTCCTAAGAAGTGGACATAACCTAATTCAAGATATGACGACGTATGGCAAATGGCTGTTCCTTCATCTTGCTCTCATAATATGACATAACTTGTAACATTTTTACTGATACTTTATCAAAGTTGCACTTACCGCCACGGGTGGCCGAGATCGTTAAGGCGCGGACTCCTGAGCGGAAGGTCTGGAGTGCGAATCCCATCAGGATCGTCCTCCCTGACTGAGGTTTTTTTTTTCCTCCAGATTTCCCTCAGTCCTCATAGATGGCAAATGCCAGGGAGATACACTAAACTTAGGCCTGTAACATTTCCTTGCTTAAAAGCCTTTCCCAATATATCATTTCATTTCATTTCATGTATCACCAGTGTCCACGCCTGTGGTGCCTCAGTAGTAAAAACGGGCGTTAAACACTATTTTAAAAAGGGAGGGGGTTACATTTCTTTCGTGGAACATAAAATTATAAGACGATATTTTACAAGGACTTACAGTAATACACTTGTATGTATTTGACCATACTTTTGTAGAATAGGGCCCAGATATGTTTTTCTTGGTAGCACTAGGGGGAGTGTAAGTAATTGGTTTATCATTCACTGAATTATTCTCTTCAGAAATGAACAGTTAATAAAAAATAATTAAGAGTTCATTTAAAATAAAAGTGACTTAATGTAGGGAAACAAAATAAATATTAAAGAACTGTATAGTGTTCAAAGTGATCAACAAGAACGCAGTATTTTCCACTTATATTTAATTTACATATAAATGAAAGAAAGAAATGCAATTAAAATATAATAAATATTATTTGAAAGCATAATATGCTGATGACCAAGTTTAAATAGAAAATACAGAAGACACTACAAATAAAGATGTTTTAATTAAACAATTCAATAATACAACTTATATAATTCGTGGAGGAATGAGGAATGGGTACATATTCTGGCCTAATGTACCCACTGGAAACACCTGAGATAAACTCTGTTTCCTGAAAAGGCCATCAGAGGTCAAGTGGCCTGCTGGAACCTGTTTTGCGAACCATACCAATTGAATATTAGCATTTTTCTAGGCAAACTGCGCGAAACGAAGCAATTATTTTTCTGGTTAGAACGCAGTAACTAGTATAATTATAATGCAGTGTTTCCATTCATATATCTCTAAATATAGTTCTTCCCATTTTAATGTTTATTTATTAATGTTAATATTGTTTTATTTTTGTTATTATTTGTTCCTCTTTCTAATTTTGCATCAAGATATACGTGTAAGGTCTACACCCGTGCATAAAAAATATTTTTAATTTGTATATAGAACTTTATGAAAATAAAGAAACATCTAATTCATGCGATGAAAAAAATAACAAATAAATGAAGTAATGGCGTTCCAATGAAAACGAAAAATCTGACAAAACAGTATTATAGGATACTTTAATTGAACAGGTAAAACATTTTAATTGTCTAACTACGAATTCTCGTTTTATTATAAATACGCTATACTAAATAATATAGGTCAAATTAATCTGGTTTTTGCCTGCAAATGAATGAGGACCTCATAAAGTAAAACTCTGAAATGTTTTAGACGTGTTTTATTTACGTGGAAATATGGTCTTTGGTTGAGATGCCAGAATGCCTGCATCAAGCTGCATTACAACCGGTTTTTTGTCGTCTGCTTTTCACTTTACCCAGGACGTTATATTTCTATCGCGTTCACCGGCTGCATGGCATGATGAGCATATCCGAATTGGCTGGTCTGCAAATGATAATATGTGGGACCACCTGAAACAACGCGATCAAATATGTGGGATGGTATCTATGCAGTCTTATAGGCCTACGCGTCTTCTTCAAACTTGGTTGAACACTGAAGTCCCTTGCATAGCGAATTGCAGCTTTTATGCAAAATTGTTATACAGGCTCCCATCTCGGGTAAGTTATGTATGTATGTGCGTACGTGTGTGTGTGTGCGTGCGCGCGTGCGTGGTTTTTTTTTTTTTTTTTTTTTTTAACTTGTTATCCATCAATGTCTCATCTACTAGATCGAAATGCAAAATGCTCTTCTAAAACAAAAGCGTTTATCATATTTTAGTTTTTATAATAATAAATAATTAAATAAATATTGAATATATCGAGATAAAAAAAGAGTATCATGTCTAAAAACGCAAGAGTAGATGAGGGACATAAGCGTTAGTTACTTGTTCCCTTCTTGAGCCGACAGTTCTGAAATTTTGGCTCGTGAAATTCGACACGTTTACATTATAAGTTACCAGCGAATCGTCATCAGAGTTTACATCTTCATTCAGCATGCCCCCAGGAGTTTACTATGGGCTCACGATTCTCTTCTGAAGCTCTTGTATCTCTCGTTTTATAAGCTGCAATTCATCACGGAACCTTATGTGTGCAAACAGTTGATGGTTGGCTATGAGAAGGGCGATTCTATCGTATGTTTGCTGCTTCCAGCAGTGTATCTAATTGGAGAGTCTCTACTAAATTAATCACACAGTACACTGTTGTAATACAAACAAGTCATCAAAGGGGCTTAAGATAGAAACAGAAAAAGATGAGTAAGGTTGAACTCGGCAAGTAGTGCAGAGGCAAAAGAGGCAGACACAAGAATCTCAGCGAATTTCAGAGCTGTGGTGTGCAAAGTGTGTATCATACAATTTTACATTCAATGACGTAGCTTCTATATATATATATATATATATATATATATATATATATATATATATATATATATATATATATATATATATATATATATATATTAAAATATTAAAAATAAAGAAACGCTATGAACAACGTAATTAAAGAAGCAGAAAAAGGATAAAATATTAAAATAGACAAAGATTATCCAAATGTTTTATCCTCCTCCTGCTTTTGCTTAGGTCTATAAGTTTCCGGCCTAACCATTTTCTATGTATGGTAAAGACAAAAACTATATTTCACTTTTCTATATAGTTACCCTTTATTGCAATACACTTCTCACATCTTTGAATTAACATTTCAATCCCCCCCCCCCAAATAGTCAGAAGTCTTGTCTGCAAAATGGACATAAACAGCACCCATCACTTCTTCGTCACACTTAAACTTTCTTCCTCGAAGACCTTTCTTGAGTTTTGAGAAGAGGAAATAGTCACTGGCAGCTAGATCTGAGCTTTAGAGTTGATGATCGATTTCCTTAAAGCCACATTTCTATTCAGCTTCCTTGCAACAAGATCTGTGTGCACAAGCGCGTTGTCGTGAAGAAGGCGCACACCACCATTCAGCTTTCCTCGCCTTTTCTCTTTGATGGAAGCACGCAGTCTGTGTAGTAAACCAGCATAGTATTCCCCATTTACTGTGGTGTTCCTTTCCTTGAAGTCAATGAAGAGTATTCCTTCACAGTCCCAAAAGATTGTGGCCATGATCCTCCTGGTTGACTGAGTGACTTTGGCCTTTATAGGCGGTGCTTCGCCAGGTTTACGACACTCCATTGATTCTCTTCTGGACAAGGAAATATAGTAAAGAGGCACTTTTCTCTCATTGCCACAGCAGTGCTCCAAAAATGCCTGATAACAGATGACTCGTTGCTGCTTTTGGACTGAGGAAAGAAGTCTAGGCATCCATCTTGCACTAACCTTATTCATGTTTAAATACTCATGAATAATTCGAAGGACTGTTGTTTTAGAAAGGCCCAACCTTGCTGCTATTTCTGTAACTTTGAGCCGCCGGTCTTCCATAATTTCTCCTTCAACAAGAGCGATGTTTTCAGGAGTGAGCAAGGACCGACCTGCACGCTCTTCGAATGCTTTCTCGACCTATTCGGAAAAGTTTGTCCCATTCTTTTATAGTGGAAATTGCTTCCCCATATACACCGTCTAATTGCTGTTTAATTTCATTTGGAGTAAGTCCTTCTTTTGTGAAGAACTTAATAACACTTCGATATTGCATTTTGAACATGTCACAATCTTCTATACATAGCCTTCTTTGCGCAATTATATCTGAACAACCGAACACAGCAGAGCGGAAGTTACAACTGCAATTATTTACTTAACAGGTAAGATATGACACCAGATAAGTATTTTGTGAAGGCAATAATACTTATAGGCGAGGCCGAAAACTTGTGGACCTACTCTCGTACACTGTTAAAAAAATTGAGGAACACATGTTTAAATCAAAACCCCAAAATTAATACTGATACAATGTAACGTTAAATAAGACGTTATTTTTTGAAGTATTATTTAAATCTAGAATAAAGATCTTCTAGTATTTGTTAGATTTTCTCTTAATAAATTAGTGAAGTTTCAATAACTGATGAAACCAAAATGAGCGCTCTTTGACTTATTTTTTTGAAAACCGGTTTTAACAGCAATCGGTCATAGGAAAGTTTTATTTTGTGTTCTCTGAGGCTAATAAAGAGCAATTAGACATCTGAATGAGCTATCAGTCCCACAAGCAGTAGCGTGGATTGAAAATGACAATTCCATTCGCTTTGTCTCTAGGATTCTTCATGTCAACCCTTCTGTCGTCCACAGGGTTTGGAGACAATATTTAGATAGGTGAATACAAGAGGCGATCTGGACAAGGGCGTAAGAAAAAGACAACAGATGTAAAGAATAGATATCTTATCCTATTAACTTTGCGCAAACGTAAATCTATAGCCAAAGATCTACAAAATGACAACTGGAGCGATGATTTCTGATCAGACTGTAAGAATTTAAGAAACAGACCGAGAAATACAGGGTTAAGACATAGAATCCCCTTTTAAACCCCTTGTTTAATACGTCAGCACAAGGAAGACCGGTTGAGATTTGCTCAGAATCATCTCAACTGGCAATTCCGCCAATGGAAGGCTGTTCTCTTCACAGACAAGTCAAGATTTTGGTTAACGGGATGTGATGGTCGTACACATATTTATGGGAACTTCTACTCCAGCCACCATTATTGAACATGACATATTGGAGGCGTTTATGGTTTGGGCTGCGTCTCGGACAGAGCTTCTTGTTGTCCCACAGCGCATGAATGTTAATGTTTACATTAATGACATTGTCATTCAACATGTCGTCCCTTTTGCTTATGGTATGGACCCTTATTTTCTTCTAATGCATGATAATGCTAAAGCTCATACAACACGGAACTCCAAAGATGCCCCGCAAGAATGCCAAATACGGGCCAAATGCACTCGCTGAAGAATGGGAGAGAAGCCCACAAATCTTTATTAGGAGGCTGGTGCAAAGCATGCCAGTAGGTGTTATGAAGTCATCGCAGCTCATGGAGGACACACTAAGTACTGAGTGTTGAAATAATCCTGGAAACATTGATTACTAAACAATGTAATCTTGTATTTCCGCTTTGTTTTCTGTATCAATTAATAATTTGTTCGTATTTCTAATCCTGTGATATAAAAGTTTGTCAGAATACCTATTCTAATTTTATACAATTCTTCAATCTGTAATTATAAACTGTCAAAAAATTAATTGTATCAATATTCGTTTTGGGGCTTTGATTTAAACATTGTTCCTCTAATTTTTGAGCAGTATATTAAAAATAGAATTGGCCATAATACCGTTCATATGACATAAAAACATTACAAACAAGTATAACGCAAACAAAATCTAAGGTTGACTTTTGATCAGCAAGGGTCTCAATAGAAAAGGAAATAAATAAGAGCACATGAGGCAGTTATGAATTGATGCACTTGAATCAAGGAATGCTGACGCTCCCTAGTCGAATGCAGTATAGGATTCTGTTTTGAAAGATTTTGAAACTCGCATATTCTATATGAATTTGCACTGGTCTTCAGCACAAAATGAAATATGTGAATCCCTATGAGACTTGAACAGGTCGTTTATTATATGTAAAGAAAGAAGAATTTGGATTAAAAAGAACTCAGTTTCTGTAGTTGACCAGTGGTGTACTTAAGATACCATATTGATCCCAATGTGATGTGATGATGTCTAGGAAATAGACGAATACACAGGTTCTGGGGGCTGGGGGAGGATCTATGGCAATGTCGATCTAAAATTAACGCTTAATTTTAGAAAACCTGTTGCTTCGATGTCGAGGTATATCTGTTATAGAAATGCTGATAAATGCAAATGCCAAAAAGATGTAGTGTCAGCTTGGCTGGTACTTTCTAGAGAAACAATAGAAATATATTTCTTCTTTTTAAAGACCACTATCTACCCCTCTGTCTACAGCTCCTAGAGAGTTAATCCTAGAGAGTTGAGATGAAGTTTGAGTGTGCTCTACTTGAACGTGCTGGACCTTTCTTGCAGACAAATTAATCATTTAGTCAAGGAACACGAAAACGTGAGGGAGTTCTGTACACAAATGTTTTTACAAACTGGTTCCTGCTACGCAACTGATGCATGCAGCGTAATTTTTGTTATCCTGGTTTGACCTTGATACATATATTTGGGAATCAGGAGCAACATTATGGGCGTGGCCGATTACTTGGGCTGACATTAAGGATTGATTGCTGGTTGTGGAATTACCGGCCAGTAATCCTTAGGCTCTCCATGTCTTTAGCTGCCAATCTTGTTTGTGCACTTTACGAACTGCTGGCATTAATTAAAGAATTTGGAAAGGGAGAGAGTAAATGATGTAATATCGTATGCAAACCTTAAACCCTTTTATACTACTGTCTTTACTTCGCGTCGAAATGTTTCCACAAGTATGTTATCGTCACCAAAATGCGGTAAATTTAACGCAATAAAAATCCGATCTAGAACCTTCAAATATTTACGCGAGAGGCTATATATATAAAACACTGCATTAGTAGTGAATTATATTGAAGTACTACTTTTATTTTTTGTGGACATTTTAATAGCGGGGGACCTTATCCATTAACGGATTATAAAAATAGTAAAAGCAAAAAGCAGACTTGGGAAATGATATCTTATAATAAACCACAGGAATAAAACTAAAGAGAGAAAAACATCAGTTGGGAACAGATGCTGAAGTTGTGTGGTTGTGGGCGTAAGATTTAGCAGTAATGGAGAATGAAGAGAACAGAAGAGAAATGTAGGGATTAACTAACGGCAAATCTTCTAAGAGGGCTAGAATAGGTCAAATAGAAAAGGTGAAAATATAAAATAATTACTGGATAGCGTAAGTATTGTATGGATCTGGGACTCAGAGGGATGTGTAGATCTAATAGAAATATTATAAACTTGTCTCGGAAAATTACCTAGATGAAAAGTTAGGAAAACATAGGTTTTCTTAAATAATTTCGTTTACTTGTTGTTATTTATGGAACAGAAGCATATATTCTTAAAAAAAAAAACATTGGTTTCTATAGTCTTGAGTCAGCTTTCAGTCAGTGGTGACAGGTTGGTCGCCAATTATTAAGCGCGATTTAGTTGCTGATCGCCATGTTTTGTAGTAACATATCGTTTTGGTCGTTTTGGCGTTGTTACCCAAGCTTCATGACAACTTCCCAGGATTTTGTTACGCTATTTTGTGACTCTTGCTCAACAGGACTGGGAGAGGGGTATATCCCTTGATCCTCAAAAATACCAATATCCGACTTAACTATAATGAATATCTCCGCAACCGTACGAATTCGTATGTTCCGAACGTTTTCGGAAAGCTGTGAACGAGCTGTATTAAATAGGCACATTGCCTTCTTTTACTCTATTTTATTATGTATTTTAGAAAAGTTTGAATTTTTGGATGCCAAAAACCTCAATGCCAAATTCTGGATTTTTTATAGTTTTTTTATTTTATTTTTCCTGCATAGAAGTTCGCTAACTGTATACTTAATTTAAAATTTAGGGCTACCAAACCGTATGCCATTTGATGTAGTTTCGAGATGAAACTTGTGTTCTTTACATATTCGGAAATTTGGTGCACTGCTCGATCTGAAGGGCACATTGTTATCTTTATTGTTATGTTACTTTTTAATTTAACGGGGATTCAAATTTCAAATTTGCCAGTCTTTGCAAACACTAACCCTCCCATCACCCCCACCCACTTTTGATATCATTAGCACAATCAATTTAATCACCGGAAAATAGATATATATCACTCATGCCACACCATACCCAAGCTATTTTTTTCTCATAATTTCATATTCTACTAACCCAAGTATTTCATCCCCTCACTTTCTCTTGCGTCACTAGATGGTGTTTCAAAATACAATTCTCTTCTAAATTCTTAATCCTAAATCAATATTTCACAGTTCTTGTCATTATTTTTCCTTTATTCCCTACCACTATGAGAAAGAAAATGGAAAATGATTAATTTATAGAACATTAAACAATTAACCTTAAAACTTGTATTTTTGGGAGCTCCATGCAGATTCCAAGTCATTTGTTTTCCAAACCTCCATTATAGAATTACTGGCATGTCATTTTCATATTCATGTATGTAAATTTATTTCTACATATACTAATTCTGTCTCATTCGTCTACAATGCATCCATCTCTCTAAACACTCCTTATTAGAATAGAATTATTGTATCATTTTCAACAGATTTATAAAATATGCAGTTCAAATTTAGCAACACACATTTGAAATGATGGACTGCAAAGATACAGCATAACTAACATCTTGAATATATAATTTTCTTGGAAGTCATACCATTTTTGAACATAGTTCAACCATTTAAAGTACGGAACTAGATATTCTTTTACTATGGTTTCCTTTTCTGAATCACCAACGTTTTCTAATCACATGTTTCCTTTGAATCCAATAATATTGTCCTCTTGAATGTTTTTATTTATGAGTGTTTACTTCCGTCATTTTATATCCATGAGTTGAAACATTGTCTTTATATGCCAAGATTTTAAATGGTTTTACAAAATAATAGGCAATGTAGAATTTACAAAATAAGAAAAACATTATGCCTCAAGTGTTACTGATTCTGTCTTCACAGCTCAGTGATTTAGAGCAGAAAACATCTAAGAATTTGCCTATATTTGGGTAAGAATGTTATCTAATGAGCTTTATATCACTACCAAATACACAAACTAAGGGATGATGATAAGCAAGGATGTCTTTGATGTTTCTGAGTGTTGCATGTGATGCAGCAAGTCTGAATTTGTGCCTTCCAGATCATCACCAGAGAATATTTATTATAAGAAAGTAACGGTTGCAAGTGTTCTTTAGGATTCTGCACACCTTTCTCTTCTGTCTGTGCCTAATTCCATAAAATATTAGGGATGTGCAATTTGTATCACCTTACTCATTCCTTACATATTACCTTTACTCATCCTCATAATTTTGAAGATCTTTCTCAAAGTAGTCCGCATTGGATGCAATGCATTTGTCCCAGCACTTTTGTAAATCTTCAAAGATATGCTCAAAATCATTTTCGATAGGTCCTTTAGAATGATCTCCACATCTTTCATCACTGCTTTTGATGATAGAAAATACCTTTCAAGAAATGTTTCTTCAATTTGTGGAAAAGGAAAAATCCACATGGGCTTAAATCTGGACTATAGGGAAAGGTGAGGAACACACTTCATATTGATTTTGGCCGGATATTCAGCATTTTGTGATGTACAGAATTATCATGGTGCAGCATCTAGTTTTTTGCAAGAAAATGTGGCCTTTTGCAAGTGATATGGCTTTACATACTTTTAGGACATAATTGTAATATTGCCCAGTTACAGTTGTGTCAGGTACGACATGCTGGTAAACAATCTTTTGAATAGAGATGCTAATTGGAAGTTATATAGTAAGATAAATCATCCAATGATATTAATTTCTTTAATATTTAAAAAATGAGATGACCATAACTTTCCCAGCAGAAGCAACTACTTTTGCTTTTTTTGGTGTTGATGTTGGAAATTTCTATATAGGAGTTTAGCTGTTTGCTCTCAGGATTGAAATAATATAGGAAGTTTTATCAGCAGTAATTACCTTTGAAAGAACATTATACATTATACAAAAACATACATTTTCCTGTAACATTATCTTCAATTGCATGCAAACCTGTACATGAACATCCTGTCATTCAGGAATCAGTAGTTTAGGATCCCACAGTGTACAAATATGTTTCATGTGTGATTTTTCAGTTACCAGCATGTGGGTTACCAGTTACCAGTAAAATTTTCAGAATTACTGAAAGTGTTCTTAATGTTATTTGAAAATCCTCTCTCAGAATGACAGTAGCAGTAAAAATATTTATTCCATTTTAGCAAAAATTAAAGTGCTGGATCTACCTACCTTTGAAATTATTAATTTCATTTTAAATCAGTTTCTAGTTGTGCTATAAGAAAGAACAAACTCTCCATAGTCCTGAGCTGAAGATTTATTGAGAAAATAGCAGATTTTCAGAGCAGCATATTGTTCCTTTTGTTGTAGGTGGAACAGTAAACTTGTACATCTCTCACAGGAAGAAACTGCAGGTGAAAACAGTGAAACAATGCACTTTGAGCTAAGAAAATATTGTAAAGTTAAATTTCAGGACAAGAAATTATACATGTAAAAAAATTATGATCATTCTTTATTGAACAGTCCTCATATTTCAGGTACAGCGGTAATTTATTTGGATTAAGATGCAGCAGCCGAGTGGGTTTATATGCACTTCAGACAGATACATCAACTTGCTGGGCTAATTGTATTAAACACTTTTCAGAAGAAGTTTCTAATTGACAGCCTATTTCACTGTTCTTATTCTTTGTTGTTTTTGGGGTCTCATCTTCTTGTCATTGAAAACAGCTTGGGTTTTAACTTTGTTAACAAAATGGAGGTGTTACTCTTGGAAATTTATCATGAAATTTTATTCTAGTAGTTGTACAATTTCTTTTGTAAATAACAGTCATAAAAAAATATAAATATGCATATATCTCAATTTAGACATACTAATACACACTAGAACATTTAACATCCACATTTTGTATATAAATGCAACTGAAAAAGGATGACAAATATAATTGAGCAAACTCAACTGCCAACATCAGCAGAACTTCAACTAAAGTCTTACTGGGAATAGTGCATACATTGAAGGTTAACAAGTTTCTACTAGTGTTTACAAACCAATTGCATAGTGGAACAAGTGCATAGTGTAACATTATGAATGAGACATTATTTCTCTTTTTTTTTTAATGGTTTAGTATTATGATTTTCATTGCAGGTTTTTTTACTCCAAAAATTGAGACATTAACAAAGACAGCAATTGAAGAAGCTAACATCTTGACTTCCAGGTCCTAATGCATCTCAGCACTAAAATTGTCATGCTGACTGTTCATAGAGACTGAGCTGTGCTTGTTGAAGCTTGGATGCCTGGCAAAGATCTAGTTGTGCTGAACTTTTAATTACTACTAGATGGGGCAGCATTCTGAAGCCAAGATGTTAATTATGGGCACAAGCCATGGAAGCTTACATCTTTCATAGAAGAAGCACCTCAGCACAAAATTTGCTGTCATCAATCCCAAGATGTTGTGCTCAAAGGTACACATATGATGTTGGTATAATGTTGTGGTTTGTATCAGGGTTACCACATTGATTTAAATTCTGCAACCCAATCATATAGTTCTTGTTGATGCTGCTTCATCTCTGAAAGCATTTTGAAGTCATTGGATGATTTAAAATCATGAAAAGTTATAGCTTGAAAGTTTTATTGACTTAATTCCAGTTATTTGATAGATGTTTAACTTAAAAAATATCCTGCAGGTAAATTAGAAAATATTAGCAGTGTCTTAGAAACTGAATTTCATAAGTTCATTGCTATAGCCTAGTCTGGCTATACATTTTTTTTATAATAGTAACAATGTACTTTGCTGTTCTCAAAATATAACTTTGACACTTAGTATCTACATGCTTTCTATACATAGTGCACATATTATTTTTCAAAATAATCCCTTTTGTATTAATACAGAATCTAAGTAGACTCAATAGCAACATGCACTATCTCCATAGGGAACTTTACCATTGCTCGCTTCAATGGTTGCTTGAGAGACACAGTATTGAGATGACTTTTCTTACAGATAATACACTCAAGTACTCCCACAGTTTGCAGTCCAAAGGTTGAGGGTCAGTGCTGCTAGAGGACCAGTCTTTATCAGCAATAAAATCAGTAACATTTCTCTGAAGCCACGATTATGGGCTAGTGCTCATCTTACTGGAAGCTACAATAATCATTTTTGAACAAAGTGACATTTTACTTTTTCACCAGATGCTCAAGTATAGTTATTTTATACACTGAAAAAAATAGTGCACCAAGTTGGAATTGTATTACTCTAAAAATTCTGAAATCCTGTAAAAACAAAATGTCTTAATTTCCAGATATTTAAAAAAAAAATATTGTTCAACTATATTTAACAATGGAAAAGAAGATAAAATTAAGAACTATGGATCAATAACACTAACATCTTTGTAAATATTGTACTTACAAAGCTGTTGACAATTGAGTGGTAATATATCCTAAACTTAGATATTCATGTCTTTACACTAAACTCATTTACTTACATAAAAGTAAGACACATTTCCAGAGAATCTCTCAAATCTTCAGTTGCTCACCGAACCGCCGTTACTCGAAATGTCTGAATACTTAGGTATTCATTTTTTTTTACACTAAATTCCATTTACTTACATAAAAGTAAGATGCATTTTGGGAGAATCTCATCTTACTTTTATGTATTTTAGGTATTCATTTTTTTTACACTAAACTCCATTTACTTACATAAAAGTAAGATGCATTTTGGGAGAATCTTGTCTTACTTTTATGTAAGTAACTGGAGTTTAGTGTAAAAAAATGAATACCTAAGTTTAGGACTAACATCTTTGGTTGCAAAACTGTTTGATAAGGTAAACCATAAGAGACTTATAGTTTTTGTTGAAGCTAAAAATGTATAAATCAATATCAACATGGCTTTTGTAAGGGTTTATCAACAGTCATTGCTGTATTGGAATTTATACATAGGGTGCAGAGCAAAGTAATAAAACAATTGGTATATTTGTGCATTTATCAAAAGCATTCAACTGTGTCTCTCATGAGCTTTTGCTGTTGAAACTTGAACACTATGGTATAAGGGGTAAAATACATAACTTTCTCTCATACTATTTAAAAAATTGTATGTAGCATAATGAAATATACTGAAACAATGGAAATTGCAAACTTACATACAAATCACAGTATGAAGGGGTAAAACAGGTATTCCACAATGTTCAGTATTGGGTCCTCTACTATTTTTAATCTGTGTAAATGATATGCCACAGTTTCCAGATTACAATCCTATATCCTATGCAGGTGATACCTCATTTATTTGTTTGAACAAAAATTTAAACCATCTGGGAATCAAATCTTTATTATCGGTACTATACCTCTCTGATTGTTTAAAAGCTTCTGAACTTAAACACAATGTTGATAAAACAAAGTGCATTCTATTTCAGCTTAGGAAACAAGAAAATGTATATAAAATAGTATATGATGATTCATTTGTTAGCAAGTAAACTAAATTCCTAGGAATTCATATTGATATAAGGTAGAAATTTAATTAACTTAATAGAAATTAAAATTAAAATACCTTGGACGCCAGCCATATTTCATAAGAATTCAAACACAAAATAGTGACATTTCTAATTTTATTAATAGCTTGAATCATTCACAAGCATTATCAAATGCTAGATGCTATAAACAATTTTTTCTCCCCTTTTTGTAATAAGCTAATTTTATTAAATATGCAGGGTATTCTGAAATTATTTACAATAGCGCTGATTTATGAATACTGCAGAATCTATGGGCACATCGTAGGGTAATGAAGTGATACTAGTATGCCCTGCAGAAGTAAGCAGATTGTGTAGTGAAAAGACAAAGTTTTTATTTAAATATTGTACTTACGAAGTTGTTGACAATGGAGTGATAATATATCCTAAACTTAGGTGTTTAGACTCCATTTACTTACCTAAGTAAGGAGTCTAGTGTAAAAAAGTTTTTATTGTCAAGTAGAGTAAGACATGGACAATATGGAAGGCAACTATAATGGACAAAGTTGAACTATATGGTTTTTGTGGAAGGAAGACAACAAAACTGCAGAAATTAATAGATGTTTAACTGCAATATAAGTCAGAAGCTCTTTAAAATACTGTTTATCACTGGGTCAATGGGTTTACCAGCAGCAGGGAATTTGCAAATAAAAATGTGAGTACTGCCCATCTTTCAACATTGCAGTCTCACAGGAACAGAATCTCAAGATTGTGTCTGAATTGATTATGACTGATAGGCATATAACCTGTGATAAATTGTAATGTCAGGCCTTGGACACACAAAACTACACACCATTATTCATGACAATTAATATGAAAAAGGTTTATGCACATTGGGTTGCACAAACCTTGCAATGCAGCTTTCTGTTGACAGTCTTTCCTTGAGGAAGCCTGAAGTACCCCAAAGCACAGTGATTATCTGCTTGCCCACAGATGGAGCAGCACAAAATTTTGGGGCTGGGGACTCACGGATATTTCCATTGCACTTTCTTCTCTAGTTTGTGGTAATGACACCAAGGTAGCAGAACATTACACACCATGTTGCTTGATAAATAAGGTACAAAAAAACTAATATTGCAAGTTATTTCTGATTGAACTTCATAATATCAAAAGATGCTGCCAGAATTACATTAAAATATAATATGTAAGTATATGGAAATGATACACTGAGCAATTGCATTTCCATGTTCTACAAATTTTACAACAGAACATTACTGTGTTTAAAAAAACTATGCAGAACTTAGATGAACCTTCAGAGAGTACATGTTGACTTTAGGTGCAGAGCTCCAAAGTTACTTCCAGAAGTGTCCTTGCAATGGGAGATATTCTTCAAGCTCCAGAGTAGCACACAAACAAATGTGTAGGGCTAAGAAGGTAAATGAATGTTGTTCTGTCATACTGTCTATAACAGAACCAAGGTAGCATAACATTACACACAGTTGCAATGTCAACAAGTTAGAACAAGTAATATTTGGTTTGAATATTTAATGTTTTTTGATATGTTCAGTGCATACATTCATCATCTATTTATTTTCTAGAGCTGTTGTTTTCTCATTGTTATCTCCTCTATAGATTATTAAACTAACTTTCTAATGAGGTCATTTTCCAATGGGATTTCAAAATTCATTCCCTTTTGTTGTGTATAATTTTTTTCTCCCAAAGAGGTATTATCATTTAGTTTCTTTTTCATATAACAAATTATTTTTGAACAAGTCACTCAAATTTCACTAGTTTTATTCCACTTACTTGGACATGTTTCAAAGGCAAATTTCCTTCATCGTCAGCACAGTTCCACTGTCAGTTTTCCAGCATGGTATCGCTCCTTGGATTTTATAAACTTTTTGATGAGGTTGCTGTTGTTTGGAAGATCAAAATTAACTAAATTTTCTTTGTTTTCATTCAAGAATACATTTTCCCACACCGTTAATTCTATCGGTTTTTGAAGAGCTTTTAAGAGTTTAATTTCTTTTGTTTTTAATTATTCTCTTCTCTTCTTTGGATTTGATATTTCTACAAGAGACACAGTTCAATTATTGGAAAGAAGGAAGTACCAGGATGCTTTTTGCTGATGATCTCATGACAGGAGCAGTAACCATGGTGGAATCACAACATGCCAGTTATTTTTGATAAAATTACTAAATTGCTAGATCTAGTAATTTTGTGCAGAATGTGGTCTAAGGATAAATATTATAAAATCAAGTATGATAGTATTTAAAAAGCAACAAAATTAAGAAAAGATGAGAGATGGTTTATAAATAGAGACCTAATAGAGGTAGTGAAAGAATTTGATTATTTGGGGATGAGATTTATGAAAGATGGGAAGTTCAGTCTAAATGTGCATAAATCAAAGGTAAGTTAGCAATGAAAACTGTCAGAATAAGTTTGCATAAAGTTCTCACATTGCCAATGAAATGGTTAGGAAGATTACATGTTTCTGTGATTCAGTCACATATGATGTATGCAGTAGAAATTTGGGAGTGTCAGAGGGGTGGACAAAGGTTGATGTGATACATAGAATGTTTTGTAGAGAAGTTCTGGGGTTACCAAAAAGTTTGCCGAGGGGGTTGAGTTTGGCAGAACTAGGAAGAGTAAGAAGGAAAGATATAGTAATGGAGAGAGTCTTGAAATATTGGCACAAATGTTCAAAATTAGACAATAACAGTATATTAAAAGAATGTATTATGTACCAAAGAGATGTACTGGGAAGAGAGAATTGGTTTGGGCAGAAGAGACTATTAGAAGAAATTGGAATTAGAGATGTAAGGCAATTAGATAAAAGTAATATCAGTGAATTTTAGAAAGAAATAAGACAGAGGGTAGAAGATATAGAGAAGCAAGAGATTTGGGCTAGTTTAGATGTAAAAGTTTTTTAGATTTATATAAAGTAGCTAAAAGAAATTGGGAACAGTAGAAATATTATATAGATAATTGTGATCAATTCAGAAGAATAAGTCTTGTATGGATGCTTACAAGAGTGTTATTTCTAAAAGAATTCAAGAAGGTAGAGGGATAGTATGTGGAATGAAAAATGGGACAAACCACAAGATATAGTGACAAATAAAATGTTTTCAGACACGAGGGTAGAGAAAATAAGCAAAATTGGGGAATTCTTAGGAAAAATAAGGGATAAGTTGAGAAGTAGAAGGAAGGAGCTTGAGTGTACACACACAATTGTGAAAATGGTAATTTATTTTAGGGTTTATTTACCATACATATAGCCAGGTGGTTAATGTATGGAAGAACCTTAGTTTTGATACTGCTAAATTCCTATATGTTTTGTTTGTTTATACGAAATTTAATTGCAATGTTGTTTGCAGAAAGAAATACATTTATTCATATAAGAACTAATTTTTTTTGACAACATATATTTAGTCATCATCATAAATTTGATGATCTTTCTCAGAATAGTTTCCGTTGGATGCAATTCATCTGTCCCAGGTTCTGTCAGTCTTCAAAGACATGCTCAAAACATATTTTGACAGGTCCTTCAGAATCATCTCCACATCCTTCATTACTGTTTCTAATGAAGGAAAATGTTTCCCATGGAAATTTTTCTTCAATTTGGGGATAAGGAAAAAATCACATGGACTTAAATCTGGACTGTAGGGAGAGTGAGTAACACACTTCACGTTGACTTTTGAGATATTCCCATTAATGTTTTTGATGTGCAAATGTGCATTATTGTGGTGCTTGTGCATGGAAATGTTGCATTTTGAGTGTGATAGGGCCTTGCAGATTTTCAGGATATCTCTGTGTATTGCCCAGTTACAGATGTGTATGTAGGTAATACATGCTGGTAGACCATTAACATAAAAAATGAGATGATCATTACTTTCCTAGCTGAAGCACCCACTGTGTGCTTGTGGTGATGGAGAGTTTCACCAGAGCTTTGCTATTTGCTGTCAGAATCGAAATTATGTAGCAAATTTAATTTGGAATCAAACACAGTGTAACACACATTTGACTCAGAAGAGATTATTGATGTAGCCAAGTTTTATCAGCAGTGATTACTTTTGAAAGAAGATCAGCATCTTACTTTTACTGCAATATCATCTTCAAGTGCATGCAAACCTGCAAGCAAACATCCTTAGGGATCAGCAGTCTGGGAACCCAACATAGACAAACGCATCTCATGTATAACTTGATGCAAGATGATTTTTTTTCTTTGATAAACCCAACCTTTTCTTGCTTATTTTTTGTCTTCAATAGGTCCAAATAATTAACATAATATGCTTTAGTGGGAAGATAATCCATTAGCAGTGCACCCTTGGCATTCCAGAAAACTAACAACATGATCTTCCTAGCTGATTTCACACACTTGGGTTTCTTTGGCAGTGAAGAATCTTGATGCTTCCATTATTTAGACTGCTGTTCTGTAACAGGTGTGTAGTAGTGCACCCATGTTTCAAAAATGGTCACAAATCAACACATATTCAGTGAGAATTCTCTGTAAATGGAGCAAACTTTTCTGAGAGATTTGCTAAGCTGAAAGCCATATTGAGCAAAGGTGATTGTTATGTCAGTGAAAAAAGCATTCTTTGTCTTGGTTTTTTGTTATGCCCTTTGCAAAGATTCCTGAATAAATTACTGTTTTAAAGTTTTCCCACAAGTTTTTTTATTATTATTTTGATGTTTTGCATAATTGAGAGGCTGAAGTTTCTGTCCTTTTATATGCTTTATATCAAACTTGATTTTAACAATGCCTTGGCCAACATTGCAGTTGAACTGTCCCTGTGCCACATGCCAAACTCCTAATCTGCTCATCCAGTACTGTTTTGTTTGAAATTTTTTTTGAAATTATTAAAAAATTATACAATAAAAAAGGTCTAGATATTCAATTGTGTGTGGTAAAGAAAATATTATTACCAGATAATTTTACCATGGTTGTTGCTTTAAATTAATTTTAAAATCAGATCTTTCAGTGACACTACAATCAATATCATCAGTGAACTGAAAGTGTCTTGGCAAAAAGAGATGCAGAACTGTAGGGGTAGGGGTGTTCGGATAAATATAGTACAGACATTTATTGACCAGTGATGGATTTCAAGTTTTGCTTAGTGGTTAACAAGCAACATGCATCATAACTCTCCTAGCACTCCTACCCCCTCTTACTTCTTATGGTTCTGTACCTCATCTTTCCATACACTTTCAGTTTGCTGTAGATACTGATTATAGCACCAATAAAGTTCTGGTTTTGAAATTAATTTAAACCAAGTCCACAGCAAATTAGCCTGATAATGATAAATTTCAATAATAACAATGCTGGCAATGAAAGCCTAAGGAATCCTTTATCTTACATTCAGTTTCTTGGTGGAAATGTAAATAGGTATTGACATGACATAGAAAATTTGATAACAGCTTTATGAACCAGTTCAATTGTTATTTATGTCAAACAAAATCTAGTTAACTAAGTGTACTTACGAAGCTGTTGACAATGGAGTGGTATATATATAAACAATGTATACAGTTTTTTTCACACTAACTCCATTCACTTACATAAATTTGGAACATATGTTTCGGGAGCGATCCCTCCCATCTTCAGCCTGTTGACAAACTGTCATTAAACGTGGCGGTTGGGTCTCTTGATGTTCTTGTGGCGGCATCTGTTGGTATTATTAGGAATTTGCTGAGTTCATCCAATGGAGGGATATCGAAATTCATCAAATTATCCTTATTTTTCGTAATGAAAATGTTTTCCCAAGTGGAAAGTTCTATTGCATTATGAAGTTGTTTAAGTTTTATCTCTGATAACCTAGTTACTCTAAATGGTCACCTTCAGTCTCCAGTTTTATGATATATAGAGGTGTTTCTTTACTGTCAAACTGTGGTGAGATTTATTAACCACATCTCATTGTTTGTCCCTCATTTGATGCAGTTTTCCCTTTTTTGGATGTCTGATTGAACAGTTCTCAGAATGACAGTAAAAAAATGTAAAGGTGATTTTACATTTTATTTTAGATATAATTTTCTCGAAGCTCAATGCAATGTAAAATTATTAAATACATATTTATAATACATTTTGTTGGCAGTTTAAACAACAGAATAGATAAGTACTACATTCATCTGCTGCTGTATATGTCAGATATAAGGGTTAATAAACGTACAAATCTTTACTATAGTAAATAATGAATGGCATAATTTGTTAGAAAAGGATGTTAAAAGCAAGTGAGGAGGTTATCCAGAAATTTTTTGTTATAATTTTTTGTGTAATCTTAGAGACACTGTATAAGTTAAACATAACATTGATATCATTATAGATTTAGTTGAACTACATGCTTCTTAATGCTTCATTACTTGTATTCACTTATAAGTAAGTGAAGCATTAAGAATGTGTAGTTCAACTAAATCATACAATAATATCAATTATATGATTGGCTTCACTGTCCAAGTTCCAATTAACATTTTAATTAAACATGTTATGTTTAATTAAGATAATGGTATGATTTAGTCTAACTATACACTCTTAAATATTGTGCTTACAAAGCTGTTTACAATGGAGTGGTAATATTTCCAAAACTTAGGTATTCATTTTTTATACTAAACTCCACTTACTTATATAAAAATAAGATATGTTTCAGGAGAATCTCTCCCATCTTCAGTTTCTCACTGAATCGCCATTACTCAAAACAATGGCTAGACACCCGAATGTTCCTGTGGTGGCCTCTAATGGTTGAAGTAGGAAATTACTGAGTTGATCCATAGGAGAAAACTCGAAGTTCATTAGGTTGTCTCTATTTTTTAATATGAAAATTTTTTCCCAAGTGGATAACTCCAATGGGTTGTGAAGATTTGTCTTATTTTTATGTAAGTGGCATTTAGTGTAAAAAATGAATACCTAAGTTTAGACTATACACTCTTATTCGCTCCATTACTTGTTCAAATGTAGAACATATTTCTTTGACCATCATCTGCATCCTCAGCTGACTGTCAACCACTGGATAATTCACAGTGTTCCTTTGGGGATGCATTCTGCTCTGGTGGATGTTTGTGTTTTTAACTGATTTATAAATTTTCTCTGTAGGTCCCTGTGCTGATTTTAATAATTTTGCTTTTTTCATTAAGTTGTGATTTTCTGTCCAGAAATGAGATGCTATCACTCATTTTTCCATTTGTTTGTGTTTTACATTTTTGAAGTGTTCTTTTAACTGTGTATCTATCTTTCTCAATGATTTATAAGTACTTAATTAACTTGGACACTTCTGAGGATGAAAACATATATTTTAAGTTCATCATACCTCACCATGGTAAAATATGCTTCTCCAAAGCAACATAGTGAATTATCCATCAGTGGACAGTTAGCTGAGGATGCACTTGTTCTGTGAAACATATTCTACATTAAAAAAACTCAGCCAATACATAATCAAACAGTACTCTTAATTATATGGTACCTTCATTGTACAAGTTCCAATTAGCATTGGAAGTTAATAACACATTTGTTTGCAACAGGTTCATCTTGTTAACAAGATAGTTAGCAGACAGCACAAATGATTAACAATTACCATGAAGAATGCTACCAGAACTTATTATAAATTCTACAACATTTCTGCACCCTATGTGGACACCTACTTGAAAGCAAAGCAAGGACAAACTCCCTAGCATTTTATGCAGAAGAGAAAAATTTTGTGTAATTGTACAGTTTTCATGTACACAGTATGTTTAATAAATATTTAATAATAAATTCTATTCAAAACTATACAATAACATCAAAAGTAAAATTCAAAATAAAGAATACAATAATCAGATTTATCTAATTACTTGATTCTCCCATGCATAATCCTTGATGTTCCTTGTGCATTATTCTTGTAAATATAAGGCAAAATATTTATTTTTAAGAGAAAAATTATTGCTATTTACATAGCAAATATTTACTTTTGAATAAAAAAACAAAAGTTTTTTACATGTATTCATCTTTTGGGGAGAGATAGAGGAAAAATAAACAAAATATAACAATGGACAAAAGTAGCCCATCTTTGATTTTGAAACAAATGCACAAAATTTAGCCCATTTTTTCCCTTTTGGAAAAATCAAAGATAGGCTAAATTTTGTCCCCATTTGTTCAAAAAGCAAAATAGGCTAAATCTTATTCTCCATATTTTCAAAATGCAAATTTTGAAAAAATACACAACATTTAACCAATTTTTCCCTTTTGAAAAATCAAAGACAGGCTAAATTTTGTCCATATTTTTTTCTTAAAAAAAAAGATAGGGTAAATTATTTCCCCCCCCCCCATATTTTCAAAAGGCAGATATAGGCCAAATTTTGTGCATATTTTTCCAAAAGGAAACTTTATAGCAAAAGGCAAATATAGACAAAATTTTGCTGCAATAAGGCAAGGATAGGCTAAGTTTTGAAAGGAAACACCAAAGATCTGCTAAATTTTTCCCCAATAAGTCAAAGATAGGCTTAATTGGAGGGAAAAGACAAGGACAAGCTGCATTTTGAAAGAAACGGCAAAGATTTGCTAAATTTTTCCCCAATAAGGCAAAGATAGGATAAATTAGGGGGGGAAGGGAAAAGATATACTAAATTTTAATGCAAATAGGCAAGGATAGGCTAAATTTTGAACGAAAAGGCAAAAATAGGCAAAGATAGAAGAAAATTTTCCCCGAAAAATTGTGGATAAAATTTAGACTATCTTTTCCTATATTTGCCTTTTTCTTCACAATTTAGCCTATCCTTGCCTTAGTGCCCCAAATTTTGCCTATATTTGCCTTTTGTTACAAAATATAGCCGCAATAAGGCTAAAATAAACTAAAGTTTTAAGAAAAATGCAAAGATAACCTAATTTTGCCGCACTAAGGCAAGGATAGGCTAAAATGTGAAGAAAAAGGCAAAGATAGGCTAAATTTCCTCAACAATTTTTGGAGGAAATTTGTTGGAAGAAATGTGGCCTATCTTTGCCTATTTTTTCCTTTTCGTTCAAAATTTATCTTATCTTTGCCTATTTCCTGCAAAATTTAGCCTATGTTTGCCTTTATATTAAAAATTTAGGCTATCCTCGCCCTATTGCGACTAAATTTTGTAGCAAAAAGCAAATATAGGCTACATTTCGCCGCAATAAGGCAAGGATAGGCTAAAATTTGCCGCAATAAGGCAAGGCTAGGTTAAATTTTGAACGAAACGGCAAAGATCTGCTAAATTTTGCCGCCATAGGTCAAAGATCGGCTAAATTGTGAAGAAAAAGGCAAAGGCAGGCTAAATTGGAGCTAAAAGGCAAAGATGCGCTAAATTTTGTGAAAATAAGGCAAAGATGGGCTAAATTTTGGAGAAAAAGGCAAGGATAGGCAAAATTGGCGTTGTTTTGCCGAAATAAGGATAGGCTTCATTTTGTCAGAATAAGGCAATATAGGCTAAATTTGGGAGGAAAAGGCAAAGATTGGCAAAGACTAAATTTCCTCGGAAATTTTGCGAGTATTTTTTCCGAGGAAATTTAGCCAATCTTTGCCATTTTCTTCACAATTTAGCCTATCCCTGCGTTATTGCGGCAAAATTTAGCCTATATTTGGCCTTTGCTACAAATTTTACCCGCAATAGGGCGAGGATTGGCTAAATGTTCAAATAAAAGGCAAAGATAGGCTAAATTTCTTCGAAAAATTACCTAGGAATATTTTTGAGGAAATTTAGCTATCTTTGCCTTTTCTTCACAATTTAGCCTATCCTTGCCTAATTGCGGCCAAATTTAGCCTATGTTTGCCTTATTGGGAAAAATTTAGCCTATATTTGCCCTATGCTACAAAATTTACCCGCAATAGGGCAAAGATAGGTTAAATTTCCTCGAAAAAGTTCGTAGCAAAATTGTCGAGAAAATGTAGCCTATTTTTGCCTTTTTTTAAAAAAAAATTAGACTATCCTGCCTTGTTGCGGCTAAATTTTGTAGCAAAAGGCAAAGATAGGCTAAATTGTCAAGAAAAAGGCAAAGATAGGCTAAATTTCCTCGAAAATTTTCACCGAACAGGGCCAGGATAGGCTAAATGTTTAAGAATTTTGTAGTAAAAGGCCAAGATAGACTAAATTTTGCCGCACTAAGGCTAGGATAGGCTAAATTTCCCAGACAATATTTCGGGTAATTTCCTCCACAATTTTTCGGGGAAATTTTTGGAGGAAATTTAGCCTATCTTTGCCTAGTGTTGCCTTTTCTTAAAAAAATTTAGCCTATCCTGGCCCCTATTGCCGCTAAATTGTCAAGAAAAAGGCAAAGATAGGCTAAATTTCCTCGAAAATGTTCACTGAACAGGGCCAGGATAGACTAAACTTAAGAGAAAACGCAAAAATAGGCTAAGATAGGCTAAATTTCCCGCACTAAGGCAAGGATGGGCTAAATTGTCAAGAAAAATGCAAAGATAGGCTAAATTTCCTCGACAATTTTTCGGGGGAATTTAGCTTATCTTTGTTTTTTCTTAAAAATTTAGCATATCATTGCCTTATTGAGGCTCAATTTTGTAGCAAAATGCAAAGATAGGCTAAATTTCCTCGACAATTTTCACCGAACAGGGCCAGGATAGGCTAAATTTTGTAGCAAAAGGCCAAGATAGACTAAATTTTGCCACATTAAGGCAAGGATAGGCTAAATGATCAAGAAAAAGGCAAATATAGGCTAAACTTCCCCGACAATTTTTCGGGGAAATTTCCTCCACAATTTTTCGGGGAAATTTCCCCGAAAATGTTCACCGAATAGGGCCAGGATAGGCTAAACGTTTAAGAAAAGGCAAAAATTTGCAAAGATAGGCTAAAATTTGGCGCACAACAGCAAGGATAGGCTAAATTGTCAAGAAAAAGGCAAAGATAACCTAAATTTCCTCGACAATTTTCCCCGAAAAATTGTCGACGAAATTTAGCCTATCTTTGCCTTTTCTTAAAAATTTAGCATATCATTGCCTTATTGAGGCTCAATTTTGTAGCAAAGGGCAAAGATAGGCTAAATTTCCTCGACAATTTTCACCGAACAGGGCCAGGATAGGCTAAATTTTGTAGCAAAAGGCCAAGATAGACTAAATTTTGCCACATTAAGGCAAGGATAGGCTAAATGATCAAGAAAAAGGCAAATATAGGCTAAACTTCCCCGACAATTTTTCGGGGAAATTTCCTCCACAATTTTTCGGGGAAATTTCCCCGAAAATGTTCACCGAATTGGGCCAGGATAGGCTAAACGTTTAAGGAAAGGCAAAAATAGGCAAAGATAGGCTAAAATTTGGCGCACAACAGCAAGGATAGGCTAAATTGTCAAGAAAAAGGCAAAGATAAGCTAAATTTCCTCGACAATTTTCCCCGAAAAATTTAGTCTATCTTGGCCTTTTCTTAAAAATTTAGCCTATCCAGGCCTTATTGAGGCTCAATTTTGTAGCAAAAGGCAAAAATAGGCTAAATTTTATCCACAATTTTTCTGGGAAAGGTTTCGAGGAAATTTAGCCTATCTTTGTCTTTTCTTAAAAATTAAGCCTATACTGGTCTTATTGCGGCTAAATTTAGCCTATTTTTGCCTTTTGCTACAAAATTGAGCCTCAATAAGGCCAGGATAGGCTAAATTTTTAAGAAAAGGCAAAGATAGGCTATATTTCGTCGACAATTTTTTGGAGGAATTTAGCTTATCTTTGTTTTTTCTTAAAAATTTAGCATATCATTACCTTATTGAGGCTCAATTTTGTAGCAAAAGGCAAAGATAGGCTAAATTTCCTCGACAATTTTCACCGAACAGGGCCAGGATAGGTTAAATTTTGTAGCAAAAGGCCAAGATAGACTAAATTTTGCCGCACTAAGGCAAGGATAGGCTAAATGGTCAAGAAAAAGGCAAATATAGGCTAAACTTCCCCGACAATTTTCCGGGGAAATTTCCCCGAAAATGTTCACCGAATAGGGCCAGGATAGGCTAAACGTTTAAGAAAAGGCAAAAATAGGCAAAGATAGGCTAAAATTTGGCGCACAACAGCAAGGATAGGCTAAATTGTCAAGAAAAAGGCAAAGATAAGCTAAATTTCCTCGACAATTTTCCCCGAAAAATTTAGCTTATCTTTGCCTTTTCTTAAAAATTGTCCAGGAAATTTAGCCTATCCTGGCCTTATTGAGGCTCAATTTTGTAGCAAAAGGCAAAGATAGGCTAAATTTCCTCCACAATTTTTCTGGAAAAGGTTTCGAGGAAATTTAGCCTATCTTTGCCTTTTCTTAAAAATTAAGCCTATACTGGTCTTATTGCGGCTAAATTTTGCCGCACTAAGGCAACGATAGGCTAAATTGTCAAGAAAAAGGCAAATATAGGCTAATTTTCGGGGAAAATTTTAGAGGAAATTTAGCCTATCTTTTCCTTTTCGTTCAAAATTTAGCCAATCCTTGCCTATTTACGGCAAAATTTAGCCTACCTTTCCTCTTTTCTGAAATTTTAGCGTTATTACCTTATTGGGGCTACATTTTGCCTATTTTTGTCATTTCCTCAATAATTTAGCCTACCCTTTCATTATTGCAGCAAAATTTAGCATATTTTGCATTTTTCTTCAAAATTTAGCCTATTTTTGCCTTGTTTCGGCAAAATTTGCCTTGTTTCGGCAAAATTTAGCCTATCCTTGCCTTATTGCGGCAAAATTTAGCCTACCCAAGCTTTTTCGCTCAGAATTTAGCCTATCTTTGCCTTAGGAAAAAAAAAAAAAAGGATCAACATTTAGCCTAATTTTGCCTTAGGAAAAATATGATCAAAATTTAATCTATCTTAGCCTAAAATGGACAACAGTTAGTCTATCTTTTCTTAAGATCAACAAAAAAATATGCTAAGCAAGTCAAAATATAACCTATCTTTGCCTTTGGAAGAAAAATGATCAAAATTTAGCCTGTCTTTGCCTAAAATTGACAAAATTTATCCTATCTTTGCTTATGGAAAAAATGTACAAAATTTAGCCTATATTTGCCTATGGAAAAAATTAACAAATTTTAGCCTATCTTTTCCTTTGCAAAAAACGGAGACAAAATTTAGCCTATGGAAAAAATCAACAAAATTTAGCGTACTTTGCCTTTGGCTGAAATTTTAGCCTATTTTTGCCTTTGCAAAAAATATGGATAAAATTTAGACTATTTTTGCCTCTAGAAAAAGAAATTGCAAAATTTGGCCTCTCTTTGCCTCCATGATAAAAAGTAATGGCAAGCTTTAGCCTCTTTTTCCATCATGAAAAAAAAATTACAATATTTTTTAAATCTTAGCCTATATTTTCTTTTCAAAGATGTGCTTTCTGCTGCCTATATTTGTTTATCTTAACCTTTTGAAAAAAATCCTTTTCAATTGCATTTGCCTTAGCATATGGATGTTGGATTTTAATAAATAACAATTCTGGTTAGTATGTTAAACACTTTATTTTATTATTCTTTTACAGATTTTTGGTTAAAAAAATGAGTAGATCATATCTGAATTATCTTTGTTCTGAAATAATGTAAATAGTTTTTAATTATTTATTATCATATTCTTTGTTTTTAATGTTTATATAAAATATAATGACATTTTATACAATGTTGATATATAGGTATATAGTAAATTTTAATTAGAATATTTTTTCCCCAGTTTAGTTTAATAAGTCCTAAGGGTGTTCTGAAAGTTACTGTGCAGTTACAATATACATTGGAAAAGTTCACAGACAGGTATACAATTCTTAACCTGCTTAAGTTTTTGGGAAAACACTGTCTGCAAATGTGCTGACATAACCAGAGAAGTGGAACTAGGCATTTTCTATATAGAATGTGATATCAAAAATATAAATGGTATTCCTTTCAATTCATTTGCAGTAATGGATTCATTTTTCATGATCTGCATCTTTCAAATTTTGCACTGCTATCACTTATACCGAAACAATTTCAATATTTTTCTAATTGCTTAAAGCATGGTTGCAAGCCCAATATCTTTTTCTTGTGCCCACTTGCGCAATGATTTTAATGAGCTCCACTACATAGAGTTCGAAATGTCCAACAACTTCTCTTCATTTAGTTTAGGTGGCTTTATAATTTGTTCAGCATCTAACACTGTGCCTGTATCTTGAAATTTTTCAGCAAATGCCTCCTGCATCTGTGTATTTATCACCTCATCGAAAGACATGTTCAACAAGAAAAATATGTTCCCCAATTGATAGTACCATAATTTGAAACTAAATTAACATCTAAACACTACACATATTGCTTTCAATAGCTTTTATCAACTGATAATTGAACTAAATAGTTAAATATCCTACAACTTGAGCACATTAATGTAGGATATTATGTCTACAGCTTCGTGAGTACAATTTTACTTAAATAGTTAAATGTTATGCAACAATGAAACAAATTACAAAACAATCATGCATCTGTGAAAATTCAATTATGCCAACTTATATTAAGATTCCATGTAGGAAAAACCTAACTTTGATTCAAACTACCAAGTAATCTACATCCATAGTATAAGTGCACAATAACTTTCTGAACACCTGTATGTCTGAATAAATATTTCTTACAAAAGCAGATTTACAAAGTTCCAGTGCTCCATTATAACAGAATTCCCATAAAAATGTGATGAGTTTGACTCATGTTAATAGTAAAAAAAAAAAAAAAAAAAGCTTAGGTTTTCTAGGGTTAAAAAGGGCCCAAACATCCTTTAAAGGCAAAAAGAAGCACAAGACCTTCAATGGCAGTAATAGCACAAAATACTGCCACTGTACAGAAGTTGTTGCAAGAAGGTCCTCAAGTGGCCTGTAAGGACTTAGACACACCCCTTAACATTTTGATTATTTAAGGTATGGGAAAATTTCTTCTGGGAAACCCCAAAGTTCAGTGAAGGTAGAAGGTCGCTTGAGTGGAATAGTGCTGCGAAGTGCTCAAAAGATACAATAATGGGGATGTGATGAAACACAGATCTATTTGTTAACAAAACTGAATCATCAGTTGGGATCTTAAAGAAAGTCAAGAAAGCAAGGTGGAATAAGAAAACCCGTACAATTATTCCTGTTCTCTTTGATGAACCAATTGAAAGGAAATTATTTAAAAGTCTAGAAGATGCTGTAGCCACATAGTAGAGGACTTAGTACCATTAAGTACAAGTGATGACAGTACTTCAGTTTTGATTCCAAAGGATGATCATATGTATAGAGGCATAGGGGGAATATTTTTTGAAAAAGTAGCTTCAAGCTATCATTAATATTTGCCATATCCAGAAATTTTCTTAGTTTTCCCCATATCTTTACAAGTTTAAATTAAACTTAAAATTGTTTAAAATTTTAAATATTGTAATATAATGACATAAATGAAATTAATATACTCTTTTACTACTGCCCAAATTACAGATTTTCCTTTTCTTCCAACCCTGAGTACCTATATACAGGATTATTCTAAATGATTGTTGGGGTTATAAAAATTCATAACTCTCAGTACCATAAAATCACAGATATAGCACAGAAAAATGGCTACAAAATAGATCTGGTTAACAAGAAAATAGAAAAATTCAAAAAACAAATACATATAAAAGATGTCACCACACTAAAAGGCTATAAAGGAGATCATATGTATAAGAAATTCACATTCTACCCATGGACACACCAAAAATTCCAGAAGATTTATATGAGGCAAACATCATTTTGGCGCCAGTAAACCTCCTAAAAACCAACACAAAAGACAAAATTCTGCCAAGAAAACAATCAAGCAGTTACGAAATCAGTTGCAAAGACTACTATATGAAGTACATGGGCAAAACAAAAATAAATATTACCATACGATTAAAGGAACACATGAGAAATGTGAAACATAAACACACGAAAAAATCAGCAATGCAGACCATTTTTGACAAAAGAACTATGAATTCCAAAGGAACCAAAATTCTTAAAAGCTCTTCAAAAACTCATAGAATTAACAGTGTAGGAAAATATATTTATAATCAAAAACAAGCAAAATATGGTTAATTGATCATCCAAACAATAGTAACCTCATCACCAAGTTCATAAAATCCACAGAGCGACATCTTAATACCACACAAGGAAGCAGACAGTGGAAACAAGCTAAAGATGAAGGCAACAGCCTTTGAAACATGTCCAAGTAAGTGGAACAAAATTAGTGAAATTTGAGTGATTTTTTCAATAATAATTTGTTATATTATACTACATTTCACTGTGAAAATTCCTGCTATTCAAAACAAATCTTAAGAGCAATTTACTCATCCATTTCAAGCAAAAATGCTAGAATTGCCTGCTTTCAGATCCTATTTAAGAGGTGGGCAATGCTGAGCCAAACAAAAGTATGTTACTTGCACCGCTTTATTTCTAAGTGGCAGAGAACAACCAGGGTCATCATAACATAATGCACTGGGATCCTTTGTTGCTGTGCTTTGCAGGATTGGTGTAACTTGGATTGGCTCAGTGAACTCGCCCCTCCTAAACATTTCTGGCATTTGATGATGAAGTTATTCATTAACCTGTGCAGTTTCTCTTACTCAATGGAAGAACTTTCTTCATGATTGTTATTTTTCAGCTCATTTAATATGTGTAGATTTGTCTCTTGCACACATTCAGAACTACTTACCTATTTTTGTAATTCATTTTAATAATACTGTTGTGTTGTAATTGCTTTACGAACAAGGTTACAAAGGTGCAAAATTATTAACTTACATCACAATAAAATATACATGCATTACTGTTGTTGTGAATACTTTGGTGTAGCACAACATCAATCGATTGATTGATTGCATTCTATGTCTGTTCTATCATGTTAAAACATCACAGTGCTATTACTGAAAATAATATGCTACTTTAATACACATTTGTGGTCATTATTTAAGAGTCAAACCTGCTGAACTTAACATACTATAAAATAAAAATGCCCTGCTTCAACTTCCTTAGTTGTGCATGGATGTGGTAGTTTCTCAATAGGTGCTAATGTTACGCTTACAACAGGTTAAAACGACTATTCAGAAAGTTTGAACTTAAGCTAACATGGTTTAACCAAAGCAGTAATCATAACAACAGAAAAAAATATCACATAAACGAAACTAAATATATTCGACACTACCAAGCCCATTTCTTATGTTGACTAAATCCATACTTAGGATATCTGCCGATTTACATTTTAGTATTATTTCCCGCGATTTATATATATATATATATATATATCCATGTAATCGTTATTCATACTCTTCCTTTTTGAGCTCCTTCTTTTCCATAGCGGTAATATTTACAATGTTTACAAATACATCCTTTACGTATAATGCAACGTCCCGTATATAGCAATAATTTATTTACAAATTGTCTTGGAGTAAAACACTAGTAAACAAATATTATAACAGTGTAGCAAACATCTGTAATCGAGTACAGTTAATGCATATACCGTATAGCTATAAGATATTTGGTTAAAGAAACCTTAGATGACATCATTTGTACATCATTATTAGTATAAAATGAGATATTTGAAAAAATCTGAAAACGTATTTGTGTCCACGCTAATATTTTAATCGGTTAAACGAATTTTGCGTAACTTTATTATGAAATGCATCTGGTTGGTAGCCATCGTTCCGCATCTACTATCTTGGTGTAGTTAATATCTATGTAGCGCTAGATTTAAAAAGTCATTCCTGAGAGTTTGCAAAATGCTAGGCCTAGCGTTTATTTCCAACGTCTAAAACTTGTGCACACCTACTATTTGTATTCATGTCCGAAACTGTTTAAAATTCTGTAATGTCCATTGATGGTTCTCCTTCAGAAAGCATGGTGATGGATCCTTTATGGGGCTGTTAGATTGTTAAAATAAAAACAGTGCACGTAGTAATAAATAATACCTATAAAACATACAGTTTCTGTGTTTCAGAAAAAGAGGTAAAATGGGGGGAGGAAAGAAAAAACTATAAAATTGGTCTTATTTCATTGTGACGTGATCTTGTGATAGATCTTGTCCTAACAAATAAAATGGTAACAGCAATACAACTATAACTAAAAATTAAAATACCATTAGGATACCCCTATAGTTAAAATATTCCTGCAAATACTGGAACTCTGCAATAAGTATGAGAGGTGGAAAAACTTTCATAACTAGAAAATTAATAAAAAATTCATGAAAGAGCATATAATCAAGAGTTGTGAAAAAATGATAGCTGAAGGACACATAAGTAAGACTACGGATACAATTTAAGATCCACTGCACAGAAGAGCCATAATAAAACCAGAAACCATAGAAAGGCCAAAAATCTATGTGTAGCAAGAAACGTGAACAAGCAGGACCTTAAAATATACAACACCATCAGAAAAATATAAAAAAACTCTCCTAGAAAGCAAGAAGAAAAACTTTCTAGAATCAAAACAGCTAAAGCAGCATGGAAAATCCCCTTTAATGCATATCTACCAAGATAGCCAATGTTGCAGCAAGAAATAGTAATGATAGCAGGACAGAACACTTCTCCAAGGTACAGCAACATCAAGATACGAGACCAGAGGCAACACATCCCATAACACACCCTTTGTAGCAAATAATCATAAACAAGGATTTTGCAAAAGTCATAGAAAAAGTGCAAAAAATAACAAAGCTGTAGGCCAAAATCAAGTCTACTACACACACTTAAAGAAGAACAGCATTGGCTGCTACAGACATGGACTACACTCTTCAACTCCATGAGGCCTGGAAGATGCCAATGATGAAAATCTTATACAAATGCAAAAGAGACACTTCCAAGCAGAATAGCCTTAGAAAGTATGGCATTCAAAATATTCACTTCCTCACCAAGAGGCTGACAAAACTAGTTCACTACCAGTTACCTGATACGCAGTTTGGATTCCATAAAGGCAGATGCACCTTACATGTAGCCAAAAATCTGATGGGTTAATCATGGAAGTCAAAAGTGAAAGGAGAGAAAAACTGTTTACAGTGTCTGTCAATTTCAGTGAAGCTTTTGATCTGTTGGACAGAACCATTTTCATGACCAAATTAACGGATCTCATTGGACAAGAACACCCAATAGCTCTAATAGTACAAAATATCCTAGTAACCAACAATGCCATTGTTAATGACAATATCACAATTTCAGAAGAGATAGCTTAATGGAATGGAGTCCTTCAAGGGGACCCCCTAAACCCTTACTGTTTAATATAGTGACATGGGATGTGGTTAAAGTAACAAAAAGGAGCAATAAAAACAATTTATCTCTATGCTGATGAAATGAGCAGTGCACCTAAAAACGGCGAAGATCAACAAGGGGCACTGGACAACCTCATAATGTGACAAACCAGAACAGTATATATCAAGTCCAAAACCATAATTGGTATTCAAAAATGATGGAAAACTAGGATTACATATCAAGGAAATATACTGTGCTGGAGAACAATTAGAATTAAAAAAGCTTGAAAATAATTGAGTTTAACATTGCAACTATATGGAGAAATCTTCATGATACACCTTAAAAGAAAGTACCACACATCCCCTACTGATCATGAATGACATAAAGAACTTCCAAGCATATCACTGGAAACTGCCATGAAATTATTCTGTTTAAAGATTATGTTATCACATATGGAATGAAGTTAATTTGGGAACTCTTAACAGAATGCAACAGGAAAACAATGAGAAAGTGAAAGCAACCTTTAAAAAGAAAGCACTCTGCATTTTGAGGACCATTCATTCGGACTTGTATATGTAATGGTGAAAGAAACCTTCTTTCTGGATAGCCTTAGATATGATTTTAACTACCTATGGGCTTGGACAATCCAAAGAAGAAAGAAAATAATGGCTTATATACAGCCAGGGTTTTTACATATCAGATGCCATCTTATACCTGTTCTGGACCAAAGCCAACTATAAGTTCAGACAGTAGTGTAGTGAATAGACTCAATGTTCATGGTTTTCATCACAAATTGTACACAATTAAAGTATTTCATGAATCCAACAACAGTTTTTTTTTTTTTTTGATTGATTTATTTATGGACGCTCTTTAACATCTCAGGTCATCAGCGTCCCATTCAACTCAGGGCGTGAAACGGCCGACAAATTTTGCTCAGAGGCCTCTCTTTCAGGCTTGAGGTCCAACAACAGTGACTGTGTATAAAAATGTGTATTGGAGAGTGTGGAAAGTATCACATTCAGTGGTGTAAAAATGTACAAAATCTTTAACAACTTATAGTAAGGAAATACTGTAAAATTACCTCTCCCTGTACATTCATGTGACTTTCTTTTTGTTAATTCACTGTGATGCTCTGCTTATGCCCATTTAAACTTATCAGAAAAAAAAGATGCAAAGTAATTGGAACTTGGGACCAAGCAATATATCACCAGAACATTAAAATTAAACCTACTTCCTCAATTTTCTAAAAGTTCTGTTCATAATAATATTAATAATGCCAACAACAGCAATAATAATAATAATAATAATAATAATAATAATAATAATAATAATGTTTCATAAATTTTCCCTTAGAAAAAATATTTCTAAATGTTACAACTTTGAACAGAATAGTTTTTATATAAGATTAAAGGTAAGGAAAAGTGGTTAAGTTTGCCTCCATATTTTAACTACCTACTTAATGATAATAACAATCTTACTTTAATTGACTAATTTTATTTCGTAAACTACTGATTTTTCAAGCACATCTTTGTACTTAAGTAAAATTCATAAAATCAGATTGAAATTACCTTCAAATTATGCTGAATATTCAAAAACCTTTTTAACTGAATAGCATTATTTCTTTCTAGTGTCCAGTGATTTCATTAAACTAAAAATCCTGTCTGCAATGGCATCGTATGCTGTATTAGCTTACCCACTTTTTGTTGGATAATGGGTTCACTGAACTCTTTATCACTTTTCTTTCCTGTCAGAAATTTTTTCAAATTTGAAAGTTGACCAACAGAAGGAATTCCTGAATACTGGACTCCTTTATCTATTAGAGCTCCATGGCACAATATGAAACCATACAAGTTCAGAAACCATTTATTTTACAAAATGCAAACAGCTTTCATATACATACTATAAGAATTTGACAATGAGATTTTTGGCCTCCAAAAATGGAAATTTTGAAAAGTCAAGCTTCCCTAAAATATATAGTAATATAAAGCAAAAGAAGGCAATGTGCTTTGCATATACAGCTCATCCCCAGTATTAAAAAAATGTGCAAACGTTAAATTCTGCCTCGGCGTTGAAAAATTCACCACAGTGAGTCCTATAAATTGTTATTTTGGGGCTCTCGGGAGAAATAATTTTGATACTACACTACGCCTACAAATATGGCTCGGTTGATTTAAAATGAAATTGAGAATACAACTAGCGACCCTAGATAAGCAAATATTGCAATAAAAAGCGGAAATTCGACATTGAGATTTTTACCTTGAGAAAACAGCAAGACTTTAGACCGGTAATTTTGAAAATTCTATACTCCTTAAAGCACACTGTAATGTAAAGTAAAAGAAAGCGATGTGTCTTGTATATATAGCTCGCCCCCAGCATTCAGAAAATGTGCCGAACGTTCAAATCTGCCTTAGGGTTGAGGAGAAACTTACCGAAGTGAGTCCGAAAATTAATCATTTTAGGACTCCCGGAATATAGATTTAATTTTGACACTGCATCATCCTACAAATATGGTTCGATTGCCCTAAAAATACAATACAACTAGCGATACCTATATGCAGATATGGCTGTAGATAGAATTGAACATTAAGATTTTTGACATTAAAAAATTGGCAAGTATTTACACAAGAAAAGTTGAAATTTCAGGCCTTCTCAAACAACGTAATATAAAGTAAAAGAAGTTATGTGACCTGCATATACAGCTCGCCACCATTATTGGGAAAATGTGCCGAACTTAACGTTCTGCCGAAGTGTTGAAGATAAATTCACCAGAGTAGGTCCGAAAATTAATCGTAGGGCTTACGGAGGAAATATTGAATTTTGAAACTGCATCATGCCTACAAATATGGCTCGGGTGCCCTTAAAATAATTCTGAGAATGTAACTATCGACTCTCTACACAGATATGGCTATAAACAGCCCGAATTCGACATTGAAGTGTTGATCTTCAAAAAATAAAAAAGCTTTAGAACGGGAATTTTAAAAATTAAATCTTCCCTAAAATAAAAATAAGATCATGTGCCTTGTATATACAACTCGTCCCCAGCATTCAGAAAATGTGCCGAACTTTAAAATTTGCCTTAGCGTTGAGAATTTCATCATAAAAGCCCCGAATATTGGTCCTTTTGGGACTCCCGGAATTTACATTTAATTTAGGACACTACACCATGCCTAAAAATCTCGATTGTCCTAAATATTATACTTGCGAATACACCTAGCGACTCTATAAGCAGACATGACTATAGATAGCCGAATTCCACATTGAGGTTTTTGACATTAAAAAATTGCAAGTCTTTAGATCGTACATTTTGAAAATTAAATCTACCCTACAATAAATAGTAATATAGAGTAAAAGAAGACGATGTGTCCTGTGTATACAACTCGTTCTCAACATTCAGAAATTGTCCCAACTTTAAAATCTGCCTTAGCGTTGAGAATTTCACCAAAGAGCCCCGAAATTTGGTGCTTTTGGGGCCTTCGGAATAGAGATGTAATTTTAACAATGCACCACGCCTACAAATATGGCTCGATTGCCCTAAATATCATACTGCGAGTACAACTAGTAAGGGGGCTCTTGAGAGAAAGATTTCATTTCCAAACTGCACCATATATACAAATAGGTTCCGTTGCCCTTATACTGAGAATGCAACTAGAGACTATGTACCCAGAAATGACTATAAAATTCGAATTAGACATTGAAATTTTAGACCTCCAAAAAATGGTCAAAGGCCGGCAAATTTGAAATTTCAAGTGTCCGTAAAATACATAAAAATATAAAATAAAATAAAGCGATATGCCCTTCATATACAGTTTGATCCCAGTATTCCGAAAATGTGACGAACATTGTAATCTGGGTTAGGGTTGAGGAGAAATTCGCCAAAATATATCCGAAAATTTGTCTTTTAGGGATTCTTGGGGAAAATATTTTATTTCGAAACTGCACCACGCCTACAAACATTGTTCGATTGGGTTAAAAAGTATACTGGAATCCAACAAGTGATCCTATGCGTAGAAATTGCCATAAAAAGCCAAAACAGGACAATGAGTTTTTTGACTTCCAAAAAATGGAGAATATTTGTTTAGACAGTTTTGAAATTTCAAGGTGTTATCACTGCACAAAAAACACGTAGTGAAGAATACCACACCGAGTGAACAGTTATGTGTGAGCGCCGTCCACGGTTTAAAATAACTTTATTGCTTAATATTCGCAGGTACAATTGAATGGTTATAGTGATTAAAATCATCCATTTTTTTAATAAAAGGTATTGTTTTCACACACGCGATGCGTTAATTTATAAAAGAAATATCTCTCATTAACATAACACCATAGTTTAGTTCTATTGCAAACCACAGAAAGACGAAGAGATAAGAGAAACTGCTTACAAATCTACAAGGAGACAAATATTTTCCTAATTGTGTGGTTGGTTGAATGATTTAAAACACATAATTTCTATTACAAAACGTATCTTTGAATAAGTTATTAATTTACAACCAGTGAAAGTATTTTTTTGAAATAAACTTTTGTTTTGCATAGAAAAAAAAAGTTTTTTGTACCTAATATTCGTTTTTGTTTATAATTGTGAATCTTGAGCGAAAATATTCTTTAATTATATGTTTTGCAAAATTGAAGTTTTTTTTAATGTTCGTTTTTACTTATAATTGTGCATCGTCGAGTGGAAATATTCTTTAATTACATATCTTTTTTTCCAAGGTTACAGGGTTTTTTTTCCCTAATATTCATTTCTGTTTATAAAAACCGGTGACGCTGATTTTTGATGCAAAAGGGCTTAGGGGTGGCAGGTTAAAAATATATTTATCCAATCCTTAGAATAACAAAAATATTTAAAGCCATACTACGGTGCTATCATTTTGGCAGTAAAACACGTGGGTAATAACACCACAGTTAGCGAACCAGTGTTATTTTTATAAAGTTAAATCTTCTTTTTTCCCCCTTGTTGTTTCTAATAGTCGTTATTGTATGTTAAAAGTTAATAACGGCGTGAAAATATTCTTTGCTTACAACATAACAGAAGTAGTACCTCTAAACGGCCTACAAAATAACTTAAAAGTGAACGACGGCGAAAAAATATTCTTTGATTGCAAAATACTTTTTTCAACACAACATTTTTGCACCACAATCTCTTTTCTGCAATATTATATGGTTTTTGCGAAGTTAAGCAGTTTTTATTTCTAATATTCGTTTTCATTCACTAAAAGTTAATTGCTAGGTGAAAATATTTTTCAATGCTACATAACTTTTTGTAAACATAAATTCTCTTTTGCAAAGTTAAACTTTGCACAGGACATGTTTTCACAAACAGGTGTATTTTATTTATCAGCACGTTGTTGGAAGATATTCAGTACTTCACGATCCTGTATATTCACCTTCTATTTCTACCTTGACACAGTTATGCGATGTATCTTATTTCCAACAGTAACTTTCCTCTACATGTTCAAACAGGCCTGCCTTACTCACCACAGTGACGCGAGACATCTTGAGCAGGTATTAACTTGTCTGGCGTATGCCCTCGAGCATCACACCTGCGCTATTGTTTCCCCAGTCACGCGATTTTCCCCTGCTTCTCTTCATTGTACACACACGGGTTTTTGTTTGGTGAACGACAGGAAGTCGTGCTTGTTTAAGGTATATTGCAATATTATTTGTAAATGCTATTTTATATTTTCACTATCTTTTTCACAGCTTATTTATTTCTATCACCATCTATCTAAAATGTTTGTTTATAAAGGAAATGAATAATATTTATGCAATTTAGCATTTTGCTTGCAGCATAACTATTTTATCAACATATTATGATTATGATTATTATTATTTCAATATTAGTGTTTGTGATAATTGTTTTTACATTTGTTTATTCCACCGTTAATATATTTTGCAACCGCAAAACATATCTACTCCCACACATTTTTTGTTCTCACTAAGAATTCAAACATTTTGGGTAATTACATGTATGAGGGTAGGCTCACAAGTTTCCGGCCTCGCCGATAAGGATTATCGCCTTCACAAAACCCTTATCTGGTGTCATGCGTTATCTGTTAAGTAAATACTTGCAGCTGTAACTTCCGCTCCGCTATATTCAGTTGTTCAGATACAGTTGCATAAAGAAGGATGTGTAAGAGATTGTGACATGTTCAAAAGGAGTTCTGAGCTGTTTTTAAGTTATTCACTAAAGAAGGGCTAACTCCAAATGAAATTAAACAGCAATTGGTCGGTGTATGTGCGGAAGCATCCCCCTCATATTCTACCGTAAAAGAATGAGCCAAACTTTTTCGAATGAGTCGAGAAGGCATTGAAGAGCGCGCAGCTCGGTCTTTGGAGATGCTCACTCCTGAAAACATCGCTCTTGTGAAGGAGAAATTATGGAAGACCGGCGTTCAAAGTTACAGAAATAGCAGCAATGTTGGGCCTTGCTAAAACAAGTCCTTTGAATTATTCGTGAAAATTTAAACATGAATAAGTTTAGTGGAAGATGGGTGCCTAGACTTCTTTCCTCAATCCAGCAGTAACAAGTCATAAGTTGTCAGGTACATTTGGAGCTGTGACGTGGCAACGAGAAGTTCTAAAAACCATTGTTACAGGAGATGAAACTACGGTCTTCTACTATGATTCCTTGTCCAAAAGTGAATCAACCAAATAGATCATGGCCACAATCTTTTGGGACGTGAAGGAATATTCTTCATTGATTTCAAGGAGAGGAACACCACAATAAATGGGGAGTACTATGCTGGCCTACTGCACAGACTAGTGCTTCCATCAAAGAGAAAAGGCGAGGAAAGCTGGCTGAGTGGTGGTGTGCGCCTTCACGACAACGCGCCTGTGCACACAGCTCTTGTTGCTCAGTAGGCTGTGAAGAAATGTGGTTCAAGAAGATCAACCACTCATCCTGCAGCCCAAATCTAGCTGCCAGTGACAATTTCTTCTTCTCAAAACTCAAGAAGGACCCTCGAGGAAGGGAATGTAAGTGTGAGAAGAGATGGATGCTGTTTATGCCCATTTTGCTGACAAGACTTTGACTAATGAGGGGGGGGGGTTGAAATGTTAATTCAAAGATGTGAGAAGTGTATTAGAATAAAGTTTAACTATATTGAGAAGTGAAATATGATTTTTTGTATTTATCATACCTAGAAAATATTAGGCCGGAAACTTATGGACCTACTCTCGTATAATTAATAAAATAATGGTCAGTACTTAACCATTCCTAGGAGTGGCCATGAAAGTATGCTTGCCCCACAATTTTTATTTGATATTTTGTATAATTATATGTATAATCAGTAAAATAGTTTCCTTCCTGTCCGAACTTTGTATATCATGTGCCTCTGAAAATCGGTAAGGAAGCTACCTTCCAGCCATTTTCTAATTAATCTTTTGTATAATCAATAAAATAATGTCCCTTTTCCGTTAATCTTTGCCGCGGGGATTGCATACTATGCCTCTGAGGGTCGGTAAGATACCTAAATATCACGGGACTGCCTACCCCCGAACATTGGTAAGAAAACAAAATCCCGCCATTTTGTAAAAATCAATCCTGCCCGATCTTTGCACACCCCTGAAAGGAAGCAAATTCCCGCCATTAATAATTTGTACATTCATTATCATGGTCCCGGCTTATGTGATTCTTGTCCTGTGATTGCCCACACCTGAATATCGATAAGGAAGCAGCCTGTAACATGTTGAGGGATTGACTATCAAGGTCGGTAATGCAGCTTAATGTTGCGGGATTGCTACCCTATCCCTATAAGATCGGTAATGCAGCTACCTTCAGCGAAGATTTGTCTTTGTTGGGACATACACTAATGGCCTCCCTTATAATAATAATAATAATAATAATAATAATAATAATAATAATAATAATAATAATAATAATAATAATAATAATAATAATAATAAAGTAAAAGAAGCCTATGGGCTCGGTATATTCAACTCGTCCCCGGCATTCCGAAACTGTGCCGAAATTGGAATCTGCCTAAAGGTTGGGGAAAATTTCATCAAAGTATATCTGAAATTTGTTTTGAGAATTCGGCATTGAAATGTTTTTAGGCAATTTTGAAATTTCAAGCCTGCCTAAAATATACATAATGTGCAGTAAAACAAAACGATGTGCCCTGCATACATAGCTCGTCCCGAGAATTCCGAAAATGTGCCGAACTTGGGAATATGCCTTCGGGTTGAAGAGAAATTCACCAAAGTATATCCGAAAATTGTTATTTTTGTGTCTTTCCGGAAAGTTGTCTGTTCCAAGCCTACATAAATGCTTCAATGATCCAAAAAATTACATTCGGAATACAACTAGCGACTCTATGCATACATTGCCATAAGAATTAAAAATTCGACATCGAGATTTTTTTAATCCCGCATTGGAATGTTCAACACTCGCTAAATAGGGGGGCAGTCTGCCCTAAAGCTGTACTCCAGCTTCCGAATATTTATAGAACGTAAAATCTAAATTTTCGATTGCAGAGATATTCACAAAAGAGATTTTCTGGAGGGAGTTATTTTCAAAACTGTTCCATGCTCATAAATATTCCTAAATTACCCTAAAAGTTTGAATGGAATACAATTAGCAACCCTTTACGCATAAATGGTCATAAAAATCCCAAATTGGACTTCGAGATTCCGACCCCCCAAAAATAGAAAATCTATAGACCGACAATTTTGAGAGTTCAAATCTAAAATGTTCAGTAAACTAATGAAAAAAGAAGAAATTTAAAAAAAAATTATATATTCTACAGATAGAACTGGGCTTAAGCATTACGAATATTAGCCGAATATAAAAAGCTATCTTATGGTTGCATAAATATTTAGCATATCCGCTACATTGTATCTCCAATCCTACAAACATGCCTCGTTTGTTCTAAAAATTATACTGGGAATACGATCATGAAATGGCCATACGATACCAAAATTTGACATTGATATTTGACCCCTAAAAATGACAAGTCTGTAGGTCGACAATTTTTAATTTTCTGGTCTCACTAAAATATAATAGGATGGTGTGCTCTGAAGTTAGAGCTGGGCCTCAGAATTTCAAATATGTGTAGAACATAATTCAAATTAGATTTTTTGGGGTTTTCCGTAAGGAGGTCTCATTTTTGAAAAGGCCCCATGCCTACATATATGCTAAATTTTCTCATATTTCTTTTCTCCACCTATGGCTTTTTTGTGTTAAGTTTAGATCTAGAGTTGGTGTGTCTAAGTATTTCATTTTTACTCGTTCCTCCTGAGTTTTAACAAGAAAAAAACCTGTAACAGGCTTTTTACTGTGTTTTATATTGTAACATTCACAATGTAAAACATGAAAATTTGCAAATACTGTAACTATCTCACTTCATAAGTAACAGCTGCTTAGTTTGTCAGCTGACTCACTCAAGGGCCTATTTGATGATGTCACAGCTTTGTTCCACAAGTATAGAGAGATCCAGGCACATCTCCTGGAATAGTTCAGCTCTTATACTAGAATACATTTGGTCACAGTGGTTTGGGCTGCAGCATCTTTATTACAAGATAACTCTTCAAACATTTTTACTATTTAATTTATAGGAGCACAGTTAAAAAAAAAAGTGGAGTTAAATTTTATAGTTAGTTATAGCTTATTAGATAATAAGAAGTGGCTGCCCATGTTCCGTCTGCTTTTAATCTCTAGATCTTTTTTTTTAATTGGCCATTTCTATATAACTTAATGCTGTATTTTGCTAAAAATATTTATATTTTTATTCATATTACAATAAATGTTTTGAAAAATTGCTAATTTATACAAGAAAGTTTTATTTTAAAAATGGCAGTATATTTCATAATACATTATTTTATTCATTAAGAATATTAGTACAATGTTATCTACAAGTTGTATGATATTATATTTTAAGCATTTCTCAATCTTATATTTGTTTGCTTTAAAGTAATTAATACAAAAAAAAAATCTTATAGGTTTTCTAAGAAATTAAAAGTTACAAGTTTTCAAATTACAAGCACATATTGATTTTGTAAAGTTACACAAAAAGCAAATTCTATTATTAATGTAGTGGAAGCCCAAATATCAATTATTGTCTTTCTTTCTTACATTTTTATGTGAAAATTTTTGCTCATACAATAGTGCAGAGCAAAAATGTGTGCTTTAAATTGCCAAATGAGAAATATAATTAGGCACAAATACATTTAAACATTTTTTGATAGTGTTGCTCTGTACCTGTGCTTAAAAGATTAATGACAAATTATTTATGTGCCTAAATCCTTCAACTTTCAATTTTTTTAAAGGTAAATGAAGACTAGATTTTCCAACCATAGCACACAGTAGTAGAAATGAGGAAAATATAATGTATGAATTCTAAGTCTGAGTTAATTTTAATTCTGTGTTATTTTTCAGACGCTTAAAATTTGATATTGTATCCTATTAGATCAACATGCAAGTAGTATTGCCTTAATATATTATATGCTATAGTTAGAAAACTTATTTGCAATTGTAATAGTTTACATTTTTCTTATAATTTAAATTCATATTAAATCTAAAGTGTTCCCCATGCCCATCCAGAATTTGACTAGCTAAACTTTGCACATATTTTATTATCTTATGTGCCTAGTGAAATATAAGAAGAATATTTCAATTTTTATAATGTCGACAAAGGTAAAATAATAAATAAAAATAAATAACTAAAATAGATAAAAATTAATTAATTAAAAATTATAATAACTACATGTAAACACTTTGCAAACTCTTTGGTCTATGTAAGTGCCATTGGGGATGCTGATATTTATAATTTTCTCTCTAGCTTCCCAATAAAGAGCTTCCAAATTATTTTTCATTTGTTTGTTGCTATAAAGTTGGCTGCATTTAAATAGATGTTCTTTGCTAAGGATAGAATTCACTTTGTTATACATTGGGCAGCAGCTGTTCTTGGTTTCATACTGAAGAAATATTCTGACAAGCAATCATGCCCAACAGTTAAGCAGAATTGGGCAACTCCAATTTTTCTTGGCTTCAATAAAAGATGTTTGAAAGTCTTTAAATCTTCACTTAGTTTTCGTTAGATATCTAATTGTTCTTGTTTAAAAGTTGGTTTTAATTTTATAGTGGCTCCTTTTTTTGCCAAAGTATCAGCAATCTCAATTCCCTTTATTCCAACAATGCTGGTGATCCATTGTAAAACTATTTCTGTATTTCTGATCTGGGTTATATGATACAATTTTCTTATTTCATTTATAGTGTATATTGATGGGAAACTGTAATTCATTATACTTTGTAGTGCTGCTTTAGAGTCACTTAAGATAATTCTTTTATTTATGTTCAGTCTATATAATAGACTTTCTAAAGCTTCTCTAATGGTCATTATTTGACTATCAAATTGTTAGCATACTGTCCCAAAGGTGTATATTAAAAGAATCTTTCACAGTATATTGCAAAGCCTATTTCTCAGTTTTTAAGTGATACATCTGTAAAGTAGAACATTTTATTTTATATTTTTAAGTAAATGTAGCTGTTTAACATTTTAATTTGTTTCTGCAGTGCATAGTTCCAGATGTATTTATTTTCAAAGATGCAATATTTCATAAAATGCACAATGTTTAAAATTTATTATAACAAAATATACTGGAAACATGGGTTCCATATTTTGCAGAAACTGTTATCTCTTGATGCTTCATATATTAAAACAAATTTGTCTTTAAAATATATGAGGTCAATTTTATTAAATGTCTTTTCTGATTTGAGATGGAATGTACTAAGAGAATAAAATTTAAACATAGACCTAAGACCTATCAAGTAGGTAATTAAGTATTATAGAAAAGATTAAATTCAAAATAAGCTATAATCACAATTTAATTTATACAGTATTAAGTTGTTCTTTAAGTTGTGAAATGGTCTGACAGTTCCCAATATTACAAGGGAAGGAATTGCAAAGATGAGCAAGAGAAACTGTGAAAGAAAAAGAATATGAAGTAGTTTGACGTAAAGATATCAAAGCAAAGGGCGATGTCATTAATAAAACAAATGAATAATTAATAGGGAATTAAATTAATGGCCCACACAGTCTCCTGATCTGATAGTATGCAATTTTATTTATGGGGGAAGTTGACTAATAAAGTGTATAGAACAAACCCCCACAAATTGGAAAAAATGTCAGGAGAGAAATTGACTCAATTTTGGAAGATGAACTGAAACACATGAATAAAATTTTAAAAGATTCGGAAATATGTGGATGTAACAGAACATTTCCAACATCTCCTGTCATAAGATATGTGACATTTTCATTGTAACATAATTATGAAAACTTGAATCAATAGCACAGATATTACACCCACTTTGCTGAGAGTTGCCACTCTGATTGCCAACCCACCAGCTGCCATGAAACAGGTGATGAAACATGAAAGATCCAGTTGAATAACTGATTTAACAATTGAGAACCATATGACCCAGTACAGTTGTAGACATTGTTATACGCAGATGATATGTGGAGCAAGATTAAATTTAGAAAGCATCAGCCAATAGTTATTAATAGAGATGGTACATTCAAATCCTCAAATGTTGTGAATTTTGAAAAAGACTTGCATTTCAAAAACTTCAATCTTCATGCTCTTTTCATCATTCAAATTTCTGAAATCCTCATCATTCAAATTTCTGAAATCCTAACTTAAAAGTTATGTGATGAAAGAGCATGAACTCTCTGCAGCATTTCACATGCAGTATACTTGATACACTCAGCATTAATAAACTGCCACAGGGGGGCTGAGGTCATTAAGGGGCAGACTCATGGGTCTGGGGTTTCATTCCCATCAGGACCATCCTCCCTGACTGGCATTTTTTCTAGATTTTCCTCCATCCTAATAAATGGCAAATGCTCGGGGAGGTACCCTAAACTTAAGCCTTGAACACTTTCTTCCTTAAAAAATATCCTTTCCCAATTTATATTTCATCTCACATATCACTAGTGTCCACTGCCTGTGGTGCCTCAGTGGTGAAAACAGGTGTTAAACACTATTTAAAAAAAAGGATTATTCGGAGTATTTTTGATTGGGATTCAAGAGATTCAAGATTTGGTGATTTGAGAACCATTTAGAATTGGATTCAATAAATTTTAGGAATCATCCTACCTTTAGTTATTGACACGTAGTACATACAGCATGGTTCATATAAAGTGTCACAATCCAATCTCATACATGGTTCAATAAAACCAAAGTTATTGCAGGAAGGGCCTTTATAATAGCCCTGTGGCCAAAACTTAAGTAGGTCCCCCTTGTGAGGCTCTGGGAACTTCAGAATTTTAAATAGAACAATGGAATAATTACTAAGATATTTAGATAGTGAACAACTTTGGCCACTTTTGTTTAAAACATTTTTTTTTTCTAAAATTAAATGTTGCGAAATTATAGTTTGCTTGAAACAGCACTTAATACAGTTGAAAAGAAAGGCTATTACTAAAATTCAGGTGATTATCAGTTTCAAATCACTTAAAATTTCCCATTTTAGCAATACTGATTGATTAGCTCTCATTGACTCAGAAACAGGGCATGGTTTATGAATAAATTCATGTGATATATGTCATACTAAACACTCTTATTGCTTCACTTACTTGTGTGATATTTGGAACCGGTTTCAAAGACCTTTGTCTTCATCTTTGTCCAAGGAAATGACTGATTGGAGAATCCAACAACTCTGTAGAGATGAAGCGCCACCCTGGTGGTGTTGTAATGTACTTAAAATTGGTGTTTTCTACCTTTGGAATATCAAAGTTCATTAATTGATCTCTGTATTTATGAATGTAAACATTTTCCCAAGTATCCAGTTCTATATGTCCCTGTGTCTCTTTTAATAAATCCACTTTCATTACTCTCAGGGGCATATAGAACTGGATACATATACTACTGGATATTGGCATGAACATCATATATCACATGAATATATTCATATGACTTGACTTCACTGTGTTAGTTCCATATATTTTTTAAAATGAATTCTCTTTTTTAAAACATATGTTTTAATTAAGGCATGGTTTGGCTAAGAGGTTAATGTGAAGTTCATATTCAATGAATGCAGGAGAAATTATCTGCTTGTATCCAGTAATATGGAATTCAAATGGCTGCAAACATGATTATGTAAGTATGGAACTATAAATAACAGGAATCAAAAAAAGATGAAGTCAAAGTGAATGATGAGAATGCAGCTGTAGCTGTAAATCATAGATAAGTCAATGTGTATTGGCCAGAGCTTGAAATTAGCCATACTTCAACACAACACATACTAAAGTAGCAGAAATATATATCTGTCTGGATCAGAAACTCAATAATGAAATTACTAACTCTGCATGGTGTTGTACCGATGTCTACAGGATGCTGTTGCTGAGAACGGTTCTCTATTAATCAATGATTTTTTTTCTGATCAGACAACATTTTGCCAACACTGGGAACATTAACAAATATGACATGCAATACTGTATTGGCATCTGAAAACACCAAATGGATATGAGAACTGCGCCTTTTCAGCATTGCCAGTCTTGAAATGTTTGATATGGAATTCTTTGTGATTTTATCATAAGGTTTTATTTTCTTGAAGACACAATCACAAGCGATGCTTACTGCCATTTTACCGGAAAAACAAATTCTTATTCTTTCTCTAAGTGTATGGCAAAAAAATGTGATAACAACAAAATGGAGCACTGCCACATTTTGCAAGACCACATGTGAATTATTAAGACAAATTCCATTATAAATGGATTCAATGTGCTGGAGTCCTTTTATATGACTACCCTGCTCACCTGATCTTACACCCATAGATTACTTTTTATGGGGCTATGTTAAATGAAAGGACATGTCTACAATACATTTAACAAAGAGAATATGAATATGAAATATTGAATACGAAAAGCTCTCTATCTCCAAAAATGGAACTGCTAAATGTTTAGAATAAGGAGCTTATTTTGAGCATTTAATAAAATAAACTAATTGCTTGGTTTATTAATATTTATACTTTATCTAAAGTATCTTTTTAACATCCTATAACTTCTCAAGAATTGATTTTAGAATAAAAAGTTGCTTAATTTGTTGAGGACTTCCAAAAGTTTAATAGTTATACCAGTGTTCCATTTAAAATTCTGACGTTATCCCATTAAGCTATTATGAAGGCCCCTTCCTGCAAGAAGTTTAGAAAAGGTCAATATTTGGTTTTTATCTCTCCATTAAGAGATACTGGGTTGTAACACTTATATAGGCCATTCTATATAGTTTTTTATAGCCACTGCTGGTAAATGGCAACAAATAATATGTTAATTTATTAGTCTGCAGTGAGCTCTTTCTAAAGAATCATGTTATTAATATTTTATCATCAAGAAAACTAATAATTTATTCTAACCAGTCAATGGAAAACAGCAATAATGATGATACAATCTTTTTATAAGATTTTTATCTTATGAAAAGACACTTTCAAACTTGGCCTGTGAGGCATAATGATTTTACTAATGAATGCACGATATACTGTACTGTATTTTCTGTCAGTATGAACTATGATTAATTTTTTGTAAAAATGTGTTTCTTATTTTTAAAAAAAAGTGATCTACAATCCCTAGTCATATACAGATGCACCTTGTTTTTCTAAATACTATACACAAATGGGAGGTCACAAAGCCATTAATTTTAATTTTTACCACTGTTTAGGTTCCTTTAACTTCTGAGAATAATTTAACATAATAACACACAGTAATGATGGTAATAATTGTTTACTTAATAATATTTGCCAAATATGTAATTATTCCAGATTGTATGTCTTTTTAGTATTTAAATCAGGCCACCTTTGGTACCTATTAAAGCTTAATCATGTTGGCAAGCTCATATTAATGATGGTAATCATTTACTTTGCCAGTTCCTTCTTTACCAGCTGCCATACTTTTCAGTTGGCTTTATATCTGGTGAATTTCCAAAGGGTTTCTTCCTGTAAAGAGATTGTCACTGATTTGGCAGTTTGACATTTAAATCTATCTTGCATAAAAACGAAGTCCTCCATTTGGAACAATTTTCTTAGTTGAGGCAGCAGTCTGTTCCTCAGCATCTCCTTGTGCATAATGTATGTATAGGAGGTGCCCAGTGCTTTTGCATAATTTTGTTGGGATGTTTCACAATCTGGATGATACCTTACATCAAGACTCCTTTCCACAAACTGAGAATTGTTTTCCAAAATTTCAAACGATATTTTGTTATTTAAAATAAACCTGCAATAAGTCACAAAAATTTGGCTTAAAAGTGAATTTTAACTCAGAGCATATATTTGCGGGGGGGTGATATTCACATTTACTCATTTCCAGAAGCCTGAATCTCTATGCTTGTGATTCTTTCTTTCCCACTTAAGAAAGTTTGCGGCCACAGCATCTGTCAATTTGGCCTTATGTACAAGTATGCAAGCTTTCACATGCTTTGCTAAAAGTCTGGTATCTGTAAGTTCAGTTCAAATACTTTGATGCTATTGTTTTCAAGGGTAAATTTAATTTTTCTTCAGAAATTATCTTCAAATAACATTCTGAACTTAGCGTGAAAATTGGTTTTTGATCACATCTGCCCTTCCTCTGAGGGGCTAACTTCTTGCTAAGTTTGACTGTATTCTTGATTCATCTCATAGATGGTTCAGATGCCTCCAGTCTTACAGAAATCTCTTGATTCAAAAGAATTCTGTTAATCAGTGCTTTTACTGCCTTAATATTTCAAGGTATCAAATTATTTGTTTTGCCCATGATTTTTATGAATTGTTACAATATTCCTCAAAATCTTACTGATAGAAAATGAATAATTTCTGGTTTCAAATCACAAATAAACTGTTAACCAAGTTTCAGGAACACTTATTCAAAACAAATCTTCTCTTATATTATCATTATTGTAATTGGTGTTTGTTCAAAGACAATTTGACATTCATAAAAATGAAACATTGTAACAAATATTTTAATTTTAGACAATAGTCCTTTTACATGGTCCAGTGATATATAACAGGGATAAATTAGCCTTGCTAAAAACTAGTCCTAAGAACTCAACAAATTTTAAAAATTATTGTGTGTCTAATAATATGATCAAGAACTGTAAATCACATAATTGAAACTATTTTATCAAGACTGTTATTATGCTAGTTTTCTCTTAATGCTGAACTTATGCTTATAAATTAGATGAATCATTAAACCCCCAATGAAAAGATATTTCAATTTTAGCAATATTACAAACTGTAGTCACTTCAAATATATTTTGTTCATATAAGAAAGTGTAACCAATGCAAAGTTTAGAGTCAATGATATATAATTTACTTCTTGTTTTTCTTCATGTGCCCTAGAATTACTTGCATATAAGGTGGCAAGTAGATGTTAGGAACAGAGGCTCTTTGCAGCTGAAAAGTATAACTATTACAAATGCAAATATCTCTCTACTTAAAATACTAAGATGTTGAAAAAATTAGTGCCAATAAGCAGGAAATATCAAATTATTGTAACAGGAAATACATGTATTTCTGTTAAACAAAAAATACAAATAAAATAAACGAAGTTCAGCTCTGCCAGAATGTGATAAACTAAGCCAATGCAGTATTCACAGACTAATGTGCAAACATGGAAGTATTAAGGGTATAAAAATATTTGCTATATTTGTCTGGCTGCAAAAAACAAGAAAGGAAAACAGGTAATTAATATTATTATTTCATCTTCCTTGCTGTTTCAAAATTAAGTTATTCTACCTTTCAGTTAAAAAAAGAGTTACTTAATGTGAATAATCTATTAAACTAAGTAGCAATAAAAATATAATCTATGCTTATCTTCTGCAAATTACCAATGAATGCAGTTTACTGCATGCAACAATGACTCAAAGTAAAGATTGTTTTCTTTTGGAAACATTTACACTCTCATAATTACTTATAAATTTTAGTGATTCAAGTAACATTTTTCAAATAATTAATGTTGATATGCAATTTAGTCAATGTATATATTTTTAAATCACTTTGTTATTAATATACAAAATGCAGAACACATTAAAAAGCCACAAAATGCAATATTTTCACAATATTTGAGCCATTCTTCATAATATATGAATTTACTATGAAGAGCACACATGTGTCTGGAACACTTAAACTTTGTTTATTAATGAGATTAGCATCGGTAATAGTAACACTCTTATGCTTCAATTACATGTTTAAAATACAGGACATGCTTCAAGAGCATATATTCACATCTTCAGACCAATGTAGACTGACTTAATGTCCTCTGACAATAGCAGGATAACTTCACTTAAACAGTCCAGTGGCGGGATCTCAAAGTTCATGATGACATCTTTTATTTTATAGAATAAATGCTTTCCCAAGTCACTAGCTCTACTGGTCCCTTTGCAGTTTTTGACAATTTTGGCTCATTTTTAATGTCATGATTTTTAAACAAGAAATGTCCTAAAATTTCCCTTTGTTTATATTTAATATTTCTGAAATGTTTTTTTGGTTCAAATTTCTAAATTCCTCTTCGTGTTCCACGTTTCTAATTACATTCCTTGCAAATAATTTGATAAATTTCAGACTTTTTGCAATTTGGCACAGCATTTTTGAGATGATCTTAATCAATTTTTAATGTAATGATTTTTAAACAAGAAATGTCCTACAATTTCCCTTTGTTTATATTTAATATATCTTTAATGTTTTTGATTCAAATTTTAAAATTCTTCTTTATTTTCCATGTTTCTAATTACAGTCCTTGCAGTTAATTTGATAAATTCCAGACTTTTGCAATTTGGAACTGCATTTTTTTGAGATGATCTTTATCAATTTTTAATGTTAAATTTATTCTAGGGAACCAACAGAATATTATACTTTTTAAATATTTTTAAAATACATAAACAGCCTGACATAAATGTTGCTGAATATCCTAATTGGTAAAGGAGAATACCAATACACATTAATACAACACATGGAAATGGTTTCAATAAAGGATTAGTTCACAAATATATTGCTAAATATAAAAGAATTAAAGTCATCAGAAACTCATGCACACTTATGAAAATGGACAAAAATATCGAATTGAAGAAGTTTACATGCCATCAAGAAAAGTATACAAGAGTTTTAAAAATATTTAAAGAATATAACATTATGTTGGTTCCCCAGAATAAATTTGACATTAACAATTTATTAAGATCATCTCAAAAAAATGCAGTGCCAAATTACAAAAAGTCTGGAATTTATCAAATTCATTGCAAGGACTGTAATCAGACAGAGAGAGAGAGAAAAAAAAGAGGAATTAGAAATTCAAACCAAAGAATATTTCAGAAATATTAAATATAAACAAAGGGCAAATTCGGCACATTTCATGACATTAAAAAGGAGTCAAATTTGTCAAGGACTGTCAAGGGACCAGTAGAGCTAGTTACTTGGAAAAAACAATTTTTATTCTAAAAAATAAAGACGTCAATGTGAACTTCGAGATCCTGCCAGTGAACTTATTCTGTCATTGCCAGAGGACATTAGTCAATCTACATTGGTCTGAGGATGGAAGTGCATGCTCTCGAAGCATGTCCTGTGTTTTAAACATGTGATTGAAGCATAATAGTGTTACTATTACCAATGCTATACTCATTATTAAATAATATAACACTTCACTGTCAAAAATTTCTACTTAATTAAGCTAAATTTTGTGATTTTTTTTCCTGTATTATATATTTCATTTTTAAATTTTGGTTCAATTAAGATAATTTTATCCCCCCTTAAACAAATCAAATCTTATTATTTTCTTTGTTACCACTTAGGTTAGCAAGGTTAAAATAAAAAGTTCCATAATAGGCTGTGAAGGTCATAATAAAAATAGCTTATTGTTATACTCTCTTCTGGTTTCCATTGAACTTTTATAATTCTTGTTATATTATCACAATGATTATAATGCATTTCTATTTTACAAAATAATTTGCTAACTTGCAACACATAGTAGTTAGTCATGGATACTTTTGCAATGATTTCACAAATATTATTTGTAAAATATATGAAGTATATAACTAAAATTATATACATCCACAGATGTTATCTTTTTGACTTATGTGTATCAGATCACTTACTATTTAACTGCATATACAATACTGAACATTCTGCACACTGTAAAACAGAATGAGGAAAATTCGTTAATTTGGCTGGACCTAGTACCTTTCTGATTGGTGGTAGGAAATTTTATGGAGGTAATAATGCACACAATGCTAACTTGATCCTGCTGGTTTAATTCTCTTCTTTTTTACTGTACAACCTTTTAGTGTTCAATTCCTATAGTGATTAGTTGAATAGTTATCTTTTCTTTGCATTTTTGACTTATCCTTTTTGTTTGTAATGATGAAATCCACTAACTGTTTAAAGAAGCTAAAGCTCTTTCTTTTAGTACATTCCCTTTACTGAATAATTGATAATATATACAAGTTTTAAGCATCAATGATTACAAGATAAAATGTTTAGATTTAGTTAGATTAAATTGGGTCTCATATTTAATAGTTAAGAAATTGTTATTACTTAAGACGTGGCTGGTCCAAAAGCAAGAGTAATTACTTCCTATGTTACCTTTTATTTAACAGTTCATCTAGCAGTAATTTAACTATTATATCACTTCTATTGTTATTATTTCTTTATGTCTATGATAGCATATATATAACTGTAACTGATATATCCTGTATTTATATATCTCAAATAACTATGTTAAGACAGTTCTAAAGAGAAAAATAAAACAAATTAAATAAGGCTGAATAAATGCACATTATAGCATTTCTAGATATGCAGGCTTACACAATTAGCTTCCAACAATACCACCTAATCTTTGTGCAACCTATGTCAGGCCTTGACCTACCATAGTGTTTGCTGTGTTTCCTACCTCTGTCTTGTGACATCATCTACAGAGGGGCATGTGACACTCAGCATACTGACACTCTGCTGGTTACCATGATGCAGCTTCAGAAATCAAAGAATGCCCTCAAGGTAACCACCCAATTATCCACAAGATACTGAGTGGACCCCCTCCCAGACTTCTCTAATTTAGAAAATTCTAAACAGTTACCATGAACCAAACCTAGGCCTCCTGGACAGCAGCTAGCAGCCTTAGCCTCTAGACCAAGGATGCGGTCCTTCCAACAATATACTTTGATAAAATGGTATGTGTTCCACCATGAACTCTTTACTAACTTACCAATCTATATTGCATGATTCCCATGTTGGTAGGATTTGATTATAGTTTTATCCTCATGCAAACTTAGTCTCTCAGTATAAAATACAGCCATTAATGAAAGTGAATACATATTAACTATGATTAAGTGATGGCTATTGTTTGTGAATAATGTTCTGAATTGTTTTAGATAGAGTGACCAGAGAGCATGCTCCAAGAACATGCACAATCAAATTGTTGCTATCTTTCTGACTATGAGAAAGGTAGCATCATTGGCATAAAGAGCATCATACATATAGCTAGCAAAGATAACTGGCTATAGTGTAATGATGGCAGAATGAATTTGAAGAGATGAACTCAGTACAACAACATTGCAAAAAGAGCAGGCATAAATCTTTCCAGATAGACGAAGCAAGAGAAGAGCTAGGACTGTCAGACCGGTTCTGGTGAACAGCAGAGTATCACCATGAACTATCAGGAAGAGTTTACTTGAAGTTGGGCTGAGATCTTGTTTCCTTGTGATGTGTATCTTTAAAAACAACCACAGACAGCAGAAACCTGCATTGTGCAGAGCTAATTAAGAGTTTGAGTGGCACTCTGTGGTGTTTGTAAGAAGTTTAGCTTCTGTTCAGAATACTTAGATCATTTGCCAACATGTGTTTGGTGAAAGGATACATCCATCACTGATTCTCAAGAGGCATACTTCTGCAGCTAATATATGCAAGAATGTTGCTATACCATCCATGACCAAAATATGAAATAGCGTGTTCCAAAAAGCTAATGTAAAAGCCTATACTGCTTCACACCAGAAATGCCTTGAAGAATGTACAGATCCTAGACTGACTGCCCATTCTCTTGATTTATCAGCCACAGAGCATGTCTGGGATGACATGAGAAGACATTTACTGTCAAACCACCTTTCAGGCAGAAATCTTCAAGAACTGAAACAACCTGCATTTCAGGTATGGCAAAGCATCTCTCCAAATGTCAATGTTACCATGCAATGATGTTATGAAAGTGCATCTGTGCCCGCAGTCATCATACCTTATACTAATGTAGTTGTGTATCATGGCTGCAGCATTTCCAAATATATTTCATTTAATAACTATTATTGCTTCACCAAATAGCATGGCTTAGCTTAAATTGAGCAGAGTTGAGAGAAAAGGATTAATTATGGAGAAAAATATGAAGTATGGTTTAAGTTTTGAAGTTAGATGATATACTTACAGAATATATGAGGTATCAGAGAGAAATGAAGAGAGTAAACAGCTAGGGGGAGTGAAAAAGGTCTGTATGATGTTGGAATGAGGGATACATGGCAGCAAGAAGAAAGGGATGTGGTAGAATTCTAGGAGGAAGTAAGGAGAAGAATGAAGATATAGAAAAATAGGAGATTTGGAGTAGTTTCAGGATAATAAAACTCTGGAAATTGAATAAGGTGATAAAAAATAACTTGGGTAGGGAGAAATATGTGAACTGTTGTGATAGGCAAGGGAAAGAAGGCTTTGCTTGGATGAGATCGGGTGTAATTTTTTTGAAAGGCTATAAAGAGAGTAATATGGAATGTATGAGTTACAGAAGGAATATTTCATTGTTTAGTGAAATACAATGAAACTGAAAGATGGAGAGAGGAAATATGGAAACAAAAATGGGATAAGTAGCAATAAGAATATATAGCAATAAAAATGTTAGCAGCCTGTTGGATAGAAAGAAGTAATAGAGAAAGAGTATTTGGAAAAGTGTGATAAAAATTTGGAAGGTTACGAAACAGCGACTGAATAAGAAGGAAGTTTAAAATATGTTGTAAGATTGATGTAGATATGGGAAACTTAAGCATACCAATAACCTGAAGAGTTGGGTATGACAATGATATATCCTGGAATAGAACTGTGCTAGAATATTTAGGAACTAGCCTCGTGTAAAAGTTGACTGGGAAGTATGTTATAGTGTGTATTGTTAATGTAAACTAAGTTTATTACATGAACTTATACTCTTTAAGCTATTAACAATGGTCCAATTAAAAAACCAAGTTAAGTATAAGTGTCACCAAACCAACTCTATATCAATATTTGGTTTATAGAGAAGTCAATTATTATTAAATTCAATATAATAATAACCATTATTTGATGAACATTTTCACCAACTTTGATGAATGTGAGCAGTGCTTCATATTGAAACACTTTTCATTTCTTCCAGTGTATATTTGTTCTGGGATAACATTTTACTACTAGAATAAATTAATGTATTAATTAATCCAATTATGCAGTGTGTCCAGTTTAAAAGAAATGTATAGGATGGAAATATATTGGGAACCATGGTTGTTAAGGTGCGGACTCATGAGCGGAAGGTCTGGCGTTCAAATCCCACCAGAACCATCCTCCCTCACTGGCTTTTTCCAGGTTTTTCTGTCCTCATAAATGGCAAATGCCAGTGAGGTACCCCAAACTTAGGCCGGGAATGCTGCCTTCCTTTTGAAAAAAAAAAAGGCCTTTCCCAATGTATCATTTCATTTCAAGTGTCATCAGTGCTCACCACCTATGGTGCCTCAGTAGTAAAAACGGGCATTAAACATTAATAAAAAAAAAGCTTATAATTCTGGTGTTTCTCTTATAAACTTGCAGACTGGTCTATTAACCTGGGGATAGTATTGGGCTCTTTGACACCTTGCACTAGGCAAGGTGGTGTGACTGTGCTGATGGGGTCTGTGGCACTGCAGGGTTCATTCAACTTCAGCAAGAGAAACCTCCATATAGGCTGATATGTCTCAAGAATTACTCCTAAATCTATTTCATACTAGTTCATATCTTGCTTCAGCATGTTAATAAGAGCTGTTACTTTTATAAAATTTGCCTAATACGCTGATACCAAGCCATTGTTACAGATGAAAGACTATTTTGAATTGATTGTATTGATAATGTCTTCTGAATTGAACTATTGAAACGCAGTCTCTTTGGCTTCACTTACTGGAGATTTACTCAGAACATGTTTAGAGGGTCTATGAAACATGTCCTGAGTAAATTTCCAGTAAGTAAAGTCAAAAAGAGTTGTTTAAATAGATTCAGAAGAGATTATTAATGCATGCCTCATTGTGTTAAATTTAATTAATATTGAGACAGTTGTACTTATATTAATTTTATTGCAGTTAATGCATAAAAATTCTCAATAAGTTTTATGGATAGAATGAGCTAATTTATGGAGGATCTTTAAAAGTTTACAATTTAAAATTTTTCGAAGACTTGAACGTTAACTTTCTTAATAACAGTTAACAAAGCAAAAATTCAACACATTATATGAATTTAGCTCAATAACTAATATTAAAAGAGTTACCAATAAATTGAATTATGCTATTAACACCTTATAACAAATCTTGATTAAACTTATGTATAAGGTTGAAGTTCTTATATGCTGAATATTTGATCATATGAGGTGCACCTATAAAATAATCAGACAATTTTTCAGTTACTTGTGGTGTTTAAGAGATTGTTCATGTCTGTTTACTCCTCTTTCTTGACTGAAATATTCAAGGTCAAGTGTCAAGCAGTTTTGCAGTCACCTTTATTAGGAGCGAACTGTGCACCTAGTCTATGTCAGAAAAAATGTCAAGTACAAGAATGAAGCAGCATGTGAATGTGAAATACCTCACAAAACTTGGAAAATTCACTACAGAAACGCATGGTATGTTTATGCAATTTAGGTAAAGAGCGACTTATCTCATAATCAAGTTTACGAGTGGTACAAATAACTTAAAGAGTGATGGATAGGCATTCAAGATGATGCTACACCAGCTGATCTTGCTTACGAATAATTGATGATAAAACCCAAAAAACTGGTAAAACAATAGAATTATGACCAGAGTATTTCAGCAACTGCTGAGCTAAAATCAATTAAATAAATAAATTAGCAGATTTTACACAAACCTTTTAACACAATAAAAGTGGACTTGAAAATAGTGCCGAGAATCCTCACTCTTGAGCAGAACACTCAAGTGAATATTTGCACTGACACTCTTGAACACATTGAAAATTAATGATCCTAACTTTTTATCATAGGTAACAACTTTAATATCATGGCTTTTTGAATATGACCTAGAAACTAAGTGCCAATCCATGCAATGGAAGAGTCCAAGTTCCCCAAGACTGAAGAAAGCATGGATCACCAAGTCAAAATTCAGATTGCTTTTTTTTGATATCTGAGGGACGGCTAATGTAGCCTCGGTGACTTAACCAGGTTTATTATATGTAAGTCTTAATAACACTTCATGAGAGAGTGAGCAGAAGACCTGTAAATTGAAAGAATGGTTCATGGATTTTTCACATAGACAATGTGCTAACTGTGAACTTCTTGGTGAAGTATCATGTTGTTGCACCATCCATATTCACCTAATTTACACCATATGTTATTTTTTAGTATCTGAAGATCAAATTTGCATTATAAGGAACCTGTGTTGTGTCTATAGATGCAGTGAAGGAAAAGCAATGAGATTGCTTAAGAAGCTAACTGAAGAGGAATTTTAGCATCAGCAATGTCAGGATTGGAGAGGGAAGTATTTTAAAGGTTATAACATTTAAAATGTATAATTAGCTGAATACATTTTTTAGAACAGAAGTCCAATTTCATAGCAATGCTTTGCAAAGCAAATTGAGATTGCTTTGTCTAAAAATACTAGCTCAGTTTTCAACTTTACTTATCCAAATGATTAAGAAAAAAAGTTCTTTAGGATGTGTTAATTTACTGTAAACATTAATTGCACCTCATTAAATCTACAGTTCTCTAACCTTTAGAATTTATTAAATATGTTCAGATTAACTCCGCTTATTTTATAACATTAGGACATGTTTCGGGAGCAATTGCTCTCATCATCAGCTGTTGACCACTTGACGTGGTAACTGGATCCCAAGTGCTTCTGTGGCAGTCTCTGGTGGTTCAAATAGTAACTTGCTGAGTTTATCCATGGGTGGAACATCAAAATTCATTAAGCTTTTTCTATTATTCAAGATGAAAAATTTTCCTCAGGTAGATTAATCCATTGTTATGTGAAGTGATTGTCTGTGAAACATGTGCTAATGTTGCATAAGTGGAGTTAGCGTGAACATATTTTAAAATTCTAATAGGATGTATTACCACTACATTGTTTATAGCTTCCTACATACAATTTAAATAGCTAGAGATCTCTGATATTTCATTATTATAAAATTACACCTCTACCAAATTAAATAAACCAGTCTTAAAATAAAAATGTCTCCATAAAAATAACCCTAAAGTAAGAATGTAGGCACTTAAGGATTGAAAACCATTGATAAAGTGGACAATGATGAAAACATGAGAATTTAATAACTTAATACAAAACAAATTAATGCAAACTCAAATGCTATTAATATTTAAAAAAAATAATGAAAAGATATAAAAAACATGTATTAAAGGAATAATGCATGACATTTTGTTTATAACAGAGTCATGCATTGTAATTATATGGTGAAAGCAGTTTAAAAGTCTTGCAACTCCTGCAACTAGTGGATCTATCCTCCTCCAATCACTGAGATTTCTCATGCAGTATGTGTGGCACCATTCTCTCCTCTAGTCAGTTGCAAACAGGTTTTTGACAGAGTCAAAAGAGTTTTGTTATGCAATCAAGAGTGAGATTTCATTATATGGTGCAGTAATGTTGTGCAATGATAAGATATTTACTGCATCATAAGGCAATACATCAGGTACAAAAAAATCACGCATTTAGGCATAAACTTCCAGGCAGCCCACTTACAACACAAAAAAACAATAATAAAGTAATACAGAAAGAAGTTTAATGAAACAGGTTCTGTGACTTACTGAAAATAAAATTGAAGACTACTGAATAGATAATGGAATTGAGCTGTATATTTTGTCTCAGAATTATTAGCCCGGGTTTACAGCTTCCTTATTCCTCAGACCTTAAGGTTTGTGCTTTTTATATTTGGGGGATATTGAAAACAGTGTAATCAACTCGCATACTGGAGTAAAACAAACATTCAAAACAAAGTTAGTTCATGAGTGATGGGTAACTGATGCATGTCAGTGATAATTTCCTAAAAAGATGTGCCAGGGAAAAGGGGCACCTACTATAGGCAAGTACCAAATTCTGTTATTTAACATGTTGTACCCAAGTTTTAAAATTATGTAGCGCTTGAGTGCTTCTAGTCTATACAAGAAAATACTGACAGCAATGTAGCATCTAACCAACTGGCTGAACTGTATAGTGGGTCTTTTAAATTGCTCTGATTGCATTATTTAAATAAAATGTAATTAGCAATAACATATAAAGTAATACTGTTAATATTAGCCACCTTCATGGCTTAGTTCATTAGTGATATGGACCAAAACCAGCTGCAGAGGAGAAAGATGTGGGATTACATTCTGCATGAGTTAGCTGCTTGGAAATCCTGCTTCCCTCACCCAGTTTTTCCTCATCTTTAAAAGGTAATATCAAATAACTTTAAGAATTAACAGTCTCAGATAATTTATCTCCTTCATTCTTATTCTTGTTCAAGGAACAAATGTAGTATGCTGCCATTCTTTAAAAACTGGTCAAGAAACAGTGAACAAATACTCAAAATGAATAATTTATTCAACATTAATAACATTCTATGTCTACAAAAATTAATTTCTATGGTTATGGTTATTATGACTAAAAATTTATATAAACTTAAAATTACAAAAAATATATTAAAAATAAAAATTCCTGCATGACATTATATCCCTAATTCTTTAACTAAAGGAGTAATCCCTTTAGTTAAGGGATTAAGAAGTAAGATTTTCACTATGGAGGTTCCACAAAATCCTTTGGAATTCTCTTCTCTTTACTCTATGACTTAATTAATACATAACTCAAGTGAATTTAATAGTATCGCACACAAGGAAAATTATCATTAGTAGGACTAAACTTTTATGACTTAAAAAATAGAGACACGTGTAAATGAACACAAATAGTTTAAATTATTTAGTATTTGCCTATTACTGTTGGTAAGCTTTAGAAAAAGAATAAAAAAATGGTGCAGCAGCATTTAGGGACATGAAATTATATAAACATCTGCCTTGCTTTCTTCTGCCACATCCATTTATTTGTTTATGCTTTGTTAATAGACAGTGATATAAACTGTGCCATTTGTATTTGCAAAGGGTATAGGCAGAAAAGATTATGTATCCGAATTTAGGGTTCTTTAACTTCAATCAAGGTAAGGATTACAGGCTACAAAAAAAGAAGAATCATGTTTTCAGAAAATATCAAGAAGAATTAGCAGATCATTATATATGATAAACAAATCTTTTGAGGCTAGAGAAGAAGCAAAAAAAAATGGCAAGTGAGCAAGCTAGATAATTTTAAAATATTACTGCAACAACTGTCAATAATCCTAACCAATGTTAACAAGCTATCTCTTGAAATACAAGCAAATTTAGCAGTCCAATACGATGGTCTGATATTGACAAATAAAGTTAAGGGCCAAGTAAAATGTAAATCCAAAGGAAGTATATGAAGGATACAGGTCAATCACAAATGGAAATTGGGATATCATCACCATCTGGTAGTTTACTTGGGAATCTTTTAAAGCTATTTAGTGATTCAATGAACTATGAACCAACTGGAGGTTTTTTCTATTGACATTTGAATATGTATTTCCCACCATTGACTGGAACAAAGTCATGCTAACTTCTGACTGTTGGTGTGTTGTGAAGACCTGGTGGTCTACAGGTAATCATAAATGCCCATAGACCCAAGATTGTGGGTTTAATTCTACCAGGGTCAATGAATATTTTTGGGCCTAAAACTTATCAGTATAGCTTACTTCAGAAGGAAGTAAAGCTAATGGATCCTGTATTGTAAATTTACTGCACACAAAAGTACCTCAAGCCTGAAAGAAGAGGCCTCTGAGCAAAATTTATCGCCACTGAATGGGATGCTGATGACCTGAGATGCTAAATAGCATCCTTGAATAAACAATATCAACTGATAGTGGTTCAGAACAATTCAGTTATTGATTATGTGATTTATTCTATATTGTCACAAAATTAATTATGACTCAATATATATATTTTCTGTTGCACATGTATTTATTTATGATTCTTTTTTGTTAACTCAGTTCAAAGATTATTTGAAGAATAAATTTCCAGGTACTAGGGTAGGTCTGTAAGTTTCTGGCTAACCATTTTCTAGGTATAATGAAGACAAGAGCTATATTTCACTTTTCAATATAGTTACCCTTCATTCCAATACACTTCTCACATCTTTGAATTAACATTTATATCCCCCTCCCCAAATAAGTCTTGTCTGTAAAATGGGCATGAATAGCATCCATTACTTTTATGTCACACTCAAGTTTCCTTCCTCAAAGGTCCTTTTTGAATTTTCGGAAGAAGAAATAGTCGCTGGCAGCTAGATCTGGGCTGTATGATGGATGGTCAATTCCCTGAAGTCAAATTTCTTCACAGCTTCCTTTGCAACAACAGCTGTGTGCACAGGCATGTTGTCTTGAAGAAGGTGCACATCACCACTCAGATTTCCTAGTCTTTTCTCTTTGATGGAAGCACACAGTCTGTGCAGTAGGCCAGCATAGTATGCCCCATTTACTGTGGTGTTTCTCTCCTTGAAGTCAATGAAGAGTTTCCTTCACAGCCCCAAAATATTGTGGCCATGATCTATTTGGTTAAATGAGTGACTTTGGCCTTTAGAGGTGGTGCTTCGCCAGGTTTACGCCACTCCAATGATTCTCTTTTGGACAAGGGACATAGTAGGACCATAGTTTCATCTCCTGTAACAATGGTTTGCAGAACTTCTCTCGTTGCCACAGCAGAGCTGCAAAAATACCTACAACAGATGACTTGTTGCTGCGTTTGAACTGCAGAAAGAAGTCCAGGCACCCATCTTTCACTAACCTTATACATGTTTAAATGTACATGAATAATTCAAAGGACTGTTGTTTTAGAAAGGCCCAACCTTGCTGCTGTTTCTGTAACTTTAAGCAGTCAGTCTTTGTTAATTTGTCCTTCCACAAGAGCAATGCTTTTAGGAGAGAGCACCTCCAAGGGCCAACCTGCAAGCTCTTCGTCTTCAATGCTTCCTCAACCCATTCGAAAAAGTTTGGCCCATTCTTTTATGGCAGAATATGAGGGGGATGCTTCTGCATATACACCATCCAATCGCTGGTTAATTTCATTCAGAGCAAGTCGTCCTTTTGTGAAGAACTTAATAATAGCTCAAAATCACATTTTGAACATGTCAAAATCTTCTATTCTTAGCCTTGTTTAAGCGCTTATATCTGAACTGAACGGCTTCAAAAGCTTCTATACTTAGTCTTCTTTAAGCACTTATATCTGAACTGAACAGCAGAGCAGAAGTTACAGCTGCAATTAATTACTTAAAAGATAACGCACAACTCCAGATAAGGTTTTTGTGAAGGCAATAAACCTTATCGGTGACCTATGGACCTACCCTCTTATAACAGTTTCAGGCTGTATACCAATATATAATCTTTATACATTTCAGGCCATGTGTAGTGTTCAAAGATGATTTGAAGAATAGATATCCGGGTTTAAAAGTTTCAGGCCATACTATATACCAATACATAATCTTTATTAATTTCAAGCCATGGGTAGTGTTCAGTGTAAGAAACCTAACAGACAGCATAGGGTTCTTACCAAAGAAACTTTAGATAACATCATTTATTATTTGTATTTTCTCAAAAAATCGCTTAGGCATATTTCACAACAAAGAGGCATTTCTCGTGGCTTGTGCAAAATGGTACGGAATTGTTAAAGATAAAACCAAATGAAATAACTGTTGCCTATGTGAACACAATTTTGCAACCCCCCCTTTTTTTTGAAAATTAACTGACAGGGAATGTGATTTTGCTCTTTTTTCAACAAGTCTCCATGACAGCTCATACAGCAAAAATTTCAAGAGAGAAATTGAAAACATGTTTCAAAACGACAAGTTATAACCTATGAATGAATGAATTAATTTTTATTTCAGCAAACAACATTTCAATAAAATTTACATAACCACAGATAAGAATTTAGCACTATCAAAGCAAATCTCCCATACCTTAAACATCAGGTTATACGCATGGTAAAGGACCTCTAAAATAAATTACCATTTTCACAATTATGTATGCCCTCAAGCTTCTTCCTTCTACTTTTCCTAAGAATTCCCCAATCTTGTTTATTTTCTCTACTATCATATGTCAACATTATAACTGCCACTATATCTTGTAGTTTATTTCATTTTTCATTTCATATACTCTCTCTTCACCTTTTTACCATTTCACATTCTATTAGACAATTGAAAGTACTATCCGCTTTCCCACACAATACAATCTTGTTTAAAAATTTTCCTTAATGTTTTTAGGAATAATACTCCTGTAAGCATCCATGCAGAACCTATTCTTCCAAAATTGATCACAATTATCTATATATTTCTCCTGTCCCCAATTTCTTCTAATTATTTTATATATGCCTAAAGAATTTTTATCCTCAACCAAATATCTTGCCTCTCTATATTATTTACCTTCTACCTCACTTCTTTCCAAAATCCACATTGCTTTCACCCAGACACCACACATTCCCTATTCAAATATCTTCTTATAGTTTCCCCACCTCCCCAAACCAACTCTCTTTTACCTACACATCTGTTTGGTACATAAGACATTATTTTAGTGCATTGTTACTAATTTTAAGCATCTGTGACAATATTTCAAGATCCTCTCCATTATTATACCTTTCCTTCCTAGTTCTGCCAAACTCATCCCCCTAGGCAAACTTATTAGTAGCCCCAGAAATTCTGCACAAAACATTCTATGTCTATATAAACCTTTGCCCACCCTTTGACATTCCTCAAATTTCCACTTCATGCATCATCTTTGATTCAACCACAGCCTCATAAAAGTCTTTCTAGCAATTTCATTGGCAATCTGGGAACTTTATACAACTTATTCTAGCTTTTATAGCTAATTACCTTTAGCTTGTGCACATTTAAACTGGACCTCCCATCTTCCAATAGTCATAAATTTCAAATTCTTTCACTATCTCTGTTCAGTCTCTATTTATAAACCACTTCTCATTTGTCCTTAATTTTGATTTGCTTTTTAAATAGTATTATTTTTGATTTTCTACTATTTATCCTTAGACCCCATTCTGCACAAAATCTATTATGTTATCAATGGCACGTAATCTTATCACAAGTTCCTGTTATGAGATGATCGAAAAGCAATCCTGGTACTACTTTCTTCCAATAATTTGACTATTATTTTTCATGATCCTATCTAAGATATCTCTAAACAAGCTAAATGATATTGGGCTCAATTTACATCCTTGTATCAAACCCAAATTTTGTCTCATATAACCTGTGGCTCCAATACATCAACATCTGATGCAACATCTGATTCTTTCATATAATTTTGAAGTCCTAGAATAAATTCAGCACTAATTCCCTTGCACCTGGATTTGTATGCCAATGCATCCCTATTTATTGTATATAAAAAAAAAAAAAAATATATATATATTTATTTTTACAGTAAATATATATATATTTACTGTACCCTGTTTATTCCTTAAATATTTATTTATTATTATATTAATTATCATTATATTACCTATTCTTTCTCCTTTTCTGAAACCTGCTTGAAATTCTGATAATTTATATTCCATTTCTTAGTAAGTAAATCATTATCCTCCTAGTCCTCTGACCTATCCTCTTTTATTGCAAAAGTAACTTTTATCTCTAGCATAAATTTAAAAAATAGGCTAATTTTGGTGCCATTCGTTCCATCATTGCTTTATTTCCCCTCCTCCCCCTTTCCCAATTCCTATCTTCATCTTCATCAGTAGCATGATGTAGTCATTTGACTTGAGGTATGAACTGTAAATGGACTATGCTTCTCGCTCCGGATGTCTGAATTAAAACTCCAGTGCCTGCAAGTGAGTTGGCATTAGAACAATCATACTCATTAACTAAAATTGTTAATTCGAACATTGCACATTGAAGCTAATCATATATTTAGATCATTGTGTGATTGAGTCGAACTAACAATCTTTTGCTACACTTACTTGGTTTAAATGTGTAAGACCGTTTCACGAACCTTTCATTTGCATCATCAGCCCCTAGTCGACTGGAGGATTAAACTTTGGGAATGTGTATTCTGCTCTGGTGGAGGTTTATGCTTTCATCACCAGAAGTGTTGAAGTTCATTAAACTGTCTTTGAACTTGTAAATGTAAATTTTCTCGCATGTTGCTAATTCTGTAGGTCCTTGCACTGATTTTAATAATTTTGTTTTATTCATTATGTCGCTGTACAGAAATGATATGACACTGCTGGTTTCTCCAACTGTTTGTATTTTATGATTCTGAAATGTTCTTTTAACCATGTGCCTATGTTTCCCTTTGTTTTACCAATGTAGATTTTTTCACATTCTGCACCACAAATTTTATAAATACCTGCTTTTTTGCTCTTGTGGAATACTGTAAATAACATTATCAATCAGGATATTTTTTACATTAAATCTGTTTACAGGTGCTAACCTGATATTGAAATCTTTAAGAATATTCTAACAAAATTTTATAGCCCTTGGATATGTGTAGTTGTATCTTTTTTTGCTGAAAGTGTTCTGGTTTTGTTTTTGCCTCTTAAATTGCTGAACTAGTACAAAAAAAAGTGCAAGAAACTTAAAAGAAACCACAACACTTTCAGCAGGAAAAGATAAGCTAATTTTTAAAAAAATCACATATCATCCATGTACTACAAAAAATTTCAGAATATTCTTAAAAAACAGGTATTTATAAAATTTGTTGTGCAGAATGTGAAAAGAGCATTTCAGAAACATAAAATATGAACAGTTGGGGAAATCAGCAGTGGCATATCATTTCTGGACAGAAAACCACAACTTATTGAGTAAAACAAAATTATTAAAATCGTGCAAGGACCTACAGAATTAGCAACATGGGAAAAAATCTACATCTACATCAAAGTACAAAGACAGTTTACTGAACTTCAACACTTAGACCACATAATCTTGTTCATCACACCTCCACCAGAGCAGATTACACATTCACACAGCATAACAGTTTATCTTTCAGTGGACTAGGGGCTGACGATGTGAACTAAGGGTTCATGAAACAGTCCTACATATTTAAACAAGTGGAGCAAAAGAGTGTTAGATCAATTAAATCAACAATGATCTAACACTAAACTATTAACTAGTTCATTTATTGTGCCGAGATTCTCAGATTCAAGCTGTAATTAAGTTTTTACAGTGAACTCATATATTTATTTTATATTGAATCATAAGTTAATATAATTTTAATATTAACTGCATTTTTGTACACATATATGGTATATCAAAATTAGTATACTTACCAAAGTTATTATGCAAGAGAAGTCATAAAATGTATTGCTTAAGAACTGATGTTAACCCCCTTTCCCCTTTACTTATTATTTCTGATACATTTGAGCAAACAAAGAAATTCACTAAATCAAGAGACAAATTATTTTGCAGCATTATTAGTCAAGAAAAAAAACAGGATTTCTATAGGCTTCATAGATTTATACTGTGTAATCTAGCATTAAAAGATTTCAATTTAGCAAATCATATCAGATCTGAGGAGCTATTTCAGGGACACTGCCAAATGAAAAAAATAAAAATAAACTATTAACTAGTTTATTTATTGTGCTGAGATTCTCAGATTCAAACTGTAATTAAGTTATTACAGTGCACTCATATGTAATTATTACAGTGAACTCATATTAAACCATAGCAACATATTATAATAATGATTTTTGACATTTTCTTGATGTTACTACACAACTTTTCAGAACAAATGTAGATTTCACAAAGGATGTCCAAAGGTGCATAATGGTAATATGTTATCCAGAACAGAAAGTGAACTGATACACTTATTACAAAGTATAAATAGATATTTATTAAACATATGTATATATTCAGTTCTTAGGTAACTACAAAAAGAAAAAGCAGTATCCATTTATTTAGAATCCACTCAAGAAAAGTGGAACAAACTCACGAGGTATATCACAAAAGGATCTGATATAAGTAATTAAAATGCAAGGTGCAATACAAAACTACATATGCATTAAACAGACGTTTAGATATTTGTCATATGCATAAAAATATTCTTCACAATATTCACAAAGTAAAAGTTTTTAGCTATGAATCTACTTTATATTTTACATATGAAGATATTTTCATACTCAAGCATTCAAATGGATGTGAATAATTCAGGAAAATGTAGCAATATATCAGATTTGTCTAGAAAGCATTCAGTCATTTTTAATGTCATCAGAACCAAACATCTAACTTGACAGCCAATCAGAATAGCATGACTGCTTGAACTTGTATATTTGTCTGCAGAAACTATTCATATGATAAAGAAGGCTTTTAGGAATGATACAATCGAGGACTCATATAAAATAAGGACACCAATGCATCAATGATGGCTGCGAATCTACGCATGAAAATGTGGCACTAAGATGCATATGTAATAAAAATCATCAATAAAACCAAAAAACAAAAGGCAATAAGAGATGTTTCCACTCTTAAAAGTGCCAAAGAAAGGTACAAATTCAAAAGTTTCACATACCACCCAATTTATCACAATAAGTTCAAAAAGATATTCAAAGAACAAGGAATTATGTTAGCCCCAAAGAACAATTTTAATATAAAGAACTTATTAGGTTGCAGAGTAAAGGACTACATGCCAACAGAACAAAAGTCAGGTATTTATGAAATAGAATGTGCAGAGTGCGACAAAAAATACATTGGAAAAACGAAGAGGAATTTGGGAATCCGGAAAAAAGAACACTTCAGAAATATTCGCTTAAAACAAATTGATAAATCAGCAATAGCAGCGCACTTTTGGAATAAAAATCATGAAATTAAATCAGAGATAAAACTACTTAAACAACTTCATAATGCAATAGAACTTTCCACTTGGGAAAACATTTTCATTACAAAAAATAAGGATAATTTGATGAATTTCGATATCCCTCCATTGGATGAACTCAGCAAATTCCTAATAATACCAACAGATGCCGCCACAAGAACATCAAGAGACCCAACCGCCACATTTAACGACAGTTTGTCAACAGGCTGAAGATGGGAGGGATCGCTCCCGAAACATATGTTCCAAATTTATGTAAGTGAATGGAGTTACTGTGAAAAAAACTGTATACATTGTTTATGCATATGACTTGTTTGAAACTGCTACCAAGCATTCCTCAAAAACTTCATGACTGAATTAAAGTCATGAATATAAAGCTTGGGATCCGAAACAACAAACCAGTTCCCAATGCAAGTAGCTTAAGTTTTCATATTGAAAGAAAGCATGGTAAAGTCAGATCAAGGTGAAGGGCTTATTAAAAGATATTGTTTTAGATCTATTAATAAGACTTGTTCCTCCAAGCCAGATGAATCACAGATTGACAGTCACTTGCTGAGGAATACTGTAAGAAGAAAATGCTACAACTGTTAAGTGATAAAGATAATCTCATGACAATGCATCTGTTTATTCTTTCCATCTTATTTTATTCTTTATTTGCTTTTGGCATATATCATGTTTTGCCTTCCAGTGACTTCTTCCATTCCCAAAATTAGAATCGCTGTTGAAAGGAAGGAAACCCAAAATCATGAATGATGTTAAGGGGAACACAATGAGGTAGCGGACAAGAGAACTCTGCAGACTTTTGAAAAGAGGAAGAGAAACTAGAGAAGTATGATGTCCCTAGAAGAGATGAAGGTAACACTGTGTTAGGTGGTAGAATGTTTTGTAAAGAGTTGTTAGGTTTACCAAAAAGAATCACCAAGAGAGCATTGGTTGAATTAGGTAGAACAGGAAGAAAAAGAATAGTGGTTGAATGAATTCTGAAGTATTGGTACAGAAATATAAGATTGGAAGATGATATAATTAAATATTATTTTTTTCAAAAAAGATCTAGTACACAAAAAGGTCTAGAAATTCAAGAGACAAAAACGCATGAAAGAAACCACAACACTTTCAGCAAGAAAAGATAACCTAATTTTTAAAAAGCAGGTATTTACAAAATAAATTGTGCAGAATGTGAAAAAAATCTACAATGGAAAAGCAAAGAGAAACATAGGCACACGGTTCAAGGATCATTTCAGGAAGGTAAAGTATAAGCAAATAGAGAAATCAGCAGTAGCATATCATTTTCAGATACAAAATCACGACATAATAAATAAAGCAAAATTATTCAAATCATTACAAAGACTTACGGAACTAGCAAACTGGGAGAAAATCTACATCTACAAATACAAAGACAGTCTAATGATCTTCAACACTGCCGGAAATGAAAACATAAACTACAAGTTTATCACACTGCTACCAGAGCAGAATACACATTCCTATAGCTCAACGAATGATGCAACAGTTGCATTATAGCCTGGCTGATGATGAGAACTAAATGTTCTCGAAACCAGTTCCATACATTATGACAAGTAAGTGAAGGAATAAGAGTGTGTAGTTCAACTAAATCATACAATGATATCCAATTATATGATTAGATCCACTGTGCAAGCTCCAATTTACATTTTAATTAATAATTAAAATATTTATGAATTTTCAAATTGCAAGGTTGTATACTGATAGTTGGTTGAAATGGTTAAAAATAGTGCCGGAAGGAATTGTTATGCAAGATGGGAGATGGGAGAAAACAACAGAATTCTGGAAGAAGATTAAAGGGAGATTTGAAGATATAAGGAGGCAAGAAATAGGACAAGTTTTGAAAATAAAAGTTCTTTAACCCATTTGTCATTTGGCAAGCTGTGTTATAGGGTATCTTTGGGCCGTTTAATCACATGATGAGCTGAACTTACATCACTGCACTATTCCATAGAGACACGTGATTTGTTTTACCATAGATGTCAATTTCACATTGAAAATAGCAAAAAACATGGTGCCTGGAATCTTATGATAGGATCTTTCATTAAAGGTTTTTGGTAGAAGAAACATCTTTCATTAATGATAGGATCTTTCATTAGTTTTGTCAAGTTATGAGTAAAAAGATTGGTTTCTTTTTTAGTGATATTCAGCCAGGCAATTTAATAATGGAGAGTAATAAATAGGCCAGCCAAAAACCTATTGTGTGTGAAATTGGGGATAGTAAGGGTGTTAAATTTTATTTCTTCCAAACACAAAACATCCAAACTAAGGCACAGGAAAGTTTTGAAGGAAGAAAGGATAGCTTGGAAAGATATAAGAAAGCTCTCATATCAGAAAGGGATGGGTGAAGTGGATTTTCAAGACCAAGTCACTGCTCTGTTTCCACCAGGGATACAAAAAGTATAATTAATTATCTATCTGTAAGACATCTATATGTTCAATGCTTACATTATTCTTTACAAACTCACAAGAAAGAAAAAAGAAAATTTATTCTGACTTCAGAGTAAATGTTGTGCAACAGTTTCTCATATCTGCAGAAATGCCGGAGTACTTTGTTCAAGGTTAACCATGTGCCAGTTCTATGTTGTATCTTGGCAAAAATTTCACTCATTTTCCAGTGCATATTCCTCTTGCTAAGTAAACGAAAACTGTAATTAAAAGATGTATGATAGACTACAGCAAGGGGTAAAATGTGAAAATGTGTGGCAGTGCAAAAAAATGCAGGATTGTTGCCACACCGTTAGACTTCATTAGTTTAATTTATAGCTATTTGTATACGAGTATGCTTTCCACAACCTTCCAGTACTATTTAAATCTCATTTTTGTGACTTGGGAAGGGTATTTAAATATAAAATTAAATAAATTAAGATTATACAGAATAGTAAAAATAGAATGGAATAAAGAGGAATATGTTGATAGCTGTGATAAACAAGGAAGGGAAGAATTTGAATGAACATAATGTGTTGTATATTGATTGATACACTGTGGGTAATTTTCATACACTTCACTTACATGTTTTTAAAAACAGGACATGTTTCAAGAACCGTCGTTCCCATCGTCAGCTGTTGACTCACTGTTCTGATTGGTCCTCTGCAGGTTATTGAATTTTTGTGTGGTGGTTTCTAGTGGTGGTGAGATGAATTTGGAGAGGTAGTCCTCTGGCGGAAGGTCAAAATTCATTACTGTTTTTCTGTGTTTTAAGATGAAAATATTCTCCCATGCTGCCAAGTCATAAGGATTGTTTAATTCTTTCAAAAGTTTTATTTCTGGGTTCATTTCATGGGTATGGCTCCAATAATGATGTGCTACTGCTGACTTTTCCGTTTGTCTCAACTTAAGGTTCCTAAAATGTTCCTTCTTGCAGGTTATCAAATTTCTTTTAGTTTTTCCTATATATTTTAGTTCACATTCCGAGCATTCTATTGAATATATTCCTGATTTCTTTACTGCTGGTAACTGGTCTTTTAGTTTTGATCCTAGGAGGTATTTAATGTTGTATCTATTGATAGGAGCTAATGTTATGTTAAATTTTTTGAAAATATTTTTGAATTTGTAGTGTGCTTTTGGATTGTAGGTGAATTTGCAATATCTTGGTTTTTCTTTGATTACCTCCAGAGTCGAAGCTTCTTTTATGGATTTTCCTAATTTATATTTATTGATCCTTTTTATTATCAAGGGGATGCTGAAACCATTGTTTATAGCTGTGTTTATAATGTGTTCATACTCTATCTTATATTCTGCGTCACTGAGGGGAATGTTGACCAGTCTGAAAGCTAAACTATTGAACACTGCATATTTGTGTGGTACTGGATTGAAACTGTTCTTTTTTATGTAGTTATCTGTGTGTGTGGGTTTTCTAAATATTCCAAATTGTAATTTATTACCTTTCTTGATGATTTTTAGATCTAGAAATGGAAGCCATCCATCTTTTTCCATTTCTATTGTGAATGTTATAGATCTTTCTTGCAAGTTGAGTAATTTGAGAGAGTCATGAATATGTTTCTTGGGTACTATTGCAACTATGTCATCTACGTATCTATTACACATTTTGAAAATCCAAGGAAAAGCTTTTGTGATCTGTGATTCAAGAGATCCCATATATAGTTCTGCTAATATGGGGGATAGTGGGTTTCCCATCGCTAGGCCTGTAATTTGTTGGTATATGTTGCCATTGAAACTAAAGGTATTTTGTTGGATGCACAGATTGGTTAATTTGGTAAGATCTTCTATTTCTACGGTATGTAACCCAATGTCAGTAAGCCATTTTTTCAAAATAGTCAAAAGTTTTTCTATAGGAATGCTAGGAAATAAAGATTTCACATCAAAGGAAACTAAGTTATCGTCCACGGAAATTGACGTATGTTTGATTTTGTCTACCAACTCGTATGAGTTTTTAATGTTATGACTGTTGAATTTTGGAAGTGCATTGAATTGTTGGTTGAGCCATTTTGCTAATTTGTAAGTGGGAGAATTAATCTGGTTTACTATTGGTCTCATACTGTTGTCTGCTTTATGAATTTTTGGGAGCGCATAGAGTCTGGGAAGTGTAGGATTGTCAACAGTAATTTTTCGTTTTTGGACCTCTGATAGTATTTTGATTTCTTTTATGATTTTTTTGAAATTATTTATTTGTGAGCTGAGGGGATTCTTTTTTATAACAAATACGTTATGTGTTGTTTCTAAAAGGTTTTAGTAATAGTAATCTGGAAGTATGTGTGGGCAAGTAGAAGGGATATTTAACTCTTCAAGGCAGTGTAAAGATATAAAAAACTGGAGAGAATCTATATGGGATTCAAAATGGTGTGCAAAGTAAGATGGTACTGTACCGGTTATAATGTTGACTGCTAGATGGTAAGAGAGAGCAAAATTAAGGGTGAATTTTAAGGAAGATTTAGGAGAAAGGGATAAGGAAAGTGAAGGGAGAGAAATAAAAGAACCTCAATTAGAAGTTATTGATGCTTTTAATGGACTAGGGAGTAATGACATGGTGAATTTTTAGGAAGATTTAGGAGAAAGGGATAAGGAAAGTGAAGGGAGAGAAATAAAAGAACCTCAATTAGAAGTTATTGATGCTTTTAATGGACTAAGGAGTAATGACATGGTTAATTTTTAGGAAGATTTAGGAGAAAGGGATAAGAAAAGTGAAGGGAGAGAGAACTAAAAGAACTGAGACTAGAAGTTTAAGTTATCAATGCATTTAATGGACCAGGGAGTAATGACATGGTGGAGTCCATCATAAGAAGAAATGCATCAGACTATATATATATATATATATATATATATATATATATATATATTCTAAGAAATATGCAAAATTTGTTTGTAAATTTATTGTATGAAAAAGATATGAACATTATAAATTTGAAACTGATGTTTCAAAAGTTTGCAAAAATAATAGTTTTTTCAGTAACATTAAATGACTGGATACTTTCCAGACAGATCTCTTAATTGTCTGTCTGTGACAAGTTTAGCTATTTCCTGCACTCCTTTTATTTGTAGCTTTTGGTACTTTTTTACTCCCCTCTAGCCACTGATTTTTTAATAAAGTTGTTGGTAGATGAAACTGTCACATCTATAGTGAGATTTATGGTCAACTAGAGACTGATATGACTTACTATGACTGTTGCTCATTTATCAGATGAATTATGCCAATCTTTTTCCTTTCTTTAACTTTAATTCACTATTTATATTGAGTCTATTTGCAGCATTCCACACTGCTTTCTTAAACAAGAGGTAGATCTTCTATCTGCATCATCAATGATGTTTCTTCTACCAAAAACCTTCAAACTTTTACATTGGCAAAGAAAATGTTTTTAATTAATATCACAAAGTTCAATCTTATGGTATGCAAGTATAGAAAATTCAAGAAGCACTGTTAACTCAGAGCATATTAGTCATACTGACCTAATAAATAGCATTCCCTCCATTTTTACTATAATGCACCAAATTATTTTCTTATTATCACTATTACAAAACACATTTCCATATAATACTTGCCTTCCTGCTATTTTTGTAAAATTATGAGAAGGTTCCAATTTTCTTACCGGCTTACTATTTCATGTTTTATTACAACACACAATATAATGTGTATGAATGAAAGAAAGTAAATCAGTACTGTAGATCAGAACCAGTTCTTTCATAATGGTCAACATTCCTTTATTCAATCAAGAAACTTGCAGCTTAAATTTTTTCTAATAGCATTTATCTTTCAAAAACTGAATGGGCAGTGCTAAAAACTATTTCTTTTATGATTCCAATAGGCTCTATTCATTTGTAAAAATGAACTGATAAGTTATAGTATGAACAGGACCTGATGTAATTGGTCCATTTGTTGGTCTGTATGTAAAATGCATAAAAACATTTAACTTCTAATATATAGTATCACACATTCAGCATAGGCAACATACCAAGGAATATCTTGTCTTAAGTTTGTTTATCCTCTAGAGAAATTTTATCTCACCCATATATTACCAATGCTACTATTCTCAAATTTTAACTCATGAATTCTTTTGTTGCACTATTCAATGCTATATTGCTAGCTTTTATTTTTAGCTTTCTGCATTTTTCTGGAAAAGCTTGATTGCATAGACAGCTGCTCGTTTCTTTGTGAATTTGGGAGAGGCACTTCTTACCTACAACCTTGCTGTGGGGAGATAAAGATGTCAATCATTTCCTTTTATATAAAGCCTATAATGAACAAGATACTCTTGAAAGTCAACTGTATTGTGACAATTTCAATGAGAGGTATTAATACATGAATTGTCATGATTTGCCTAAAACTAATTAAAAATATATGTTTATATACATACCCAAACAGACACACTCATTCACACATGCATAATTTGTACAAATAAAACTGCATAGTTCATATTAACAATGTCTACATATTCTACATATATTACATCCAAAATCAAAGTTGATAATATGAAAGGCTTATCACTCTTATTAAAAATCAATTATCAAAGTAGAAAATAAAATGATTGTACTTACACAATCTATAAGTGCAATATTTTTGCATAAATGTGCTATCAGTGACTTGCATCACTTGCACAGATTTTAACAATATGATAAAAAACTAAACAACAAATTTAACAGATGTTTAAGCCATAATCACAGCCGTGACTATGCATGCAGAATCATTCTCTTTATAATAAAAAAAGAATTCCCCAATTCATTATCATTCACTATGCAAGTGTTTTTCTTTTAATGCAAAATGTGTTCCAAACTTCAAGATACATGTTTTAGAAACTAGTCTATTGCTTCACAAGATAGCATTGAAACCCCCCTCCCCAACCCTGAAAATGTTTCATATGTGAAGATCACATGCTGCCTGGAAACCATGTTCTTCAGTTCATGCTTTTTCAGGAAAAAATGCTGATAATAAGTTCTATACTCCCCAGATTGTTGTAGAAACAATCAAGGGCATTAATAATGTAAACACAATTCCAGCAAAAATTCCTGTGATGATAGAAGCAGCACCAAACATTCCAGCTGTGGAAGCATATTGTGGTTCTACTGTCCTGTAAAACATGAATATAAATTCTGGTAAATATCATACATTTTCTTCTTTCTTTTTCCAATTTACAAAACTGTACATCAATACTGCATGCAGACTCTGAATTTGAATTTATTGAAATGCTAAGAAAGAATGCAAGATACAAGTCTCAGTCTATCCAGTCCAGGCAATTTTAGATATGACCTTCCACAATTTTATTACAATAATTTTATCTATTATATACTGCGACAAATATTTAAATACTAAATAATTAAAAATATTATAATTTCACTTTGATTGCATCAGCCCCCAGTCCCTGGTTTATCAGCAGCAACCTGCTGGAATGTCCAAGGGAATATCCAGTTTTCACTCCAACCCAACCAAAAATAAAAAAATATTTCAATAACTGTACATACACCATTATTTTATATCTCTACAAACTACTAATTCCTATATTTCTCAAATATCTACTATAATAATACATTTATTCACATATTAAACAATTTTGAACATCACAAACTCAATTATTTAATTCCATTTCTAGCCATTCCCAAACTAGAGACATTCTAACAATAGATCTCTTCTTAAACTTATTTATTTATTAAACCATTTACATTAATGGTAATATGACTAAGCATTCAACCCAAGCTCTCACTTATCATATTCCTGCCCCAAAATTTCCTTATTATCTAAACAAACAACTTTAACTATCCTTTAGATTATATTTGATTTATTTCCCTTCTTAGTACCCAATTCCATTTATTGTTAACTTTACTCAAGAACTCTCTCCAACATTCCTGCTATCTTGACTTATTTTTTTTTATTTCTAGCTAATTTCAACTACTTCTCATTTATAAACTCTTTTCTACAAAGACCTGCCCCTTTGCACTCAAACACATATTCTTCATATATTCCTTTCCCCCACATATTAGACACCGGTTCCGAGGAAAACCTTTCCTTATTCCTTTTAATCTGCACACACCTGCTCTTACCCATGTGATACTCTCTCTTTATTCTTTGCATTATTTATCAATACACTTTTTTCTTTCCATTTACTTTGTATCAATATGCAAAACATTAAGGATCTTTTTCTAGCTATCTCAATCAACAGTTTTTGTATTTCTATAGCTTCAAATCTTACTCCTTTCCAAAAAACATTTACATTGTTTTCCCTCCTTCTCCAGATATTCATCAATCCATTATTCTCCAAAATTATCCTAAGCTTATTATGCCCCCCGCAATTGCTCCTTAAACTCTTTTCTAGAACTTCTAAGCATTTTCTTAACAAATATATTTTGCTTAAATTAGAATTCTAAACCAATATTTAAGAACGCTCTCCATAATCATTACCACCACCATGGGTGGCCAAGGCCATTAAGGCGCGGACTTGTGAGCGGGAGGTCTGGGGTTCGAATCCTGCCAGGACCATCCTCCCTGACAGGTTTTTTCCAGGTTTTCCTCAGTCCTCATAAATGGCAAATGCCGGGGTGGTACTTTAAACTTAGGCCTGGAACGTTTCCTCCCTTAAAAATAAATCCTTTCCCAATATACCATTCCATCTCATTATCATTTGTCCCTCACCTGTGATGCCTCTGCAGCAAAAATGGGCATTAAACACCATTCATTCATTCTCCATAATCACACATTTATTTGCCACTCTTCCCATTTCAATTTGTGCAAATTCCTTTGGTGTTGCACTTGGTAGGCCTAAATTTCCCTACAAAACTCCTAAGTACAACATCCAGTGTTTTCCATCCTCAATTCAGTCCCCAATTTCAATATCATATAGCATTTTAGCCTACACCACCATATTACATACTTTTTCTAGCTGTTTTACATTTGTCTGGTATTCTATATTTATGTCTAACTGCTGCCAATGCGCCTTTCCCTTTTGCCAAAACTAATTTCTTCTGCTTCTCCCATTTACCATTCCCATTGCTTTTAACTCATAAATAAATGCAATACCTAACTACAAGATATCTAACTACCTTATATTCTTAATCTTCCTTCCTAACTACCTTATATTCTCTTCTTTCCTTCACTTCTCATATTTATTCAATTTTGCTCCTTTCTGGAATACTATAATTTGAGTCTTCTTCTGATTTATCTTCAAGTTCCAATCAACACAATATTTATCTATTTACTACAACTAAGTTATCTGCAAATAACCCCAGGAATACATTATTAATAACTGACTATGAATTGTTACTCTTCACCTCTCTATTAAAATATCAATGAACAAATTAAATAACACTGGACTTAACTTACATCCTTGCCTTAACCCCTTCTTTCGATTTACTTCTCTTGTTACCATTGTCGGTCCGCATAATGTAGTGGTTACCATACTTGCCTTCTAAACCCAAGATCGCGGGTTCAAACCCGGCCAGGATCAATGGAATTTTTCAGGCATAAAAATTGTAAGTATGGCTTGCTTCGGAAGGGAAGTAAAGTTGTGGGTAAGTGTCATACATTTACAGCATGAAAAAGAACCTCAAGCTCTGAGCAAAATTTCTGGGCTGTTTCACGTCCTGAAGACCTAAGATGTTAAAGAGTGTCCTTCCCCTACTTTCACACAAAAATCATTTTTCCTTGTACAAGGCTTTAAGAATATTTAAAATATGGTAACTTACTCCCTTAATGGTTTATCCCAGAACAGTTTTAGCTGTATATGATCAAATGCTTTCTGTAAGTCAACAAATTCTTGTCCAGTTTTCCCCCTTTGTCTTTTATGTATTTATCCACTAACATTTTTATAATGAGTACATTATCTAAAATTTGTCTCTCCCTACAAAAACCCATTTCAATTCTGAGAGAATGTTATATTTCTCAACCCAATTTTGTAGCCTGTTGGTCAAGATGCCTGTAAAAATGTTTCCAACATTCGATTGTAATGCAATACCTATTAGTTTTTTGGCATATCTACATTCCCTTTGCCTTTATATATTTGATGAATAATTGCTTTCCTGCAATTTTCTAATACATTTTTCATTAACATAATTAATTTAAACAATCCTGTAACTTAACTCTATTTATGTCGCTACACCCTTTTTTGATAAATTCTGGTGAGATATCATCTATTTCTGTTGCTTTATTCATTAATTTAATTTGTTTAACAACCTCCTGATTCCTCATTTCACTACCTAACATTTCTATATAGCTCATTCCTACTTCTTGCCTTGGTGTTGCTCTGATACCACTACGCTCACCAAGTAAGGTTTTAGAATAATCTACCCACTCTTCTGAATTGATATGGGATTTGGTTACATATTTATTATACGTTGACTTTAATGTCTTCCATAATTTACTAACTTTTTTTTCACTTAATATCCTAAATAAATAATTGTGTTTCCTATACCACTCATGTTTGTTGCTCTTTAACAATAAATATAAAAATTTTTACCATTTAAATACTCTTATTTTGAATTCTCATCCTCTACACCTCTCCATTTTATCAGCATTTGTTTCAACACTCTTTACTGCTACATTCATCATACCACTCAGTGCCCCTTTCAAAAACCCCCAAGCCCTTTCTCATCCTACCTCCCGTTTTTTGCATTAACACGTTTATATTATTAGTTGCCTCCTCTATTTCATAGTTCCTTAACATATAACCATTCCATGTTGACATATTTGGCCATACTTTGATTCTAAAATCTGCTTAAATTATTTTCTCTGCTCCTCCTTCCATTTAAATCTAATATACTTATTAGTAACATTTTTTTTCCTTCCCCTAAATTATTCACTACTTGCTTTGTATTTTTATACCTACTACAATGGGAAATGACTACTTGAAATAAAATTCAGTACCTTAAAATTACTTAATATATCTCCTACATTAACTGTTCATAATATATAATCAATAACAAACACTGTAACTATTTTTATTAACAAAAGTAAATTCTCATGGTACATCTTCACTGTATTAACCATTCAAAATGCCCAGAGCATTCACTTCACAAAATTCAATAAATTTTTCATTCCCTCTATCAACGTTGTTGTTGTTGTTGTTGTTATTATTATTATGCCTAAAATATCTTTTTAGTCATCGTTTCTTTGCCCCTCAAATTCCATGTCACCCTCTCCTATTCCAGTGTAATAATTCCCATTTTATAGCCTCTGCATTCAAATACTTCTTCCTTAAATTTCTTTATTATTTTCCAACTGTTTAAACAGGTTAGGGCATTCCCTTATCTAGTATCTCCTGAAACAATGTGAGAGTATTGAAACCCAGGTGATGGTGGGCTACAGCATTTCAAATATGCCATAACATCACATGGCACGCAAAAGGCAGCTGCAGTGAAAGCAGATTCTGCCAACCAGTGGGGGAAAAACTCTATACATATTTGTAGCAAATACATACTGGCAGAATATAAAGCAAACAATGACTGAAACACATTTTAAATGTCAGTAAAGTAATAGGTATGTTATGTTTTGGTTAAAAAAAAAAAATTGCAGCACATATTTGCAAATGCTTTGAAAGGGGGGAAGGAGTGGTAGACCTGCTTGTAGGGCTTGTATTAATAAATAAAATTACATATTCTTAATTCACAAGTGAATTGATTTAATACTCATACTTTTAGAGAGATAAGCATATAATAGAAATGGAAGTCAAATTATTAAAATTCGTAGATAGACCCTTGGAGCTGGGAATATGGGAAAAAATTTTGATAAAAAAAATGAAAATAAGCTCATAAACATTGAGATCCTAACAGAAGACAAATTAATCCAAAAGTTCATAATATGTCCAAAAGGGCTACACCAAGTCCATCCAACCAACAATGAATCTGACAGTCCACTCACAGCTGATGATGCAGGCAAAAGCCTGTGAAACATGTTCTGTATAATTCAATGGCAAGTGGAGAATAAGAGTATTAAATCAACTCACTAGCTATTTAAGAATAAGTTAATTGCTTCATTGTATTAGTTCCAACCAAAATTAATTTTAAATTTAAAATTACACATTATTATGTTTTCTAAACTATGAATTCATTATTCTTCCCACTTTTCCTTCTATTTGAATGTTTAGAATACCATAATCATTAAAGGCATCTTCAGTCAGTTTGGTTGATTATGCCAGGTGGTTCAATTTTCATTACATCATCTTTCTGGCATCCCAATAATATTTGGAGAATTATTGTATTTTTGTTGTTTGCTCCTTGAAATAGTGAAGTAGGCACTTTTTAGAATTTTGCAAAAACCATTTAGCAATTGATATGGTGAATCTTCTAAATAGATTCTGCTATTGGCTGTTCTGTCAATTTTCTGAATTTGTTCAGGTTAACTTTCTTAAAACTCCAAGTTGTTTCTGTTTGCATCATGATAGTATGGTAGTACGTTTATGCAATGCCTACTTTCCAAGCTTTCTAACACTTTTCCTGTATTCTGGCCAATTAAGCTTGCCAACACTATAACCAGATGTGCATTGGATGCACTTCCTATTTAGTGAATAAATGTTCTTGTGTCTTCTGGTTTATAGAGTAGTTTCATGTAGGTGCTGCTCAAGAAATCATTGTTTTTTTTTTTTTGATTGATTTATTTATGGATGCTCTTTAACATCTCAGGTCATCAGCGTCCCATTCAACTCAGGGAGTGAAATGGGTGACAAATTTTGCTCAGAGGCCTCTCTTTCAGACTTGAAGTTCTTTTTCGTGCCATAAATATACAACACGGGACCCACAGCTTTACTTCCCTTCCAAAGGAAGCCATACTTTGGATTTTTACACCTGAAAAAATTCATCGGTCCTGGCTGGGTTCGAACCCGCGATCTTGGGTTTAGGAGGCAAGTATGGTAACCACTACACCACCAGGACCGACAAGAAATCACTGTGCCCTGCTTTGTTATGATAAATGTAACTTAACATGGGGGATGCCATGTTGAAGTTTCCTTCTAAGGTCCAATGCAAAATAATAAGATCAACTAATGAAACTTGTCATGTAAAGATAAAAATCTGAAATCAAATATATTTTAACAAGTACATAAAATTATATAATATTTATCATATGATTGGTTACAAATAAGTGCACTCCTTTCTAAGACTGTCAAATATAAAAAACAGTCTGTTGCAAAATTATAAAACCACTTGTCATTAATATCCTAAAAATAAATCCACAATCTATCACGCTCTCTCCAAGCTTCTGTAACACCAAGAGTTCAAGTTCAGTCTATGCAAATGAAATAGAGGTCTTCAATTCCTTTACATGGGCATATTGCTTCCTATCCCAATAAACTGATCTGCATAAGATTCCCCATAGGGTTTAAGTCAGGGGAATTGGCGGGCCATTCCATGACACCAACGCTTTTGTGGCGAAATCACTCCCTTATGGATCTGGCAGTGTGGATGGTTGCATTATCCTGCTGAAATATCCAGGTCTCTGTTCTAATCCTCTCTGCAATAGGTAAAAAGGTGCTCTTAAAGTTGTGTCTGATGGTGTATGGCCTTCATATGACCTGCAGGGAAGTTAGATGTGCTTTCCTTCTATACCAGAATTCACCCCAAACCAGCAGAAACTTTCTTACTTGCTGCCTCTTTGAAATCACCTCCTCTACTTTTCTGTGGTTATGTCTGTAGTATGCCCAACCATCAGGACCCACCAAGCTGAATTTCTTTTCATCATAGAGTATTATATCCTTCCATTCTTCCTTCCAGGTAATGTGTTTCTTAGCCAAGTCAACCTATCTTTGTTAATGGTGGACCATATGGGGTTGAGGGTTCAACCCTGGCCAGGATCGATGGATTTTTTTCAGGCATGTAAAAATCCTAAATATGGCTTCCTTCAGGAAAGTAAAATCATGGGTCCCATGTCGTACATTTACGGCACAATAAAGAACCTCAAGTTTGAAAGAAGAGGCCTCTGAGAAAAATTTGTCGCCTGTTTCACGCCTGAATTGAATGGGATGCTGATAACCTGTGATGTTAAAGAGCATCCGTAAATAAACCAAATAAACAGCATATATGGGGTTGATTCTTCTTTTTCTTTATTTCAATGTATTTGTCCGACTAACCTACACAAAGTCGATTTGTGAACTAACCTTTGGGATCATGAACAAGTTATCCCAGTGATGTTTCACCAGCACTGACATTTCTGATCACTTGCCTCTTTTGTTGAGGTGTAAATTTTTTAGGTACTCCAGGAAGACCTTTTCATTCCATAATTATTTCCCAGCTTCAGAAAGTTATTTATTATGCATGGTGACCTGCCAAGCCTTCTTGATATTTCCCTAGATGAAAATCCTTCTTCTTTGTAGGCTTTAACCTGGCCTTATTTGAAACAGACAACTGTGCCTTCCGGTCCATACTTTCTTAACCGCACATTCTTCACAAACATGAGGCTGTTCATTCCGCAGCTGCACAGAAACATATGAATATGAAGGTCACAAAGTATTCAGCCTGGTTTTAATATTTTGCAACAGGACTATTTTCTGTCTTCTGACCTATGTGTAATGAATGTATGTTTGTAACTAGCCCTACGATAAAAGTAATGTAATTTGATGTACTTAAGTTCACATACATTTGATTTCATTCTTTTTCTATACATGACGAGGTTCATCAGTTGGCCTTATCATTATGCAATGCAACTTACTTGATACTGAGGTATCTATGATACCCACATTTATGTTTTGTTCACTTTTACATAGCATATACATTGTATAACTTTGTAAAGTTTTATATTTTCCTCAGCGGTATTTGCTTCATTGACATCTGCATCTTCATTGATGCAGATGTCAATTTCTTTGTTGATTAATTTTTTTCTAAATTCCACATCTTTCAGCTTTTGTTAATTTTTTAAATTTTTTGCTATTTTGGACATTAAGCTTGTGGTGATCACAATAATTTATCTTTGAAAAGTGCTAATTTGCATTTTCAATTATTTTTGAGCATGTGAACCTGCATGCAAGACACACACAGACCTGATTATCCTGGACTCTCTCCAGAATGTAATGACAAAGGACTTATAGAATGTATAAGGAAAAGAACAGATCTCTCCAAGAATACATACAATAGAATTCAGCTGTATCAAAGTCCATGCTGGACATTATGGGAATGAAATGAAAACAAGCAGCACAAGTGCAAGATTTAGAAATTAAGTTTTATAAAATACCAAAAACAGAGATAGTCCACGAATGATGTGAAGACAGTATAATAAACTGGGAAAGGGAATCGCAAATGACTCATGAATAAAATTATTCTTTCAAGTAGTGTATGGCAGTCTGAAGGTCAGTATTGCACTGCCTCCAAATTTTACATTCTTAATTATCAGTCATGCCGAATTTATGAATACTACCACTGATTCAACATACAAGAAAATCCAGTGTGTTCACAGAGAAAGGAGGAGAAACAGTAGACCACCTTCTGTATTAATACAGCTTACTGGATGGAAAAACATAGCCAGTGCAAAAAAAGTGATTCAGCAACTAATTATATAAGTAGGCAACTACTGATGAACCAGTGACTAGAGTCTGAGGCAATCAAATTAGAAAATGTTTTATTTAATTATTTTTAAGAATCACGAGTATAGTATGTACTTTAATTATACCGTTGGTTGAAGCAAAATTCATTTATTCATACTTACATAAAAGATTTTCTTCAGTTTGGTAACAAAATAAACTGACATACTGCAATGCAATTAGAAACAGTTTATATGAATCTCTAGGGAAAACAAATGGCTTGTAGGAATAATGAAGAATAGCAAGATATTAATACATAATGTAAAGTTATATAGAAATAATTCAACCTTAAAAAATTAAATTTAATAGCATAGACAAGGGCATCTGCAGAATACTTTGGAGGGAGGGGCAACATATTTTTGAAAGTAGGTGATGTTTAAAATTTACCAGTTTTGAAAAATCAATTGAACAACCTAATTATTATAATCAATATAACAAAAGAAAATATAGTTTATTCAGTTAATTCACCTTAAATGTTTTATTTTAAAATATCACTATTTTGGCTATTATATAGCAATTTATTAATTTTAAAATCCATGAGGGGGAGGGGATAACTGCCCCTATGTATCCCTCCTTGTAGACACCATTGAGCATTAAATAACACTTATTTTACCTTTAGATATTGTAGGTGTAATATTATATTTTATTAAAAGGCATTATTTATTACTATAATGGAATCTATGTTAAAAAAAAAAGAGCATGCAAATGCACACACATACCAAATAGATATATAAAAGAAAAAGTAATGTAGATATTTCTGGGTTATTTTATGCACGTAATTTGGTGGCATGTTCAATACCAGTAATTGGCTTATAGCTATAGGTAAGATCCATAGGTATTGTGAAGAGTGGATTAAAGGTGAATCAAAATAAAACTAAAATCATGGTTTTTAAGAAGAGGAATAAACTGCATAGGATGAAAATGATTAATGGCAAATAAAGAAGTTAATGAATTCTCATATCTGGGCATAAAGTTTAGTAGTAATGGAGATTGGGAAAAGCAGAAAAGAACTGCACTGGCAAAGGGAAAAATAGCCATGGCAGCAATAAGAAAATGTTGATATAGGATGCCAGTAATAAATATCAAGTAGTTTGAAAGGTTTTATTCTGCTTTGGTTGAATCACAATTTGGGATAGAGGGGGATGCTGTAATTAATACTAAGAATTTTCTGTAAATTAATTTTGGGAGTTTCCAATAATACTGCAAATGCAGGAGCATTGATAGAGTTAGGAAAGGTAAGTGTAAATAATGGAGAAAGTATTGAAATAGTTATTCAGGGTTCAAGAGCCATTGGACACTGACATTTTGAAAATATACCTGAAATACCAAGAAAAATTTTTGGGTACAATGACAAATACCTGATTGAACAAAATTAGAGAACAGTTATTTAGAAATGGGTTAGGAGATTTTTGGGTTAAAATTGGATATTTTAGAAGTTGTTGGAAGGAAGTAAGATCAAGAATGGAAGATATGGATAGACAAGTTTTATTTTCCCAGATTAGGGAGAAAAGCTCAATAGCATATTATAAGGAATTAAAAGATGATCCAGAAAAGGAGAAGTATACATTAATTTGCAAGAAAAATGAAAGAGAAGGGATAGCATGGTTTCGATTAGGAGTTTGAAATTAAGGGAAATGAGGGGATGTTATTCAGGGAATGTGTTCCATCTTTGGGGAGAAGGAAGATGAAATTCATATTATTTTCCAAATGTTTGGAAGGAAAGTTTAATTAGTAAGAAATGATTAATGAGGAATAAAGGAACTGTTTCGAGAAAGATCTTTGAAGATCGTGAGCAGATATCAAATTGTAGTTTTAATGAAAGATAAAATTGAAATGGAAATGATCAGTTGAAAAATATGTAATTTAGATAAATTTTAGATGATAAAGAATACTTGTATGGTTATGAAAAATGTCATTGGTCTGGGAACGGTTGGAAGTGAAATTATATTAAATTTATTGAATTATTGAGCTTGTGATATTGGAAATTACTCTAGAAAGTGAATAAATGTAGCATTATAGTTAGCTGACAAAATAAATGATATGGTAGAGTAAGTTAAATATTTATTTTAGTGTCTTGGTTGGGTCGGAGCCTAGTCCCCTGGAATTCCAGTGGTATGCTGCTGATGAACCAGGGACTGGGAACTGATGCAATCAATGTGGAAATTTTGTACTTTAACTATCTAGAATTTAGTTCAAGATGTTAGCATAAATGTATTATTGTTTCAACAATTGTAATTGTGATCGGTCACACCTTTAGATGGAGGCCCCGTTGTAGTTTGTTTTTTAAATTTTCTTAGCACTTTATAAATTTCATATGTTTGAGAAATAAAGAATTAGTAGTTTGTAGAGACTGTAGCTAGCTGATAAAATAATGGTATAGATACAGTAAATGAAATATTTTATTTTAATCCCCTGGTTTGGATAGAGCCCAGTCCCCTGGAATTCCAGTAGTCTACTGCTGATGAACCGGGGACCAGGGTCTGATGCAATCATCTTGTTAAAATTTCTGTAATTGTGAGGAGGTACACCTAAAATGGCTTGGGCCAGATAGGTGGAGACCCCTTGTAGTTTGTATTTTTTCTTTGCACTTTCAATAAATTTCATTTGCAAAAATGCGACACTTTGTGACATAATGGCCAATAAATGATGCATAATTAAAATAATATTTAATACCCCACAAAATGTGGACCAAAAATGCCCAAAGTTAAAAAAAAATCCTAATATAAATTAGTGTGTAATTGTAATCTTAAAAGAAGCTAGGAACAGTGAAGTTGTTAAATATACAAATGAATCAGTATTAGGTGACACTAAAACTGACTCATTTGTATATATAAATTAGTGTGTTCACTTAAGAATGATACTTTTTAAGACATACTTTTACTCATCCTAATAATTTTTTTTTTTATTTTCTGAAATTCGCCCCTTTTGCATGCAATGCATTTGTTATTAAAAATGTTACATTTTTTTATGACACCTTTACTCGTCCTCATCATTTTTGATTTTCTCAAAGTAGTTACTTTTGGATGCAATGCATTTGTTCCAGTTTAATCTGTCAGTCTTAAAAGATATGCTGGAACTTTTTACACCTAGTCTAGTCATTACTATGTCATACACTATTTTGTGAATAAGTAAAATATGGCACAAATCAGATTTCAAAGTGTCCACCTTTTGCCTTCACATAGATTTGAAGTCTCTTTGGTCAGTCTACTCCAGCACGGATGGTCTAAATCAGAAAATATGCCACTGCTGCCATGAAGGAGCACTTTAAATTCCCAATCATAGGATGCCTCTTCTTGCAGAAAAACCTACAAACTACAGTTTGCAGATCTGGGGATTGAGATCAGAGCTGACAGTTTGCAAATCAACAATGGAGATTAAGTTACACTGGCCTCCATAATCCTTGATTATAAGCTGTGGCAGAATCTTGCTGGCAACTTCATGGTTCATTGTTAAATGTGGTTAGGTTAGCAGTATCACAAGAGTTCAGGGCACTTTCCACATGCATTTTGGCACTTAATGTCTTTTTCACAAAAATGAAGACTAGTGGAAATCTCATAGTTCACCTTTCACTGACTAAAAAATGGTGTGGTGGCCTATCTGAACATTGGCAACTTAATCATTAGTTTTTCAAGGGCTTAAAGCAGGCGCCGTCATTTTGCCAGTTAAAACTCTCTTCCTTCAATGGTGAACACTTTCTTGTCAGTCAAGAGAACCCTAGGAACTCCGTTATTGCCATATTGCTGCAGGGGCATGTCGATTTCAGTACCCTATGCTTCTTCAAATGTGGCACCAGGATATGCCCAGTACTTTGCCAGTAAGATCTAAGCCTAAGTTCTTCATTAAGTACCTGGACATCATTTGCCATGAAAAATTTGTTTCCAATGCCATAATTAACTGCTTCCAGATAGAATTTTAGCAAATGTGAGTAGTCACTGCTGTTCATACAATACAAAGTCAACCAACTCTCAACCTAACATGCTGAGTTTCAATGAATTTCTGGATTGTCTGATACATAAACCTTTTGCTGATCTGCAGAACTTTCAGGTTCCATAGGTGACTTTCCAACCTATGTAAAGCAATTATGTTTTTGTATTTCTCCCATTAAATAGTAAGAAAAAATTACACACTTTCTCTTTCACAATAGTCTGGAGTAAGCACAAGCATGGTTTATGATCATGACAACCAGTTGTACAATATAAGCAAAAAGCTTACGACTATTTATGGCTTAGCTAGGGTAGGTAGAACCTTCAGTATCACCTCTCCTACTTCTGATGGAAAATGTCTCTCACAAAGGCAATTCTTTAAATTGCAGAAAAGAAGTCTAACGGACTAAGTCTGGAATTCAGGGAATGAGAAAAACAATTCATACTGATTTCTAAGATATATTCAAGAACAACATTTACAATAACAGCCCTCATTATCGTTGTGCAGCATAAATTTTTTTGCATGAAGCTGCAGTCTTGCTGAATTTTCAGTACATAATTGTAGTAATGTATTAGTATGGCTGACATTTATTCCTTTTCATAAATTCTTTAACAGCTGCAGAACAACAATTAATGATCTCAACTCATGTATAATGAGTGTTCACTACTTTTAACGCCCTCAGTAGTAAAAATTAAGTGTTAAAATACTATTCTTATAAAAGTACCAGTAATATGACACTTTGGTAGGATTTTTATTTTAAAAATAAAAAAATTTTCCTACCAACTGCCATTATTACTACCATTACTGTTCAGAAAATTTTCTCTTATCCATTGTTTTAATTAAAACACTGGATGCACCTTTTTTGTGCACCAAAAGATAAAAATTTAGGTATGTGATCTGTATTTCCAATTTGATACGGCAGAAATTCATTCTATAACCTCAGTTGAATTACAAAAAGGTGAAATTCATTACTGTTTGCAGGACTGCTGGGTTAATGTTATTAGTCAGTGCAGACTTACACATGTGTACAAACTATTAGCAATTTTACTTTTTTAAGCTAAAATGCAAATTTGGCAGGCCTTAAAACTATTTCATTGTATTTTATCATATTTCTGCCTTGATTGGGTCAATATTTCATGTTAATGATTTTATAGCAATTCTGCTATTTCTTTGCTCTACTGAGAGAGACATATTTCTTTCTGATCTTCAGATGCCATAGGTATTTATTTAAAGAAAATTACCTGTTACCAGTACAATGATCTGTCTTTCAGGTATAGTTTACATCATATTTAAATTTATCCAAATGTTCTGTTCAGCATATTATAATTTTTGTTGAAATACTCATTTAAGGGCTGTCCTCCAGCCTTCAAAAACAGTGTATCTGAATATATCCATCCATCACTGCTGCTAATTTTCACTCCCCCTCCCTCCTAATGGTACTTAAGGCCATTCATCCCCTGCCAGATTTAGCCTTGCTTGGAGGTTTAAGGGAATAGGGTCAAGCTGTTGTCACAGTTGCCTTAAAATCTCAGTTGGAGGAAAAAGGGAAAGGTAAAAAACATCACAAATCATAAAAAAAAGCTGAAATTAAAGTTTTATTAAATACAGGAGATAAACCAAGACGGAAATAAGCAAATTAGCAGGTATAAGTAAAAATTATATGACAAGAATTTCAAAGAAGTTTAGTAGTAACAAATCAACAACACAAGTGGAAAAATAAGTTAGGATATGGCTTATAACTATAAATAATGAAATAAGCATGGCATGCCATCTGCTTAATTTGAGCTGTTGCTCTGGAATATGACTGCAATGCATCCCCAAGAACTATACGCTGAAGGCTTTTTGAAGGGGGACTGAAAGAAAATGTTGCAAGAAACAGAAATTAATGCCAACTATGAGAAAGTCAAAGACTGAAGATAGGGCAAAGGTAAATAATTAATAATTTATAACATACTTTATAAATTATTTTATTTTAAGAGATGCACATTTAAAGTATATTCAAAATCATATAGTTGCCTTTTTTCTTATCGAATTTCTTTCTTTAATGATATATAATTACATATTTTAAACTGATGATATTCAGAGATAAAATGATAGTTGCAGCAGTTCAGTAAAATCCCTAGTATAACAGAACAGGGTGAAGGTAGGGTTCAAGGCAGAGTGTGTAGTGCAGAATGAGAAGCATCCCACTAAAGTGATGATATGGTGAGGAATGATAACGAAATTCAGCACATGCGTAAGGCTTCAATAGAGGTCATACTAAATATATTGAAATATTCTCATAGTTTCTGTTCTTTTATTAATGTATGTATTAAATGATAATCAAATAAAAATGTCTTTATAAAATGAAAAATTGCTAATAATTTGCACAGGTCTGTAGTATGCATCATCCTCATAAAATTAACAGCCATTCCATGATTTCCTTGAATTCCATGCTTGTAATGCCACACTTTTTGTAGCTTTCTTTGCTCTCCTATGTTACAGCAGTCTTAACTTCCTAATTCTAGTACTTAATCCATTTCTTTGTCAACCTCAGGATATTTACTACACTTTGGGCCATAAAACAATGACATACACTATATGCTTTAGTTAGCTGTTTCTCCTGAGTCCTCTAATATTAGATTAATCTCAGCTCTACCCTAAACTCTTTTCCCATATATTTTACGTAAATATTTTTTCTGAAAAATCAATTATCTGAGTTTTAACTTCACTGTATCACTATTATTCTTTCTTCCCATTATACATGACTCTTTAAAATAAATAACTTAAAACTGGATTGATCATAGAAATTGAGCAATGCTGACAGTTAGGTTGCAAGGAAATAGCCAGTGCAGTTCACAGAAGGGACTGGTAATGACATGATTTTCTATGTATATTTCTTGTAACCTTTACAAAAGATGTTGTTCAAGAGGAAAGAGATATTTAAAATTGTTTAATGTTAGAAGCAAAAATTGCACAAGAAAAAATAATTCTATTTGTTCTTGAAATATAGGAGTGAAACTGTGTATGGGGAGCTTATGCTAGTGCATACAGTAATAGCAAAAAGAACATAGCTACAAGTATTTTGTCACTCTTACTGCTAACAGTACTTACTTAGTATTAATGGAGAGCCATTAAACAAAGGCATTTGCAGTCAAATGCAGACTTTAGCTGCAGCTATTACCATCAAATTACAGAACATAATATTCATGCCTCACCTTGGACAGTACATCAAGGCCACAGAGCTGAAATAACCACTGGATATTCCCATTAGCATTGCACCTATCCAATATATCCAATCATTGTCAATGTACACTGGAATTTGTCTGATGGGATCCTGAGGTTGATAGTTGCACAGCAGAAAAAATGGAATAAAAAGAACTCGTAATACCACAGGTATCACCAAATATTTTGGACGGGGCTGAAAAACAAACCATGGTGTGCAGATTATAAATAATGTTTTTATTTAAAACTCTTAATAAGTATGAGATATATCAGAGGGTACACAAATGCTGCATATATCTAATATTTCTTTCACAATAGATTAATAATTTTTTTCTAAATTCACATATAAATCCAATTACAGCTGACAGATAATTTGAAGAAAGGCAGAAATACAGGGATGGTAGTTTAAATGCAAGATGCAATTCTTTCCAATTCATAACTCCATTCTTTTCTCCCTTTTCTTAATATATAATTTTTCTATGAATAAAACAGTAGCCTTTAAACTGCAAACTTAGTACTATGAATCAATAATTTTGACATACTATTCTTATATCGTACATTTGTCTCTAACAACTATGCCAAATGTTTTTCAACTCTCCTAACAGATTATATGTACCATAACAGTCTCCTCTCTATCACATTTTACTCATATTCAGTTTCATACCTTTCTATAGTTCAGATTTTAGTCCTGCATTTAAGCAGTTACTGCTGTAATGAAATCCAGAAGCACAGGCTATTCAAAAAACAAACAAACAAACAAATACAAATACCCATATAACACGAAAGTATAACTGTTCAAGTGTTTCATTTAACAAGAAATTTGGCCATTTCTGAAATGCTCACCATAATCAGTGTATTTAAAATGGCAGCATCAGAGAGGGAGAGAGGAAAAAAAAATAATTGTTATGTGTTAGAATATGCAAATCATCATCAGTAACCGATGTTCAGAAACATTTTCAAACCAAACTTGCTAAAGCACTTCACTGTAATAACATCCCTGGTGAGGTTAATAGTTTGAGCAGATAGGCTGCTTGAGCAAGGGAAAAAGGCCATCCATTAACAAGAAATTGTGAACATCGCAGGGTTACAGGGCTCACCTACCTTTGATGATGCTATTCAAGTGATTGTTGTCCAATTTGTGAGAGGTACCCGACTTCACTATGCAGGAACATGGTATTGCACTACATTAGCATGAACACATAAACTGTTATTTCAACTAGCATCTTCCAGAATGCTGGATTGGCCATGCTGAGTGGAATGATGTGCCACTGATGTTGTGGTCCCCCCAGGTCATTTGACCTAACACCATGCAATTATTTCCTTTGAAGGTATGTGAAGGACAACTGTTTGTAGCTCCACTTCCACAGGACTTACAGCAGTTAAAGCAACATATACAAAACACAGTCGACTCAATTGATCAGGCTATGCTGACTCAGGTGTGGCAAGAATTGGATTATTCTGCACACATCTGCCATGTCACAAAGAGTGCTTACAATGAACATCTGTGAATGTCTGTAGAAACTTGGGAAGTTAATCTTTCATATTATATTTGCATATGTGAAATAAATTCATTACAGCAGATACAGGTATGTTTTCTTTTTATACCAATCATTTTTAATTACCCTCAGTTAAAGTGAGAGCTATATCTTTTATATTCTGTAGGTACAGCTCTGTCAACCTTTCTTTCCCCTCTATAAACATCATTAACACTTATTAATGATGGTTTCAAGGGAAATCAACCAGGTGAAGATCTTGGTGTTCCCCAAGCTCTTTCAACTATCATTACTGTGTATCCTTCTTTAGGGAACTCCTGAATAACTCATTTTAATATCAGCCCTGAGAATGCTTCAAATCCTCAATCATAATAATTCCTACTTTTTGTTTTCCCTAATCTCATCCATTTCTGTTTAAGCTTAAATAAAAGTTTGTCTAAGCTTCTATCTGTAACAAAGAGGAGGTTGGTATCATTTCTAAAGCAGCACATTGTGTTTTCACAATTGGTTCCCAAGAATGTAACTTTGTATCATTGTTTTAAAAAGAAATAGAATTGGTGAGTTATGGCCTTCTACTTAGTAGAATCCTGAAAATTAAATAGCTATACTTATATAACCCAATGACTCTATCTTATTCTCAATGTGTAACCCAAATTCCTATCATACACTCTTTGTGTGTCAAAATATATGTAATTTCTAATCTTGGAAAATGAACATGTTCTGAAGTATTTCTAATTAGCTAGTGAGTCGAATTCATACTCATGCTGCACTTACCACTGAATTATACAGAACATGTTTCACAGACTTTTGCCCACATTCATCAGCTATAAATTGAACATGTTCTGCATACTCAATTAAATGTACTTACAAAGCTGTTGACAATGGAGGTATATATATAAACACTAATGTAATAAAATTTGTTGACACTAACTCCATTCACTTACATAAAAACTGGACATATGTTTCGGGAGTGATCCCTTCCATCTTCAGCCTGTAGACCAACTGTTGTTAGAAATGGTGGAAAGGTTTCTTGATGTTCTTGTGGCTGCGCCTGTTGGTTCTATTAGGAACTTGCTGAGTTCGTCCATTGGAGGAAAATGGAAATTCGTTAAGGTTTCCTCGTTTTTTTATAATGAAAATTTTTTCCCAAGTGGAAAGTTCTATTGCGTTGTGAAGTTGTTTCAGTAGTTCTGTCTCTGGTTTAATTTCATGATTTTTATTCCAAAAGTGCGCTGATATCGCTGATTTATCAATCTGTTTTAAGGGAATATTTCTAAAGTTATCTTTTTTCTGAATTTACAAATTCCTCTTCATTTTTCCAACATTAGTGTTTATGTTTTGTATAATTCAATGGTAAGTGGAGCATAAGAGTATTAAATCAACTCACTTGCTAATTAAAAATATATTAGTTGCTTCATTGTATTATTCCGACAGGAAATTAACTTTTAAATTAAATATTCTAAGGTTTTTAAGAGCTAATTTAATTTAATTTCCTTACCACTGTAAACCATGTTGCTAGTGTGCTTCCAAGCATGGCACAAATGTTGAATGTCAAAAAACATGTTACACTCACATACAACTGTTCACCCGTAAAAAAGGTGGTATCTGACATCCTGATATCTGTAAAGACAAATATGTGAATTAAAAAAAAAAATAAATGCATTTAACTCAGAATCACAATGTATTTTACAGCACGATCATACCATACAATACAATACAATCAAAGAGCTAAAATGCTGGTATTTAATCTAGAGGATGCAAATCTCAAAAAATATTAATTGATATCATTGTATGATTCAGTTGAACTACGCACTCTTAAAGCTTCACTTACTTTTCATAAATGTATGGAACCGGTTTCAAGAACATTTAGTTCCCATCTTCAGCCAGGCTAAAGTTCAACTGTCGGATCATTCGTTGAGCTGTGGGAATGTATATTGTGCTCTGGTGGCGGTGTGATAAACTTGTAGTTTATGTTTTCATCCCCGACAATGTCGAAGTTCATTATGCTGTCTTTGTATTTGTAGATGTAGATTTTCTCCCAGGTTGTTAATTCCGTAGGTCCTTGTACTGATTTTAATAATTTTGCTTTATTTATTATGTTGTGATTTTGTGTCCAAAAATGATATGCTACTGCTGATTTCTCTATTTGCTTGTACTTTATGTTCCTGAAATGTTCCTTTAACCGTGTGCCTATGTTTCTCTTTGTTTTCCAATGTAGATTTTTTCATATTCTGCACAGTTTATCTTGTAAATACCTGATTTTTCTTCTTGTGGAATACTGTCATTAACATTATCCACCAGTAAAGTTTTAACATTAAATCTATTAATCGATGCCAACCTGATATTAAAATCTTTAAGAATATTCTGAAATTTTTTTGTGGCCCATGGATGATATGTGACTTTTTTAAAAATTAGTTTATGTTTTCTTGCTGAAAGTGTTTTGGTTTCTTTGATATGTTTTTGTCACTTGAATTTCTGCACCTTTTTATGTACTAGTTCTTTTTTAAAACCATTTTTAACTGCTGTTTCTTCTATTTGTTTGTATTTTTTAAAATATTCTTCTTTGCTAATTTGTAGGTTAACTAGCCGGTGTGTTAAACTGTTAATTACTGCATGTTTGTGCGCTGTGGGGTTAAAACTATCAGCTTTGATGTGATTACCTGCATGTGTATTCTTTCTGTATATTCCAAATTTAAGTTTTTCTTGGCATTTAATTATTTTAACATCCAGGAATGGCAGCATGTTATCTGTTTCTATTTCGTATGTAAATGATATGTTTATATCTTGAATATTTATAAGTTTTAAGGCATCGTCAATGAGTTTTTTGTTAACTATGGCAAATATGTCGTCTATATATCTGTACCATACCTTAAATATGTATGGAAAAGCTGTGTATGTGTAAGCATTTGGAATTACACAATGCCTAGTGATAAGAAAATATCTAGAACTGTTAGAACTTGTGTTGGGCATTTTTAAATGCAGAACTGAAACAGCAGAGGATGTTATGATGCAAAAAAACTGCTACAATGCAAATGACAAGTGAAAAATTCTTTTTACTGATCAGAAAGTACTGAATATTTAAGAAAGCTACCAGTCCTCTGGTCAAGTGGTAGTATTCCTTGTTACTCATTCCTGGGGTACCAGATTAAATTCCTGGATATGCACCGAGTTTTCCTTGGTTATGAAGATCCCCATAGAGCCTATGGTCTGGTTAGTTTAGGTCTCACTAGTCTTAAGGACACCTTCCAACATCGATGCAACTGTGTTTTATGAGTGGCCCAGCTTCAGAAGATAGCTACAAAATTGCCATGTCAAGTTCAGGGGAGCAGGACAAGCATTAGGAGGAATATAGAGAAGAAAGTTGCAACCATCCCAAAGACGGAGTGCAGGCCTAGACTTCACATGGAACTTGTGAAAAAGTCCTGAAGGTCCAGAGAAGCCACCGTTCTGGTTTGCTGCCAGTGACCTATTATGATATTCCCAAGCTCTATTCCTGTCAAAGGGGATTAAAGACTCAGTTGATGGTTAGCTGAGGATGCAAACAAAGGGTTTGTGAAAACTAGTGCTACATATTATAAACAAGTGGAGCAACATCAGTGTGTAGTTCAACTAAATCATACAATGATCTTAATAAGATAAGCTTCACTGTACAAATTCCATTTTTAGTTGACTGTGAAACGTTTGGAAAACATGAGAGAACTTAAGTTCTCAAAGGCAGATGAAAAAAGTTTTAAATGTGATGTAGTTACTTTGATTAAAACCTTGTAGCAATATTTATGGAGAAAATGAAATATTTCAACCATTTTGTTGCTACATTTGTAGAAGATTAATTTCATAATCAGGTTGTTGCCTTTCTCACATTCCACTGCAGTTCATTTTATCTTGTCTTTGTGCACATTTTGCTGCTGTGATTTTTTACTGTATGTGGTTAAATACAATGGATGATGCATCTAAAAGATATAATATAAATAGTCCAAATAGTTTTAGTTCCATATGTGAGTTTTACATAATGAAATAATACAGAAAAAACAATGACCAGTATTAAGACCATTGTGTGATCGAGTCAAACTAATACTCTTTAGCTTCACTTACTTGTTTAAATATGTACCAGTTTCATAAACCTTTTGTTTGCATCGTAAGCTCCCAGTCGACGACAATGCGAACAAAGGGTTTGTGAAACCGGTCCTACATATTTAAACAAGTAGGTGGGGCAAAACAGTGTTAGTTCGACTCAATCACACAAGGATCTTAATATATGATTAGCTTCACTGTGCAATGTTCCAATTAACAATTTTAGTTAATGATCTGTATGTTCAGAATGTGAAACAGGGTAGTTCTGAAAGTAATGCCTCCTATTCATTTTCATGGAAAACAAAACTGATACAAAAAGTATAAATGAACAGTTAAATAGAACAAGATTTTAGGCACATACTTGATATTTCCACATAGTTACCATTTATTACGCACTTTTGCCACTAATAAACAGGAGCCTATAAGCATTGCTAGTGCCACTCCATATGCCATGTTTTGGATTCCTGATTATAGTGGTGACACTACGTTTCATCCCCAAGGACAATGCTGTTCACTAAATTGTCCCATTCAGTCTCAAACTGTGCAACAGTTCTTGATAGACTTCCACTCAATGATTTTTCTGGTCATGAGGTATTTACAGGACTCACCTGACACAAATTTTGCCAGCCTAGATTGGCAGATTACACCCAACGAACAATGTACAAGGCTTAATGTCAGTTGTAATCACTGGAAATGATGTTGGCAACACTGATTTATTGCAAAGTTTTTATCATGTAGATTCCACATATGCTTTCAGAGAATCCAAAAAATCAGCAAATGAAAGTCTGTCAGGACCTGCTGCACCAGTTTTGAGGCCGAAGGTAATAAATTTCATGAACAGCATCGTCACTAGGGATGAGACGTGGGTGTCACCACGGGCCAGAATCTGAAACACATTCTATGGAGCCCATTCTGATTTTAAAAACAAGACTTACAAGCTCTTGTTCATCGCTGGCAAAAGAGCATAATGAATGGTAATGACTAAGTAAAAAAATAACTGTACCTGAAATCTTATTCTATTTAACTATATAATTGTGCTCTCAGTATATATTTTAGTTTCTGAAAATAAATAGAATGCATTACTTCTGTAATGACACTCATATTTGTATAATTTTTCCATATCATGTATAAAACTTGTGCACACATTCTAAAAGGGGCACAGAAGAATAATCACAAGCAAAGAGCAGGCTAGCAGGCTGAGAAGTGCATAAAGTTCCCATATATTTTCTAAGTTGAGGATACTACTCCAAACTCCTTTTTATAGACATAACAGAATTCTAAAATAGTTTACATGCAAAGGACACTGAAGGTGTGATAATTTTCATCTATCTCTGGTAACTGAATTTGCTGCTTTCATTTTTTCAGGCAGCAAAAATAAATGTACATTTCCACATCTCAGATTGGTTAGAAAAATTCTGCCATGATTTCTATTCATAAATGAATCCTCATCATAACGCCATAATATAAAATTGAGACAAATATACTTAACTTAATTTTTAAAATGTATTGCCATAAAGAACTGCCACTTACCTGAATGCATTGCTGGGAAGATGCTAAGAGTTACAAAAAATACAAAGAATACATTAAAGCACTGTGGGAAGCACTGTTTAAAAATGGAGAAATATGGAATTGAAGTAACTGCACCCATATTCTCCCTCTTCTTACTTTGTTGTTCCTTTTCATGAAGCAGCTCGTGATATCGGTAAAACCTCTGAAACAACATTTTAAGTGAAAGATAAACAGAAATAAATTATATTTAATACACAGAAAATTAATTTATTATTATGGCAACAGTCAAAGGAAAACTCCAGGAAAAACAGAAACAAAATTAATGTAGCAAGGAGCTTATTCAACCCAGGCATACCATTGCTTTTGTTTTTCCTGGGGTTTCCTTTGACTGGTCAACTTATGAGCATTAATGGTCTCACAATCATTTATGTTTTTATTAATTTTATTTGAAGGCAATTTGTGATGATTGGCATGGAGATTAAAACATTTAAAAATGAAGAAACAAAGCAAAAATTTAAAAGGTAGTAAAGCCGGGTTTTGTAAGCAAATAAATGATAATTATTTCTTATCTTATATGGGCAGAAGAACAGCTATTTAAGCTTGAGATACATCATTCATGGCCATCCAATGTGTACACCCTTTGTCACGTGTCACACTTAATACAATAATCAAATACATAATAAATAAATCCAGAATTACAGTCTGCAGTATAAGTGTTATCTTTTGGTAATTTTCTGTTAAATGTAACATAATATATTGGTCAGATAACAGAAATTCTTCTGTATTTATCAATATTTCTGTAGAAAAAATATCTAGAGGAGATAAGTAAGATTAGCATTATTTTATTTTTAGATCTTATTTTGTAATAAAGTGATATAGTATGTACTTTTGAATGTAGTATATTATGTAATCTGTTGTGATATATTTTCAAAAAATTTCAAATTACAGTGATTAATGAGGTTAGCATATATTATTGTTAAAAGTATTCCAAAAATAATGTTTTATGGTATTAATATATATAAAGGTTATACCAATACAATAATAAATAAACATATTTCAAGTTTTAAGCATTATGAGTATGTAACTGACAATGAAATACAGAAATATTCATATTCTATATTTATTAAACTGTATACCACTTAATAAATAAGGTCTATAACAATGACATACCATGTTGAAAAAGATGATAACTCTTACTATACAAAAGTCATTACTTCTGTGTTCCTGTAATCGGCACAAATGAATTGTTGATAACACATCTCAAACTTGGACAGCTGCTCTTTCTAATGGGAAATGTTACACCCACATAACGTAAGAACTAACTATTTCATTCATTTACAAAATCCCACCATTCTTTTGTAAAGATCTGAATTTAATGTATCAGGTTATTCTAAAGTCAGTTCACAGTTTCAAACAGCCATAACTTTTGCAAATTTTTAAATACCAAAAAATAAATAAAAATTTGTTTGTAAAGAAATGGGATATGTATTATAACAAGAATAAACAAGAAAAATTTCCACATTACATCACCATGCTGTTCAATAACAGTCATTCTTCTAAGTTATAATGAACATTAGGAAGTGCATTCCTGAGAATGTTTCCAATGACAACCATTATCAATGATTTCAGTTCCTCATAATAGTAGGTCTACTAGAAACACCCTTTCTTTCAGGTAACCCCATTACCAGTAATCAGCCTCATTCTTATATGGTGACCTACAAGGCCAAATATTCAGAAAATGTCCACTAAATATACAAGCTTATGTGATACTTAATAATATTTTAATGTATATATGAAATGGAGCACCATTTTGCATAAAAACGTTTTTGAAATCATGATTTTGTAATGTTGGATAATAATATTGCTGCCCTTTTACCATTAGTTTTTTTGTCCGTTTTCCATTTCTTCATAGAATTAACATCCAAATATAAAATGTGATTGAGATCCCACCATAGTGTGACCCTGACATCATGTAATCCTTGCTGAGTAATGCATTTGTATTATTTTCCACCCATATCTTGCAATTGTGAGAGTTAAAGTCCACATTTAATTTGAAATTGCCTCATCTGTCCACAAGATTTTGTCTAGCCATTTAACATTAATTTTAATTTCTGCTAACATTTGTTAAGCAAAAGTAAATGAATCTGCTTATCTTGTTCTTTGAGCTAAAAAGGTTTTTTCATTTTATAGAGATGGTACTATTGGTCTTCAGGTTGTTTATCTAATAGTAAAATGCCTTGGTATATTTCAACAATAAAAGTATTGCACTTGGTTTAGCACCATGACATTATAAGAAACACATTTCACTAGGTATCATTGCAGTGACGGATATAATGCCTATGTAACAAAGGTTTACATGATAAATACACTGAGACACTCTAATGGAAATATTCAACATGCCACTTAAACTTATTTTGATTTTTAGTGTTTTACTTTAAATCAAAATAAGATTAACAAAAGTTTCACTGTGTGGATTCCCAAATTCCGTAAACAAAATGCCACTTAAAGCTTGCACAGCATTATTGATCCAAGCGTCCCAAGCAAGCTTTTGTATCCAAAAAGAAGAAACATTGTGGAAGATGTCACTCTGCTCAAAAAGGGATGTTTGAAGACTAAAGAGATAAGTAAATGCATCACACCCTTGTCATCCTCAGAGAATATCTGCATATTGAGGAAATGAGGGATGAATTTACGTTGTTTTGCATAAGATATGGTTAGAAAAATTTTAATGTGTATGTGCATCATAAAAATTCACTTATACTTTCAAATTAATTTTTTTGTAATTTTTGTTAATTAAACAATACCAACTTTTTGTACGAAATATGAATTATTTTCAATATACTTTTACATGTAATAATTAATCTCCATATTTCTATGCATTAATATAGCTATTTTCAATTATACTTTTATAACAAGTAATGATTAAGTTATCTCCATATTTCTATGCATTAATATAGGTATTTATTTTTTTGCTTATATTCTTGCAAAAAAATAGTATTTTAAAATGTGTGAAAATAATTAATTAATTAATGAATATGTTACTCTAATGAAGAAGCTGAAAATATAAAATAAGTGCTAAAAAGTAAGTTTTGAAAATCTCCCTAAAAATTATCTATAACATTTTTTTTAAGAAAAACTTAAAAAGTCTGGAATTTCAAATTTTTGGTCTCGTGTGTATTTATGTAAAAAATACATTTGTGTCAAAATCTAGTTGCAATAGACAAGAATAAGAAGTGTTCCTGTGATTTCTAAAATCCCAATTTTATTGTTTTATTTATTTTTCTGCAATTGCACTACACCTCCTGAAAAGATAGACAAACTGTGGGGTTAACCAAGACCTTTATTAAATGCATTTGCAATAACTGCATTCACCAGTTACTATGAATAAAGCTGAAATGGTCTAGTTCAAGCATTATCCAAACTATGCTCTGAAAACATATATTATAAACCATGTCTTACATTTAGAGGTAATGCAAAGTAGGTGTCAAAACATGCCAAAAGTACAAACAGTGCTGTGATGAAGTAATAGATGGCTGCTGTTCGAACATTAGGTGTCATCACTTGAGAGACAACATTTATCACTGCTGTAAATGTGCCACTAATATTCTGTAATGACAAAAAACAGTAAAAAAAAAAAAAATTAGTGTAATATAACTTATATTTGTATGCCTTATCACTAGTGTACAGATTTTTAAGATTTTATAAATGACATTTTAGGTTTTTTATAAATATGCAAATGACTTTCTTAATATATTATAATTTGAAAACAGAACAAATTTATTTTTTCCTGCGTATGGTACAGATCTTTTTATTTAAAATTTCAGCATGCCCCATTACTGGTGTAGTATTACATGCTTTCACTTTCTATGTTATATATACAAGTTAATTTAAAATGTTTATGTATGTGTCCAGCTTAGGTTGTATTATCACAAATTTATAGCTTTTATAAACAGATTGAAAATTTTTATGTAACATGTGAACTGAGTCTTCCAGGCTGTAAGGCTGTGGTCCATTGGGATTCTTCTCCATCTTCCTAGACGTTTTGTCCACGACTGCGATGGTTATCTTCAATGGTGAGATTGCCATAATCTTCTTGGAGATGAGGCAGGGACTGATTCATTGCTAGAATTGATAGGTATATATATATGGTGGATGGAAAACTGCCTTCCTGAATGTTTTGGTCAACAAGAAGAGCAATGGTGCCCTTGGACATTCAGTTTACCATAATCCTAACCACACAGATGGCCTTCAAACACCATCCAAGGCAAAAACGTGCTATGATAAAAACTCTTACAGATCAAGCTTCCTGTATATGCAAACCAAAGCTCCTAGGACAAGAGAAAAAACAACTGCAACAAGTAGTACAAGCTAACAGGTACAGAGCCAAGGAAGTGAGAAGAGCCTTACATTTCCGAAACAACAAAAAACAGATGGACAAACTATCTATGAAGGGCGCCACTTATCTTAGATTTCTAAAAGAAGTTACAGACAGCATCCTCAAGCTACTTAGGCGACATAACATAGAGACAGTTTTTAAACCGACAAAACAAATACACTCTGCTCCACAAATGACCCAAGGAAGCCACTTGCCTCTGCCAGTGTTTACAGAATGCCTTGCTCCTATGGTGCCGTATACATTGGCACCACACAGTGCAGCATTAATACATGCCTTACAGAACACAAGAGACATTGCCGCCTAGGTCAGACAGACAAATATGCCTTAGCTGAGCTGATGGAGAACATAAAATTGGATTTCAAGAAACTGATATATTAACTTTAACATCTCATTATCATCCTCACCTTTACTGGGAAGCAAATGAAATTCACAAGCATAGAAACAACTTTAACAGGAAAGAATAAGCTCTAAAATTGCACTCAGCATGGTATCCCACCTTACAAAATATCAAGCCAAAGAAACAATGTGAACCAACCAGCAATCAACTGGCCACGCCCACGAGTTCCAGAATAGATTCAACACCCTTAACCAAGCGAGGCAATAAGAGCTTAGTTCCACAGGCCACTCAACCATACATACAGTTATCAATTCTAGTAAGTCAGCTGACTTGTCTACAAAAAGAATATGGCAATCTCGCCACTGAAGATGCACTTCAGTTTATAGACCACAGCCTTACAGCCCCGAACACCCAGTTCACATAATTGACACCATGAAAGCCTATGTACTATAATTTTTTGTAACTGTTTATGAGCTATTGAAAAGTCATTAGCCAATCTCCTCCATTTTTTCTGATGTCCCTCATTAGCAATGTCCTCTCTTGGTTGTGTTTGCACATTCATAAATCAAATGGTTTAAATTTTGTTGTCCTGTGCCCCTTGCACAACAAATTCTCAGTGGCAATATAATGTTCTTATTTTATTATAAACTGAAAACAGACCAAAATATTTTTTCCTGTGTATGGTACAGACCCTTGGGGAAATGCGTCACTATTTCAATTTTTTTTTACATGTTTCTTTATGTCTGATCAGTAGCAGTAAATAATACCTGCTAATTAGCCTAAGCATATATTCCACTGCAGTCAATTTTTACTCAAATATTGATAATTATTTTAATATATTTAGATCATTTTACAAATGTGTTGTTTTGCATGGTCCCAAGTCAATTTTTACTCAAATATTGATAATTATTTTAATATATTTAGATCATTTTACAAATGTGTTGTTTTGCATGGTCCCAATCTTTGCAAAAAATGTCTTAATGGGAGGGCTAATACCTCCTCCTATAGCAAAACTTGATCTTCAAACTTGCTCCCAGTATGAGGTTTAAAACTTTGCTTTAAATGTTTATACATTTAAGGGAATGATTAATTTCTTCCTTAATAGTTACTGCATTTATTCACATATTACAGCATTCTAACTTTTTCAAAACAAGAAAAATCAAAATGTGTGTAGCAAGAACAAGTGCAGATGGTTGAAGACAGCATGTCACTGAGATGAATAAGACACAATTTGGTCATTGTATCCTCTGGAACTCTGAGCTAATTTATGGAATTTATTGCAATTTTGTTATATCTTTAAACAAGTTTCAGGTTAGGTATAGGTTAGCTCTCTGAACTAACTCTCGGGTTTCTGAAAACTGCAGTTTTAATTCTGCATTACAGCATATAAAATTATTGATTTTGAAAAAGCTATTCTATGATTTCATTATGTAGCTCTCAATTATCAAATGTTATTACATTATATTATTACATGTTTAATCATTTTCTTTACTTAGAACTAAAGTTAATGCTTGTTTGCACTGTAAGCTAATCTAGTAACTTATTAATAAACCTAGGATTTATAAACACCTGAATGGAGAGGGACTGTGGAAGAGATTTCATGAATGTATTCCAATTTATAAGATTATATAAGCGATTAGAAGAAAAGTGGAAGGAGTAAGCAACCACCATTCTTTCCTCCCACATATGGAACTGGTACCACCATACTGAAAATCCCCCAAGAATCACCATTTGTGAGGTTTGACACAGAAGGTTTAACATATAGTTGGTATTCCACATTCATTTCTATATAATTTACTTGAAAGACTTAAGGGTGTGTCAGAGATTGAAAGGGGCATAGAGGTCAAGCAGAAGATTTAACAGTGAAGAAGAAAAGCATTCAGTTTTATGAATAGAAAGATTTGTTAATAGCTATGAAAATTTTAAGGAAGAAAACAAGGCACTTGATTATCAATGGTCAATATGATATAATTAACTAGAAATGCTAAATGATATAGCTTGTGTGAAATTTCTAACCATAATGAATACGTAAGTGAATTTTTACTTCTTTGGTGAATTCACAATGTAATAAAAACATATGACAAACATAACATGACCAGACTTACTTTTCAAATGATGCACTGTAGTAGTATTATTTCACATATGTATCGTACATGCAATATACAATACATTACTATATTTTAATTTTAAATAATTCAATCCAAAAAATTTCCAATTTGATTAGCTCAGACCCCAGTCCTGGTTCATCCAGGGGACTAGGGTCCATTCCAACCAAAAACACAATATATATATATATATTTTATAAATGAACCATTATTTTAGCCAATTAACTGCAATTTGTACATCAGAAATTCCCTCATTTCTATATTACCCATTTACTCCTAGACAAACAAAAAAATATCTAAAAATTTAACTCTACCAAAATTATATTAATCAAAATACTTAAAAACCATTTATAATACTTCAGCTAACTAATGAATATGCAAATCACCAAATTAAGTTGCTGAGTTCCATGGAGATCCCATTAATCAATAATCTCCGACATCTTGTAGTACTTATCTAGCTATTGGGCACTATTTTCCCTTCAAATCTACTATCTAATAATCTTTCTTACTTTCATCATGATCTTCCTTGCTATTTTCCTGAGTCATTTGGTTCTTACTTTACCTATTTCCTTTATATTCTTTCTTGATTTCTCTTGACAAAATGGACTGGTTCTTCATTTTTCTAAATTCCTCCCTTACCCTTAACCTTTTCAACTTCATAACCCCTGTTCTAGCCCAGGAAAAAGCTTCTCTTGCTGCTTTATCATATTGATCAACATAATCTTCTCTAATCCACACTGATTTCAGATGTCTATATATACTCAATGAAGTTTTGAAATTAAAACTGGACAATATATCTAGACTTTCAATATCTTCAATTCTTAATTTTTTTTCCACAAACCACTTTCTAATTATTCTCTAGCTCTCCAAATTTATCCAAAACCAATTTTTTCCAATATTTTCCCAATCCTATTGAGGCAAGCCCTAGATTTGTTTACAAAAGATGCTATGGAATTTCACATTTGTCCATACCTCCTCTATACCCCAGACGTCCACTCCATAAGGCATCCTAACCTCAAATGCTGCCAGGCATACTCTCTTCAAACTATTTTATTTGCATCCCTGATATTTCTCTAAACATTCTTTTATGGCATTCAAGGAGAGTTTTCCTTTAGCTAGTATCCTTTTCTTCTGTTCGCTCCATCCACCATTTTATTTAATCCTACTCCCAAGTAAACAAATTTATTAACCATCTCAATTTCTCTTCCTTGCCAATACTAGTTCTTATCTTTCCTTAACTTGCTACCCTTCTTAAATACCATCATTTTATATTTACTTGTATTAATTCTCACAACCCATATCCTACAAAACTTATCTAGTGCTTCAATTACTTTTATTTACCCAACATTGGCTATTGACCCTACGAGATCTGCAAATAATAAACAAAAACAAGGTATTTCTTTGTTGTTAATTACTGGAATATATCCATTAGCCATATTAATTGCCCCTAATCATCAGTGAACAAATTAAAAAGTACAGGAGTTAGCTTATATCCTTGTCTTAGCCCTACATTATTTTGTTTAGTTTTAATCATTATTTGAAATCTTTATATAAAAATCATTAAAAGTACATATTTTTTGTAATATGCTTATAAACCTATTACTTCCTTCCTTCCTACTCATTTTAGTCAACAGTGCTTCCCGATTTATTGTATCACAACACTTTTTCAAAATCCACAAACAACATATATAAACTTGGCTCTTTTTGTTGCTAAATTTTATTTACCTTACAGCTGTCACAAAAATATTATTTACTGTTCTCTTATTCTTCCTAAAAACTTGCTTGGAATTCTGATAGCTTACCCTTATCTTTTGCTCAATTTTGCAATCTTTCAGTCACAACCCCAGTGTATATCTTGCGTAGTACTGAAAACAAGCTTAATACCTTTGTAATTTGCTGGATTGTTTACATCCCCTTGTTTTTGAATATTGGAACCATTACTGCTGTTCTCCAACTCCTCAGGATATTTTCTCCTTCAAAAATGGAGTTTAATATTCAAACTAACAAAATCAATCTATTCTTATTTAAACTCCACACTTTTCAAAATGCACAGATATTCCATCTAGAATACTTGTTTTGCTCCTTTTTAATCTTATAATTTGCTCTCGCACTTCATTTACTCCTAGCGAGCTATATAAATATTTACTGTGAATTATCAAGCAACCATATATTGTGATCAATGACCTGCTCCTAAGAGATCTTACACTATTTTCTTTTAATTTACCCTTGTGCATTCATTCTCTTCACTAAAGATCGTATTGCTTCACTATCATTTCCTTGCTGCCACATGTGTTTTCCAGGTCATTTTTTCATTCCCATTCATTAATTTTTTTTTTCTTTCATGAGACACTTATATTCCATCTTGCTATCAAAATATTCTCTCTTTCCTGCTGTTCCCCCTGTTTGTCTCCAATTCCTCTGCTCCCTCACAACTCTTCTCCCTTTGCATTGCTCCAATCTTCATCATATCATCCACCTTGCTTATTAATTTAACATTTTTTCATCCTTATTTTTGCTTCTGCCAGCTTCACAGTCTCCTTAAGCCTTATAATGGCTTCCTCACTTCTATATCTTTCAAAATCTCCTCTATATCTATTTACCTCAGCCATCCTGTCTATGTCCCTAATCTTTTAAGATATATTTTTAATTCATTATCCCTTCATTTGTATTTTTGAATTTTAACTCCCCTCAGGTCAGGAACTCTTCCCCATGCACTTTGTAATTTATACCTTACTGGAAAATGATTACTTGAACATGCTATATTCAACATTTCAAAATCAATAAGACACATATCTAGCTCTACTGTATATAATCTAAGACACTCTGGCCATTTTTACTTACAAATGCAAAATCTCCCAAGTCACCTTTCACTTTTGCACCATTATACATCAACAGACTCATCTCCTCGCAAAATTCAATCAGCTTCATAGCCTCATTATTACAGATTTTGTCTTTATTGACTCTTCTTTCCATGTTACTTACTTCCCCTGTTATCTCACATTCAAGATCTCTCATCTTAATTTGACTTTCCCCTAATCTTGTATTAAAATATGTCACTATAATAAATGCTTTATACATATGCCTATTTTGTAATTCTTCCATAACTTGCCTTAAAATAAATTTGGATCAAAACATTCCAATGACTTGGTGTTTATATACTACTGCAACACACACCCTTTACCACTTTTGCATACACCACTTAAAATATGCCTCAACACTGAGTTTTCACATAATTTATTACAGACTTTCACATTGATTTTCAAATCTTTTCTAACAAACCTATTCCACCTGATACAAGCTCCTTATTTTTTCCTTTTTTGCCACTTTTCACCAAAAATTCAAATCAACAGGAATATTTTTTATCAACCAAGTCTCAACCACATTTACCACTTGCTAATTTTAAGATTTACATGATTTCTCCATTCTTCAATTTTTCAAGCATTCCTTCTACACACAAAATATAACCCCCAATGCCTTAACCTAAACTGCTCCAATTTGGCCCTGTCCTTGTCATCCAGTCAGCAGCTGATCTCTCTTCCATACTATCTTCCACTTGCATGATACTTCCTCCAGATGACACTATGATGCTGGGCCCTTCAATTCTCTATATGTCAATTCCCACAGTTACTTTCAAAGTCATTCTCATGCGTCTTCAGTCAGCTATTTATCCGGTAAGATCTGTTTGATTGGTGATGTATGGCTACCACACCCCCTCCTCCTCTCTTCTACTCCATCTACCTATCTCCCTCATTACTACCTGCCCTTAGGGTTGCTCTTCTTCTTCATTCTCTGAGGATGTATCTATCTTCTCTTCTGATTCCAACATGCATTTCATATTTAGCTGATAAATATCCTGTTTCCTGCCATTTAACCACAAATCTAAGTTCCTTTAGCTCCTGTTTTCTTCCTCTTCCATAGCAACAAACCACTTATTTCTTTCTCTTTCTTTCTTCCTGTAATCTTGTTCAACAAATATTTTTGTCACTTTGAACTTTTTCCATTTTGATAGAATTATCTATTTTATTTTCAATGTAGCAAGAGCTTAACCATTACTGGTATTGGACTCGGATCTTTTCCATCAACTGTAAAGACAAATTATTTCCCATATTATTTCCCACCCAGTTGTAAATGCAACTAATTTTGATCATTTACTCCCATATTAGCTTTTCTTTTATTTCTTTGACTCAAAATATTATTATATCCCTCTTCCTTCATTTTTCTTCAGCTCTCTCCAAATATGACACTCTCAAATTGCTTTCTACCAATTTCCTATTCACTTTTCCTTGGAATTTTCTCAATATTGACTTAATTTCCTAAAATTTGCCACTTATTTTTTCCTCAATTCCCCTCTACATTCTTTCAAATTTTCCATGTCCTCAGTAATGCACTTTAACATACTCAAAATTTATTCCATTTCTGGACACGGGGTAAGTTCTACCCCTCCAATTAATAACAGCACCATTAACACCAAAGCATATTGTGACATCACAAGAGCACAGACATGCCGGTCTCCAACTATAAGTCTTCAGCAACTCAACCAGACTTATTTATGATGGAAAGTGTCACATAAATCAGATTAAAAATATATACACCAAGCATTCAATACGCAATAAAGTTAGGTTTATTAGTTTTAAATGCATCATCATGCAAGGGCATATACATGTCAGTCTCCAACTATCAGTCTTCAACAACTCAATCACTTATGATGGAAGGTGTCACATAAATCAGATTAAAAGTACATACACTAAGCATTCAATATATAATAAAGTTAGGTTTATTAGTTTTAAAAATTTTATGTTTAATAACTATAAGCTTATATTTCTTAAAATGGTCCTGATCTATAGTCTGCGCCATTATCAGACAAATCACTTAACCTGTAATCATATCCACACACAAAGACAGAAGAGGAAGGTGAAAGCAGAAAAACAGGGTTGAAGCAAAGTGAAGGAAAGCATAAGGGGTAAGGGTAAGCTTAAGGTAAATGCTAAGATTTTTTTGCATAAAATATCATTACAAGCATAGTTTGAAAACTTCTTGGCCTGCCAAAGAACAGCAAGGATAATTTTCAAGTATGATTGTTTAGGAGGACATACCATTAGATTTCAAACATGCCCTTTCATTTGTAAAGTTGCTATGATTAAGCAAAGTAAACAAAGTGAAGTGTTTTCCAAAAGTGGATAAAATTTAATGTTGCGCAGTGATAAAATACTGTTTTAATAGGTTTAATATACAGGAATAATAATAATAATAATAATAATAATAATAATAATAAAAAAAGTTGGATTCAATTTTGAAAGACAATTCGCCATTGTTTTTCATGGTGAAGAAATTGGCTGCTGAATTTAATTTTTATTTATGAGTATTCTAGTCATCTAATAATTGCTACGACCAAGTTCAAAAAATAAGGTATATTAACTGATTGATGAGTGAAGGTATGTGAGCTTTCTGAAATTCAAAGATTTAAATAGATTGTATTTAGGAATATAAGGGTTACCTTTCAATTTTTACAAAAACTACGAAGAAAAACATTTTTTGGAATAAACTCATTTCAAAATATTCGCCTTTAAGATTTATACACTTCTGCACGTGTTCAAACCAATTCTTGAAATATTTTTTCCACTTTGAAGTTGGTGTCTCAAAAACATGGTTTTAAAGGCTTTAACAGCTTCTTGAGGTGATGAATTGCTGTCCATTCATTTTTGTTTGACATTCAGAAACATAAAGAAGTAGTTAGGCAATAAAACAGGTGAATACAGGGAATAGGACATTAATTTGATGTTTTTCTCCTTCAAATAATCAATGTTTGATGTGCTGTGTGAAAGTTGGCATTATCATGATGAAAAATGATGCAAAATTTTCAGTTGTTTTTCCTCACTTCATTGATGACTTCTGGCAAACAAATTGTTATATATATTCAGCATTTTGTTCTTTGATCCTTTAAAGGAATGGTTGTGACATGTCCAGTACAACCATTTGGATCATTTTCTTGGAAGTGATTTGTGAACATGCTTCATTACCAAAAGTTGAAAGAAGAGATTCCATGTATTGCTGTTGAATTAGGATTTTACTACAATCATAAAAAATCATCCAATGGAAATCTTCATGTGAAGTTTCTATTTTTTTGCAAAATTGCTTTATTTAACACTCATGAAAACAAGCTACTCAGTCCAGCAACTGTTTTCACAATAACAAATATCAATTGTTGCGAAAATAGTAATGACATATCTCAATAGCGTCACTTAGTGGTAGTTTTTAAAAACTTAAAAGATGTCCCTAACATGTTGCATGAATATGTATATATCAAAAAGCTTTGAGTCCATTGGGGTGATACATTTGTTAATGGTCAACCAGAAGTGCATCCAAATTAACATTTCTCAGAATTATTATTATATTAAGTGAGGATCTCTCCTTGGACCCAGCAGGGTACATGTTTGAGGTCACTACCCTGGTGCATACCCCCAACCCCCATAGGATGACACCTAAGATTACCAACCATCCTTCCCCCCACTGCATGTTGGAAGCAGATACACTGCTTACCTATGCACTCACCTTCCAGCTAGGGTACCAGTACCACATGGCTCTAATGGTAGGGTGGTCTAACCTAGCATCAGCAACTCTGCAGGTAGGTAACCTAGCTCTTATTGTGGCTCATCATCCTGGCACAATGTAGGAACATTACTACACAGCAGCAAATTCAATCTGTGAGTCATGCAAACATACTGCTTCACTAATCCATTCGGACAACTCCCAAAGAGAACGGGCTTGGATGACTGGCCCAATGTATTTCTATAATATTAGAAGTACCATAGTGCTCCGGGTACACAGATCTCACAGCAGAACATCTGAAGGGGACCCCCCTACCCTTAGAGGAACATTATTCAGCTGAGTTCCTCTGACATTGCATTTCTGTACGTGAAACGACAGCGAAAGAGCACTGTATATTATTTGCTCATGATTTTAAGCACAAAAAAATTGTGAGATGTTACAATATGCGCTATCTCTAAACAGCACTTTGCATGTGTAATACCTTGATACAAAGAATTAGGTATCACTCCGTCAATTATCTCTTCGGGACACTTTCTAACTACTACAAATTAAACATTTCAATTAATTGCAATCACTAGATTTAAACAGGTGATAGAAATCAGCTGCACACACAAATAAGAAAAACTGGTTACAGAGCATCCTCTCCATCATGATTGACTGAACAATAATGCTACTTTGTAATTGGTTCATATGGTGCAACAGGTAGAATTCTTCATTTGTTAATCTGTATGACTGCGAACTGAAGAGGTAACTGTCAAGTGCAAAGTTTCAGCAGCCTGGGTACAGACACGAAACAGCAGTCCAAACAATTGTGCAAGAGGTTGAAAATGCTTTGAAGAAAGGCTAATGTGAATCATTGACAGGAAAGATAATGGCCACTGCTTTCTTAGGGTGTTGTGTTCATAGAATATCTAGCAAAAGGCAAAACTAAACTAACAACTATCACTGCTGCAGTAATAGAAGAATGCTTTTAAGCCGAGTTATCTGCATTTTTTCAAAGAAAAAAATGTTTTTTTCCATTGTGATAGTGCAGATATAAAGTTATATGAACTGCGCTTCAAATTGCTGCAACATGCACCATACCCATCAAATTTGACAAGTGACCTTTTCAACTTTCAAATCTCAAGAAATGGCTCATTGGACAAAGAATTTACCTGAAATATAGATGTTATAGATGTTATAGGTCAAACAAGACAAGACAACACAGAAGTTAGAATATCTTTAGTAAAAGTGACGAAGTTAAAAGGTGGCTATGGTGAAGGAAAAAAAGTAAAAAATCTTGTGTTTTCTTCCTCAGACCAAGAACTTTACAAACAATTATCATAAAGGGACATCAGATTTGTATGCAAATGCATACTCAGTTTGTTTTTTATTTTCATTTGGAATATGTTTCATATTCTTCTGTGCCTGTATGTAAAATTTTATAGTGCACATAATTGCATATTTCCAACGTTGCTGCATATTTCATCATTTTTACATGCAACCAGCATATAATGCACATATTTTTAAATTTTTGATTTTAAAATGAATATTTAAACACATTGGTGACAAAATAATAAAGTTCTTACTATGGAGATACCCATAAGGAGCAGCGGTTGTGAAAAATTCATGTGATGTTACTGGGCAATTCCTCACTCTATTTTTCTTATCTATATTGTGTCACCATGTAGCTCAAACCTGACCTTCTGATCTGATGCTGTTCAGTGTTCTGTGAGGTTAAGATTGTATTATAATACCGAAAGAAAAGTCGTCCAGAAGTTTGCTTTTAAAACAGTGGTTTAAAAAATGTGGAGTCAGGTTTCACTATAGAAAATAAAGTTATTTACTGTGTCGTGTGCAATAAACAAGTTGCAGTTGACAAAAAAATTTCTGTTAACTCATTACATATCAACTAGCACATTACAAACAAATGTGGAAAAAAAAATTCTTTACATAAATCTTTATCAATTCTCAATGAGATTCAAAGTAACTTTAGAGTGCTCCTTTAAAGTATGCAAAAAAAATTAAGCAGTAAACTGCACGCTGTTTTAGAGAGAAATCCTGACATTTAGGTTTTGTGTTCTGTGGATAAATATGTTAAAGGTGAATCCTCAAGAAATTTCCCCAGAGTTACTATGTACTTTCAAATTTTTCCCAATAACATCAGTAGATGTGGAAAGATCCTTCTCAGCATACAAATTTGTGTTAACCGATAAAATATAAACTTAAACCTCAGCATTTGGAGAAAATGATCTTTGTTTACTGCAAATAAAATTACAAAGATGGGAATGATGTCTAAGAAAGAATGTACATTTTAAGTATCAAAAAGTATAAGCTTAAAGTAAAATATTGTAATGCATGCTTAGTGCACATTTTCAAAACTACAGAGCATATTTTAAAGATTTTGACAGCATAAATCCATACATATTTTCAATATGTTTGGTGCAAACAAATCCGATGCCTAGTCATAAGTTTATTCTATTTTATTAAAATGTTAAATTATTACTTACAGCACCAAGAATAATGGCTCCTGTATACTTAAAGGGAAGTTTTGCTGCCATTCCAAATACTGTATTCTGGTAAACACCATTAGCCACTGAAATAAAAAACCAATTCCCTTACTCCTCAATCATTAAATTAGTGAAATGGAAAGCAAAGAGGATATATAAATTTCGTTATACTATGATCTAATGGACTAACAAAATAGTATCAACGATATGGGATGGATTTTTACCATTACAAATGTGTTATTCAGGGACAATCTGATTTATTTCAATGAAATATCATGCAGCTTCTTGTTCTTAATACTGGTACCTAATTTTTCTTACCCCAAATAAATTTATTTTGCCTAAGAACAGAAACTAATAACCTGTAACTAAAACATGCATTTTTTAACACATGCATATGAAAATTCCATAATGTTTAATATAAGAACTAAGAACTACTTAAAAGAGTCACAATTCTTTATTATTAGAACAGGTAAAAATATTAAATGTTGTAATCTACATCATAAGTTAAGGGACAGGGGTATAAAAATGTATATCTATTTAAAGCTGGACCAAAGAAACATAAAACAAAATATGAAATATAACATGTATTTTATAAAAATCACATTTTATATATTATGTGGGGATTCCTCCCTAGGCCCAGACCTGTGGTCTCTCCTCTGGTGGGGTTTTCCAATAAGCCATTACCTAGTTCCTAAAATCAATTTGCAAGGGTGCAAGCATATATGCTGCTTATCCATCCATGCCTTTGCCCTCTGTTAGGCTACCAATGCCACCTCGCCCCACTGATGGGTGCGAGGATTATGGTAATTCCTTTAATGCTTTATGAGGAGCATAGTGCAGCAATAAAAGATTGCCATCTCATCCTGTTCCTTGCTAAGACTACTTTTGTCCAGCTCTTTCCTTGTTGTTTTCCTTCTTTACCATTTCCACCATATTACTCTGGGTCTACCACTCCTCTTCCCTTGTGAATTTGTCAAATGTTTCCTTTGAGTCACCCACCTCAAAATGTGTCACATGCATAACAACTTCTTATTTCCCGCTTGAAAGTCACAGTAATATCCTCATGTTAATCCATCTGTGATGCCTCATTAGTGAAAAGAGTGTTAAAAAAATGTATGCATCACATGATGTTGCATTGTATCTTCCATCTTGTTCTTTATTTTATTTATTTGGTTTAAATAAGTGCTCTTTAACATCTCCAGTCATTCAATTCAGTGTACCATTTAATTCAGGATGTGAAATGGCTGATAAATTTTGCCCCGAGGCCTCTTCTTTCCGCCTTGAGGTTCTTTTAAGAGCCATAAATCTATGACATGGGAGCATTTTATTCTGAAGTTTACCACAGCAGGAAGAATTATTAGAAATAAACATAGGCCATATTGCTTCATTTCACAATCAGAAATGTCAATTCTGGTGGTCTAAAGGTAACCATGCTTGCCTCATAGACCCAGGTTCAAATCCAACCAAGGTCGATGGGTTTTTCAGGTGTAAAATTCATAAGTATGCCTTGCTTCAGAAGGGAAGTAAAGTCTTGGGTCCTGTGTTATAGATTTAAGGCATGTAAAAGAACCTCAAGCCTGATAGAAGAGGCTGTTTTATGTCCTGAATTGAATGGGATCTTGATGGCCTTAGATGTTAAACAGCATCCATAAATAACCAAATTAACACAATCAGAAATGTTTCCATATCAAAATGAACCATCCATAGATATTTCATTCATTACTGATTACCTTGCACCCAATGTATATTTTACTGCAGTTATGAAATCGGTGATTCTTACTTTCTTTGTCATATAACATGTGCTTATGATTCCAATAGGTGTAATAGTATTTAGAACTCAATGAGAACTTAGACACTCAATTAATTTGAGTTGACTGAATCATGACATTCCACTCAGCAAAAAGTTTTATTCACACAAAACTTAACGTCACTTCAATCCATATATTTTGATGACTCAGAAGTTTACTCACTTTTTTAATTCACACCATTCATTGCAAATAAAACGGAGAAAAAAAAAGCTATATATATATAAGTCTTTCTCAGTGTTTTATCTTTATCTACTTTTATTATTAGTGTTAATTTGTTACATTGTTAATAGTGTTTCTTTATTTTTATTTTTCATTAATATTATATATATATATCTCCCACATTTATAAAGTAATTTAAAAAATGCTTTAAGAATGTGTTACATTAATAGGAATGAATGTGACACTGATTTGCTCCCCCCCTCCCACGTCTGTGATTTATGGCAGCACCTATACTCCATTCTCACTTAATTCCTTTCGGGCCTAAAAATGCTAAGTATGGCTTCCTTCGGAAGGGAAGTAAAGTCATGGGTCCCGTGTCGTATATGTACGGCATGATAAAGAACCTCAAGCCTGAAGAAAAAAAAAAAGCCTCTGAGCAAAATTTGTCGGCCATTTCATGCTCTGAACTGAATGGGAAGCTGATGACCTGAGATGTTAAAGAGTGTCCGTAAGTAACCCCCCCCCCCAAAGAAAACAAAGAAAACAAAAAAAAAAAACCCACTCAATTCCCAAGCTTAAGGGCCTAGAAATTTAAAGTTCAGCTACACTGCAATCAGATTAAACAGGCTCACTGTTGTGCAGCACAATTCAATGGTCAATCACAGTACACTTGCCCACGAGAACATAGAGCTTTCATTTCATGCTACTTTATACAACATGAATCACCTGTTCTGTGTCACAAAGCATTTTGGGAATGCTTTACTAAAACTGATCTGCCTGGCATACAGTTCATAACAAATTCAAAATTAACAGTCAGTATTAGACCAGAAAATAAAAAATTAACACATCATAAAGATGCTGAAACACCTATTTTGCAGCATAGATAGAATGTTTTCAATGCTTTCTTTGAAAAAATAAGCAATGTAAGACATTAACTGAATAAATTGTACTTACAAAGCTGTATACAATGGAATAGTAATAAATCCTACATTAATGTAAGGCACATTCCAATTTTCATTTGTAAAATAATGGTATTAAGTTAGCTTTGTTTATTCATCTGATTTATCTGGATGGATAAAAATGTGTACACATTGGTCTGCAGACAATGCAGGGATTGGAGTGTCAGCATGTGAACAGGCATGCCTGCAATCATGGTGTTGCTGAGAGCGAACCCAGTCAGTGATAGCCATATGCAGGCAGTTTATTGCTAAAAGAGTAATTGCAGTGTAGGCTTAATTTTTAGCAAAAAACATTATCTCATATTGAAACATGAAAACCTAATAGATGATTGAAAATGTAAGTTAACATTAATTATGTCTGATAAATGTTGCACAGTTTAACTCTGCACATTCTAAGCACTGCTCAGAAAGAAATGAAGAAATACAACATGTTAGTAAGAAAAGTTCTTGAGCACTTAGGTATTTAAATGAAACTTACTGTTCAATATGATCACTGTAACCATGGTTGTCCAGAAAAATACACCAGGCCATTGTGACGAGTCACACATTGCTAATATTACAGTCACAATAAACACAATTACTTCAATAAATATGCTCCATACTATCCTCGCAGTGAGATTGCCTCTGAAATAAAAGGATTAAACAACTTATAATTTCCCATAATGCAACACAATTATGCACTGCTTCTACAAAATATCCTTATGTTTGGAAAGTATGAACTATATTCCATGTCTAATCTGTTACTCTTCTTAGCATGTGAAATTTATAAAGTAATTAATTAATAAGTTACAGATCCACAAAGACTGGGATCAAGCATTTATGGGGGAAAGAATGAACAAAAACTTACTATCATAATTTCTTTAGTATTAAGGTAAAGCTGATGATGTTTTTGTTTATTTATTTGTGTTATGATTTGTTTCTAGTCATTTCTTATCCTACACTGTTACAAAATATACAAATTGGCAAAACAAACATGTATGACGCAAAGAAGACAGAAATAGATGAGGCTATTACTATTCCTTATTTACTGATTCCATTCATTTTTACTTACACTTATTATTAATCTCATCAAATCCTTATTTTAACTGACCTGTACAAATTTCCATGAATTATTAAAATCCCTTTTATTTTGTGTAATTTTTCTCTTAAATTTTCACAGGAACAAGTGGCTAACCAATTTTGATATAAAACGGTGTTTGCAAATTATTTTTTGTTTGTTTTGTTTTTAAAGATTTGCTTCCCATATGATTTTCTACACTTTTGCATTCTACCAATCATAGTTACTAATTTTGCTAAATAACTTCCTAACCAATATGGCTGCTGCTAACCTAACAAGTGTCTTTTATATGAACTATTTATTTTCTTTTGAATAATATTTTATGTTTTATTTATTGATTTATTTACAGGATATTTTTGGCCTACATTCAAATAAGGCAGATGCTAAAGAGTAAAAAAGTAATTTTACTGATCCCTAGGATTTCATTATGACATTTTGTTGTAGTAGCTTAAAACATTTACTTGAATTAATGTGCCTTAACACATCCATTTCAGTATGTGCATATGTTACAGTTTTAGTGCCTAAAACGCCTATTTGGTATATTTTAAAAATTGCCTTTTGTAATTTATATTACAACATTATGATGACTCAAACTGAATGATTCACATTCTTTCTTAGCTTTTTTATCTAAGCAGCTGTTTATTACCAATATTTTTTCAATTATTTCAAACATTCTGCTTGTGATATGCTGCTAATATGTTTATGACACGTATAACCATAACAGTGCCAGGATTCAGAGATATTGTGATGACCAGCAGAGAGGTTACTTGAATGACAGGAAACTGACAATTACAACTGGCTTAATAAAATTGTTAATTGGAACATTGCACAGTGTAGCTAATCATATATTAAGATCATTGTGTTAGTTCCACTCAATCACACAATGATCTTAATATAACTGGCTTATTTTATTATGTGTTAGACAGAAATACTTATAGCTGCAAAAGCTATCTATATTGGAATTTCTGCAAATGTAGATGAATAATGTCTGCAAAAATAGAAATATCTACAGAAAGTATTATGATAATGTTTATACACAAATGACTCCCAGAATTTCCATGGATGAAAACATTTCCCTATTATCTAACCCTGTGCACTTTTTAAATACTTCACCCTTGTAGCAGCAACAATAGAATTTCTATCCATTAAAAATTGTGCTAATCATCACATAATATGTTCTTGCTTCATAATGCTTACATCATCATTTGCATGATTTGGATTCTGCTTTTGCAAACCACAGATTTGTATATAATGAACCAAAAAAATTGTTAGTTTTTTCGTGTTGCTCAAATTTCAAGCACTGACAATTGAATGCACCACAAATAAAATTCAACCTATAGATATTACTAGCATTTCTGAGATAATACAAATTTTTGAAGATGGCTAATATTCGTATGACACTACTAGCTCTAAACAAAGCTTCCAATACAATAACATGTGACATTCTGATCTTTAAATTTTAGTATTATGACGTTAATGGAATTGAATTTAACAAAACTTTATCTTCATAACAGATGACAAAGATGTGTATAGGTAATTTAAAAATTATCTCTCAAGTACTTCAACACTGTCCTTAGACCCTTCCCTTTTTAAATATATGTTGATGATTTGCCTAGTAATGAAAGCATAATATGTCCTAATGACACTAATATCTTCTTGTAAGGGCTTCAATGTTCTACAAATTAAAAATGACATAATTGCTGAAGTTAGCAACTGGTTATCAAAACAATAAATTCATACAAAATCACAGTAAACAGAAATGATTTATTCCATTTAAAAAAACTTATCTGATAGAATTATCACACTCAAATCTGTTGAGCTATTAGGTTATCTATTTAATGAAAAACTTAATTGAAATGCACATTCTGAGCATCTATGAAGTAAATTATCCAGAATTATCTTCATAATTAAAAATTATGTTAGTGAAAAGCAAATTCTCTTTCCTAAAATTTTTCTTCACACACAAATTGCTACATGGTGTTCTAATGTGGGATACTACTGTAGCCAAAAGGATATTTGTGTGGCAAAAGAAGGTTATTAGATGTATTAATGCATTGAACTTCAAACATGCAGATCAACTTTTGAGCATGTAAAAATAAGGTTTTTTCCTCCATATATGTTTATCACTGTCTATTTTACATAAAGGATAATTTAGAACTGTTTAGCTCAGATAATTTGATACATAGTAATTATATAAGATATATAAATGACCTGGATGTTCCAAGCACAAGATTGTGTAGATCACATTATAGTTATAAACACATAAGTGTATAACTCTATAATAAACTTTCATCATATATTAGAAATATAACACTAAAGTTATTCCTAATTAGCTAGTGAGTCAAATGAATACTCTTATGCTCCACTTACCATTGAATTATACAAAATATGTTTCACAGGCTTTTGCCCACATCATCAGCTGTGAGTTGACTGCCGGATTCATTATTGGTTGGATGGACTTGGTGTAGCTATCGTGGACATTTTATGAACTTTTGGATTAATCTGTCTTCTGTTGGGATCTCTAATTTCATAACCTTAACTTCATATTTTTTTTTATAATTTTTTTTCCCCACAGTCCCAGTTTCAAGGGTCTATCTACCAATTTCAATAATTTGACTTCCATTTATATATCATGTTTATCTCCCCAAAAATAAAATATGCCACCTTTGATTTATCTATCTGATTGTACCTGATGTTTCTCCAGCGTTCCTTTAGCCTAATTCTAATGATTCTTTTTGTTTTGCCAATATAGTAAATTAATTGCTTTGCAGTATTAGTTCCAACACAAAAGTAATTTTAAATTTAATAAATAATAATTTTTCAAAAGTGGCTTATTTAAAAGCTATGTACAGTAATGATTATTTTCATGAATATTTAAGCAGTATATAATTTCACATAAAATTCAATGCTAATAGCTTCAAGAATTGTCTCTTTGGGTCTCTTAAAGATGCTTATAGTGGAATTTTGAAAATGACAACAGCATAACTAATGCAGTGAGGAAGTGGCTATTAGTGCAGGTCAAGAGCTGATACAGGTAAGAAATATGCATTTATTCCACGCAAATGTATGGCTGTACAGATTGAAGAAGACTATGTAGAAAAATAATATGCATAAAAAAACATTCATTTATATTGTCACTAAAGATCAACCCTTTTGAATAAAGATATTCTGAGAAAAAAAAATTATTCTGAAGCAATACTTTTTAAATGACTTTCATATCATCCAGTGAATAACATGTTAAAGGAAGCATTGGGAGGTCAGCAATTCAACAATGATAAAGGTTATTTTTTTATTTCTTTTAATTAAGAGTGCTCTTTAACATCTCAGGTCATCAGCGTCTCATTCAATTCCAGGCATGAATTGGCTGACAAATTTTGCTCAGAGGCCTCTCTTTCAGACTTGAGGTTCTTTTTCGTGCCGTAAATGTACGACACAGGACCCATGGCTTTACTTCCTTTCCAAAGGAAGCCATACTTAGGATTTTTACGCCCGAAAAAATCCATCGATCCTGGCCTGGTTTGAACCCGCAACCTTTGGTTTAGAAGGCAAGTATAGTTACCACTACACCACCAGGATCGACTATGATAAAGGTGTGGAAGCATTTGCATGCAACCGGATGAAAATCCAATCCATTTCTTTTATAATGGGATTAAGAAGCTCCTTATTGCTGGGAAAAATGTGTTTGTAAGTTGGGTAACTGTAGGAAAATAATGTGTATCTTCTTATTTAATTTAGTTTCAATCAGTTACAAAAAATAAATTCTCTTTTATATATGATTCATCCTCATATTTTTATATTTCCCCATCATTCCTTCTCAAGAGCTTTTAGTTAAGCATATCACTCTATACCCAGCAGTGAATTTATCAGTCCTTTTTAGTTATAGTCAGAATTCTTCTACAATTTTGTATAATACAGAGGCAAATAAGAAAGTAAGTTCCCAACTGTCGTTTTACCCTCCAGGAGAGCAAGAAGATACTGCTTAATTTTAATACCATTCTTTCATTTTTAATGTAATCACTAATATATATAAAACTCATAAATGTACATTCAGCTTTTCTGCACAATTAGCATTCTCTTTTGATGAGGGAGTTCATTTTATTCTTGATACAGTTGCCTCTTATAAAACACCTTTCCTTACATGGTTTTCCAGTTTCTCAAACAGATTAAGCCCAAAGGCACAAAATCTAAAGTGACTATACAACATGCAGAGAGCTGCACATTTTAGTTTCAGAATGATTAGTTAGAAGTGTTTACTTTCCATCATATATTCAATTTTAAATCTTTCCTATTAGGTTAGAGTTCTCTGTCTCATTATTACCACAGATTAAAAAATTATAATTACTTTGTAAATTCATCCTAATAACTTAGATGGAATTCACACAAAGAAAGTTTCTCTATCTCAGATTTCTGTTACAATTTGGCTACTGACAAAAGCAATCCAATGTTCCCCTACCATAATGATTATACCGGCCATTATTACTATTATTTGTTTATTTTGTTTCAACGAATACCTGTAAAATATATACATATATTTTTTTTACCATATATTTACATTTTTAAGCTGAATAATAATGTTATTTCAATTAACAGTAACTATAACATGGAGTAGTTCAGATCTAAAAATATTTTAACACTATTTTAATAAACTAGAAAAGGAATGCAACCTGTAAATAAAATGACAGAGCTGAAAAAGCAAGAAAAATATGACAAATAAAAAAAAAAAAAAAAAAAAAAAAAAAAAAAAAAAAATCCAGGTAAAAATTGATAACTGAATTAAAAAGCTAAACTCTTAAAACTACTAAAAACAGATTTAGAATAGAATGTTTCAATGTAAATTAACAATTCCTTACCCTAATTGTACAAAAACGTTGATCCAGTTAAAGGTAAGATTAGGAATTTGAGCAGCAAAGCCAACATAGGGTAGAAAATTTGCACCATAGTCTGAATGTATTCCTGTATAATTTTTACTTAATTTGTAGTCCACAAAGTACTGAAACAAAAACAGTAAATTTGAAGAATATTAAATGTTTCTGAATCTTGTTAGTAAAAAAATACTAAACATTCTTTACTGTTTATGCCAAATCATCTAATAAAAAAAAACCACAGTATTCATTACATCAAAACAGAGTGGCTGCAGCAAAATTCTTAAGAAAAGAGAATTTAACTAAATTGGTGTTTTGAAAAATTAATGTGAAAAATTGTTTCTAAATATTTTAGTTTTCACAATTTTATAAATAAAAAGATTTTTATAAATGTTATATGCATATATATATTATGCCTTATACTATAAAATATCAGAATACACTAAATAAGCAGCAAAAGGGTATTGTAGTACACATTTTCCTCTTATGACAAAAGCAATATTTCATATAAAATCATCATCAATAAAATTTCTAATACATGCAGAAGCACACCCTTACTGTTCATCCTTTCTTTACAGGATGTCTACAGAATTTGATGAATAATACACAGCCTTCATTTGGACACACAGCTGGCTTAACAGGGTATTAGCCTGCTCTGTTTCTAACCAGTTCTGTTCCACCTCCACTTGCTGCTTCTCCATGAGCCAGTTAATCTGAACTACTACTACATAAATACTAATAATCAGTTGACCAAAGTCTTTGGCTGTACAGGAGTTGAACATTGTGAGGTCACATGTTTTAGCACTATAATGCTATTTTAATGTACTTGCTGTGTTCTTATAGAGGAAAAACTTGATATCAGAGAAAAGTTAGAACAAAGTTCAAAGAAATTTCTGAGAAGACTTGCACAGGGATCAGGAATTTCGCAAACCTCGGCTTAGAATGCAATTAAACTTTTAAAATTGAATCCCTGTAAGATAATCTGAGTAGAGTTCATTTCTGCAATTGGATGTTGGTTAATATTAGTGTTCGCTCTAATAACCCAAGTTTAATTTTTTTCATAGAGGAAGCACAGTTGTATTTACATGGCCATGTAGCTACACAAAACAATAGATATTGGAGTGCAGAAAAACCAGATCTTGAATATGAAACCATTGTATGACCAAAAAATTTGTCTTAGTTAGTTAATTCTCGGAGCATTCAGTGAGTTCGTGGAGTAGTCACAGAGACCTACGAACATTGAACTTGTCATATACAATTACCATAGTAGCTTTCAATCTGTATTTACAAAAATTTGTCTGCATCTGCATAAATAATTACAATAAAAATAAAAAAGAACACTTAGAATAACTCAACCAAACAACAAAAACAGACAAGTCACTTAATCATACAAATTTTATTATATACATGTTTACATACATTGATATGTTATGCAGTATAATATTGTCACTCATATATTTCTTTACAGAATAATAGGCCTTTTTACATAGGTATTTCTAAGAGCAGATTTAAAGGAATTGGCATTGTTTATTAAGGCTTTCAGGTTAGAGGGAAGAGCATTGTATACTAAAATGCACTCATAATAAATGCCTTTTTGATGGCATGAAAGTGCTGAAATTGGGCGATGTAGATTTGCTTTTTGTCTAGTATTCTTGTCAAGTATATTTTGATTTTGAACAAATTTTTGCTTATTTCTTATATAAAAGTTCATGAGAGATAAAATATATTCACAAGGAAGAGTTAAAATTTCAAATTTCCTAAAGAGGTTTTTGCATGAATGTCTGCTATGTGTAGCAGCGATTATTCACATGACTTTTTTCTGTAACAGGAAGACACGTTCACTTTAAATTGAATTTCTTCAAAATATTAGACCGTACTTCATTATTGAGTTGAAATAAGCATAATAAACTACTTTTAAAGTCTTAATTGACTCCAACATTACTAATGCATGTATTGCATAGCATGCACTGCTTAGTTTAGGTGTAATAAGATCAATGTGATCTTTCCAATTCAGATGTTTATCAATTATTAAACCAAGGAATTTAATATATTTGGTTTGTGAAAGTACAGTTATAATATCCTATCTGTAATTGTGGAGAATTACAGAATTTGGTGTGCTTTGGATGCATACAGAAATCTATGCACTTGAATTTAAGGGGCTATGAATATCCGACTCTGCTGGCAAACAGCATGCTTACAGGTGCCAAGCAAATCCCCATTAAGCTGGCCATGCATTCAAATGTATATTCAAAGGATTTAAAGTATAATCACAGAATCTTTATAGTTAACATTTCATTTGAGGATTTGATAGCATAAATAATATATTCTAAGGATGTAAAAATATATTCATAGAATCTTTATAGTTATCACTTCTACGGAGAAAAGTGTTGTTCTAAGCTCCTTAAAGGCAGGTATAAAAAAGAAACCCACATGACCTCATATTATAATTCTATCATTTGCTTTAGCTAAAGTTTTAGAGAAAGCCTTTATAAACAAGCCACCACATATCACTAACAAACAGATTATCATAAAAAAAAATTGTTTTTAAAATGATGCCCCACAAATAATATCCCAAAAATTATAAATGGCATTATTAATATGCTGAATCATGAAGAGCAAGCTACATGTATATTCCTAGATTTAATAAGGATTTCAGACTGCAGGGCACAATTTATGCTAATCTTGAGAATTATGAAACCACAGGTATAGCTGGAAATTGATAAAAGTCATAATTGTCAAATAGAGTACAAGGTACAATAATAATTAATACTATAAACAGGGAGGATATAACAATAGCTTATACATCATCACAAATAAAATGAGGGGTACCACAGGAAGGTGTATAGCTGCTGCATATTAATGGTGGGGTACCACAGGAGAGTGTATAGCTGCTGCATGTTAATGATAATATAACAATCTCAGCCAAGGATATTGATATAGCATATATGCAAATGACGCCACTATGCTCATAATGACTGAAATAATCTTCTGAGTAAAAATGCTCACAGATATTTTATATAGCTATGAAACTAATAATTCAGTTCCAAACATTACTGTAATTAACTACAATATAAGCCCAATAACGTGCCCATTATTTCACAAATTCTTATCTAATATGAAGAAAAATGTTTTCCCCCGAATAAAAATATTTTAGTGGATTTTTTTCTTTTGAAAAGTCAAATATCGCAGCTTGCAAAACATATTTCTGCAGTACAATAGTTAGGTACATCACAATGCTCAATAGAATTCTTTTGTTTCCGGTTGTAAATCAGTATTTATTTATTAAATCCATGAATCTTAGAAGATGTGTGATAAGAATAAACTTTAAGGGATTTCATAGAATGGGACAGAATAATGGAACATAAACCATACCCAACACATGTTCGAAACAACTGTCTTAAATGTTGCCTAAATGTGTCTTTTAACCCATATTAACATCCAAAGTGTTAAATTTTGAGTATGATAATCAGAGCCTGGAAGTTAGGTAAAATTACTTTTCTATCCGGGTGGATATATTTAAGAATCAGATAGAAATAAACATGTTTCCAAACATTTGCAGTCAGCAGAGTCAGTTTTTATTTCGCCTTTTTTGGTTTCTGTTGCCTATTTTACAGTTTAAAACTTTTTTTTTACCTGTTTTGGTTCATTATGTATTTTTTCTGCAATGATTTACACATTTTAAAAGGCACATATAGAATTTCAATATACCAAACTGAAAAAAGTTATAAAAATGAAATGGCATGTTCACTTCACAAAAATATCTATTGAAAATTTGTTATACATTTATTTCTTTTCAAGCAGTCACAAACTTTCTCCTGAACCCATTCACCTAAGCTCTTTAAATAGCAAAATCTTCATTAGTGAAATGAATGCACGGTAATCTCAGGCATATGAATACCAGGAAATAGAGAGAATGAGGGAAGTACTATAGTTTTTAAAAGTTCTAGCAAACGACCTTATATTGAACTGCACAAGACAATTCTAGGAAAATTGTGGTGGCAGCAACTTCTCAGCTGCATAAATGTAACAAACAATTGCAAGTGAGAAAGATGACAGCAGTACAGCTGTGCAATAAACTGTTCCTACAATGTATTCAGTATGGAAGTAAGAAAGATTCTAACCTGATGCCACTAAAATGCGTAAACAGAAAATGAACTTTACCAGCAACTACTGCGCATCTTTTGCTCAAACTATTCAAAACTACTTTACTTGCCTTGATCAACATTTCCTGATGTCCTGAAAAGTGAATGTTCTGTTGTATGAATGAATGAATTTAATTCATTAATTTTATTTCAACAAAAGATATTACAATTAAATTTACATTTTTCAACCCTACCTTTGTAACTTCAATACTTCATAATTTATATAAAAAATTATACATTTTCAATAAATTGTTATTTAGATTTGCTAATTTAACTGATTACTGACCTCTTGTCTTCGGCTCATAAGTAGTTTCCTACTGGAATATCCTGAAGACTTGAATTGAACTATTCTATTAAAATTGAAGTTTATTACAAATTTTGCATGTAATAAACAAAAATATCACCATAATTGTATAAGTATGAAGTTAGCTTTCATCAATATAAACAACATGTAAACAAAATTAATATTTTTTTTGTTTTGTTCTTGCAATTTCTAATTTGCATGCAAATAAAGTAAAGTATTTTAACATAGAAATAAAACCATTTCACAAAAAGCGAACATATTAAAATCAAAGAACACAATTTTCCTTTCCGTGTTGTCTGTATATGTAACTTACTACTGTTAATAAACTTTTAAAATTCCCACTTGCTCGCTCTACTTTATGGAGTTGCATTCCTTCCATAACCCTTAACCCCAGGTTAAGTAATGGAGTTCTATGTTCACTCCTAAACAGGGCAATTGTCAACATTGTTGTTTCCATTTATCTTACCCACCTTTCATAACCATTTTTGTCTCACCTTGCCAACGTTGTTCTGTTGTAACTGATATGAGTTCTTCTGAAATAGCTTGTTTCAAATATGCTCCAATCACTTCAGTGGAATTAAAATGTTCTTTTTCTATAATGAAAAATGATCTCTTTGATAAGTGACTGACTATGACAGTTGATACCTTGAAAAAAACCTCTTGTAGTTGCTTGTAATGAAGAAAAGTAAGCTTAAGGACTTTAATTATGTGATAAAGAAATTATTAAGTGTCATAAATACCTATTTACCTATTTTTATTAATAATTAGTGATATTACTACGTTTTTATTTTAATAAATGCCTATTTTCAGTATTTTAAGTGTCTTTTTGTCTACCAATTTTAACCAAAATAAATGTCTGAACTTCTGGGCTGTGATAATAATCATGAAGTGATGTCACAGAAAGAGAAAGTATATTCAGTCAGAAATTAACACAACATTTATTGTGTGCATTCATGGATGAAGAGGGAAAGTGAATCACAGTGTTCATCTACTCCATCTTACTTATACAAGGTGCATTCAATTTATAACACCTGCGATTTTTTTTCTCAGGACTGGAAACAGATAGAAACATGCAGTTCATTTTAAAATACATGGGCACTTGTCAATGCTCGACATAGAGGCAACCCCTGTATGGCACACAGAATTCTAGCAGCAGTGGCAAGAATGAGGACTGTTTTTGATACTTCAAAAATGGTGACGTTTTCATTACAAGAACAGCATGTAATCATCCATTTTCTCCATTTGATTGGTTTGAAACTGACTGAAATTCATCACCAGTTTAGTGAGACATGGATGACGTTTTCAATCCTTAAACAAAGTGCCAGTTTGCTCAATGGAAACACTCCAGATTCACTGCCATCAAAAAAATTTTGGGTAAGCGCCAGTGCAGAAAGAATTATGGTGACTACGTTCTAGGATAGGGATGGAGTAATCCTTACTCACTGTATTCCAAAGGGCACTACATGACAGGTGCATGCTATGAAGATGTTTTGAAGAAGTTCCTTCCAGTATTGCATGAAAAATGGCCAGAAAAGGCTGTACAAGTGCTCTTTCACCAAGACAATGCCCCAGCGCATCTGGTGAATGTGACACAGCAGTTTCTTTATCAAAACAACTTTGAAGTGATTCCTCATGCTTGCTTCTCTTGACCTGGCTCCTAGAGACTCTTGACTGTTTCCAACGATAAAAGACACTCTCTGCGGTCACACCTTCACTAATGGTGCTGCTATTGTATCATCGATTTTCCAGTGGTCAAAACAGACTCCTACAGAAGCATTTGCATGCCCATGGAATCATGGCATCAATGTTGTGAAAAATGTGTAAACTGCAGGCAGATTATGTTGAGAAGTAACAATTCATGGTTTTCTTGTTATTAGTTAGTGAGAAAAAAAAAACAGAGGTGTTATAACTAGAATGCATCTTGTATAAAATAGAATGCAGAGAAGAAATGCAGTGCTTTAGTCCACCAAACAAAATTTATGGACTTTCTGAGGCGAAGATTGCAGGCATTTTTATTTCCTCTTTTGCTATGTTAATTTTCTGAACTTCAAATGCCCTTTTCTCTGAAAGTACATAATCTAGGAGAATGGACCTTTGCACACATATAGACAAAGATGTTATTTGTAACTGTTTGATTTTGACCAACATATTTTTAAAATATTTTCATTACCTGAATAATCATTGAACTATTCATACTTTTATCTTAGAAAGTAAAGAATTCTGAAGGCATCTTATATCCAAAAATGTGCAAAATGTTCAGCAAACAGATGATTATATATATATAAAAATAAATTTTAGAAACAAAAAGTAATTAAACAAAATACAACTATGAGTCATTTAGAGTAGAAAAAAAGTTTAAAAAGTTCACTTACCATCTGGCAGCCAATAAGAAATTTCAAAAAACTTTTCAAGCAGTACAATATCATCTTAGCAATGCAAAATTGATATAGTATGAAAAATTTATTGAAATTAAACAAAACAGATTCCAGGACCAAAGAGAAAAAATCTGCAATTTACCAGATTAATTATCAGGATTGTGAAAAAACCTGAATAGGAAACACAAAGAGAAATATAGGCATTAGATTGAAGGAACATTGGCAAAACATGTTACAAACAAATAGAAAAATCAGCTGTGGCAGCACATTTTAGGAATGAAAATCATGAGATAGAAAAGTCATGAAGTTATTAAAAACGGTTCAGAGGGCATTGCATGGTTAAGAGCAGGCATGTGGAGATTAAAAGGAATAAGAAAATGGTTTCCTCAGAATCAGTGTCTAATATGGGGGGGGGGGGGGGAGGAAGATATGGAACATATAGTGTGAAGAAGTTTATAAACGAGAAATGGTTTAATTAGATAGAAAAATAGCCTTAATGAAAATCTTTAGTAAAGATAGCAAGAATGTAGGAGAATTCCTAAGCAAAGTTAAAAATAAATGGAATTGGGTACTAAGAAGGGAAGTAAATCTAATAATTTAAAGGGTTGCATTTGATTATTCACATTAGAATGTAGATAAAGGTGATTATGGTTGGGAGTGGGTTATAATTTTATTAAATTTGAAATGTAGCATTTAGTATGCATTTGAGAAATAAAGTCATTATTAGTTTGTATAGGCTGTAGCTAGTAGCTATAATGGTATAGGTAGAGCAATGAAAAAATTTTATTTAGGACCTTGGATTGGGTCGGAGCCTGGTCCCCTAGAATTCCAGTAGGCTGCTGCTGATGAACCGCAGACTGGGGACTGATGCTATCATGGGGTGGAAATTTTGTATTGTTCATTATATTAGAATTTGGATAAAGGTGATAGAATAAAGCTAATTATTGTATTTATATTTTTCTAATTGTGAGGGGGCATATTCTAAAATGGCTTGGGCCAGATAGGTGGAGCCCCCCCCCCCCCCAGGTAGTTTGTATTTGTATTTTTTGTATTTGTTCTTAGCATGTCAATAAATTTCAATTTTAAAAACAGTTCAAAAACCAAAAGAATTAAACATATGGGAAGAGATTTAGATAAAAAAAATGAGCAAAACTTAGTGAATTTCAACATCCCTGAAGAGAAAGCTATTTATTCAAGTTTCAAATTCCAACATTCTAGAAGCAGAAAGCTATTTATTCAAGTTTACCACAAGACCATCTGAGGCAATTTGGATATCTACCAACCCAACTTCAAATGATCCAACAATAGTTTAACAGCTGAGGATGTGGACGAGGGTCCATGAAACATATCCTGAGTAATTCTCCAATAAATGAAGCCATAACTCTAAATAGTTTGACTCAGAAGAGAATGTAAATGAATATTTATTAAAAGGTGCAATAAAATCAAATAATGGTAAGTAAAATGAGTCAAACTTCCATATATGCCAGCCACTTTTTAAACCTACTTAAAATAACAGATAGTGGGATAAATATATTACAGCAGATGTGATAACAGGAGAGTGAGAGGACACATTATTAGAGCATGATGTGAACACTAAATAAGTCTGTGATCCCATGCACTGGCCCTTAGATTTAGATGGTGCATTTTTAATATAGCATAATTTCACACTGACATGTTCATGTGTTATGTCTCCCACTTCTCACAAGGGAGTTCTATGCATCACTTTCAGCAGTTCCTCCTTTATTTTTCAGAGTTGCCAACCATTATATAATTTTACCATTACCACCAAATAGAAGGCAAGTGGAGACAGACTACCATTAAGTAAGTTAATACCACTTGTTAACATAACCCTAACCTAGGGGTTACATTTTAAGATAGTTATGAACCGCATACAACCACAATTAAAATTTAATCCTTAGGTTAGGTTTAAGTTTCACAAGGATACTTACAATAATAAATATGTACTTATATTAGCTTAGGTGTTCACCTAAATTTAACAAATTTGCCGTAATTCAGTTTTATCCCTTATCCCTGCTTCTGAGTGCTGCTATCTATAGCATTTTATCGCATAATCCAAAAGCATATACTGAATATTCATATATCTCTCATGGGCTGTGTTGTTCGGCAACATTTAAATTTCAGTAAACACAACTAGTTTTCCATTCATTTAAGGACTTTCGAAAAATAAGTAATTTTTTAAAAGTTCTGTTGGAACTCACACTGAAGTTTTTTAAATGTAAATTCAAACTATCTCGTCTAACACACTCTTATGCTCCACTTTCTTTTAAATACAGAGGGACCAGTTTCGAAGAGACATCCTCTCCATCTTCAACCAACTTGACAACTGGTAAGAGAAACTAACATCTATGAGGACCTGTGGCTTCGCCCTGGTGGTGTTTTTTTTATAAACTGGAAATTTGTATTATATTCTCCTGTAATGTCCAAATTCATAAGATGAGCCCAATGTTTATGAATGTAAATCTTCTCCCATGTGTCCAATTCTGTATGTCCATGTGCTTCTTTAAGTAACTTTATTTCTCTTTTTATGTCGTGATTTTCTTTCCAAAAATGGTGTGCCACTGTTGACCTATCAATCTATTTGTACTTAATGTTTCTGAGATATTCCTTTAACAGTGTTCCTATGTTCCTTTTAGTTTTACCAACATATATCTTATCACATTGTTTACATGTTATTTTGTAGATGCTGGACTTTTTCTCCCGTGGAATACAAGTGTTGCCCACTAAAGCATTTTCAGAGTGTATCTGTTAACAGGTGCCAATTTAATATTAATATCTTTAATAATTTGGCCATGTCAAATTTGATCCATTGAAAGAATGCACAAAAACAGTGAATGAAGTTATACAGACTGCACTACAATATCAGACATAACGAAACAATCCTAATATTGCCAGAATATATGGGTTACCTAAAATCCATAAACCGGGGAAGGGCATGACACCATCATTAATAATATAAATATGCCTACATATTTTCTAGCAAAATGGCTTACAGACAGATTTACAGCTGTACCAAGGTTTCAAAGTGAAAGCATAAAAAACTCGTTTCAGTTAATAGAAAAAATAAAAGATTTTAAAGTTCTACCCTCCGATGTTTTAGTGTCTTTTGACATACTATCTTTGTTCCCAAGTATTCCAACTAACAAGCTTTTATCATTTTTGAACAATTGGTTAAAGGAGATTGGAATTAATGAAACTCACAGGAAAGAATACATCCACCTTACTAACATTTGTATAAACCAGTCCTATTTTAATTTTGCAGGAGAATTCTATGTACAGAAAACAGGACTCACAATGGGAAATCCTGTCCCCCTTTCTGGCAGATTTATTCATGAGTATTTTCTCTAGATTCCAGATCAAATTAGATCAGTAAACAATTTAATGCAGGTCATTAGAAAAAACTCAGCTCAAACACCACCTTAATTTATGGCTACTCCATAAACAAGTGTCAGTTACGCAGGAACAAATTAACAACACTTCAACAAACCCAACTTGGAGGACTTCCTCTGTCATTTGGTGTATGCAAAATAATACATGAATTACAGGTCAGAATTATACTCATTTGAAGTTAGGCAACTATTTTGAAAGACCCCATAACAGACTTAGGGCTATTGAAATTACTTTCTTTTGCCTAGCTTAATATTTAAACCTTTGGGCTGTTCAGTCATTTGGGCTGTTACAGGCTTCTATTTACATAAGATAATACATTCTTAATTATGAATACAATTCTATAAAAATTTCTCCAGAAAGAAGCTTTCCGAAATTCCCATACACAATCATATGTAGAACTATGCTGTAATAGAATAACAAAAATTTCAATACGCCAAATGTAAATAGAACTCTTACTTACTGATTTTGCTGTTATGAACATATTCCAAGGCATTAAAGTTCCAATTCCATGCAGTACCAATGTGAAGTACACAAGGTATAACCTGAAAGAAACCCAAATTAAAAACTAATTTATAACTATTATTATACCACATTTGAATCATTCAATGTTTGAATGGGCATACCTATCTGCAGGTGGGTTCATCTCCAGTACAGCTTGCTCCATAGTAACACCCTTAAAATTGAGCTCATCATTTGGCAGATTGGTTTCCTCCCAAGCTGGAGTGAGTCTAACAGGTTCCACTGTAGCACGTTCAAACAATGGTTGTTTCTCATAAAAATCTGTGTCTATACATGCACACACAAAAAAAGATTATTTCACTAAGTGTAACAGATGATGATCCATGGTTTTTTTTAAACAAAAAAGAATCTAGGTAAGTTATTATCTTGCTTAGGAAATAAAATTAAAATTCTATCATTTATTAATTCATTATTTTCTCTTCAGAAATGAGTATAATTTCTTCAGAATTATTACATGTAACTACTTTCTCTATAACTCTTGCATAACGTACTACGGCAATGCTCATAAAATTTATGAACATTCTAACACTGTGCAGCATTTTTTTGTCTTTTATAGATATGCATATAATTTTTTTTAATAATTTGAGACTATTAAAACTAAAAACGTGTTTCATTTAAAATTCTGTTATCAAATAAATGTCATTTTTTAATCTTTAAATAAATTAATTGAGGATGAATCAAATCTAAACCCAAATTTTAATTTTACTGCTTGGGAATTCTATGAAGTGAGACATGCCTTAGAAATGTTTTGCATTGGGGTTTCAAGAATGGAGAGAACAGTTTGCCTCACACAGCCATTTCATTTGTCAGTAGCATCATGTCCAAGCAGAAGTTACATTTAATTAAGATCATTCTATGATTTAATTATATGATTAGCTTCACTGTACAAGTTCCAACTAACATTTGTAGCTAAGAGTTACACTTTGTTGTACACACACAGTTATCATTTATGGCACAGGAGGGCATAAAACTCGCTGAAATTCTGCAAAGTTTGGGAAAGATATGCTATCTAAGACACAAGTGTATCAGTGGCACAAAAACTTAACGTGAAAACAAGATACTGTGGAAAACTACAGTAACCAATGTTAACCTTAGACGAGCATAATTGAAATAAACATTTGAGCTGTTCAGCACATTCAGTGTGATTGACGTTTGGCAATTTATGAAAATGCTTTTGAGGTTGGAATAAGTTATGAAAGTTGTAGAGGATCCCTCCTCATGCTACCAAGAACCCTCAGCTTTGTTCCTTCACATTGGCTTTTCATACCCTCAAAACCAACCCCTTATTCTGATTTCTATGTGGGACAGTTATGGACTGACCGTAACCATTAACCCCTAATCCTTGGAGGATGGAAATACATATAATGCTAATCTATGGCAGACTGTTCAATCCACATCCTAGTGGACCACTGGTAAAAGGACATGTGCAGATTTGACCAAAGTTATGGAGTTATTCATTCTATGATTTCATATGACTCAGATTACCAAAAAGTGTTGGCAAGGTGGATTCCTCAAATTCCCACTGAGGATCAAAAGACTGCAAAATGGGAAAGTGTGTCCAGGGTTTTTAGCTCAATACCAGCATCAAGGAGAAATGTTTCTGATTTGAATCATAGCCTATGATGAAATCTAGGTAAACTACTATACTCCCAAGTCAAAGTAAGTGAGCATGCAGTGAAGGAAATAAAGGGAATCTGCTACTGTCAAAACAAAAGCTTACCTGTAAGCTGGGAAGTTTCTCTTGATGGTTCTGGGACTCCCAAGGCATTTGGTTCATTGATTTTCTTCAAGAACATTAAAGTCATGCAATTACTGTCAACTTCTTCAAACATACAGCTGTAGTGACAAAGGAAAAACTTGAGGAAACCCATTAGACAGCATTAGAACACCCTCATTATAGTTCATTCTTGCGATTTAAGAAAAAGACATTATCAAGCGGTACTACTTTTAAAACAAATTCCATTTATCAGCAAAAGCAAGTACAGAGGCATTCAGTACAATGATGCAGCACTTTTTTTTTCTTTCAGTTCCTTAATTCTTTGGTTAAGAGTGTTATTTTTTAATATACTTTTCTTGCAAATCCCACCTAGGTGTCAGAACCTTTATGCTATTGGAGTACCAATCTGCATGTCTCTCTCTGTCATCTTTGTATTGCAGTTATGGACTATCTTGTCACTGTGAAATCTCCTCCCACAGATTGCATCTTTTAAGGAATGAAAATATAGAAATCAGAAAGTTCAAAATCTGAACTACAGGATGGGTGATAGACAGTCCATAAGTTTAGTATTCTTTCCTTCACTGCGCAGATTGTTGTTGCTTTGCATTGTCATGATTTTGGTTATATCTTCATGAGGACAAATGCACAGGAAGTGCTTCTTCAAATTCCAGAGAGTTTTGACATATTTTTTGGAGCTAACCATTTTATTATAAGATTATTCATTAATAAAAATAATCCCTCCAGGGTCCCATAAGAAAGGAGAGTATTGTCTTGAACTTCCCTTTTTTGTAATGACATCCCATGCATTATGTTTCGTCTCAGGCTTGAAGTGATATATCCTTGTTTCATATTTTGTTACGATGCTAGACAAAAAAATTTTCACCTTCAGCCTTGTTAATGAACAAAAAACTTTGAACAGATGGTGGTTCTCTGTTCTTCATAGGCAGTTTGACTTTGGGGGATCCATTTAGCACAAATCTTTAAATATTCTACCTGTTGAATATTTATGTTGATGCTGCTGACAGAGACATCAAGTTGTACAGGAGTTGGTTTGGTTGTTATTTGTTAATCATCCTGAATAAGAATATCAGCACAATCATCAATACAGGTGTACAGTCAATAGGAGTCTGGATGATCAGTGAAACTGCATTGACCTTCTTTTGATGATGGCAGCACAGATGGATTTTCAAAGAATTAACATGCTGGAATCGCTCTTTGGGAGCAGACACCACCAATTATGATGGGGAAATAATGACATGGCAATATATATAGCCTGCAGAAATTAATGAGTATTCCAACATATAAGTTCACCAAAAATAATTTTCTCTAACTCAAGGCTGCCATCCAAGCAGTTATGTCTTTAACATCATAAAGGAATCAACACAAATCAAAGACTGCTACAAAATAATAACACAACTACAAAAACTTCATAAGGCTACATATATACACATACACACAGTGGATTCCAGCACATAACAGGATTATGGCGAATGAGCTAGCTCTTATGCTTGCAATAAAAGGAGCACAATACATCAGAAGAGAGACAAGCACATTCTTTGTAACAGTAAAATACCCGATTACATCAACACTACACATCATTATAAACAGGAAATAGAAAAATTATGCAGAAGACAAGAAATGGAACTCCCTCCTTTCCAACTAACATAAAATCCCACAAAGACCACAAAAAACAGTGCAGCTGACTCATTAAAATCATGACTATTTAAGCAAGCCACTTATACAAACCAGGAAATCTATCTTCACCATCATACCTCCTTTGCAGAACTCAAGAAGAGATAAATGAAGATCACCCGAAGATCTATGGTGCATTATCTAAAGAGAATACTATAATACAGAAATATTGAAAGCTAAAACACTAACACAACACAACAACAGTTTGAGAATGCAAGAGAAAAATGTGATGGCATTATACCCAAAATTTTCTAGATTCAAAAACAAAATAAAGAACTTGAGAAACATTGACATCCTACTTTATGTTACTGGAGGGGGGGAGGGGATTGCATGCATAATGTTATCATGAAAGCATGTTACATTAGCACATATATGTAGCACTTAGATGCATATTACAATAGGTTTTTGTTTATTTAAGGACGCTCTTTAACATCTCAGGTCATCAGTGTATACTAAAATAGGGATTCAGACCATTATCTATTACTTACTTTTTCTGGTTCCTCTAGGTGTTGATCCATTTCTAGGTGCACATTCTTTCAAAAGGAACTGGTTATCTGCACTGGATGGACGTTTGACTGCAGTGTTATTGAAACTTGCATTCTGATTCATGTTGTCCAACTACAGCACTGTGAACATACAGAAACAATAAGTTTCAATATTTAACTTAATTTAATGACATCTGTAAGCACACAGCTCAGTATTTAACTTGATATGAGTAAATATTTCTTTAGCAGCATTGTAAATTCCTAGTCTATCAACGAAATCAAGATTTGGCCTATTCTTTTACGGTATTATTTTCTTGGGGAAGGAATAGTCTTCTATAGAGATTTTGACAAATATTTAATTATTTACATTCATTTGTTGCACACTTAATTCAGTTTCACTTAATAAAACAAATATGTTACTACTTAAGAAACAAAACAATGCAACTGGCATTTTCAGTATAAAAAAAAAAATACTATGTTAAAGTGCTGGGATCTTTGCATGAATAAATCAATGGAATTTTCAGTTAAAAAAAATCATATTGGCATTTTAGAATGATTGATGTTCGATTATTACTGTAAGTAGGCCATAGCTCGGTGACAGTACACATTACAAACGATAGTCACACAATAAACAACCTTCAACAGGGAGAAAAGAAGAAGAAAAGAAGAAAAGAAAGAAAGAAAAGGAAGGGAGGAAAGGAAAGAAAAAAAGGGAATGGGGAAAAGGGGGGGGGGAAATTACCTCATTGACTTTTTTTTAAAGATCCTCATGGAATGATTGCCTCTTAAGTACCCTGCAGGTATTTCTTCCCAGTCACTTATCATTTTATTTAAAAATGATTCTTCCATTCTTTGATGCCTAATTTTTATTTTACAGGAATGGTTGTTTGTTAAGTTTTTCTGATACATGAGGTTTTTCCAAGCTACATGCCCTGCATATGCCTTGTACAATAACATTAGCCTAACTTTTCTATGCCTTCTTTGAAGTGATCACATCCGAATGCTTTTATTCTTTTTTCACTATTTTCATATCAACTTTTAACAACTTTGCCTGCTCTACAATGAATGTCTTCCAATGCATATATTTGACTATTCTATAGGGATCCCAGCTCACCACTCCGTATTCAATGTTAAGTGTGCTATTTCCTTCAACTTCAGGCTTGCTCGCTTTCTTCAATTTTTTCATAGTGAAATGCAATCCCAATTCCTCATTTTCACATATGTGCTACATGTGACTAGTGTGAAAGAACAATTTCTATATATTAAGTATATATTTAGTAGTTAAACTAGAATCCTGGCTCGTAAGTACTCATAGGATTACAGTCGACTCTTAAGGAATAAATCTCTCATAGTACAGAAACCTTAGGGAGGTCTCACAAGTATTAGAATCAAAGAAAAAGGTTCATGATTCTATACTTGGAGAACATGGTGGCTCAGATGGTTAGAGTGTCGGCCCAAAAGGTTGAAGATCCATGGTATGAATCTTGGCCATGACCCAAATTTTTCAAGTTTGATTCTTCATTTCAAATGCAATTTCCTTGATGCTTTCACAGATATCTTATCAATCTGCGCCTCCCATGAGAGTTTAGAACTTAAGTAAACATCTAAATATGTACACCAATATTCCTATGGTATAATAAATCACGTATACAAGTCACACTATTTCCTTCCAAACTTCACCAAATGTTATTAATTTACTCTTATTGCCATTTATTTTTTTATTTTATGTCAAAGCCCCCTACAGATTTTATTTAGATCATTTAGTATAATTTCAATGTTTGATTTATCCCTTATTCTCTTATAAACAATGCAGGAATAAGTTTGGGCATATACCATTTTTATACATAATAAACAATAGAAGTCCTAGTACACTTTCCTAAGGTACTCCCAATGTTATTCTCTGAATCTCTGACATTTCTTGGCTTATAATTAATCTGTGGTCTAACACACTCTTATACTTCACTTCTTTTAAATATGGTGGGACCGGTTTAGAAGAGACATCCTCTCCATCTTCAACCAACTTGACGACTGGTATGAGAAACTAACATCTATGAGAATCTGTGGTGTTTTTTCTTTATAAACTTGAAATTGGTAATACATTCTCCTATAATTCGAAATTCATAAGATGATCCCTATGTTTATGAATGTAAATGTTCTCCCATGTGTCGAATTCTGTACGTCCATGTGTGTCATGATTATCTTTAAAAAAATGGTGTGCTACTGCTGACCTATCAATCTGTTTGTACTTAACGTTCTTGAGACGTTGCTTTGAGTTTTTCCAACGTATATCTTATCACATTCTTTATATGTATTTTTTGTAGATGGCTGACTTTTTCTTCCGTGGAATGCTATTTAAACTGTTGTCCACTAAAGCATTCTTCAGAGTGTATCTTTAACAGATGCCAATTTAATGTTAATATCTAAAATTTTTTTGGAATTTATTCATAGCTACTGGATGGTAGGTGAATTTTTTCAAAACCAGTCTATCTTTTTCAGTTAATAGTGTGTGGTATTCTTGATCAATTTCTTCTTTAGGAATCTATTAAGTTTTTTGTTTACTAAATTTTTGTTAAAATCATTTATAATGGCAATCTCCTGTATCTTCTCAAATTCTTTTTTGTACTCCTCTTTACTGATTGGTAAATTCACCAGTCTATATGTTAAGCTGTTGAAAATTGAGCGCTTGTGAGCTATGGGGTTAAACCCATTTGATTTTATATAGTTATCTGTGTGCATATCCTTTCTATAGATTCCAAATTCTAGATTTCCATGATTATTATTAATTTTTATATCTAAAAACAGCAACATTCCCTTAGTTTCTGTTTCCAGTGTGAAGGATATATTCCTGTCTTGTATATTTAAAAGCTTCAAAGCATCAACTAATTCTTTTTTTACTATACTAAAAATGTCATCAATGTATCTGTACCAGCATTTAAAATAATGTGGGAAGGCGGAAATTATGTGAGTTTCAAATATACTCATTAATAAATCTGCCAGGATGGGGGACAAAGGATTTCCCATTCCTGTGAGTCCTGTTTTCTGTTTATAGAACTCTCCTGCAAATGTAAAATATGACTGGTTTATACAAATGTTAGTAAGGTGGATGTATTCTTTCCCGTGAGTTTCATTAATTCCTATCTCCTTTAACCAATCATTCAAAAACAATAAAAGCTTGTCAGTTAGAATACTCGGGAACAAAGACACTACGTCGAAAGACACTAAAACATGAGAGGGCAAAACTTTAAAATCTTTTATTTTTTCTATTAACTGGAATGAATTTTTTTATGCTTCTACTTTGAAACCTTGGTACAGCTGTAAATCTGTCTGTTAGTCATTTTGCTAGAAAGTATGTAGGGGTATTTATATTATTAATGATGGGTCTCATGCCCTTCCCCAGTTTATGGATTTTAGGTAACCCATATATTCTGGCTATATTAGAATTGTTTTGTTTTAAACTACGTTTTTCTATGTCTGGTATTACAGTGCAAGTCTGTACACCTTCATTCACTGTTTTTGTGCATTCTTTCAATGGGTCAAATTTGACATGGGCATATTCTTTTTTGTTTAACAACTGTCACATTCTGTCAGTGCAATCTTTGTCCAATATTACTATTTTATTCCCTTTATCAGCCTTTTGTAAATAACTTCTTTTCCTTTGAGTGATGTAATAATATTACTGTAATTTTGAATTCTATTTGGTTTCATTTTATTAATCCTTTTAAGAGCACCCTCTGATTTTATCCTAATCTTTTCTTTCTCTTTATTAGTTAAACCTTCCATGGCAATTTCTAGATCCACTAATCTTCAACATTATTGGAGAAGTTTACACCAGTTTTAAAACCCACATTGAGCATCGATAACTCTTATTTATTAAAACTTACTTGTGATAAATTTACCACATTATTCTGTTTGTGTTGTTTTTTTTTTTACTAGTTTTCTGCCATTTTTTTTAATTTCGCAAATTTCTTTTTCAGAATATTTACTTTTTTCTTTACTATGCTTTTTATATGCTCTAGCACATTCACCGCCACGGGTGGCCGAGGTCTTTAAGTCGCGGAATCGTGAGCGGGAGGTCTGGGTTCGAAAACCGCCAAGATCGTCCTTCCTGACTGAGGTTTTTTTCAGGTTTTCCTCAGTCCTCATAAATGGCTAATGCCGGGGAGGTACCCTACATTTAGGCCTGGAACGATTCCTTCCTTAAAAATAAATCCTTTCCCAAAATATCATTTCATTTCATATATCATCAATGGCCATATCCTGTGGTGCCTCTGTAGCAAAAACGGGCGTTAAACACTATTTATTCATTAATTCTAGCACATTCCTTATTAAGTTGTCCCAAATGATATAACCTAACTTTTTGGTGACTCTCAAGTAAATGTCATATAATTTCAAATCTATATCGGCTAACTTTGCGTAATGTTTTGCATTTTCCATATGCATTACTTTATTTCAGCTGCTAATTGCTCCTTACTGTTATGGTTATATTTAACTATTTTCGTAACAAATTTTGAGCAGATGTGATATTTAAGACACAAATTTAAAAAATGTATGTCTGCAACTATCAATCTATTTTTTCCTTTAAGTTTTATGTAGTATTTAATGTCCTTCTTCAAATTATAAAAGTTGTGGTTAAAATCTCTCATGTGTACATCTTCCATTTTCTTATTTGGTAAACGAGTCAGTTTCTCCTAGTCTGTTCCTATGTGGCTTGAATACCTTCGTAATTCATTTACGAACTTTCGAAAAATAAGACATTTTTAAAAAATTCTGTTGGAACTCACACAGTGAAGCTTGTTAAATGTAAATTATAATTAATCTGTCGTCTAACACACTCTTATGCTTCACTTACTTTTAAATACGGTGGGACCTTCCTGGAAGATTTATTTATGAGTACATTTGAAACTCACATAATTTCCACCTTCCCACATTATTTTAAATGCTGATACAGATACATTGATGACATTTTAGTATAATGAAAAAAGAATTAGTTGAAGGAGCTTTGAAGCTGTTAAATATACAAGACAGGAATATATCTTTCACACTGGAAACAGAAACAAAAGGGAATATTGCCATTTTAGATATAAAAATTAATAAGAATCATGGAAATTTAGAATTTGGAATCTATAGAAAGGATTCTCATACAGATAACTATATAAAATCAAATGGGTTCAACCCCATAGCTCACAAGCACACAATTTTCAACAGCTTAACATATAGACTGGCAAATTTACTAATCAGTAAAGAGGAGTACAAAAAAGAATTTGAGAAAATACAGGAGATTGCTTTATAAATGGTTTTAACAAAAATTTAGTAAACAAAAACTTAATAGATTCCTAAAGAAGAAACTGATCAAGAATATCACCACACTATTGACTGAAAAAGAGACACCGGTTTTTAAAAAATTCACCTACCATCCAGAAGCTATGAATAAATTCTAAAATGTTTAAAGATATTAACATTAAATTGGCACTTATTAACAGATACACTTTGAAAAATGCTTTAGTGGACAACACTTTTAATAACATTCACAGGAGAAAGTCAGGCATCTACAAAATAACAAAGAATGTGATAGAATATATGTTGGTAAAACTAAAACGACATAGGAACATGGTTAAAGGGACATCTCAGGAACGTTAAGTACAAACAGATAGATAGGTAAGCATTGGCACACCATTTTTGGAAAGATAATCATGACATAAAAAGAGAAATAGTTACTTAAAATGCACACGGACGTACAGAATTGGACACATGGGAGATTTACATTCATAAACATAGGGATCATCTTATGAATTTCGACATTTTCAGAGAATGTATTACCAATTTCCAGTTCATAAAGAAAAAACACCACCAGGACGGAGCCACAAGTTCTCATAGATGTTAGTTTTTCATACCAGTCGTCAAGTTGGTTGAAGATGGAGAGGATGTCTCTTCGAAACTGGTCCCACCATATTTAAAAGTAAGTGAAGCATAAGAGTATGTTAGATGACAGATTAATTGTAATTTACATTTAACAAGCTTCATTGTGTGAGTTCCAACAGAATTTTTTAAAAATGTAAGAAGTTTTTTAACCACAATTCCAATCTTATATCTAAAGCTAGTCAATTCAGTGTGTGTATTAATATATCATAGTGCACTGAATCAAAAGCTTTGAGCACAAAAAAAGAATTAACTTTAGAATGCCTTTCAGAAGCACATATCATTCCATTTTTGCATGGAAACTTTCACACTTACAAAATATATTTTTTTCTTATACTTTACAGGGATATTATATGAATAAGATATAATGAACAAGCTACACTCTTTCTTAAGTACAATACAAATAATACTGGAACAAAGGTATGCTTTTTCACTCTTCAGGATGCTGGGAATTAGAGGACTTACCTATAATTGGAGCAAATCATATTTGAATAACTGGAAACAAATTGTTAACTAAACACAGAGAAATTAGAGAGGTAAAGAAGGATCAGTCAAGTCCACTAGCAGAAAATTATGAAGGTCCTCAAGGTTCTGTATTAGGCCCTACTCTTTTCTGCTATTCATTAACAACTTCACTATAGCTGATGATTCTGCAGTCTCTCCTCTTTGTTGATGACACAAACATTCTGGTAAGGGCAGTAAACAAAGAAAACTTCTTAAAATCAATTTACTTAGTTACAGACCAAATTTTTACCTATTTCAAAGAAAATAATCTCATAATAAATGTCAATAAGACAGTAGCAATGGGCATTCATACTAAAGAAAAATAAAGAATATATAGCTCCACAAATTAACTCCTATGGCAGATAAGTGGGGAAAGTACAATCCACCAAATTTCTTGGTCTATGGGTTTAAGGCAATTTAAAATGGGATACCCACATAAATCACATAGCCAAAAAACTCAGTACAGTATGTTACATGATAAGGATACTAGCAGGATGTACAAGAGCAGAGACTGTTAGAATGGCTTACTTTGCATATGTCCTTCTTTGTTGATGTATGGTATAATATTCTAGGGAGAATCAACTGCAAGTAAGGTATGTTTCATAATGGGGAAGAAGAAAAAAAAAGGGAGGGCATTCTTCTTCTTTGTATGTATATATTTGAAATAATAATTTTTATTCATCAATAATGCAGATTCACCCTTCACTAAGAATGAAGCAGTCTATCAATACTACGATACAAGACAAAATTCAAACCTCTATTTATATAAGCATATTGCAATCTGGCATAAAGATATACAATAATCTTCTGAACTACTGAAAGGAAATATAACAAGATAAAGTTTCAAACTTCATAAGTGAACTAAGTCCTAATAATGTGAGAATGACAATGTATTTCATCTAAGAACTTACCATATTATTATTATATACATCTAATTGTATTGTTTTTTTTACTTTTGATATTCTTATATAAATTAAGTATTTTATTAAGATGTGTCCAACATAGATTGTACTACTATGTACTAAAGCAATCAACTGGATCAATAAATTTAGAAATGCAATTTTGAATATTAAAATTCTCTTTGGCTAAACTCATGTGTAGTTTAATCAAACTTGTAACTGTGACTGCTATGAGATTCTTCACTTCAAATGCCTAGAGGTCCAATCTCATTCCACTTCTCAAACTTCACAACTATATACCTGGGCAAAATTTTACTGCCTATGATAAATTCCCAACCATGCCAAATGCTAGCACATTAATTTAATGGTAATTATTGCTTTCATTTTAAGCCACTCATGGTAATATTATTTAAAAATAATACTGAAAGGTGATTAAACATTGCAAGTTATATTATTAAAATTTTTACTCTGCTATTTAACTAGCCTTGCAATAAGTATTATCACAGATTTAAAAGAACATGTAAACCTTTTGATGAAAAAAATGACATGTCAATCGAAGAACTTTAGGGACACTCGTAAACGCTTTATTCACAAGTGCATTTAAGTGCATGCTGCAGTGGACAGATTCTACATGTTGATAGGAGAACACCGAGGATACTCGTGAAGGCTTTATTTCACAAGCACATAAGAGTGCACATTGCAGTGGGCACTTTGCCTGCATAGAATGGTCACAATCATAAGTAAATGGAAAGAGAATGTTATGGTAGAGTAGCGGTAGCTGAGTGGTTTAGAAGGCATTCCTCTTCTGCATAAGCTCCTGGGTTTAAACCCTTTCAACAATTTTTTTATTATTGGTTTATAATGTGTATGTGTCTTAATATCATATTGTATTTTAACGTATCATTTGAGTTTTATGACATTACCTATGCACACACAAAACTTTAATCATCAACTATGTATTCTTACGAATAACTAAATAAATAAATGAACAGAAAAAATTACCTTCTAAAGTGAAAACACATAGAAATAAATACAAATTGATATCATGAATAAACTCTCAGCATGTACAACAGCCCTTATTATTCAGGGCATAGCTGTCAAATTTCTACAGTAGTGTGGATCAGAGGCTACAACAACCTCAGATTTTTGAATTTGTGTCCATAAGCCATTATTTGTCCTTCTTGCATGTGCAGAATATTGCATTTAGATAGACAAATATTGAAGGAAATATTATAATATTTATTATATAATATACATATAATATGTTAACATTAAATTTAATGTGTATGGGAAACAATATTATGAAACTAATTTATCATAATATATTGGAAAAAAAAAAAATAAGTGCTTCATACTGAGGTGAACCTATGCTCTTAAGCACATCACTCCACACTTTTGCCACAGAGGTAACAACAAACATACCAGACAGCATCTTTAGTGAATGCCACATAACACAACTCCTGCAGTGGTCACACAGCCTTGCTGGTAACCTTGTGAACTGCACACTGTAACGAGTTAAAAGAGTTTTGCATTCAAGAGATGACTCATTTGTTTTGTCAAATGGTGTACCAAGGTTTTATTTGAGTCCAGCAGAAAGAATATATCACTTAAAGATAAATGATTATAGAGTGGGAATATTATAAAAACTGTGTATCTGTGATTGCCTTTTGTATGGCTGGATAATTGCTACCTATAATTTTGTAAACCTTAAAAACAGAACATAGACAGAATGCTTCTGTGCTGGACTGTATACCATTTTAATGAACATGGGACTTTTGTTGACATTTAAATTCCAGATATCAGTCTGTGAGGACTGGTGCAGCTGGTGATGACACATATTTTCAGCATAACTTATCTTGCAGCAATGGAGATAAATTAGTGTTCAAACAAGATCTTGGAACAGAGGTTTAATGGCGAGGTACTGGACATCTTTAACTACACAAACGAAGCAGCACAGAGAACTGAGGTGCAGATACTTCCTAGAACATTAAGCTAACAATAGGCACCATAAAATTCTTTTCACTGTTGAAAATATTCTACAATAAAGAAAACCAAATTGATCAAATGACAAAGTATATGCTTGGACTTCAAAGTAGCATACAAGATGGTCCTTAAAATCCAGATGTACCCCCTGCCTCAGTGATGGTTGGTTGGACAGTAGAGTAAAATATCATTCAGCTCCATTATTTCCAAAAGGAGATGAAGACAATAGTCAAAGTGTATAAAATGATTCTATGAAATATATGGGAAGATCTAACAACAATTTGTTTGCAAACTCCATTTACTTACGTAACATAAGCATTTGCTTCCATAATCAGCTGATGACAAACTCTGCTATTCGAATTGGTGGTTGGATCCCTAAGTGTTTCTGTAGCAGTCTCTGATGGTTCTAGTAGGAGCTGAACTCATCCATGGGCGGAACATCAAAATTCATTAAGGCTTTCTTATTTTGTAAAATGAAAATCTTTTGCCATGTGGATAGCTCCATTGGGCTGTGAAGCACTTTCAGTAGCTTCGCCTCTAGTTTAATTTAATGATTATTGGTCCAAATGCTACTGTTGATTTATCAACCTGCTTAAAACGAATATTCCTAAAGTGTTCTTTTCTCCAAATTTCTTATTGTTTTTCCCAATGTATCTCTGATCACAATCTGCCCATTTGATTTTATAAATTCCTGATTTCTATTCCTTTGGTATGGTGTCTTTTACATTGCAACCTAGTAAGTTATTGATATTATATTTGATCACTGTGGCTAACATTATGACAAATTGAATTTGTTCTGGTAAGTTGGATGGTATGTGAAACTTTTGAATTTATAACTTTCCTTGATGTTCTTCAGTGTGACCTCTCTTAGAGGTTATACAGTCTCTTATAGTGAACAAGTTGATTACATTAGCATCGGAAATATTACCATTCTTAAGTACCACCATGGGTGGCTGAGGTTGTTAAGGCAAGGTCTCATAAGCAGGAGGTCTGGAGTTCGAATCCCTCCAGGACGGCCCTCCCTGATTGAGGTTTTTTCCAGGTTTTCCTCAGTCCTCATAACTGTCAAATGCCAGGAAGGTACCTTAAACTTAGGCCTGGAGCGTTTCCTTCCTTAAAAAAAATCCTTCCCCAATACATAATTTCATGTATCACCAGTGTTCACCACCTGTGATGCCACAGTAGTAAAAGCGGGCATTTAACACCATTAAAAAAAAAAACCAATTTATTTGATAACACTTTGTTCTTGTCAGGGTAAGGATTTGAAACCAGGACCCTGGATTAGTAGTTGTAAAGGCTATCACTAGGCCATGAACGCAGTAAAAAAATTTTATCAGGTTATAGCAAGACTAAGTATTTATTCAGGGCTTAATTTAGTTTCTATACTAATTAAAAATGGTTTGATTTTATTTAACCTGTGTTTATATTGTTTTTGGTGAAAGTTATCAGTATTGAAAAAAATTGATTCCCTATCTATTATTCTTACTTACAAATTTTTTTTGTTTTACTATGCTATGTGTGTAGAGTGAGGAATTTGAGTTATGTGCTGCCTGATCATAGCTGCTACTGGGGAAGTGAAGACTCTGCAAGCAGAAAAAGGGAGATAAAACTGCTGTGCATAAAGTTAGTATTTCAATTTTTATAAATCATAAAATGAATACTGTATTTAAAACTGATTATATAAGCACTAACCTGTGTTATAAAGATGTTGAAAATTATACCCTGCAGTGGTAATACATTTCCAGCATCTGTGTAGGAAATTCCTATATTTTGTTTTAACTTTTCTTCAATAACAGCATCGCAGTTCGAAACAAGTTTGTCACTGAGAGTTTTTGTCTCTTATAAACTTTTCACAAGTTAGCAAACAGTTTCTCTATCTGGAACATGAATTCCAGGATATTTTCTTGGAAATGCTTTTCCACTTCTATGCAAAAATCCATTTTCACAAAGGTTATCAATAAGAAAACCTATTCTTTAAGACAATATTTATGTAGTGGTATTAACTACAAACAATGAACAATTACCACATAATTCATACACAATGAAAGAATCGAGTAACACACAAATGGGCAATCACTCACTGACAAAGCCTCCCTCAAACTAACCAAAAACTGCTATCTGCATATGCATTATATTCTCTGACAACTGGCTTTTTCCAGTATGCAACCACACTCTGCTAACCCCTAACTCAAATAACCTAACTGTGTGCATACATGCGCGCACAAGCAAGTGTGTGTGTGTGTGTGTGTCATTATGTTGAAACTTCAAACAACATCGAAGCAATACTACAGAGTTATGTGCAACCTTTCATCATTCTTATAAAACTGTGTTAAATTGTTTAAAGAGCAACATTACACAATAATTCTAATTATGCTGTTCAAAGTCAGCACATTAAATTTGCTTCACAGAGCTAGCCTATTGTTAATAATACTTCGCAGTGCAAAGAAATAAATGCTTTAATTTCTAAAGCCGATTAGAGCTTAATTATGTTACATTAGTGTTGCATTTATGAGTTTACAGAACAAGCAATGTCTCTTTAGTTCTTTGTAGTCCAATGTTGGTAATGCATAAATGATGCAAGTGTCACTTGTGTGGTCTCTCCAAGTGAAAGCCTACTCTCTGCAATTTACACTCTAACTCTGTTATTGTACATTTAGTTCATGCCTGTCTCCCTCTGCTCAAGTCTCATTAACCTTCAGTGACCTTAGTCATCAATTAAGCCTTTATAGGCAAAAGAATGTTATACTCTAGATGTTTTGTTTTTCCTACCAGTTGGATATTTAGCTTCTGTTGGAAGATAACTCCATTTCTCCAAAAGTGATTTTTCCCTCAATTATCTAGCTTCTTTATGTTCTAATAAGTAATGACAGATATTATCCTTATATCCTTACACTAAACATACATCTATATGGAATCTTCTGCTTATTCCTTCCAAACTGATAACTCCTCAGCCATGTAACTCCTTCTCTAAACATTTCACAATTTTTCTATCACATACATTTTTCATGCATATCTATATAATAATAAGGAATTTATTATAAAACAACTAAATATTCTTGCACTTCACAATATCTTTAATCCTTAGCTTCGTTATCTGCTGTTAAGTGTTCTCATTTATGTCAAAATTAATCACTTGAACTAATAGACACCTTCATGAATAATGTGCCTGCTTTATCATCAATCTACAACTATGTACATAAGGAACATTTCAATATTATCCAGCATAGATCCCTCCAAAATTTTTTCAGTGGGCTGAGCCCCCAATGTTTCCAACAGATGATGATAATATATATGCATTTAACTTTTAGTTTGAATGCATCAAATTTGATAAAAGATATAAAAAGTTTTGTAAGAAATTTGCCTAGAGGATGTTCCTTCTTTAGCAGTTACACGGCAATGATACACTAAAAATAATGTCATTCTGTCCAAGTAGATGGGGTTCATTTCATTGCAATTATGAGCAATTGATTCAGTTTCTTGATGAACTGTCAGAAGCAGACTCATAGGATGTAGGTTTTGAAGCCAAATGTAGGGTCTACTTCTACTCCATGTGTATGTTTTTTTTTTAATTTTATTTACAGCATGCCCCATCACACTGTAATATTACATGCTTTACAGACTAATTTAACAATGGTTTTTATAAACGTTTTATAATTTTTTTAAATGGTGAAGTGCATTGAATATAGTATTATAATATCTTAGATTATATTAACATAAATTCATAACAAAAATTATTTTTAATTTTACTATCCATTTCATTTAACTGTGATACCTCTATATTATCTTTAATGCATTGTCATATAATGAATCTATTAATGCTAATGTTAATTTTTATTTCTAATGTATAATTCTAATATCAAAAATTTATTCTTTTAATAAATTTCATAAATACTGAAGATGGTGACGGTTAAGTTGATCATTGCTCTTAGTAAAGACTCCACTGCTGATGCTAATACTTTGTATTAGTTGTTTTTTTTTCCCTATAAAGTTTTTCACAATGGTATATTAGGTGATCCACAGTTTGGTTTCCTCTGCTATAGGTGCATACCAAATTTTTTGTGAATTTAAATTTATTGCAGTACATGTGTGTGCATATGTGCACATACTCTGTCCCCCCCCCCCTACCAGATATTTTGATGCAGTTAATACTGTGCTACTGAAGAAAGCACTAAGTTTTCAGGAGGCATATTCTATGGTTCAGCACCCAGCTCCCTCTCACATATATGATCCATTTATGTCACATTTTGAGAAGAAATCATAAAGTGTTGAATCTCTTCACTAACAAGAACACAGTGAATAAGGCAAAGAGGCATTCCAAAAAAAGATTAGATTTCTTATAGTTTTGCTATACCTAAAGGATATGTACTGCCTAATGCTTTTATAAATAATTTATGCTTGTGTTCAAAGTCTTCCATCTAGATTTTAAAAGCATCTGTTATTTAAATGTTTAATGTCTTCAAACTACAGTTGAAACTGAACAATTGATCACACATGGGCATGATATTACAACTCAATTTTTTTAAAGATGACATTGATCCTGACAAGTTGACATTGCATTGCAATATTAAGGACATTTTGGAATCAAAGCTAAACAAGAACCTCCTAGATAACTTTTCCTCAGTTGTACAGTTTCTGAAAAGTGATGAAAGGAATATGCCCAATATTCTTCTGGAGTTAATCAAATTTGAATGAATGGTTTTAGCTGTTACTGTGTCAACTTCTACAGCTAAAAGATTATTCTAGAGTTTTAGAAGATTGAAGAACCACTTAAGATCACCACAGAGTCAGAGCTGTGAACCGCCATTTAAAACTGCCACTGAAACATAATCAGCTCTTTCGATCTGGATAGTATAGCCAATCAGTTCATCAGAAGAAATGAGTTGCAGCAGTAGACATTTGATAGGCTTTTGTTAAAATAGTTAATTTAACATTTTTTTGTTTCTTAAAATATTTTAATTGATTTGTATATTTTCAGCCAGTAATTGTTTTTTTTAAAGCTATATTTATTGAAGTGCCTATTTTCAGTTGACAGATATTTTTTTCAAAATCTAATGGTTCAGTTATTGAACAAATACATAATTTTACTTCAGCTTATACCATAAACTACTTTATTTTAATTTGCCTATTAATGCATATCATTAATAAAGAAACATATTTTTAGTTACATCAGGAAAAACAGGTACAAACTAATGTTCTGATTGATGTCACTGATGTGTATATTCACAATTTTCACAGAGGGAGGTCCCCCCATATACAGAGGGTGCCAAAAAATGTATACACACTTCAAGCATAGAAAAAACTGTGTTAACATAACTGAATTCATACAAACAGAAAATGATTAGCACGGATCATTTTAGACTTTTACAGTTACAACAGTTGCTCAAAATACCCACCATCTGCATTGATACACTTCTGAGTACGCTGAACTACTGTTCAGAAACATTTGTGGAAGTGTCCTCAGCAATTACAGCAGATGCCATTTCAATTTCTTCCCGAAGTGCTGCCAGTTAGCTGGTTTTCTACACTATACAACATCTTTATACAGTTCCCCATAGGTAGAAGTCCAACAGAGTTAGGAGAACACAGTGGAAACTGATTTGGAACCTCTTTGTCCTACCCAGTGTCTTAGAAGATTGTCATCAAAGTACACACTTACATCTCGGTGGTTTTGTGGTGGTGCATCACCCTGTTGGAGGTAAAATTCCTATTTCTATAGAGTGAATGAATGGCAGGTAGATGGAATTGCATATCATGTTAAGTATACCGGGCCAGTTGATAATCGTGGCTTCATTTGTTCATGTTGATTTACCTCTCATATAGCAATGTAATGTTGTGAGTCACGTCAGTTTACAGAACATCATATTACACATTGTTTTTTTTTTTGGTTCAACTTTGAAATATATTAAATAGATATCTACTGTGAAAATGTGTGTACATTTTTTGACATCCTTGATATTATGAAAATCGGTGCCTACATATCCAGCAAAGCTAAAATAAATATGCATCTCTTATAAAAGAGAGAATACAAATATTTCTCTTTATTCTTGCAAATAATGTTTTTTTAAAATAAGTTCAAATACATCCATAATATAGAAGATGATATTTTTGCATTTTTCCACACCCATTACTTCCATTTTTATATTTGATAAAGTACTAAGTAATTACAAAAGAGAGTCTAAGAATTCCAGCCCAGGCCATTTTTTCTATTTACATTGCTATAATGTTTCATACAATAATGCAATTCAACAAACATTTTATTTATATTTATTTATTAAATACTTTATGTTTCTTAAGACAACTAAGATCTTAAACAGACACATGAATGTTGAATGAAATGCATTTGTAAAGAGCCTGGAGCTCACAACGCATTTAGTTACCTGGCACTCATCTTCTCAGGGTAAGGACAAACTCCAGAAAAACCTTACTCAGGCAAGTGTCTTCACAGGTTTCAAAGTTGTGACCTCTGGGTTTGCAGGGAGGAAACATTCTGACCATAAAACCATGGAAGAGATCCTACATTTCCCTTTTTTTATGAATATGGTTTGCACCAACTGCTTCTCATTTCATTAGCTTTCACTGCTGGGATACTGCCAAAGGTAGCCGAGGTCGTTAAGGGGCAGACTTACGAGCAAAACGTCTGGGGTTTGATTCCCATCAGAACTGTCCTCCCTGACTGAGGTTTTTTTCATGTTTTCCTCAGTTCTCATAAATGAAAAATGCCACGGAGATACCAAAACTTAGGTCTGCAATGCTTGCTTCCTTTCTTTAAAAATAAAAATCCTTTCCCAGTTTATCATTTCACCTCATGTATCATCAAGTGATGCCTCAAAAGTTAAAATGGGAATTAAAACTGCATTAAAAAAAACTATTGAGATGAGAACTGAATAAAACTGTTGGGTCAAATTGGGTACATATGATGGAGCTCATGATGTAACTTCATGTAGTGATTTACTATTATTACAAAAAGAGATTTTTTTTTTTTTTTTTTTTTTTTTTTTTTTTAAATCATCTGCCTCTCTAGAGCAACAATTGGAAATTGGTTCCATGAATTTATAAGAAATCAGCAGTCTCAAGTATACAAATCTTGTTCTTTGCCAACACCAATTACCCAAGAAAATAATGATGCTGTGGAAGATCATTTAACATTCTACAATACAGTAGCAGTACAAACATTGTTCATGATTATTTAGACTGCTCCAAAAAATTATGCATGTCACAAGGATGGATTGATGCCATTTTATAGTTAAGAAATTTGGAATATAGCCCATAGCCCTGGAACACCCATTATGTCATGATAGATGATGAAATATAGTTACACCTATAACTGAAGAGTGGAAATGTCACATTCTAAGTACCATTTTGTAATTTTTTTTAGAATAAGCAAAAAACTATCCTTCTGTTAGCATTTAACTTATTTCACCCAAAATTGTTAGGAAGATATTTTTACTATAAAATTATTTTGTATAAAAGTCATTGCCAAAAATATAATGGTCAGGAGGAAAAAAATGTATAACAATAAGGTTCTGTGTGTTATATGATGGAAGAGTCAGTTACAACTACCATTAAAACTTTTGTTACACTTTATTTCAGGTTTTAGAGGGAAATAATTTGAAAAATAGCCATGATTAGTAGGAACATATATGATGATATTAAGCACAAAATATATTAAGGACAAAAGTACAAAAAGTATTATTAAACACGTATAAGAATACCAATTTTCATATTTTCTCCTCACAATTGACAGAAAGAGTTTAGTTTTTAAGTTCTTACCAGGGATATTAAAATAGATGTCTCATAAAACTCTGTGCTCTTCAGGAAGGAATGGCAACATGGACAAGAGGTCTTTCTCTTTTTCAAATAATGGGGTTGATCTTTCAGACAAAGCAGAGGTTGCTGTGTATCAACCATAACAACCATTGATTTTTCTCTCCTTAAAACTTAAAAAAAAAACCACCCTTCTAATGGTGAGTGAGTTCATTTAATAGGTACTTGAGATGGAGATCAAGAAACTTTAAGCATTGTGCATTTTGAAATGATGCATTTATGTAATGTTAACAGTGAATCAGCATCATTCTTAAAATCAAAGAAATCACTTGACTCCATTGGAACTACAGGAAAAGGATTTATAGATTAAGCTTAATCTACAATTCTATGTAAATCTTGGGGAATGAAGGTCTTGCCCTTCTTCTTTTCTCTATAATAGCTAAACCCCTGTCACAACTCAAAAAGCTATGGCCGCTTACTAAATATTTCTGTACACTATCTGATAACAAATATTTGAACCACTTCATTTGTTTATAGGCACTTAGAACATGACTAGAAATGTGCATGTGGGCAGATAGAACATACTTTTGAAATAAAATATGAAATTTAAAAATGGCACTTAGAACATTTGACATTCCCACTCTTCAACTACTCTCCAAGCGAACAGGTAATATTCCATATAGTGTTTTCCTGGAAAGCAACCAACGATGAAAGTTCAAAGTAGTCTGGGCTTTGGAAAGAAAATGGTGATGAGTTCCTTCTCTAAGATGGATCCTCTCACCTCAGTGCTCATGGATGCAGGTTATGAAGTTACTGCTGAATGGTATGAAAAACAATGCCTTCCCAATGAGGTCACAACAGCAGCCAAAACCAGTGTGCAATGCACATCTGCTGCATTGCAATACCTAAGCTCAGAGGTGAAAAAGGAAAAAGTGAATTACCACACCCATCCTATTCACCTGACCTGGCTTCATGTGATTTCTTCTTCTTCATGAAGACCAAGGAAAAAATTTGTTAGTGGTTTTCATCTGACAAAGAAGTCATGGCAACATATAAGAATGCATAGTAGCATTCCCAAAGAAGATTGGATCGAGGTATTTCCTAGATGATTTTGAGAATGGAAAATGCATGTGTCAATGCAGTTTATTTTTAAAAAATTGTTTTGTTTACAAAAAAAAGTATTTTCTGAGAAGCTACTAAAAACTTTTGGCATGGCTGTCATATAAAATATAAAGCATATGACTCATCTGTAAGTAACTGAAGAAGTAAGCTATATTAACAATGAGCACCAAAAAAGCTTCAAACATTCAATCCTTAGTTTCAATGTCCAGGAACTAATGAATGAGAAAGGAGCTTATTAAAGAAAAATGGCTTAAAATAAGCAAAAGAGTAGCATAAAGCAATATGTTTGAAGATGATACCAATTAAAAATTTAGGTGACATTTTTTTTTAAGAAAAGGGGTCTGGTCGGCAGAAAAAATAAATTAATTAATTTAAAGGAGGAAAGAGAGAGAGAGAAGCTGAGATAGTTGAAACCATGGTACTACTAGCATATTACAATTATAAAATATGATGTTTTTGTTATGTTAATAACTTTTTTCTTTTGGTGTTAATTGATTAGTTGGGATGTTTTATGGCACTAAATGCCAAGGTCACATCCATAACTTTTTAATCTACTTAAAACACAATAAAGCATTACAGTACATAAAAAATATAGTTTATAATGCCAAATGCACCACATTTGGCATTAAAAGTTCTATTTCCTTAATTTATTTACACAAAAGAATTGCTATATTCATCCTGAGCCTTACTAAGAATTAAATTTCTATCCTATAACATTTGGCTTTGGTGAATCAATACGTTCTAAATAAATAAGTTTTCTTTTCTTTTTTTCTTCTTTCTTTTTTTTTCCCAATACTCAGTTTACATCTCAAGTCATTAGTGTCCCATTCAATTCACATTGTGCAATGACTGATAAAATTTTGCTCAGAGGCTTCTTCTTTCAGGCTTCAGCTTCTTTTACATGTCATAAAATTATGACATGGGACCCATGGCTTTACTTCCTTTCTGAAGGAAGCCATAGTCAAGATTTTTATGCCCAACAAAATCCACTGATCCTATCTGAGATTGAACTCACTATCTTGGGTCTATGAAGCAAGTATACCATACTACACCACGGACTGATAAATGGAGTACCATTTGATGTTAAAATGTAGAAGAAGAAAATTGCTGTAACAATATATATGACTTTACATCAGCCATTCCTGTTTTAAGGATTTGCTGGGATTGTTTTCATGCTGCTCATTTTGCCAGGTATTCCTGATGATCTGGCTTCAAATAAATAATAGATTATGGATGAAAATATTCAAGATATTGTTAATCAAGTGTGTCCATTCACAAATGGTACTCAGAATGCAAATGTTCTGTAGTACATTCATAATATGTGAAATTAATGTTATTAGAGAGCTGTGGTTGCTAAACCTATTAACAAAAATTTTCCAAAGGGCTAATACTACAACAGAATGAGTAAAATAATAGCTTTTATCCATTCAGATAATGCAGAAATAAAGTGATAAATTGTTATATTAGTTACATATATTGTATTTGTTAGGTTGGTCACATCAGGAGCTTCAGAGAAAAAGAGCAAACATACAAATTAAAAAAAATTATGGGCTTTATATTTCTCTAAGCACTCTAATGATGATTACAGTTTTAGATAGATAATTGCCATAAATATCCTCTAAATTGCATTTAGTGAAAATAACTTGAAAGTAAAAGCATGTTGTATAGTGTTGAGTTAATCAGGAGACTAAGGGTGAATAAACTGCTGTGCTAGATTGTTTTCAAAGATCACACTGTTTCTCAGCCACTGTTTAGTATCAGATGATGGGGTGTGATAGGGACTTTACAAGTCTAATATTATGCACTATGAATTCATTCACTGAAAATATGAAACAGAGATACAAGTTTTAAGTTTAATATAACAAATTATTTATGTACATTAATGTGTTATATTAGACTATATTTCACTGTGAAAATTTCCTGCTATTTAAATCATTAAGTTTTAAATTGTTTCAATTACGAGGGAGAGATCTTCTCACAATGGTCGCATAAAGACTACTAGGGTCAAAATTCAAGGATTTAAATTTCTAGTAAATTTATAATTTGTTTTGAAATCCAGACTGTCTACAACACTTCACTTCCTAAAAGCATTCACTTTAGAAAGAGAGGGGCACCAAATACATTTTGGGAATAGTCAACCTGTAACTCTATGGAACTTCCAAATATTCAACAGTGAAATTTGCGCAGAAATGTTTTACCTACAATTCCTTCTGATCTACGTTACAATGCCTTACAAAACTTTTTTGCAGCAAGCTATCAGCAATGTTGATGTGCAAGAAGTTGCTGTGATTGATGATTCAACTGATGATGACAACAATGACTTCTAATAAATTTTTCACTTGGAAAGTAAGTGCACAACTAAATCAGACTCTCATAAAATATATAAATAAAGTGATTTATATACTAAATGATGTACATTTCATTTTTATTATTTTGCCAATATTTATAATGTCCAAACCTAATCTCGGGAGAGATGAAAATAACGATATATATTTTTTCTAGTATATAGTGTCACTTAAATGATTGTATATTAATTTCCATTTATTTATTTTGTAGTAATAATTTAATCATTCCATGTTACTGTAATTTGTCCTTAATGTCCTTTGTTTTTTAAATTTCAACTGTGATTTCCAAAACCACAAATTTTACATTTGCCCTTTCTCCTCCCAGCTCCTGATGACATGCTGGCAACACATTTATGCACAAATGTAAAGCTTACTTCCACTGGGCTATTTACTTATAAGCAACTTAGCACTATCATATATTCAAAATCATTTAAATCAATCTGCACTTGAATACTTTCCTCCATTAATTTCTATTTCTACTTCAATGATACACTATGTCTGCACAAAGCTCTTTCTTACTCTTATACAGTCATGTGAACTGACAGCAGTAGTTAATCTTCTGGAATACTTTTCTTAATTCATCAATGCAATGTATTACTTAGTTCCACAATTCCGAGCAGAGAGATTAATAACTCTCACTATGCATCATACTATATTCCTATTTTAATTACCATGTATCAGAAAGGGCCTGTTAGTATTTCTAATTAAAAATAAACTACAAATCATACTGCTAAATGTCTCCACTGCACACCTCTAAGAAGGCTCCAATTTTTCAACAAATGCGTATTATTTTATGCGAGGCATGTTTAATTGCTACAAGTGAATTCGTTGTCATTATCAATACTTTATATTTTGTTAGTGATAATCCAATAAACCATTAAAACAGACTAATTAATCCACGATTCTATAAGAAAAGAACTAGTTATGTATTTGCATAAATGGAATGCTTTTTCCGCAGGTTATTCAGACTATTGCGTTTATGCATACATGCCTTGCGCAACATGTGCTTTTCGATAATGCTATTAGGTATCCAAAGGTGTACATGTTTCAACATTCATTTTGGACTTTTAACACCTTACCTGTATTTAGAATAGGTTATGATGGTAACGCAATCCAGATTAGCGCCCAAATACGTCCACAGTATATTTTACTATAACGAACATTTAAGCAGTAAACATTAACAAATCACACTAAGCTACTTCACTATTTCAATCGTTTTCCGCCATCTCCGTAATCTTTGCGACTGCAATGCTCATGACGGCAGAATTTTACATAGTTCTAAAAGCGGGAATAGAAATACTTGAAGGCACCGCCCTATCTGCAAGAGGTAATTTGTAGGTTCTTCACGTTTTTTTTTTTTTTTTATGCAGGCATGGATATAAACAAATGTTTTTTTTTTTTTTTTTTTCCCTCATTTACTTAGATTGTAAGTTACAAATAAATGTTAATTTGATGTAATTATTCCTATTTGTAAAATTAGGTTGAGAACACTACTAAACTAACGAAAGCATAAGTTAAGGTGTTCTATTCATTAATGCCCTCAGAGATATTAGCAACTGAACATCTAAAAGTAAAAGGACCAGATGCGTATTTCATGCTCCACAAAAGCCCAAATATGAAATCCACTGATGCTTATTTTGCTTACATTTTAGTTTAATTCTGGAGAATTATTCTTACGCAATCTTTACACGTAAATGCCAATATTTTTAACAGTTTGTTGTTAACTGTCCTTAATAACAGGGAGAGTTTCTAACAAACAAATCGTGATTCTTCTTTTGTATTTACTTATATTTATCAATCACCAGTATTGTAAATGTTAAGGTATTGTACTTTTTGGCAAAAAGTCAATTAAGGAACACTGGAGGCGAGTTTTAGCCAAAATCGTTCAAAAAATCGAAAATCTTTTTTTTTTTTTTTTTTTCCCTACAAATAGTTATTTGAACCATTGGACTTCCGAGAGTCAACATTTGGATGTCCCCCTCTATCCCGATCCCTTCCAACTCCAAAGTCATCTAAAAGGTTCCGCGTATCCTTTTTCAGCCTGCCACACCCCCTCAGTACAGAAGTGTGGATTTTTTAAAATTTGGGTTATTTACGGACGCTCTTTAACATCTTAGGTTATCAGCGTCCTATTCAATTCAGGGCGTGAAACGGCTGACAAATTTCACTCAGAGGCCTCCTTTTTCAGGCTTGAGGTTCTTTATCGTACCGTGAATGTACGACACGGAACTCACGGCTTTACTTCCTTTCTGAAGGAAGCCATAATTAGGATTTTAACGCCCGAAAAAAAAAAAAAAAAAAAAAAAAAAAAAAAAAACATCAGTCCTGGCCAGGATCGGGCCCGCGATCTTGAGTTTAGGAGGCAAGTATGGTTACCACTACATCACCAGGACCGACAGAGAGGTGTGGAATAAAACAAACAACTGTACTGTCTGATGGAAATGCAAGGACTCCCAGCAACCAAAGGAAGTGGCGGTATATGATGCTGATGTGGAAATAGTGTAGGAAGAATGTGTCAGTCATGTAGAAAGAGGATGACCACATCTTTCCCAAGCTAAAAAAAAGACATTAATGACACCTAGATTGGGTGATCGTAGCAGTGGTGAGCTGAAGTTAGAAACTATAAAAAGATTAACTAACTACTACAGACTGGCCATCCAGAAGCACCTGCCATGAAAAATGCCATATATGCTGTCATTATAGATCAACAAACCAGAAGCCAGAACATCAGAAATGACCCATAGGGACAGATTCTTGGTGTTTCTATAATAGGAGCATAGGAGCCATTGCAAGATGTCTGTTTTGTTTGATGATAGTTATGGTTAAGAGAATTCTCCCAAAATTCCAGAGGCTTGCTTGAACTACTGACGTGCTGTGCTTGTGAAGATAGACAAAATTCAAATGAAAGTGTTCACTAACTCATTTAGAAAAACTATCCCAAAGAAAATGTTATTTTAAAGACACGGCTAGAAATTGGGGCTTAAAATGTTGTTGTTTTTTTTTTTTTTATTTTAACATGGGCTGTTCTACTTCTCAGGAGCTGAGACATGTAGTTAGGTGAGAGCAATGTTCGGCACCTGCTTTAAAGACACGTGAGACCCGGGATACAACTCGACTCTATGAGAGCAGGTCAGCTGCCACAAGAAGGAAAGAACTTGCAGAAGGCAAAAATAGCACAACAGCACAGAAGGATACAAAGAGAAGTACAGATACACATAACTATAGACCAGGAGGTTGCTAATATGTAAAGCGTACAATTCACTGATTCCCAGTATGTTTTTCATAAAACAGCATTTTTCTCAAAATTTCATTTGCACACTTTCAAAGTTTTCCACGTATCTCAGTTTTTTTAATTAAATTTTCTCACAATGTTCATAAGTATCCATTGTAACAGTCTATGAGACAAAATGCTAATGCCAATAATAATTTTAAAAAATTCTAAGACAAAAATTTCATTTTAGAGATTATGGTCTTTTATAGATTAAATATTATCACAGTTCACTTTTCAAATATATTTAAAATATCTCTTGGTACACTCTTTGTGTGTGGTTCATAGCTCCAATTGCAAAAAGGCTAACCAATTTTCTAAACTCATGAGATGCGTGGAACATTTTGATTACGCGGTTATTTACATAACGCAATTTATGAAATAATTTATAGCTCGCAAAGAATTCATCCAATTTGAATGACATTTGGTATACATATTAATTTAATAGCAAAGCAAACACAGTAAAAATTTCAGAAAAAAAAAAAAAACATATATAACATGTAACTTGAAAATTCACTCATAGTGTCCCTTAAAGAGATTTCAGATAGACTCGTATGTTCATCTTTTGGTTGGTCACATTTCCTTCTTCTTTAGCTGGTCGTCTTCCCGATCTGAGCCAAGACTGTGCAATGTTTGCACATTAAACTTTTCCATTGGCCGTCCAATTAAAGAAAAAGAGAGACAGAGAGAGAGAGAGAGAGAGAGAGAGAGAGAGAGAACAGGGCTCCCAGTTCGTTCTGTCATCAGTGTTTCTTTTCTTGCGGTGAATATTCATTACACTAAACGGCCTTTCACATTCTGACGTGGAAATTTGAATACAGTGAACTGACTCTGCAACAGCTACTCAAGATGCTTAGGTTTACTGTTGATATTTTATCTTGTTTTGAAGGTGGAAAACATCCACAAGTTAGGTTTACCGCCTGTGGTGCCTCAGTAGTAAAAACGGGTGTTAAACACTAATAAAAAAGTCATACATGTTAGAGATGTTTCTATTTCCACAGGTTATGTCAGTTTCAAACGGTAACGCTTTATCGTAATAAGGGCAAGATTTTTTTCCCCTTCGATTTTTCTGTGTGGCTGGGTCTGAGAAACTAGATGGGAAGCTTGACTGGGATTAGTAACCAGTCTGCTTTTGAGATTGTCGGTAAGGCTACGGTAAAACTGGTAATTCGTTTATTTGAATGATTTTTAGCCTTGAGTGTGGTTCAGTGTCTATGATTTTTTTTTTCAACTGCTTCAATTGCCTCCTCAACATGAAAACATGGAGAAGACGCAATGGGCTCCATTACTCGAATAGTACGCTTTATAGTCTTGTTAGCTTGTACAAATTATGTCTCTTCTTCGGAGAAGCAAGGATAAGTCTGAGAGCTCCATTAGACCGTCATAACTACTTCTAAATTTTAATCAAATTCAGCAGATGTTAAAGTTTTGCAAAGCCCTGCATATTTAGCTCATTTTTTGGAATCTGTACATTTATCATTAGAAGCTTCTATGAAATGTTTAACTAGAGATTTATAATTATTATTTTAAACTGATTTCACTGCTCTAACACTCGAAGCTGCCCTTTGCTAGAAAATGCTTTCCCAGCTTTATTTAGTTTTTAAACCAATTCTGCTGTGCAGCCTCTAATTTCATATTAATTTTTAGGGGACATGCTGTAGACGCCGTACATTTTATGAAATAAAAAATGGAAAATACCTCGAATCTCATTTCTCGTATAATGGGCTGCCAGTTCCAGTTGCGATTAGCATAGTGCCAAACAATCAAGTTGCGATATTTTTCCTGTAATGCTGCAGAAACTCCGTTTGTCCTTCCTAACATAACAGAGGCCCCATTACATACCCAGATTTTCTGTTAGTTAAGTGTCATGAAAACCATAAGAGCTCATATTCGGCAAAATGACATCCTTTATTGAGCTTCCAGTTGTATCTTTAAATTCAATAAAATACCAAAAAATGCTACATATGTTGTGACATGGCACATCTCAAACATAAGTACAGGTCATTTACCGCAAGTAGTTGACTTGTCTACCAAAACGTTAATTTTAATATTATGCTTTATTAGGTGGTCAACTATTTTCTTCTTAATTTCTGTAGAAGTATAATCAATTATGTTGCTGCAACTAGTTTTTTCCAGTGCAAAACTCTGACCATGTCTAAACCATTAAGCCGCTGGACCTGAAAATCCACAAGAAAATTAATGAAAGACCTTCCTAATTATGCCACTTTATATGCTGCCATAAAGAAATTACTTGTCTCATAGTAAATTATACACATTTTATCAGACCCCGTTTCCAAACGTGTGCTTAGCCTATTCTGCTCTTTTATGTTCACTGGTGTTTTGCCGATATGAATTTTCTTTCTTGAATTATTTTGCTGCATTTCTTTTGATTTTTCAAAACAACCAACTTCCCCTTCAATCCATTCTTTTGCTAGTTTTAATTCTGAACCTAGCTGTGTACCAAAAGGCTACGGCCTAGGCACATTGAAAACAACCAAGCTTTTTGTCAATTATTCCCACGAGGTTTAGTTTTTAAAGTAATTATATTCAGACTTGGATCACCGTTCTGGATAGTCTGCAAACACTGAACTTACTTGGTTGGAAGGCAAATCTTGATTGTTTAAAAAGTTCATACTTTTTTAAGGTTCTTGTTCGTCACTAACATTGTTCTCTTTAATATCGTAAGTAAATTTGAGGGGGGGGGGGACAATGCGTGCTTCTCGATCAGAAATGTTAATATTATTAATATGGAGGTTTAAAATGTGTTCTTTTTTAACTTTAGAAATAATGCTAATTATTTTGTGTTGTTGCCTATAGTGCTTTGATCTCAAATGTAATATAAGACACGCTGTTTTGTTACCTACGCCAGACAGGCCACTATTATTAAGCGGGCGATACCAGATGTATCGTAAACACGCCTTCTGCTATACTTTTTTCGGTAGTTTTTAATATGTTACGACAACCTTTCTCTTAGGAAAGAATAATAATTATTTCCATATATTTCTTTAATATATTTATTATTATTTCGATATGCTACCTAATTTCTGAAATATAAAGGCAAATCTTTGCGGGGTACTAGTGCCGTTCCCAGTTTTTAGGCTCTACAGCGTACCGGCCAGTCCAGGTCCAACTACATCTTTGTCTATTACAGGTAAATGTAATGGGAAAAAAAACATTTGATTTGATTTTTTTTATCCTCCCCATAAACGTATACTGAAAAATTAGAATTTTTGCATATCCACACTGCCGTCATAGAGCGGAAAGGGGAAGTTGTAATGCAAGTAGAAAACACCTATTTATTAAAGTGAAAAAATGGTGGGGGAAAGAATGGTTTGTTTATTAAATGCGTGTCTGACACATTAATGAAAGCTATAATGCAGTATTTTTCTGGTTTGTTATCTTTTATTTAAACATACAGCATATCAGCGACCTTATAGAAACTATTTTTATTAAGCAAATGAAGCTCTAGAAAGGATTGGTATCTTCTTTGTTACGCGTTTTGTAATATTTTGTTGTACCTGAATATTTCTTATATTAATTGTATCGTTGTATTGTCTTTTCATCTACCTTGCAATTCTTATTTCCTCCTATGCATTCTATAAAACTGTATTATTTTGTAATGGGATCACCTTTTGAGATATCCAATATCTGTGTAGAACAGGTTCAAGGAGGAGTAAATAAATAGACGGCTAATAGCAGCATAATCCAGGTGTGCACTGCTTTATTACTGTTACTGTTGCGGTTGAAAGTAGATGTGTAGAACTTTATTATTTTTATTATTGCTATTGAAAACAGATCGTGTATAATTTTACTATTGTCGTACAACGTAAGCTTTCATAACCGGTGAATTGAATTGTCCTCTGCGCTGAAAGGTCCTGGTTCAATTGAATTCTTTTCCTTCATCTTCCCAGACTTTTCGTCAACTGCTAATTATAGATCGCAAGAATTTATAATCTTAATGACTAGAATTAACATTCATACTGGGATAAAACAGGAAGATAGACTTAATTTAATGCTAATGTCTTAGTACCGCACCAATTAAAAAAAATTCTTTTGGTTTTCTAGCAAGCTTATCGATGACTGATTAAAGTCTGAAGAAGTTTTTCCCTCTACAAAATGCATTACAAGTGCGAACATTCTTTCTTGGCACGTAGTGCTTCTCAGGAAAGGTTTATACGTTTGAGAGTACAGACACGCCTTTCAGTCTCTGATGTTTACATGGGAACGGTAGTTTTACTAAAGTTGGTCCTGGTGGTGTAGTGGTAACCATTGCCTTCTAAACTCAAGATCGCAGGTTCAAACACGGCTAGGATCGTGGATTTTTTTCGGGCGTAAAAATCACAGGTATGGCTTCCTTAGGAAGGGAAGTAAAGCCGCGAGTCCCGTGTCGTACCTTTACGGCACGAAAAAGAACATCAAGTCTGAAAAAAAAAAACCTCTGAGCAAAATTTGTTGGCCGATTCACGCCCTGAATAGATGGGACGCTGATGACCTGAGATATTAAAGAGCGTCCTTAAATAAACCCAATCAACAACAAGCACTTACTAAAAATGCCTTCAAGGTTATCTGTTTGAAACTCAAAGCGCGCAATGGATTTATAAATTCATCTGGCTCGAAAATTGTTATTAACTCTGATTCTTAAGTTTTTGACTCCCAGAATTTTAATACCACAGGAAGAGCCACTCATAGCTGAATCTCCATCGGGGGTCTGAGTGATCAGTTTATTGTGATTATTTTCTAATTGAACATTAAGTTGATCGATAATGAATATAGCTAGAGAAGAGGCATCATGAGCAAGTGGAATAACAAAGTCCCAGAACTTTTCTAAGAGCTAATTAGCAATGCACCTGTATACCATAGCCGTCTATATGTGAATGATGCATAAGTAGTTTCATCACACAATATTCCTAAGAAGACAGTATTTTCCCAAACTCCTCATGATATATAACACGCATACAAGCTTTTGAATGGAATTTGAAGTCCCCTTAAATACTGTTACTTTTTCTGTACGAGTCTTTAACATACCATCAAATTCAACATTCAAATTAATAAAACCTCGATAGACACCCGGGTTTGAATAAGTGTCAGATTAATCGTGTCTACTCGTGCACTTTGTGCGCAACTTATTAATTTATTTAAGTGTTTTAATGTAAGAAATAAGAACGGCACAGCAAACAATCAAATCCATTCCTAAACACAAAACTACATATACCAATTAACACACTATTACACATGATTTGGAGTTATTCTAAAACAAAACATCCAAACAATATATTAGTGCTTTAATAAATTCAGAACATATAATGTTTGTAACATTCCAAAATCTTTTTCAGCAAATGTTAAATATAGCGTAATCAACGAACGTTATTCAAGAGCTTAATTTATGCAAAATGACCAAGTGCTAATCGTTTATTCTTTTTTATTAAGGCCACACTGTTTACTTATATATATATATATTTATATTGTTTTTTTAATTAACATGTGCTATTCTAAATATATTGATCCACAATACGAAAATAAATTAAGTTGGAACCTTCTATGCTGCAGCTGTATGTTATTCGAGGAAAATATTGTATGACATGAGAGTAGGCAAAGAGCAACCTTTATTACCAACAGTGCAGCTATAACGGAACGGATTTGCTCTAGGCCAGTAATTTTATCTGTTAAGGTTGGATTCATGTACTGTAGGTTTGTTTGTAAACATATGAATTTGAATAACATCTATATCTATTGTAACACACCTGATAAAAAAACTAAATATATATAGTATATGATGGCATCATTTTACAGTCAAATAGACGAACTTCAAAATCACTTCAAGACCCACAATAAAACAAGAGAATATCAAGCTCATTCATCGAAAGTTCATTCTGTGGGCTGGAGTTGCGATGGACGAAGACTTGCATCTGGCTCCTTTGATAAGTCAGTGACTATATTTACGTTAGATCGAGATAGATTGGTACGTAATGTGCTGTGCGTAATATGTATGTAAAAAATATTAAATAATCTATCACAGATTTGAAAGAATAAAGGACTTCACACACATGTGATAATAGCACTTACCTTTTGACTAGGTCAGATATAGGCAGCAAAGAAGGTACCGCAAAAAAATAGGCGAGCCAGCACAATGTTAGTAATATTTTTAGCATCTATATATTTAATTGGTGCTTCCTCTCGTTTTTTAGGATAAAAGAAGAATAGAGAGAGTGACAGTTGTTAATATCTATCTGTATCTAATGGTTTTCATTCATCAAAAGAAACAATGCTTGCTTTGTTTTATTTCTCCAAAACATTAGAGGACTTGTAAATGAAATTGAAATATTTAATATAGCAATCTAAATTGTCAGTCACTCTGATAAAAAAGAAATTATTTGTCTAACGGAACACCACTCTGCAGAGCTGAGGCAATTAATGATTGATCATTATTTATTGTGTTCTAGTTTTTGTAGACATTCCATCAACTGTGGTGTATTTACATTAAGACCAACCTCAATTTTAGTAATATTGACATCTTTTCCTTCTGTAGAGAGCAAGAATTTGAAAACTGCTGTGCTAAAATAGAAGATGCTAATGGTACATTTGTAATATTAACTGTTTATAGGCCTCCATAAGGAAATTTTAATTTTTCCATAAACCAGTTCAATAAAATTCTCCATTCCTTGTACAGAAATAATATAAACATCTTAGTTTGCAGTGATTTTAATGTGAACACCTGAACTGATAATGAATGGAAGCAAAGACTGAGATCCTTATTAGGGGGAGTTATAATTTAGATTATATAGTAAATATTTCGACCAGAATGCAAAACAACTTGGTAACAACTATAGATAATACATTTATAGCTAAAAGTAAGAATTTAAAATATTTTGTGTTTCCAATTAGTTTAGTTTAGTTCCTGGAGCATTCAGTGAGTTTGTGAAGCAGTCACAGAGACCTACGAACATAGAACTTGTCATGTACAATTACTACAGTAGCACACAATCTATTTTTGCAAAAAAATTGTGTACATCTGCATAAATAGTTACAATAAAAAGGGAAAAGAACACTTAGAACTCAACCAAACAACAAAAACAGACAAGTCACTTAATCATACAAATTTTACTATATACATGTGTACATATGCATTGATATAAAATCATTGCAGTGTTTTTAACTCAGTTAAAATTTCAAATTGCTTAAAGAGGTCTCTGCATGAATGTCTGCTATGTGCACCAGCGATTATATGACTTTTTTTTGTAATAGGAAGACACGTTCACTTTTGACTGAATTTCCTCAAAATATTAGACTGTATTTCATTATTGAGTTGAAATAAGCATAATAAACTAGTTTTAAAGTCTTAATTGAATCGGGCATTACTAATGCATTTATTGCATAGCATGCATGCACTGCTAAGTTTGATGTGATCGTTCCAATTCAGACGGTTATCATTTATTAAACCAAGGAATTTAAATATATTTGGTTTGTGAAAGTACACTATTATAATATCTTATCTGTATTGTGGATCTGGAGATCTGTGTGATGAATTTTATAACATTTGTTTTAAATGGACTATCAGATCATGATGCACAGATGCTGGTATTAAATAGCAATAAAGTAAATTCAACTGGCAAAAAACACAAGGTATATAATTAGAGTAATAAATGATGCTTTATTTGTGAATTTTAAACAGATCTTGTTATGAAAATTGGGGAACTGTCTATTCTTATGATAAAGTAGATTATAAATTAAATGAATTCCTAAATTATGTATTATGGTATTTTATGGTCAATTTTCCTAAAAAGAAAAATGCCAAAATAACTGATCAAAATAGTAAATTTAGTTAACCACTAAGATTAAAATATCATGCATAAACAAAAGAAATCTTTATTTACAAAGTAGAATTAGCAAAACAAAAACTGTAAGATGCACTGTAAAAAGTACTGTAAAATACTGAATAAATTCCTTGGTACAAGGATTGATAACCATCTAGATTGAAAAGATCAATCAAGCTTATCATATCTAACTTAGCACTGCATACTATGCAATACATTTATTATTAACTTTGGATTCAATTAAGACTTTAAAATTAGTTTATTATGTCTGTTTTGACTCAATAATAAAATATGGTCTTATATTTTTAAGAAACTCAGTTACAAATGAGAGTGGCTTCCTATTACAGAAAAAAAGCCATTACGAATAATCACTGGTACATATATGAGACATTCATGCAGAAACCTCTTTAGGCAATTTGAAAACTCTTTCATGTAATTCATATCCCTCATGAATTTTTATATAAGAAATAAAGAAAAATTTTACGAAACCAAAATATACATAACGAGAATACTAGATAAAAAGCAAATCTACATAAACCGGTTTCAGCACTTTCCTGCGATCAAAAAGAAGCATATTACAAATGCATTTTAGTACAAAATGCTCTTCCCTCTAGCCTAAAAGCCTGAATAACAATGGTAAATCCTTCAAATCTGCTCTTAAATATACCTGTGTAGAAAGGCCTATTATTCTGTAAAGCACAGGGACCCCACAGAGCTAACAACAAAGAGAAACTGTAAGGGTAAGTTAATGAACTTCGACATTCCTGCAGACAAAAACATTATTTTCATGTCCACCAGAGCAGAAGGTATGTTCTCAAGAAAATACTAAAAATCTTCCAAGAGTCAACTGGTACCTGAGGATACAGACGATGGTCTGTGAAGCATTTACTGTATATAAACAAGTAAATGAAGCCAAAAGAGTGTTTATGTTGGACTCAAATCATACAAATTATCATTAACATATATTTTTTTTCTATATCTAATTTGCATTTATAGGTAAATGGAAGTCTGTAATCACTGTTCCTAGTAGACTTCTATGAAGGAAATAATTTTTGTTGCTTATTTTGTTGCAGAATAAGGAGTTTACATTTCGAGGCCATGGTGGGAGTGTTGATCAGCTATGTTGGCATGCTTCAAATTCGGATTTGCTAAGCACAGCTAGTGGGGATAAGAGTGTTCGTATTTGGGATGCAAGATCACAGAAATGTGCTGCTACTATAAACACAAAAGGTTGTAAAGGAGTGAAGGAAATAATATAAGATATTCTCAGATGTCGTTTTGTTACAAAGGAAGCAGATACTAGCCAAATTTTAATTAAAAAACTTGAAAATTTTAAGAACTTGACATTCTCAGACATGTTGTTACAAAGAAAGCAGAGATACTGGCCAAATTTAAATTAAAAAATGAAAAATGTAGAACTAAGTCTAACTAGGTATAGAATTAATAATGGCTATACTGTGGGAGAGTGGTTAAACTGCTCACCTCCATGGCCTTAGTTCAATCCCTGCACTGTAAGATTTATGGTGGATGAAGTGGTGCCTGGACATGTTTTCTCTGGATATTCTGGTTTTCCCCTGCCATTCATTGTCATTGCTCCATCATCATCTTATCCCCATCAGCATAATGTAGTCTGTCAACTTTTTGGTGCACATGTTACAAATCTACATTCTGCCCTGTGCTACCCATGTATGGAACTCCATTGCCCAGATCAGGCAAGCATGTTGACATTAAACCCGACCCACACACACACACACACGTGTGCGCACATGCATACATATATCTAAAAATAATTTATTTAACATTTTAAGTGGTGGTTATGCTGTCAGCAGTTGCTGTATATAGTCAAAGTTGTTTGTTAAGTGAAGCTTTTGAATGAATACTGAGAATAGAGCATATCTGGAAAAAGTTTCATGGATACATATGCAATTGTAGCTTGTGATTTTAAAGGAGGAGGAAGAGGAGGAGAAGAAGATTTTTATTTGCACTACAACTTTATATATAGAACCATTTTTTATTTCTAAACTAATCCAGTTAAAAAGTAATAATTTTTAAGCCCTTTATTTTATCATCCTCCTATCTACCTTTCAGTGGATCAGATTTCCTAGTTTTGCACTCTATATGTGAATACAGTTTCATAAATTTATAGTGGTTAGCACTGAACAGGTGCTGAAGTTATGACTGACAATGGAAGGGAAGCCTAATTATGTGGTAGCTGATATTTTTAAGGGTTGGAAATAGTTGTATTGGCCATATGGAGATGGGTTCTGTTTTAAGTGTAGGGTTTGTAAGTTGATGAAGTAAGTGATATACATTGATTTATATCAATGTGAATGTTTTTATTTTGCATTTATATGGATGAGATGGGGAAATAACTATTTTGGGTATGTTTTGAATACAATTACCTTCATTATTATTAGCTTTACAATGTTGTAAGAGATTTCTCTCTGTAGATCTAATAAATTTAGAAATGAGGTCTTTATTGTTCACAAGATTGAAATTATTAAAGTTTGAGTAATTCCTTGTCAAAATTGTATAATAATGGTATATTTAATTGTGAAAATTCCCACAATTTACAACTATATTTACAAGAGTATCAGTTTAAGTTTAAAATTAATTTCATGTCAGAACCTATACAGTGAAATAATTAATTTATTCTTGATTAGATAGTGAGTGAATTTAATACTCTTATGCTTCACTTACCATTGAATTGTACAGAACATGTTTCACAGGCCTTTGCCCACATCATCAGCTGTGTGTTGACTGCAGAATTTGTTGTTGGTTGAGTGGACTTGGTGCAGCTCTTGTGGACATTTTATGAACTTTTGGATTAATTTGTCTTCTGTTAGGATTTCGAAGTTCATAACCTTATTTTTTTATACAGTTTTTTCCACATATTCCCAGCTCCAAGGTTCTATCTGCAAATTTCAATAATTTGACTTCCATTTCTATAAAACGTTTATCTGTCCAAAAGTGATGTGCAACCGCTGATTTATCTATCTGATTGTACCTGATTTTTCTCTAGTGTTCCTTTAACATATTACATTTAGTAACAGAAGACAGATATTAGGTAAAAAAAAGTTACTCAACAAGAAAAAGAACCACATAAATCCAGTGTGTTAGTGGCTGAAGCTATACTTTTTCAGGAGCAAATTTGTCTGTAACATGTTGATAATCTAATTTTGCTGTTAAATCATCAATGAAAAGAACTGCAAGATGAACCAAGGGGTACTTTCATCAATACTAGGTCCACTGAAAGTAGACACTGCATGCTGTTCACACAGTTCTGCAGTTATCACTGCCATTATCTTTAATTTTTATGATTAACTGAGGTGAAGTTGTTTCAGTTTGAGCCATATTTATTTTTGGAAAAATGTGTGTAGCTTACAGTACTTCACTTTTCTTCATCTTCTTTCTTCTGCTAATTTGCAAAATTGTTTTTGGCCATCCGCTTTTTGAAAATGATATGAAACAAGGTAATAAAACTACTCAGTATGAATCATGAAAAGCATAAACAGAATATATCTGCAAAATAACTCACGTTTATAATGTAAACAACCTGATTAGTCATGCATCCCTGCTGTGGTATACACCACAAGTTAGCATCTGCAGTTGGATGGCAGGACAAAGTTTCCCTCCCTCACACCATAATATTATGAAATATATCTTATTGATTGGATGTTATCCATTGAAAATGTATTGTTAATATACATTGTGCACATTTTGTTATATTTTTATGCTAAAATTTAATTTAAAATTATTTTACTGTTCTATTTTTAGTGGCCCTGGTCCTAATCCCTTTAGACCTCTGCATATACAGCTCAGAAGAGGTTGCAGGTTCAAATCTTGCTTGGATCAGTTGCTTAGGTGGGAATTTTTCTAGAGGTTTCCCTTATTCTGAAAAGGCAAATGCAAATGGTGTTAGGCATCAGTGGACTCCAAGCTGATTTTAGGCCAGCATAATAATGTTAAGGAATAATTCTAAAGTTTCATATATACAAGTATCCATATTGTCATACAGACCTTTTATAATGCTCAGTAATTTATAAAATTAAAATGCCATTATGTGTACGTTCTGCTGTTGGGTATTTTCTTTTGTAATTTTGACTAGTTACATCATCAGGCATTCTATGCTTTCATGGTTATGAAAGGAATGAGCCCATACAAATGATGGATGGCATCCGTGGAATGTTTGGGACTTTAGTAGCACTGTGGTGAGCATAAGTTTTTGCATTAAAAAAATTAAATTATATATTTATTTTTAATTATTTATAATACATTGAACAATTTTACTGTCATCAACTTCAAGGCTTAAGCACTAGGCTTGTTTTGAACTCAAGTGTTTCATCCAAGTTCAAAATTGTTGATTCAATGGTTTTAACAATAATTACTGTCTATACTGTCTTTTTTTCAATTGATTGTAGTATTAGGGTATAATTTTCAGCCATTGTTTCTACATGATTTATCCAATTAGAAGTATTTTTCCATTTCATCTGCAAGTTTTAAAATATAAAATGTGTGTCATTTCTCTTTTTGTCTATCAAAATATATCCTGCTATATTTCACAGATATTTAATTTCTGTTTCCAAGTACTTAATTTTTTGTCAAGGTTCAAAACTCTTAGTCATAGAGAAGAATTTCTACCTTTATTACTGTATAAACTGTTATTTTAGTTTCTTTTCAGGTATTTTTCATAATAATTATTTTAATTGTATTACATTAATAACTGAATTTGTTAGTTGTGGCCTCTATATATTATTTTTTTTATGCAAGACTTATTCTAACATTGTGTTATCTAAAATTATTTTTAACTCATGTCTCTAAATTGTATTATCTATTTATTTCATTTAGATAGCCTTTTGTAAACAATTTTCCAGCTTGGTAGCCAAAAATAAAGCATCTAAAAGATTATTATTAATTGTAAAAAGGTTGTCATTTGTGCACAAAACCTACATAGTGGTTAAAAAAAGACTGGGACACGTGAACCCTTGTCATATTTAAGATTTTTTATGCTCCATTTCAATAACTTTTTCCTCATTAATGTAAAGGATTTTCACTGCTTTAATCAATTTTCTTCTTTCTGTTATATTTACTATGTTAAAAGCTTTTACAGTCTGCAAATTCCATTAAAGTAGGATGAAACTTTTGGTGTTTCTGTATTATTTATTTTATTTTAAATCTGGACAATAACATCCTTTTTGGAAATCATTCTGATTTACCTTGAACAATTTAATCACTAAATTTTTAAATTAATCCACTAAATGGATGGATAACAAAAGGAATAAAAATTTCAAGTAATAAGCTGAAGCTGCTGTGTAGACTAAAGAAACAGGGTTATATAAATAATGATTTTAAGAGTTATGTACAAAAATATAAAAGTATCTATCGCAAAGTAATTCTGGAAGCAAAAAGACAAGAAAATGAAAGAATCATATTAAATGAAAATAATAAAACAAAGACACTGTGGAAAGTAATAAACCAGGAAACTGGGAAGAATAACTTTAAACAGTGTGTAACAGAACTAATTAATGATGGTAACAAAATTAGAAGTCCTCAGCATATAGCAGTCTTTCAATACATACTTCTCAGAAATAGCAGACAAACTTCTTAGTTCAAATCACTCCCAACATTTTCACTGTAAAAACCGTAACAGAGATAAAAAATACTAATAATTCTATTTTTATAAATACAATTACAGAAAGTGAGTTACAAAAAGTAGTCAATGAAATGAAAGGCAAAAATTCATCTGGATTAGATGAAATACCAGACTATGTGATTAAACAATGTATAGAACAGGTGAAAGTCCCTTTGGTTAACATATATAACTCTTCGCTTGACTCGGGAATCTTCCCTGATAAACTTAAAATCGCAAAAATTATTCTGATGCACAAGAAAGGAGAAAAAACAAAGAAAGAAAACTATAGACCAATAAGTGTACTGTCAGCGTTTTCAAAAATTTTTGAAAAATTAGTGTACAATAGATTAATACTGTTTTTGGAAAAATATAACATCATTTCTGATGTTCAATTTGGCTTCAGAAAAAACAGGTCTATAGAATCAGCCATAGCCAAATTACTGAATCAAATTCAACATGCAGTGGACAAAAATATACGGACAATAGGAATTTTTTTAGACCTTACTAGAGCATATGATGTATTAGATCACAAAATCCTAATATCTAAGTTGTACAAATATGGAATTAGAGGAAACATGAATAGGTGGATTGAATCCTATCTCACCAATAGGAAGCAAGTTGTGGATCTACAATATGAAAAACAACTGAGAATAAGTAATTATCGATCAAATGCAAAAGAAATTACGAGAGGTGTCCCTCAAGGTTCAGTACTAGGGCCTCTGTTGTTTTTAATGTATATAAATGACTTGCCTAATAATATTCAAAATGCCAATATGGTTCTTTTTGCTGATGATACAAACATTCTTATAAAAGGAGATAACGATACTGCATTGCAAAATAAAGTAGACACGATCATGAATAGCCTCAATAACTGGATTAAAAATAATGAACTAATCATAAACAATGAAAAAACTATTGCAATGACATTTCATAGATGGCAATGTAAAAACAGTATTAAACCTCAAATTATATATGATGGAAACATTATTGAGTACAAAGGAGAAACAAAATTCTTAGGTATACATGTGAATGAAAACCTTCAATGGGATACTCACACTCATCATTTAGCGACTAAACTTAGTTCTGTTTGTTATATGCTTAAAATTCTAAAAAGGTCACCGAATTTATTAGGATTGAAAAATGTATATTTTGCTTATTTTCATAGTGAATTAAAATATGGAATAAAATTTTGGGGAGAAAAATGCGAGAGAGTATTTAAAATCCAGAAGAGAGCAATAAGAATTATAAGTGGAGTTGATAGTATGACATCCTGTAGACCATATTTTAGGAAACATAATATACTACCATTAGCCTGTCTCTTTATAATAGAGGTCGTAAACCATATTAAGAGATATCAGGGAGAATTATGTACAAATACAGATATTCATTCTCACAATACAAGAAGGAAAAATGACCTTCATGTTCAGATATGCAGGACAAATATTTTAAAAAATAATCTCACAAATGTAGGCATTAAAATGTATAACAAACTACCAATAAATATTAAAGAAATAACCAATATAAAACAATTTAATAAAGAAGTCAAAGCCTTTCTACTACAACATACCTTTTATTCAGTAAGTGAATATATGAACTTTAAATAAGACATATTGTAAATCTAGTATAATTACTAAACTTGTATATTGTTTATATTATACTCTGGGCGAAGCCCATCTCATCTCTAGGACATGTCCTATATCATGTAAAATGATCAAAAGGATGAATAAATAAATATTTAAGATTCTGATGTGTTACATAAAATATTTTACATTCTTTGACTACATACAAAAGGCATGATTGTTGATGGCCTGCCATGCATAGGAATTCTATTATTTTTTTAAATGGAAGCTGTAATTATTAACCTTGTGCATCTTTAGTGTAAGTCATGACAGATAAACAAAAGAAAATGTATGTAGCAATAAAAAAATAAATGTTCCTTACTTTGTTAAAATGTGATCATTGTTTAAGAGCAGTATTTTATTTGTATAGCATATTTTTCTTCTCAAATGTATAGAAAGTATTTATATACATTTCTTACTGGTTATATTTCCTTAGGCGAAAATATTAATATAACATGGTCGCCAGATGGGAACACAATTGCTGTTGGTAATAAAGAAGATTTGGTTACATTTATTGACACTAGGACTCACAAAATCAAAGCAGAGGAACAGTTTAATTTTGAAGTGAATGAGATTTCTTGGAACAAACAAAGTAATTTGTTCTTCCTCACGAATGGACAAGGCTGCATTCATATTTTAAGGTAAGCTATGTGCAGGGCAGAAGAGGGCCATTTGAGGCTTAGGTGCATGCTTTGTCAGAAATATGTTCCCACAATTTCTCTTTTGAGACTTATATGTATCCATTCAAACCATAAACTCTGGCACTCTTGCTTTTGCCTTATCTTCCACGAGGAAAATGAGTGAAAGTATTTATTTGAATTAAACATATTTTACCTGTGTTCTATATTAATAATTATTTTGCTGCTATTGTTTTACCTAAGTATGCATGGAACCCAGTACAGTTTTAATGTTGTTGAAACTGCTCAGTATGTCTTTTTTTTTTTGATTGATTTATTTAAGGATGCTCTTTAACATCTCAGGTCATCAGCATCCCATTCAACTCAGGGCGTGAAACGGCTGACAAATTTTGCTCAGAGGCCTCTCTTTCAGGCTTGAGGTTCTTTGTCGTGCCCTAAATGTATGACATGGGACCCATGGCTTTACTTCCCTTCTGAAGGAAGCCATACTTAGGATTTTTACGCCCCGAAAAAATCCATCGGTCCTGGCCGGGTTCAAACCCATTATCTTGGGTTTAGGAGGCAAGTATGGAGTATGTCTCAGGTTTTGTGTACCATCCTGCTGATGTTTCAAGCAACTTTGTAGTAAAGTTTGGAAGCAAATCAAAATAAAATCTGTCAGAAAACAATATCATATAGTACAGCAGCTTCAAATATAACAAATGGGCATTACATGAAGACCTCAAGCTCAGGGCATATCGCTGATGTACAGTTCTTTTGCTCAACTTCAGAAGATCAGGCTAAAGAGAATAAAGGTTCTACTTGGGAGGTACATCAAAATTTAACATTGAAGCATGGCTGTTCTCATAGAGAGAGAAATCTTCACATTAGGGAAAAATTCAAGCATCAAAATAATTATATGTTCATATTTGTGATAAAAGTAACAACATTCCATCTTGGTCGTTGTGCTTCAATGGGCATACAAGATTAAATTTTTGTCTAGAAACCCAAGGTGGACAGTAGCCAATTTGTATACATACACTTACATCAATGGTCATAATATGCAAAGGCTTGTGTTAAACTTATAGTATATTGCTATTCAAGAAGTACTTTATTAAATACTATAAAAGTTATATCACATTGTCTTCATTTATTTCTGCAGTCATTGTTCAAAGTTTTGTTAACTTGATTGGTGTAGGCTGGAGCAATTAAACTTTCGAAAATTTTGAAAGGTAAGAGATAGGGAACCAATGATCAAATATATGATGAGAAATAGCAATAATTCCTTCGGAAGGGAAGTAAAGCCATGGGTCCCGTGTTGTACATTTAGGGCACGATAAAGAACCTCAAGCCTGAAAGAGAGGCCTCTGAGCAAAATTAGTAGGCCGTTTCACGCCCTGAGTTGAATGGGATGCTGATGACCTGAGATGTTAAAGAGCGTCCATATATAAACCAATCAAAAAAAAAAAAAAAAATAGCAAGAAAGTGGCTTCTGTAGAAGTATGAGACACATCTAGAAAGTAAGTTCAGATTGGCCATAAAATGAGACGGATACATTAAGAAAAAAAAACATTTATTGTGGCAGGTACAGTCAAAGCAGTTTAAAAATCCTGATGCTTAATTGGTTGGCAGTTAGACCCACATTATTGCTCTTTTCTGCATAGACTCAAGGCACTCAAGAACTTCACTATTTTATAACTTAGGTGCAACATATAAAATAACAGAATTTGGTACTCACCCTCCTTACATTAATTGCTGGGAATCTCTGACAAACCATATCTTGTGTAATTATCATTGACACAACTCAGTTCCTCACAGTAATAGACATATAATTTCCTTTTGAATAAATATTGTACTTATGAAGCTGTTGGCAATGGAGTGGTAATATATCCTAAACTTAGGTATTCATTTTTACACTAAACTCTGTTTACTTACATTTGAATATTTCACTTCCTTTGATGTATGGGGGTTAATTAAATATATTCTATTTTTCAATGTCCCCCAAAGATAAAAATTGCAAACTATAAGATCTGAAAAATGAGGCCAGAAACCAGGGTCAATAATTCTGAACCAAATGGTCTCAGAATTATTGACATAGTACAATTCTGCACATACTGATGAGCAATCTTCAATTTTTTTTCCACTCAGTCACAGAACCTGTATCATTAAATCTCTGTACTAATTTTAATATTGTTTTTTGTATTGGAACTGAGCTACCAGGAAATTTACACCTAAATGCCTATCTTGTTATGCCACCTGACTTTCTATACCTGATATGTATATTGAAGAATATATGACACAATATCTCACCATTGCACAACACTACTGCACTATTTAATGAAATCTCACTTTTGACTACAATACATAACTGTCCGAACCTGTTGAAATTCTGCTCACAACTGAGCAGAGGGAATGGCACTGCGCAACTATGGATAATCTCAGCAATTGGAGTGGGGAAAGATTCTTGCTTTGTCAATCTAATTTAAGGTACTTTTAAACTGCTATCTCTGTACACTGATTTGTAACCTACTTTTCAACACATGCACCATTCTTGTAGGGACATATAGTGTGGCAATAATCATTAAATGTCTGTCGGGTGAGTATGCTGCCAAAGAATGGAAAATGCTTTTGTGCAACATTCCATGTCCATTTTTCTGTATTGCCCTCTGCTGCTATACTCATCTCATAAACCCAAGATAGCAGATTAAATCCTGACTAGGGTCGATAGATTATTTCAGGGTTAAAAATCCAAAGTATGGCTTCCTTCAGAAGAGAGGTAAAGCTGTGGGTCCCTTGTTGTAGATTTACAGCACATAAAAGAATCTCAAGCCTGAAAGAAGAGTCCTATGAGCAAAATTTACTGGCCATTTCACTCTGAATTGAAAGGGATGCTGATGACCTGAGATTTTAAAGTGTTTATAAATAAACTAAATCAACAATCTCTGCAGTTCCTGCAAAATGTCAAGAGTATTGGTAGGCAATGATGATGTGCCTATGAAGTATTAGTACTGTTCAGTTGCTTGGCATCCATTTTCAGCATAAATAGGGATGGTGTTCATCATGCACAGACTTCCATGAATTGCCTACACCATAATCTGACCATACTGTTTGCTCATTATGTCCATTCCATACATTTGCCAGTGGATCGTTGCCATCATCAGCTTCTTAGGGTGCAAAAAGTTGATTATATAAATATGTTGTAAATACCAGATGATGGAATGAGAGCTGCCATCTTTCTGCCAGCAATGAGCTATCTCAGTACTTCTAAGAGGGCTGTGAACATACCAGATTTTAGCCATATTGTCCTCTCATGTTTTGATCACCAACTCCAAGTATGGATGCTTTCAGAACTTGCTTTCTGGACAAATCACAAATTATACTCTGCAAATCCCCTGTTCTGCATGTAAAAGATTTCAATCTGAGCCTGGAAAAGTTAATTTTCTACACTTTTATCACATAACTAGTGTTGCAAAAGAGAGTCTGAAATTTAGATGTACTTTTTGATACTTCTTTCTACCAGTTATCCTGACCTAGAGCTGCAGCATATATTAAAGGCACACCCAGGAACCTGTATCTGCATAGAATTTGATCCTACAGGCCGTTATTTTGCAACTGGCTCTGCAGATGCTCTTGTTTCATTATGGGATGTGGATGAACTAGCATGTTTACGCACATTTTCAAGGTAAGGGTTATAATATACTTTACTGTTTCAGTTGTTAGTATCCTTGTGCACCTTCCAAGTAATCTGTTTATAATGAAGTTGCTGCAACATAACTTCATTGTGTTGAAAACTAATTGAGATGAGGTAGTAATTCTTATGCTTTAAAAGCTTTAATCTAAAAGAATGAATTACAGGGGATGTACTGTTACTGGGCTATAAGTGTTCCTTGTAGCTAAATATTTTGGGAAAATCAAATGAAAATTTACATGGTAAGATGAATTCCAGCTTTGTAAGAGCTTGTTAATGAAAAATAGGTATCCTGTAACATGTCTCATTATTTAAAACATTGCTAGTTCCCATAATGGGTTGAAATTTGTCTCCAATATATTTATAAGAAAAAAAGGGGAATAACTGAGTTTAAAAAAAACAAACAATTAAATGTCACACAAATAGCAGTGTTTTATTTATTTCTCCTTTCTTTGTTCTTATTTTTATCTGCATGTATTGAAAAGTAGCCTTAATAGTATTATTTTGTTATCTTAGTATGTGCAACATAATTGAAACAACATATGGTGCCAATTAGTAGAATAAGTGCTGGATGAAGAAAAATACACATCCATGTTTCTTTTGTGCTATGTGCAGCCACACATTGCTGCGTTGTAACAACACTACAGAACTGAGTAATCCACATTTTTTTTGACTTCATTATTGATTTCAAATGGTTCTCAAGCAAATGAAAGTATGATTTCTCTGGGCATGTAGTGTTCCATATTCAGGATTTTATAGTTGGATAACAGAATGAGCATAAATTTTCTGGATAAATGAACTGTAGAGAATGTCTTTGGTTTGGCGAGAAAGAATATTTCTATTCTTTAAGAGTTCTCTTAGTCTCAAGCTGGAAGTAATAGATCCAACATTCATTTATAGTAACTGTATATTGTAAGAAGCCATCTCATTTAGATTAATAACAGGATAAAAGGGTTTCACACACACACACCCACAATATTCTTTCAAATTGGGGGATGAGTTTTAAAATCCAGAATTGCAGAGAATTTTTGTAGTGAATAATATAATGTACCAAGTCATTTTCACATATACAGCCATCTTGTTGATTATCACTTGCCAAATTTTTTTTTTTTTGTAAAATGCAGTTAACTTCAGTGATGTCAGACTTGTACGCAGTGAGACTGGCCAGAGTGGTCTGCATCTGCCAGACTTTACATCCCACTTTTAAACTTTCTATACCATTCGTATATCTGCTGAAGTTATACACAAGCATCATCATACTGTCTGTTCATCCTCCAATGAATATCTGTTGATTTCTCACCTTCATTACCCAAGAAATGAATAACTCAACATTGTTATTTTCTCTTGAATGATTCCAAAGGAAGACAAACTTGGATCTGATTTGATGACCTATACCTGAATAATTGTGAATGTGCCAGCACATGCAAATACGAAACAAAACTACTGAAATTTGAGCGACTTCCAGTAAATAATTTGTTATATGATACTATATTTTACTGTGAAAATCCCAAGAAAAAATCAACTAAATGGAAAGAAAAAAAAAAGTGGAACAAAACTAGTAAAATTTGAGTGACTTCCTCATAAATAATTGCCAGGACCGATGGATTTTTCCGGGCGTAAAAATTCTAAGTATGGCTTCCTTCGGAAGGGAAGTAAAGCCGTGGGTCCCGTGTCGTACATTTACGGCACGAAAAAGAACCTTAAGCCTGAAAGAGAGGCCTCTGAGCAAAATTTGTCGGCCGTTTCACGCCCTGAGTTGAATGGGACGCTGATGACCTGAGATGTTAAAGAGCGTCAATAAATAAATCAATCAAAAAAAAAAAAATCAATCTCATAAATAATTTGTTATATGATACTATATTTTACTGTGAAAATCCCTCTCCCAAAAAAAATAAGTGGAACAAAACTAGTGAAATTTGAGTGACTTCCTCATAAATAATTAGTTACAGTTTAATTTTTTTTTTCTTCATGCCTGATGGCAAAAAACTGCACAGTAGTCTCAATGAGTTGGTCTGAATCTATGTACTAACAAAATGAAGGGGGTGTAGTTAGTTATCTCATGGTTGGTAAAACATGAACTTTGCGTGTTTGAGATTATTCGATCTTAGCACCACAATAGTGCAAATGTAGTGGTTAAGTTAACTTGATCTTAGCAGTGAAAGCGTTAAGGTTACCTTGACTCTGCCTTGGTATGTGACCTAAAAACTAGTGATGTTATTTTAAGTCACCTTAAAAAGTATTTGCTTTTGCTAAGGTGATTTAAAATAACATTCGTTTTTTATATTTTAATAAATTTTTTTGGTGTTGTTTGTCAGCTAAAATAATATTAGTGCTTTTCTGAAAAATAATGTAATATTTTCTTTTCTCTTAAAAGTTAAAGAGTTGCTATACAAAACATCTCAGGTACAAGAGCTATTATGAATCTAAAAGGATTTTACAGAGAAGTTATAACAGTGGCTAATTGAGGAAGAAAAATGTGTTAAAATCTCTTTGATATTTCAGACATCAACAATACATATTATAGCAGTTTCTTCTATTTTGTAGATTGGATTGGCCAGTGCGTACCATAAGCTTCAGCCATGATGGACGTCTGTTGGCATCTGCTTCAGAAGATTTAGTGATTGATGTTGGTGAAGTTGAAACAGGAGAAAAGGTTGTGGACATTCCAGTGGAAGCTGCTACATTCACAGTGGCATGGCATCCTAGCCAGTATTTGTTGGCATATGCTTGTGATGATAAAGACTCATATGATCGTAAAAGAGATGCAGGGAGCCTTAAAGTCTATGGATTTCCATCAGATTAGATTGTAACAAAATATATTTTTTTAAATGCTATGGTGTACCACATCAGTTTTTAATGACAAAAAGTACAAAATGGATTTAAGAATTTGGTTGTATGCTTTATGCAATAAAATATTCTTTTTCTATGTAATGGTATAAGGATAATTGGCCACTGACCTCATTCCCATCTCTGATTAAAGAGTATAAAAATTAAATAAATTGTTATCAAGAAGCAGTAGACAATGGAGTGGTAATATATCCTACACTTATGTATTCAACTTGTTTACACTTAAACTCCACTTACATAAAACTAAAGACATGTTTCGGGAGCAATCACTTCCATCTTCAGTTGTTGATAAAAATTGCCCTAAATTAATGTTTTCAACTGATAGTGTGTGCGATTGATTCCAAACCTGAACGAAACCAATGAAATGAGTTCCCTTTATGATAAATAACTTAAATAGGTATAAATTATTTCAAAGAGATATGCTGACATTAAGTCAACATATGAAAATAAATAATTTGAGCTGGTATAGCAACACTTGAACTTTATTCTTAATTATTTAATGAGTCGATTTAATACTCTTATGTTCCACTTATAATTGAATTATAATCACAAGCTTTTGCCTGCATCATCAGCTGTGAGTTGACTGCTGGATTCGTTGTTGGTTGGATGAACTTGGTGTAGCTTTTGTGAACATTTTATAAACTTTTGAACTAATTTGTCTTCTTCTGTTGGGATCTCAAAGTTCATAATCTTATCTTCATAATTTTTTAATAAAAATATACATCCAACCAACAACCGATCTGGTAGTCAACTCACAGCTGATGATGCAGACAAAAAGCCTGTGAAACACTTTCTGTATAATTCAATTGTAAGTAGAGCATAAGAGTATTAAATTGACTCGCCAGCTAATTAAGAATAAATTAATTGCTGCACTGTATTAGTTCCGATATGAAATTAATTTTTAAACTACAAATTTTGTTGCTAGATCATCCTGCATGTTTTATTGAAAGACTTTAAAGATTTGCATTATAAAAGCATATAATAATATCAGTAACAAGTGCTTTGATTAAATCCAAGATGTGTAGAAAACACAATTAAGCATTACTGTGAGAGTGGAAGTGTGAAGATATTCCTAGTAGTTAGAAAGGTGGCTGCTGATGCAGAGTAAAAGTAGCAAATGCAATTGCTAATGATTTGGCATGTGAATTCAGTCAGAATTAAGTCATCAATGTCAGTACATAAAATGTTTCACAGCCTTTGTGACTGGTATGAATTCACACTATGCAGTGTGCAAATCAAAGTACTTCCTAATGATTTTGGCCAAGAAATGGAAAAATTTGTGGAAAAAATTAGTTGGCTAAAAGAAGCATGGTGACTTGTATGTTTTCCAAATGTCAATTTGAGTTATTCCCTTAGAGAATGATGTGTGTTCATCAAACATGTACAGAGAAGTTATTGTCTACTTGCATTGCACCAGCAGTTCAGCAAGGTGCAGAAGAATTAATGATTTGGGATATATTACATCCAAGGGGCCTGAAGATATTTTTGTTGATGGGACAATGAATGGTGCACATTACATCACACTGTCTGTGGTGACTCAGTAGTTAAAATGGGCATTAAACACTATTAAAAAAAATTACATCACAATTATTGAGGAGGTGATACCCCATCAGTTCACAAAGTCTGGGAAAAACCTTTATTTTTTCAAGTTAATACACCAAGTTGCAGTAACATTTCAGTGGTTTAAGGATCACAGTGTTGAGGTTCTCCAATGGCTTGCTCAAAACCTGGACCTCAATCCCACTGAGACCTTTTGAATTTCAATCACAATGATGATCCAAAGCAAAAACCAATATTCACGCCTCAGCCAAGCACCTTATCTCCAAGAATTGGCAAAGTGTAATAAAGGAAAATTGCTGCAAACTGATTGATTTCATCTGAAAGAAATTTTATAGATGCAAACAGGCTTCAGGTGGGCTTAATTAGCTTGTGATTAATTGCTTCAGTGCATTCGTTTTAGCACAAAATTAATTTTAAATTCAGATTAGCTACCTGAAAGAACATATTTATCCTAATGTCATTGAAATTGTGCTTATTCTAGTCATAAACACTGTCACAAACTTTGACTTGAACTGTTGGAGCAACTGTGAAAGAGAAATATTGCTCTGCAGAGGGTTGGAAAGTCAACTACTAAGATTTTTCAGGCCCTTAAAGTCCCAATGATCAGCAAAAGATTTGTTTATCAGACATTCCAGAGATTCACTGAGATTGGCAGCATGAAAGATTGTCCAAGAATAGTGCGAATTTGCGACCCTGCATTGTATGAACAGCAGCAGCTAGTCAGAACTACCATACATAAGCAGTTAATTATTGCATGAAAGATAAAATTTTTTGCAATTGTTGTCCAGGGTACTACAAGGCCTTGATCTTAGAGCAGAGTACTGGACAGTTTTTGATGCCACAACTGAAGAAGCAGAGGAAACTGAAATCAAGATGACTCCTTCAGCGGTATGGCAACATAGACACATGCCTAAAAAGCGTTCACCAATTAAGATAGATTCAATTGCTAAAATTAAAGGGTATATGCTTCAAACTCTCAAGAAGTACGTGAGAAAGTTCATAAAGGTCAGATAGACCACCATCACTCTTCAGTCATGGTCTGGTCAGGAGGATTTCACCAGACTTCATTTTTTTGAGTAAGGGTTAAAAACCAGTGCCAAAGTATATGTGAAAAGTATTCTGCACCCTCTTGTGATGCCATTGAACCAAACCACATTTAACGATGAATCCTAGCGCTTCCAGTAAGATTCTGCTCCAGTTCATAAGGCAAGGATGGCACAACAATGGATAACTGATTTAATCTCCACTGCTGATTGGCCATCTACCAGCCATGATCTCAATTACCTGGTCAGTGCTTGAGGGGATTGTCTGAAAGAAGTGGTACCCTACAATTGAAAGTTTTAAGTACTCCTAGATGGCAGCAGTGGCATATTTTTCCCGGGCTGCTATAGAAGACTGGCCAGAGATACTTGCATAAAGGCAAAAGGAAAACATGAAATCAGATTGGTGCCATATATATTTAATAAAGTAAGTATAATATACTAAAAGAAAATTAAAAGATCTCAAATCACATTTAACAATTCCCAAAATAATGTGTGACAATATTTAAGGCTAGAGTATGTATAATTTCTTGCTTTTAATAACAGGTGTTTGTAAGGAAAGTTCCACATTTTCTTTTTATTTAAAACATCCTTAATCTTTCTGGCAAAAATGTGCATAAAATACCAAGAAAATGGCTTAAAATGATTATTCCATAACCCATAATGCATACATACAATGTTTAAGCAAAACTATTCTGATAACAGTATACCTCATCTCAACATTTCATATGGACCAGATACACTTTGTAAATAATTATATAAATAAAATAGACTAAATTATAAAAAATCACATCTAGGACCATGTTTCACTCTGGTAACGGTCACATTTTTCCATGCTACTCAGAAATTCTTCAGCTTTGTTTAATGGCAGTTTACCTGCCTCATGTATCACATTTTTTACAAACGTTTCTCTGACTGCAGCTGGCATATTTTTTGAACTTCCTGCAAGGAATATTGATGCTTTCTGCTCTGATATAAGGCCCCACAGTAAGCTACTGAACTTCTTTATTAAATGCTGTACATAACTGTAAAAACAAGAAGAAAAAATTAACATTTATAAAACATTTCTTGAATTAATTTTGCATGCAAACTTAAATACAATTATAATGTACATATATTAAAATTTTAAAAGATTTGTAGAAATCCAGAAAAAAGCTTGCAAAATGGATCTAAAATGACAAATAACCAACGGTTTATTCATTATATCCCAGACATTCCATTTATAACTGGGCCATAAATCACATATATGTGTAGTTTTCTTACATTGCAGTGGCTTTGGTACTATTCCTGTAGTGCCTAACAGTGAATGACCTACTCAAGGCTACATTTATCAGCTGTGTTACACTGTGTCAGTTGCCACCTTCAGTTCCAGCTGTAAAAACTACGGTTTATTCATCATACATCTCAAAAGAGAAAGTTTATTCAAGACATCTGTGTTGTGTGTAAATTACATAAGATTATTCTTACTAGTCCACTAAATGCCGACCGAAAAATTCACACTTGAACAAAGAATTTTTGTGTATGATACATATATAAAAACCAAATCATGTAGATGATTTCAGGAGAAATTGCCTTCAGATAGAGAACTGGATAATAAATTTAGGACAACAGGATTGCTTAACACTAAACCTAAGCGAAAAAGAAACGTTATAACAGAGGGAAAATTTTACGAAAAATGGTGCATCATTCAAATGCTCTCCAAAGAATTCTCTAAGAAGTATTGCACAGCAAGTGGGTGTTTTAAAAACCTCTGTTCCATAGAGCTACTAAACTTTTAAAATTGAAACCCTACAGTAGTTCATGAATACAATCTCATGACAGCGAAAACAACTAAATTTCCGTAACTGGATTTTATAAAATATCATTGACGGTACTGTAGACCACATTTAATAATTTTATCAGATGAGGCATGGTTTCATTTAAAAAAGAAAAATCCCACGCTATAGATGAACTTAAAGACAATATAAGAACAGAAATTACCATGAATGGTAATTCATCCAAAGATGCCAGGAATGTCTGAATGCAGATGGACACCAACACACTTATAACAAGGTTAACAGTCGTTATAGTGCATATTTTATCACTCATGAGTAAGTAATGCAGGAGTTTAAGAACAGAAAATTCCCAGTGTAATAGACAGTGTGCTGAGCACACGATCTGCCACCCGGCAATACAAGGAACACTCTGTATAATGCGATACTAGATATATTAAATGAAAATTGCACTGTATGTTCTCTCATTTTGGGTATGATAAACATAAACATTCACATGTGTATTCTGTGAAAAAAAATCATACGTTATTATTGAAATACCTGTGGCATACATGATTTTTGAACAATATACTATGAACAATCTACTACTTTACTATATTTTATAATTAAAATTTTGTATAAACTTATAGTTTTTTATGCCAATAGATATTTAAAAAGAAAGGGAAGGGAAAAAAAAACAGACTGCTTGGAAGCCAAGAGGGTATACATAATATCAAAAAATGGTTTAAATTTTACATTCACTGGTTAACATAGTGAATTTCTTTTTTCTGAATAAATTTTAAAATTGAGTAAAGCAAATATATATAAAAGAAAGGCAAATATTAATATAATAAGTTTTGAAATGTCAATTATAGCTAGAACAGGAGTGTGAGTTTGAGTCAGAAAGCTTAGCAAGTAATTTTTAATTCTAGTTTTATAATTTAAACTCACATTTTAAAATCCTGATCTCTGGAGAATGCACAAAATAAAGACAGCAAATGCTCCCTCTCCCATGTCAGCCACTCTTCACTACAGTGGAAATCTCCTGATTGATTACGACAGCCATAAAAAAGGTACAATAAAGTATCTGAGGCTGCTTTTTGAGCCACTCTCTCACTGATATAGCTTCTAAATGGTGCAACACCTGTGCCAGGTCCTATCATTATTATTGGTATACTCTGAAAGAGATCAAATCCACTTTTTAATTCACATGTATGCTATCTATGAATCAGTAAATTTAAAGGTATAAATAATGTGTTTGATAATATCTTTCTAAGCTCTAAACCTTTCGTGAAGGAAAAGATGAAGATTAGAAGAGTTGAAAAAGATTTTGAAAAATGTGCTTGTAATTCTGGGATTGTTTTAACATAGACATCCAATTTTACAAAGAAATAAGAATCTTTATTTAATTACAACCAACATACTGCATTGAGGGAGATCACACTTTTATTACATATCATTTGGACCTTTTAATGCTTAATGCAACCGGGTCTATAAATTTTCCAAAAATGGCTGTAGTAGTTTTTTGTATTGGGGATTTTCACAGTGAAATAAAGTATAATATGACAAATTATTATTACAAAATCACAAATTTCACTAATTTTGTTCCACTTACTTCGACATTTTTCAAAGGCATTTGCCTCCATTTTCAGCTTGGATTTGCTAATTTCTTATAATGTGGTCTCTTTGTTTCCTAGCATCCCCAAAGAAAATCTAATAAATATTGTAAAGAAATGGCTATCTTCAATAAACCTACTTGGAGAAGTAATAGAACAATATAATATCTGAACCTCACCAGAATATGCATAAATCAAACCTACTTCACATTCAGAGGCAATAGTTATACACAAAAGAAGGGTTTAGTAATGGGAAACCCACTTTCGTCATTCTTGGCGGATATGTACATTAGTTTTTTGGAAATAAAATTAGTTGAGGCTTTTCCACACATCTATAAATGTTGGTACCATTATGTGAATGATGTCTTTGCAATAGTAAAAGAAAATGGAAAGAGGGTGCAATAAAACTACTCAATCTACAAGGCAGCACTGTTAAATTCACAATGGAATTAGAAAACAACAAGGTTCTTCCCTTCTTGGATATAAAAATTATAAAAAATGATAATATACTGGAATTTGGCATTTTTAGAAAAGATACCCAAACAGATAATTATATAAAAAAATACAGTCACAATCCAAAACAATATAAACTAGCCTTAATCAACATCCTCACGTTCAGATTAACAAACCTGCCAATAAGTCAGACAGAATACAAATTGGAGTACCAAAAATCATAGATATAGCACAGAAAAATGGCTACACAATAGATCTTGTCAGCAAGAAAATAGAGAAATTCAGAAGGTAAAAACAAATAAAGGACATCACCACACTAAAAGGCTACAAAGGAGATCATATATATAAAAAATCACATTCCACCCATGGGCACACCAAAAATTCCAGAAGATTTTTAAAGAGGCAAACATCATTTTGGCCCCAGTAAATAAATTCAGTTTAAAAAGCCACTTAAACACCAACACAAATTACAAAATTCCACCAGGAAAGCAATCGGGCATTTACGAAATCGGTTGCAAACACTGTGACATGAAATACATAGGTAAAACAAAAAGAAATATTAGCATACGTTTTAACGAACACATGAGAAATGTTAAATATAAACACACAGAAAAATCAGCATTTTTGGCAAAATAACCACAAATTCTAAAAGGAACCAAAACTACTAAAAGCTCTTCAAAAACCCATAGATTTAACAGTATAGGAAAATATATTTATAAACAAAAACAAAGAATTTTTGGTAAACTTTGATCTCCCAAACAACAGTTACCTCATCAATAAGTTTGTTAAAGCCACAGAGTAACATCTTAATACCACACTGGGAAGCGGCCAGTGGGACCAAGCTGAAGATGGAGGCAAATGCCTTTGAAACATGTTCAAGTAAGTGGAACACATTAGTGAAATTTGAGTGATTTTGTAATAATAATTTGTCATATTATGGCTGTAGTACTTAGTAAGCAGATGAAGAAAAAGATGTAATCAATTATTCTATTTTGGGGAGAAAAAGGAAATTGTAAACTTAAACAATTTAAATTACTGTGAAAATGAAGGAGTTTATTGTGTGAATGTTATGAATATTCAACATGTTGAAAATGTTGTTATTAATTTAATAACTGAGTTTTTTAATACTACAGTAAAATCTCGTGTTCAACAACTATGAGATGAAAACAATGCACTGGAAAATACTTTTTATACGTTACGTAAAGACATAGTGCACAAACTTTTTTACCATATAGAAATTGAGCATTTTTACGTGGATTTTTAAAAATGAAATTTTGAAATACAACATTTATTTACAGCACATTCATTTCTCAGTTCATAATAAAAAACATAAATGCTGTATCTAATGACATTGTTAATTAGTTGGCATGTGACATTTAGAACAGGATAGCCAACTTTGCAACTGATTGCAATTATGAAGGCAAAGATGATTCTTCCATTAATTGTTTCCTAATAACACTCTTTTCAATTTTATCCAACAGATCCAACTTCTACTTAAGTGTAAAAACATTTCTCTTGTTTTTCACAGAGTCCATCATGCAGCAGTAGGTTAATTCACTTTAGCTATTATCAACAGGTAACCATACTTCTGATCGAGTGATTTCAGCATGTCTGTGGAGTTCATGGTTTTCAGTGTAGTGTTTTACTTAAAAGGGAGTTTTTAATTCCTAGTAGTATGCCACTAGCTTAAGAAAAGACTAGCAGGAGTCAAATGGGAAGGATCCATAGGTCTCCTAAATGACATGTACAAAAGATACATAAAGCCCCAATGCTCCATGTAAGTGAGATAATGTCCACAATAAACAACAAACTTAAAACTAAATTGGATACAATACAATCTACGTCCTTAAGAATAATAACAGGAGCTGTTAAAACAATAGCAATTGCTACAATGCAGAGCATAACTAGCAACCTGTAATTAAAATAGAGTTAGATATTAAAACAGCCATATTGGGACAGAAATTAAAAAGTAATCAGCACAGGAATAAATGGTTTCAAATTCTTGACAGCACACAACGATTAAAAACATAACAGATTTTCAAAAATTACATAAAGGCAATTTATTCAAATTTTTAAAAATAAGCACCAAACCTGTCATTATACCAACTGATCCTTTACAATATATAGATATTAACATAAAACTAAATCTGGATACAATGGTCTCGAAGAACAACCCACCTGAGGTATTAAGATTAATAGAAATTTGTACACTAAACAACTATTATCTAACTAGTTCATGGTATATCGTGTATACAGATGGATCTCTTAAAAATGCAGAAGCAGGATTTGGAATATACTGTGAAGAATTCTCTCAATATACACCTTTGGGACAGTATGCTAACAATTTTGATGTTGAAATAATGGCCATTAGAGCAGCTTTACAAAATCTACTCTATAGACCTAAAGTAAATAAAAGAAGTGTTTGTTATTTTAAGTGACTCTAATGCAGCACTACAAAGTATAATGAATTAGTTACCCACTGACATACACTATAAATGAAATAAGAAAACTATATCATACAATACAGATCAAAAATACAGAAATAGTTTTACAATGTATCCTGAGCCACGTGGGATTGAAGGGGAATGAGATTACTGATACTTCAGCAAAAAAAGGAGCCACCATAAAATTAAAACCACCTTTTGAACTAAAACTTCCCTCAAAAAGATTACTATCTGAACAAGAACAACAAAATATCAAACAAAAACTTCAGGAAAACCATATGAACATCTAAATACTTTCAAACATCTTTTACTGAAACCAAGAAAAATTGGAGTTGCCCAATTCCACTTAATTGTTGCCTGTCACAACATCTCTTCAGGATGAAATTAATCAAGACAGCCACTGCCCACTGTGTAAGGAATGAATACTATCTTAAATAAAGAACATCTACTGAAATGCAGTCAACAAAATAACAACAAACAAATAAAAAATAATTTGGAAGTTCTTTAATGGGAAGCTAGGGAAAAAATGATCCGACCGACCACTATCCAGGGTGCAGCAGTATGCGACTGCCATGCTATGATGCTTACTACTGTGATACAGTGAAGTGATTTGGCATTACCATGCTTACTGCTGTGAAGCCACACTGCATCTAATCATGTAATTAGGGGAAAATGAAAAGTTAACCAAAATAATTGCAAATCTAAAATTGCAATGGTTTTTCTTTTTTTTTTTCCTTATCAAAAAGTGCTTCTGTTTTGGTATTGTTGGTTATTTGGGTGCCGAATATGAGAGATTTTACTGTATTTAATCGCTCATTTTTACTAATTGCATCACAGATGGTGAATTCTTATGGGGGAGGAATATTGGGAAGAAAGTGTTCTAGGTCCAAGTTCAAGATATCTCCCTTGCATTTGTCACTGATGAGGAATAAGGAAAAAAACCTTTGTCATGGAGGATAGTTCTATAAGGATTCAAACTGGAGATTTCCAATTATGAGTTTGAGCCTTAATGACCCAGCCACCCATATAATTTGAGTTACTGTGAAGTACCACTTAATAGTACATTCAAACACAACTTATTCTATAATGAATTGTAAGGAAAGATCGGATTTGAAAATTCATCATCTATCCTACAGACCTGATCTGGCACCCTTGCATTCCCATCTCTTTTCAGTTATGATAAGCAACTGCACCTAAATAATGTCAAGCATTAACAAGCTTTTATTCACAACATTTTTTTAGTTCTGAATTTACTATTTTTGGGTGAAAATAAGACATAAAAAAATCACTTGAACTGAATTTTAGTTTTTAATTTTCCTCATATGTCTATGAACAAAAAAAAAACAAATTATATATACTGATTAATATATCACATAACTGAAATTTACATTTACAAAGAATGAAACCATAATTGATTCACTGTAAACCATTATGTATAAAGTGCTGGAAGTGGAAAGAATACATATTTCACAAACGAATAAATATGTAAGTTAAGTAATTTTGAAGAGCAGCAGTAAATAACTGAAGTAAAAATGAATATGGTCAAGCTTGCAGAAATCATTATTTATTCCTAAAGAATGAAATACCATGAATAACCATTCTTCCACCCTGATGAAAGTATCATAGTTCCACAGGCTGTAATCTGGCATAAGAATAATGTTTGTGTGATACCTGACATGCAGTATTAAGAACAGTTCCAACATAAAGCCATCTTTTAGATATTAGAAAGTCAACATGTCCAATTTGCAAGTCCAGGATTTAATAGGGGTGTTCTAAAAGTTCTTGGCCTGACTCAGAGATGTCATAGCTTGGAGATATGGTCTATGAGGGTCTCCAACCACCATCTGAGCCAAAAACATGCTATGATAAATACTCTTGTATACATGATCAAACCTCCTGTATCTGCAAAACAAAGAACCTTGGACAAAGAAAAAGCATCTGCAACAAGTACAACAAGCTGACAGATACAAAGCCAAGGAAGTGAGAAGAGCTTTACATCCCAGAAACAAAACAAACTAGATGGACACACTCTCTAAGAGGGACACTTATCTTTAGTTCCTGAAAAATGTCACAGACTGCATCTCCAAATTACTTAAATGACATAATGTAGAGACATTTTTAAACTAACAAAGGAGGGAGATAACATACTCTGCTCCACAAAAAAAACCCAAGGAAACCATTTGCCTCAGCTGGTGTTTACAGAATACCTTGCTCCTATGGTGCCATTTACATTGGTACCACACAGCACAACATTAATAATCCCTTACAGAACACAAGAGACACTGTTGCCTAGGTCAGAGAGACAAATAAGCCATTTATTAAAATTATTACTTGGAGCAATGCACAGTGAAGCTAATCATATATTAAGATCATTGTGTGATTAAGCCGAACTAACACTCTTTTGCTCCACTTACTGTTTGACTCAATCACACAATGATCTTAATAAATCAGCCATGGCTGAACATGCTCTTCTGACATAGAACATAAAACTGAATTTCAAGATATTGATATATTAGCTTCAACATCTCATTATCATACTTGTCTAAACCGGGAGACAATTGAAATTCACAGAAACAACTTTAACAGGAAAGAAGCAGCTCTGAAACTGCACTTGCCATGGAATCCGGCCTTACAAAATACCAAGACAAAGAAACAATGCGAACAAAGGAGTTCCAGGATAGGTCCAACCCCCTTAACCAAGCAAACCAATCAGAGCTCAGTTTCATAGGCCCCCTTAATATATACCACTATCAATTCTAGCAACAAGTCAATCCCTGCCTTGTCTCTGAAAAGATTACTGAGACTTTACCACTGAAGATGTCTACTGCAGTCATGGACAAAATGTCTGGGAAGATGAAGGAGAAGAATCCCAATGAACTAGACCTTACAGCCCGGAAGACTCAGTTCGCATTACAACAATCATTTCTACAGTCGACAAATAGCTTATGATGCGGACAGAGCTCTGCAAATCATATTATGGTAAAATAGTAAGTTAGTGAAGCTGCAAGAGTGATTAATTTGACTCACCACAATATATTCACAATTATGTGATTTGCTTCATTGTGAAAATTCAAATGGTAATGTATATGTTAAGAACTATTAAAATTATATTAGAATTTTTTTAATAAAACTTGATGAAATTTTATTTGTTTTTTGTTTTAGTTTCATCATTGCATTGGAGTATGAACTTCTAGTATTTCACTACCAGTTGTGGATATAACAGCACAGGCAGATGAATGTCACATGAGCATCATTAAATATAATAAATGAAGGAGAAGATGTTGGGTTACTGGTACCTTTTCTGTTATTTAATGCTTAAAGCAAAAGTGATAAACATTTGGATAGGTTCAAGACCAGAATACAATTTAACCTTTTCCATGAAGAAATATATTAACAAATAAAAAGAAAGTCAACTGGCACACTACTTCTCTTGGGATTAAGTAAATGGCGCAGTAATATAATATGCACAGTCATTTTTAGGGTGACAGAGCAAAATTGTTTTTGAGAATTGGCAAGGCATTGGGAGAGTAAGGGAGTTAGATAATAAAATTCATTATTTCTCATAAAAAAAACAATTCTGCCATAGGTATGATGGAAAAGGTTATTGGTACTTTCACAAACACCATGATTGCAATGAGCTTACTATTCTATTTTATGCTTGAACTACCATATGTACCTCAAATGCAACTTGAAGACTTGTAATTACAATATTTTAAAAATATAGCAGTAGAAAATAAAAATAAAATTTGTGATTTTATTTGTAACTAATGGAGAACTTGTTAAACATACTGCTTGAATACAATACACCAACAAAAGATCCTCCTGATTTTTATTCACAACAGATTAATTTATTACAAAACCAAAAATAGTCCAATGAAAAATAATTTTTAAAAAACTAAATAGTAAAATAACTGGAAAAAAAAACTCATACTATAAACCTTATTGTTTACCTTCTCTGCTGGAAAATGAAATGAACCTTTCTGAACCCAAATGGGCACATCAGTTCCTTCAGTGAGAGATGCTAACCAGCTTGAACACAACCCCAGACGTGGTGCTAATAATTTTGTTTCATATTTGACAACTGCTACCAAAATGTGAATTTCTCCTTTATGAGCCTAGAAGCAATAAGAAAGTAAACATTAAGAAATGGGGCTATTTCCCTATTATAATTAATCATATTGAGTTGAAAAACATTCTTTTAAGACACCAAAACATAGTCAACAAATTTTCTGTTCTAAAATTTCAGTTGTACATCCCTAGATATAAAAGATTAACAATGGCCAGAAACCATGGTCAATTCAGAAAATCATTGGAAGTACTTGCTAATGCTGGGTTCACAAAACCTGTTTTAATGCTGTCTTCAGTTCGTGATTGAGTTATACCACAAAAAGAAATAATAATAATAATAATAATAATAATAATAACAACAACAACAACAACAACAATACCAACAACAACTTATTTAGAATTACTAAAAAGTGGACCATGAGGGTTTTTCAATAAAGAAAATATAATTTTTTTGGACCAGATTGCTTTACTCATCCTCACAATTTTGATGATCTTTCTCAAAGTAGTCCCCATTGGATGCAATGCCCTTATCACTGCATGGTCCAAAAAATTATGAACTTCTTTATTTAACAACCCTCATAGTTCACTTTTTGTTAAGTAATTCCAAATTTGTTGTTGCTGCTGCTGTTGTTGTTGTTGTTGTTGTTTATTTGTTTGGATCATGTGATCTGATATTTGAGCAAAGATAACATAAGAACTACCTAGGTTTGAATTCTTATAATTTTTTATTTGTTAGTGTTAGCAAGTAAAATTGATGTTTAATATATCACAATAATATATCTTTTAATGGACAACATATGTTTGAATTTTACGACATTTATACTAAGTACAAAAATCTAAATTAATCATCTACATTTTCAAAATAAAAGCTACACTAATAAATATTCTAAAGTAAAAAACAAAAATAAATAAATATAAACTGTCTTTATTTTTGATATTATTGTATGATTTAGTTCAACTACACACTCTTTATTTTATTTAAAAATAATTATTAACTTCCTAAAACAAAAATTACATTATATTTTGTGTTTGTGTGATGACAGAATGAGACTCAAGGCTCTAAGTCAGAGACATGCCATGAATCAAGTGCTGAGCTGAATAGAACTTAGAAAAATTAAGCTTTGAGTGTCTGCTAATTTTTTTTGTCTATGGGTGTACATTGCCACTGCATAATTATTTATCTGTTCTCTAATTTAAAGGAATATAGATACAAATATAGCATCAATCAGTTAATGAAATACATAATCAATATTTTCGTTTTATGATGTGAACAAATAATTTTAAAGATATTTTATAACGGCTAGTCAGTTCTAAAAACTTACCAAAGAGGATGAAGCTATTGAAAATGCTCTTGGTCTGATGGGTGACAACAATTCAAACATATACTTCAAAGGAATATTAGCAGCTGCATTAGGGAAATCCTGTAGGACTTCCAACACTGTTCGATGTGGACGATTACAATAATTATATAGCTCTTCCTGACCTTCTGGTGAACTGAATTCAATCAGTTTCTCTTGTTCCAGATTACTTGTAGTAAAGTGAGACAGAACAGAAAAAAAATAACGACGTGGAACAGCCTGTTTGGAAATAAAAAACTCATAAAATATTTATTTCTTACAATTTTTTCTATCAGTTATGCTCACTTCCTTTACAGAGCTGAACCTCTTTATAATAAAAAACTAATTTACTTTTTATAAATCATTGAACTTTCTAATATTCATTTAAAATACAAAATATTGTATAATTAACAAGCTTAGATAATTTCTTTAGATGTACCCAATTTGTGTTCAAGATCCAATATTCAAAATTAAGTGTAAAAAATAAAAATTTAATTGTGTTTATGTATTTTTTAATAATCTTACTATCAATTTACTCATGATGTTTAAGTACACTATTTAAGAACAACCCTTCAATTATTTCATAAATGTGCATAAATGAGATAGAGTAAATAAAACACTAAATGGAATTCAATAATTCACACTGATATCTTCATGGTATGGTCCACTTTGAGAGGTTTAAAATATACTAGAGGATCTGAAAAAGGGAAATATATTTTTAATGGACGTTTCTTATATTAAATAATTTCCAAGTTAAAACATTCAAAATATTTCTCACATAAATTTGCAGCTGTATACACTGATTAAAATAGCTTTGTGATTGATAGTCTAATGCCAGTGTAAATGGGAAGGAGCATTGCAATGGCAACTCCCATCACAATATTAACATTATAGTTCTACTATCATGTTTCATAGCAAATGTTGTGCCAAATCATGCCAGCAGAGGCAATCCTAATCTTACAAAACCATTACACTATCTCACTGCACGGTAAATGTTCATTCGTTAATAATGATTAATAAAATCATGCACATCACTTTATTTTTACATGCTTACAAACCTGCTTTACAGGAGTTGCTTAAAATGGTGCCCATGTGTATTCAGGCAATCTTGACATCCTGATATCTTCTGATTAAAAATAAAATTAGTGCATGCTTTCATTATTCAATATTAAAGTTATGCAACTGTTTAATATGTAGAGAGATAATGTAATATATTAATTGCTACAATGAGAGTAAATTTCTTACACAATTCACTTATTGTTTTGTGTTACGACATGTCTCATGAACCAACGTTCCCATTGTCAGCTGTTGACTCACTGTTTCCTGATGCTCTTATTGGACCCATGGAGGCTGTTGTGTTGTGGTGACCTCTGGTGGATGAGAAATGTATTTGGAAAGGTAATCCCAAGGTGGAAGTTCAAAACTCATTGCAATTTTCCAGTATTTTAGAATGAAGATATACTCCCCGGGGCAAATTCATATGGATTCTTTAAGAAGTTGTATCTCTGGGTTTATTTCATGGTTTTGACTCCAATAATGGTGTGTTACTGCTGTTTTTTCCATCTGTTTTAATTTGATATTTCTGAAGTGTTCTTTCTTCCGAATTGTCAGATTTCTTTTAGTTTTTCCTATGTACTCCAATTCATGATCTAAGAATTATATGACATTAATTCCTGAATTCTTTTCTGAGGGTATCTAACCTTTTAATTTTGACCCTTGATATTGTATCTATTGATTGGGGATAACTTTAAGTTGAACTGTTTGAAAGTCTTTTCAAATTTGTAGTGCAGTTGTGGGTTATAAGTGAATTTACAATATCTTGTATGTCTGATTACCTGAAGGGTCGAAGTTTCTCTTATAGATTTTTCGAATTTGTACTTGTTGATCCTTTTTATTATGGCAGAGGTGTTAAAACCATTGTTTATGGATAAGTTTATGATCTATGCATCTAACAAAGCGCCTTCATTTTTAATGGTAAAATATATTAACAAATTACAGGTCTAGCAATGGGAAACTCACTATCCCCAATATTACCAGAAGTATATATAGGATTTTTTGAATCATACAAAGCTTTCCCTTGGATATTCAAAATCTGGCACAGATATGTAGATGACATATTTGCAATAGTACCCAAGAAACACATTTCAGATTTTCTCAAATTACTAACTTTCAAGATAAATCTGTAAAATTCACAATAAAAATGGAGAAAGTTGGCTCCCATTCCTGGACTAAAAATAATCAGAAAGGAAAACAAAATATAGTTTGGAATATATTCAAAACTGGTGCATATGGATAAATACATAAAAAAGAATGGTTTCAAACCCAAACCACATCAATATGCAGTATTCAACAGTTTGGCTTTTAGATTGGTCAACATTTCCCTATATGTCACAGAATACAATAGAGCGTATGAAAACATCATAACTTAGCCATAAACAACGGTTTTAACACCTTTACTTTAATAAAAAGGATCAACTGGTACAAACTCGAAAAATATATAAAAGAAACTTAGATCCTCAAGGTAATCAAGAGACACACATAGATATTGTAAATTCACTTATAACAAACAACTGCACTACAAATTTGAAAAGATTATCAAAAAGTTCAACTTAAAGTTAGCCCCGATCAACAGATACAACATCAAGAATCAAAATTAAAAGATAAGATACCCCCAGAAAAGAAATCAGGAATATATGCCATAAAATGCTTAGACTGTGAATTGAAATACATAGAAAAAACTAAAAGAAATCTAAAATTGTTAATTGGAACATTGCACAGTGAAACTATTCATATATTAAGATCATTATGTGGTTGAGTTGAACTAACACTCTTTTGCTTCACTTACTTGTTTAAATATGTAGAACCGGTTTCACAAACCTTCATTCACATCTTCAGCTAGAATGTGTTGTTGTTGATCTAATGTGCAGGATTTTGATCCATTAATTTTTCCCTGGCCAGCCAACATAATTTGTGTATTTTCCCGTCAGGTGCAGCTTTCCTCAGTTCTGTGCTTTCCAATAGATGTTCTCCATTTAGAATCTTGTCAGTATTGCAGATCTTACATGTGTTATCATTCATAAAACCAAATCTGTGTAAATATTCCGCCAGACAATCATGTCCAGTTGCCAGTCTAAAATGAGCAACTGCTTCCTTCCTTGATAGATTTTTTATTTTTTGTACTGTTTCTTTTATATTAGAATAATTTTTATTAGATATTTCCACTTGAATATTATGTTGATATTTTTGTTCTATGGTCATTTTGATATTTTTTAATTTTACATATAATCCACAGGGTTTTATTGGTTTTGAATATAGCACTGCCCCCTTTTTTGCCAGAAAGTCTGCATTTTCGTTACCTATCACTCCCACATGTGCTGGTATCCACAGTAGTATTATTTGTTGAAATTTTGTTTGGAGTAATCTATAATAAGATCTCACGTCCCTTACATTGTAAGATTCATATGAACTATCATATCATTCTATAGCTTGTATAGCTGAAGCTGAATCTGTAAGAATCACTACTTTATTTTCTTTTATATCAGTCCTATGGTATATCTGTTCCAACGCTCATTGTATTGCCACCACTTAACCCTCAGCTAGAATGTCAATGGCTGGATACTTTGTTATGCTGTGGGAATGTGTATTCTGCTCTGGTGGAGGTTTTAAAGTTTATGTTTTCATCTCTGGAAGTGTCAAAATTCATTAAACTGTCTTTGTATATGTAGATTTTTTCCCAAGTTGCTAATTCTGTAGGTCCTTGTACTGATTTCAATAATTTTGCTTTATTCAATATGTCGTGGTTTTCTGTCCAAAAATGAAATGCTACTGCTGATTTCTCCATTTGCTTATACTGTATGTTCCTGAAATGTTCTTTTAACTATGAGCCTATGTTTCTCTTTGTTTTTCCAATGTAGACCTTTTCAAATTCTGCACAACTTATTTTGTATATACCTGCTTTTTTCTCCTGTGGAATACTGTCATTAACATTGTCTATCAGGAGATTTTTAACATTAAATCTGTTTACAGGGGCTACCTGATATTAAAATCTTTAAGAATATTCTGAAACTTTTTTGTAGCCCATGCATGGTATGTGAATTTTTTAAAAATTAGCTTATCTTTTATTGCTGAAAGTGTTGTGGTTTCTTTAATAAGTTTTTGTACTTTTTTGTGTACTAGTTCTTTCTTAAAACTATTTTAACTGCAGTACTTTCTATTTGTTGGTATTATTTGAAGTATTCTTCTTTGCTACTTTGTAGGTTAACTAGCCGGTGTGTTAAACTGTTAATAACTGCATGTTTGTGCATCGCAGGATTAAAATTGTCAACTTTAATGTGATTGTTTGCATGTGTATTCTTTCTATATATTCCAAATTCTAGGTTTCCTTGACACTTCATAATTTTGATATCCAAGAATGGTAACATGTTATCTATTTCAGTTTCTTATGTGCATATGAATTGAATATCTTCATTCTAAATTACTGGAAAATTGCAATAAATTTCAACCTTCCACCATGGGATTCCGTTCCAAATTCATTTCTCATCCACCAGAGGTGACCACACAATAGCCTCCATGAGACTAACTCGAGCTTCAGGAAACAGTGGGTCAACAGCTGATGATGAGCATTGGTTCCCGAAACATGTCCTAACCCAAAACAGTAAGGGAATGTGTGAGAAATTTATTCTCATTATAGTAATTAATATATAACATATTTACTGTAACTTCAAAATAACAAATAATGTAATTAGTTCTGAATAGTGGTAATTTTCACAGGTAAATATAGTATAATATAACAAATTATCATTGATGGAATCACTCAAATTTCACTAATTTTGTTCCATTTATTTGGAAATGTTTCAAAGGCTGTTGCCTTCATCTTCAGCATGGTTCCACAATCTGCTTCCCAGCATGGTATCAAGATGTCGCTCTGTGGATTTTACAAACTTAGTAATGAGGTTACTATAAGGTTAATTTTGATCTCCCAAACAATAGAATCTGATCACTAAGTTTGTAAAATCCACAGAGCGACATCTTAATACCACACTGGGAAACAGACAGTGGAACCAAGCTGAAGATGAAGGCAACAGCCTTTGAAACATGCCCAGGTATGTGGAACAAAATTAGTGAAATTTGAGTGATTCCCTCAATAATAATGTGTTACATTAAAATAATGTAATGTTTTCATGTGCATGAGCAGGTAATCAAGATTGACTTTGCTGATGCATAGCCAAGTAGGTTTGCCTCTTCTGGCATACATAATAGGATACAGAAATCCTTACACATGGATATGTCACTTTCAATGTGAATTTAGTCTATCATTCAACATTACTTCAATTTTGGTAAATTCAAATTAGAATAAATATTTGACAACAGTGATTTACAATTACGATTATATATTTAGACATCAACAGTCACATGTTTTATAAGCCTGTTGCAAATAGTGGCAGCAGTAGTGGTGCTGGTGAATATCCTTTCAATTGTCTGACATGCTACACCAACAAGAATGTACTATTAATGGATATCATTGTATGATTAGTTGAACTACACACTCTTAAAGCTTCACTTACTTTTTATAAATGTATATACATTTATATACAATCCATACATACATTTTTATACAATCCATACATTTATAAAAAGTAAGTGAAGCTTTAAGAGTGTGTAGTTCAACTAATCATACAATGATATCCATTAATATGATTGGCTTCACTGTGTTTAAGTTCCAATTTTACATTTAAGTAATAAATAGGCCTTCGAGCCGTAGGAACAACGACCCGCATTAACCATACATTTATAAAAAGTAAGTGAAGCTTTAAGAGTGTGTAGTTCAACTAATCATACAATGATATCCATTAATATGATTGGCTTCACTGTGTTTAAGTTCCAATTTTACATTTAAGAATGTACTAATTGAAAAAAGGGGGGGGGGACACCGTTTCTGGCTGTCTTCATTGTTAGACATGAACATGCAAGTACATACTAAACCAACAAGAACCTCTTGCTACAATACAGAACATAACACAATTAAAAGAGCTAGATATTAAAATGGCAATATTAGACAGAAATTGAAAAGAAATCAACACAGGAATAAATGGTTTCATATTCCTGACAGCACACAACAATTAACAACACAAAGGACTTTCAAAACATAATATACAAAAAGAAGATTTAGATAACATTTTTAAAATAAATACTAAATCTGCCATCATATCAATTGACCCTTTACAATATATAGATTCAACATAAAACTAAATTTGGAACGATGGTCTTCAACAAGAACCACCTACCTTAAGTATAAGATTGACAGCACTTAGTACACTAAACAACTATCATCTAACTGATACATAGTACCATGGGTCCCATGTCGTACATTTACGGCATGAAAAAGAACCTCATGCCTGAAAAAAGAGGCCTCTGAGCAAAATTTGTTGACCATTTCAAGCCCTGATTTGAATGGAACGCTGATGATCTGAGATGTTAAAGAGCATCCATAAATGAACAAATAAATATGATACATAGTGTAGAGAACATACAAATGGATCACTTAAATGAAGCAAGCTTTAGAATATACTGTGAAGAATTCTCTCAATACAAACCTTTGGGACAGTATGCTAACATTTTTGATGGTGGGATAATGGCCATTAAAGCAGCTTTAGAAAATCTATTGTTTAGTCCTAACATAAATAAAAGAACTGCTATCTTAGGTGGCTCTAAAGCAGCACTACAAAGTATAATGAATTACAGTTACCTACCTATACACTGTAAATGAAATAAGAAAACTGCATCATACAATCCAGATCAGAAATTGTTTTATAATGGATCCTGAGCTATGTAGGTTTAAAAGGGAATGAGATCTGATACTGTGCAAATAAAGGAGCCACCATAAAATTAAAATAAACTTTTTAACCAGAACTTCCTTCTAAATTGAAACTCATAAGAAGATTAATAATGAATAACAACAAAATATTCAACAAAATCTTAAAGGCCATATGAAGATCTATAGATTTTCAAAGTCTTTTATTGAAGCCAAGAAAAATTAGAATTGACCAATTCAATTAACTGTGGGGCATAATGATTGCCTGTCAGAACATTTCTTCAGGATGAAATTAATGGCATACAACTACTACCCATTGTGTAAGGAAGTGAATATTATCCTAAACAAAGAACACCTACTGAAATGCACCCAACTTCAAGCAACAAACAAATTAAAAATAAATCAGAAGCACTTTATTGGGGATCTAGGGAAATAATGATAAATATCGGCATCCCCAATGGCCACTAGCAACCAACCAACAATCAAGAACGATAAAAAATGAATGAAAGATTTTTCGGACTTCACTGTTTCATGTACAAAAGATTATCGTTGGCTTGCAGAATTCTGATCAGAAAGAACAAACCTGAAAAGCAAAGAGCAATTAGGGCATTTAGCAATATAATCACAAATGAAAGAATCACTTGTGTGGAAATGATGGTGAAGAATGTTGCTAAAGTGACCTACCTATAGGAGTATCTGAACATTCATTTTCCATAGATCTCTAAAATTTTGCTTAAATATCTTAATATGACGAGCTTTGTTGACAATGAATATTCCATTACCAGACATATGAAAAGAGAGTAAGGATGGAATAATATCAGAAAGTGGTCTGCCACTTCAACAACTTGTCCACATCAATCTAGATTACAAAAGTTGGATGTATGAGTATGACCCAGAATCAAAGCAGCATTTGGCAACTTGGATTGTCTCAAGTAACTTTCCTCCTGTGAAAGGGAAGCAAGTCAGAAATTCTAGCTTGCAAATCACAATACTGCAACTTAGTGTTTATGTCACTAGAATCTTTGCAGGAACATTTTTTCATGCATTTTTCTTTAGCATGACATTGCCTCTATATACACAGCTTTAGAATCTTGTAAGAAATGGGAGTGCAACTCATGAACCAGCCACCATATAATCCATATTCGACATCCCCTTCCTTTTTTTTCCATCTCGAACAATTAAGAAAAGGTTGATGAACTATTATTTTGGGAGTCCAGAAGAGGTTGCTGTGTCCTACAAGCAGCACTGCTTCCATGACTGATCTCAGAAAATACAACTTTGTATTAGTGCTGTTTTTTTAATGATGTTTAATGCCTGGTTTTACTACTAAGGCACCATATGCCATGGACAATGATGATACATGAAATGAAATAATATATTGGGAAAGGATTTTTTAAGGAAACATTCCAGGCCTAAGTGTAGGGTACCTCTCCAGCATTTGCCATTTATGACTGAGAAAAACATGGAAAAAACCTCATTCAGGGAGGACGCTCCTGGCAGAATTCCAACCCCAGACCTCTTGCTCATGAGTCCACATTTTAATGACCCCAGTCACTTGTGGCAGTCATATTGAGTGTGGAAGACTGCTTCACAGAAAGGTAGGCAGAGCTGATGAGTTATTGCTTTTCATCTAACAAAATTAAACAATTAAACAATCACCCTCATAACACACAATGCTTGGACATAACAAGAATAATTTTTAGTTCTTATGGTCAACTTACATTTAGATCCCAATATTGTTCAGCACATTTTCTTAATGTGAGGGGTTGCTGTAGAGCTAAAGGTACTGGCATGTCTAAATATTTTTCTGCTAGTTGCACCACAAGATCAGGTTGTACATTTTTGGACAGCAATGTAAAAAACAAATTTACTTTATCTGGTAAGTTATGAGGAGTAACCATAAGCACATCTCCTGGATTATAGCTGAGCTCTGGTGCCAAGAACTGTATTAAACGTACATCCTGCAACAAAAAACATATATAATTTTTTAGTCCATTCATTTTAGTAGCTTCTCAAATTTTTTGCAATTTTATATAATGTAGGCCAATATTTATAATTCATTCCTTTTTGCCAATTCAATTTTTTCACTGTTTACCTACTCCTTTTTCTCAGTAAGTTCACTAGCCATTATTTGTAAAGCCATGGTCTCTGCCTATTGGTCTTAAAAATTCCCTGGTAATGACTATTGACCATATTATCTATTATGTAACATGATCCTATCCACTTTACAATTCTCTAACTTTTCATTTCTAGCTTAAGTTAGTTCTGCAATCCTTGGAAAGTCATTTTGACAGAGTGACTTCATCAGACAGGAGCCTGCCTTTGTGGGGTTGTTGTTGATTTGGTTTATTTATAGATGCTCTTTAACATCTCAGGTCATCAGCATCCCATTCAATTCAGGGAGAGAAATGGCCAACAAATTTTGCTCAGAGGCCTCTTCTTTCGGGCTTGAGGTTCTTTTTCATTCCGTAAATATATGACACAGGACCCACAGCTTTACTTTCCTTCCGAAGGAAGCCATACTTAGGATTTTTATGCTTGGAAAAATCCATTGATCCTGGCCAGGTATGAACCCACGATTTTGGGTTTAGAAGGCAAGTATGGTTACCACTACACCACTAGGACTGACTTGTGGGGCTGCTCATCATGTTTCATTAATGGCACCTTGTGCCCGTGGTTACATCAGGCAAACTCCAATTTTTATCCGGTAACTCACATAATCTAGAAAAGTCAAGCATTATATATCTGTGAGTACTATGGACATTACAAGTAATATTTTATGGGGGTATGAATTGAAAAAAAAAAATATTTTCTTACACATTTTGCTCTGGGAACTCTTTCTTAAATTGGATTACCTTGAGAATTTTCATTCAAGGCAACATCAGGCACTTATTTATTATTTGCTTTAATTATATTGAGAATTATTACTGCCACGAGTGGCCAAGTCTATTAAGGTGTGAACTTGTGAGCAGGATGTCTCAGGTTTGATTTCCACCAGCATCATCCCCCTAATTTTTTCCACGGTTTCCTCAGTCCTCATAAATGGCAAATAATGGAAGATATTCTAAACTAAGGTATGGAACACTTTCTTCCTTAAAAAAGAAAATCATTTATCAACAGTGTCTGCCTGTGGTATATCAGTAGTAAAAACAGGCATTAAACAACAACAATAATAATAAAAAAAAATGAATTATTAGCAATGTATTGGAAAATTGTAAGAGGTAGCATTTAAGTTGGGAGCTCACTTAGTTTGGAATATACGGTAAATGAAATAATAAAAGCAGATAAACCTGCCTAATGATGATACAAACTAGAAGTTATCTCCGAGTTAAGTGCATTAATTTTTAAATTACTGTAATTTATAATACCTGAATCCTGAATCAATAGGTGTGTGTTTCTTTCCATCAGTTAGTTCTTCTTCTTCTTGTCCTTCTTCTTCTTCTTCTTTGGCTCTACAGCTCTTGATGGAGCTCTGGCCTCTTATTCTATTTTCCTCTGTCTTGAGCCTTACTTTTCAACCCTCTAACTCTGATTTTCCATAGATCTATTGTCACACTATCTATCTTAGCCTTCTTTCTTCCTTCTAGAGTACAGCCTTCCTTTTATCATTCTTTTTGGCATCTCCTTTTCTTCCATTCTTTGCACATACCCCAGTCATCTTATTCTTTGTGCCTTTATAAATCTTACTATATCCTGTTTATCAATTAATTTTTCTAGTTCATAGTTATCTCTTATTCTCTATCCTTCTCCAACCTTAACTGGATCAAAATTTCTGCTCAAAAATTTCCTTTGAAAAAGTCTCAAGATTTCATCTGCACTATCATGGTTCAAATTTCTGCAGCATAAGTTACTATCAGTCTCATAGGTGTTTTATAGATTCTTAGTAGTTAGATAGTTTAGTATTTCTACTAATAAATCTGCTTTTAATCAACTGAAGAGTTGCAAAAAAGACTGCATTTCCCCTTTGAATTCTTTCCTTTAATGCATTCAGTATTATTATTATTATTATTATTGTTGTTGTTCGCAAGAGCTCCTAGGTATTTAAATTGTGGAACCCCTTCAAACCTTTCTCCTTCAATTATTAGATATTTAGTTTCCTTGAGGTATTTTTCTGCCACATTTTCATATATTTAGTTTTTTGTTCATTCACTTCTAATTACTCTAGCTTTTCTTACTAGTTAATTAAAAACCTTAATGGACTCATTTGTATCTTTTGTCACAATAATAATGTCATCTGCATAGGCACATATTTGACTGGTTTTAAAGAGTATTGTTTCTTTCGAACCTACTGAATCAACAACACTGTGCAGAGCAACATTAAACAGGGTTGTAGATAGCCCTTCTCCTTGCCTTACTCCAGTATTGTTTAAGTCTGAGCTCAGTTTGTTTGTTATTTTTATTTTTACTTTCATACCATCCATTGCCATCTCTAATAACTTTTTGATGGAGTGCATATCTTTCCAACAACTTATAATAGAGTTCTTTCCTATTAATAGTGTCAAATGCATATTTATAATCAATAAATAGAAAATACAAATCTATATTATGCTCATAAAATTCCTGTATTATTTGGCATGTAGCAAATTCTGGTCCAATATGCTCCTTCCTTCTGTGAATGTCCTCATGATGTTTTTTAACTCTATCATTCAGTATCCTAGAAAATATTTTATATGGTACCTTTGGTAATGTAATTTATCTATAGTTATTACTTAAGCAGTGTAATTTCTTAACTGATATAAGTTATGAAATTATGAAACTAGTAATAAAGGTAGGGAGAAAAAATGTAAATTTAATTGTAATGTTATTTGCTGAAAATAAAAAATATTTATGTATTTATTTCCTTATTTATATATGAAGTATATAATATTCTCCAGCAGGTAGCTGCTGATGAACCAGGGACTGGGGTGTCGATCCAATCAAATTGTAATATTTTTGTTTGGCGATAGTGTCTTCTGAAATTGCCAAAGGCACTGCTCCTAATTGTTATATTTAAAATTAATGTCTTTTTTTGTTTTGTTTATTTTGTTATAAAATTTTGTATCTTGATATATGAGAAATGAATAGATAAGTCAGAAATAGATATGATACCCATTTCCCAATTTTCTGGTATTTTTTTCTTCCCTCAATATTTTTGTTACCAATCTGTGTTTGAATTTGGCAATTTCATCTACCCCATATTTAATAAATCATGTGTATTACGCTTAATCAGCTGGTCCAATACATTACAATATCACAGACTTACAAAAAGCATCAATTATGTGTCATATAAAGTTGCAATAAATTATCAAATTCATTTAAAAGCACTTCAAGCTGTGGAGGAATTCTTAGAAATTAAATTATACAGTTAGATATGTATATAATACATCCTTAGTGAAATTTAAAATTTTGGTGGTTATTTATAACTAGGCATCTGATTTGCATGCACTAAAAATATCTAAAATATGCATGCATTTATCCTGTCAAAATCTTTAAAATATGCCCTGTAATTTTAAAAATATGCACTAAACATGTACTAAAATTGTTACCTTTAAGTTTATGCCTTTTGGTACTTAAAATGTACATTATTCCTTAGACATATAATGCTGTTAATACACATAAGAAATTTAAATTGTTTGTAAATAGTTTTATGCTCTGCTTTAATACTCTTTTCCCTTTCAAAACATTCAAGAGCATGCAATGGGGAAAAAAGAGAAATTGGATAACTCTGAGTAGAAGAAAGTCATATGAATGTAAAAAGTTATTGTATGAAGTAGGGTTATTAAAACATCAGAATTTGATAATTATTTTAAGAATTATAAATGCATATTAAATAAAGTAATAAGACAAGCAAAATTAATAACAATGATAATCATATTTAAAAACTCTAATAATAGGAATAAAGCTATATGGCAAATTGAATTTATTCCACAATTATCTTTACAATTTGTTACAACAATATATCCTCAATTTACAATAACAGCTATATCTTTACATACATTATTAGCCTACTCTTTTTACTCTAGATCCTCGCAGCATCCACCAAAATAGTTTCCTACTTTGTTAACCACATGATTGTCTGACTGTAAGAAATCTCCTTTTACTTTCTTTCCATTTTGTTCCCACTTTTCTTTAATTTTACCCAAAACTCTCCCATTTTCTGGATATTTTTTACATTCTTGTTGCTTAATATTTTATTTAACACTAAATACTTCTGTAAATTTTCCTGTTTATTGCCCCAAACTTTTTCTTGCCACCATGTGACATATGGCAAATAGTAAACCAAACGACTAAATAAATGCTTCATACACAAGTAATATAGAACTTGACCATAATGATAGAAAGATTATGGATGCAACTCAAGTGGCTATGTGTTTTAACACTTCACAGAAATAATTAAATAATTGGTTCAAAACAGTAATGGATATTTCAATGCTCCTGTAAAGACTAATACTACTAATAATGTAAATTACATATATCTTTATGAAGTTACAACTGAGGAAATGCTTAACATAATAAACGGATTGAATAAAACATATTCTCCATGTGTTGATGACATACCAGATATAATTATAAAAAAGTGCAGTGCGTACATACTTAGAGATAACCGTGTAAGGATCCATTACTAGTGGAACATTCCCTGACATATTAAAACATCTAAGGCTACACCCTTACACAAGAAAGGGAAAAAGTCTGAGACATCAAACTTTCATATTCTCAGAGATATTGGAAAAAATAATGTATAGGAGACTTCTTTCATATTTTGAAAAAAATAATATAATTATTAACTCAAAATACAGATTTCAACATAAGACATTGACTGAGGCTGCAATATACACATTCTTAAACAGTGTTATAACTGCCTTAGATAATAACGATAAAGCTAATGGCATATTCTTAGATTTAAGTAAAGCTTCTGATATTGTTAACCATCAATTTTGTTAATGAAATTGTTTGACTTTGGTATAAGAGGTTTGAATCTTACCTCACAAACAGGAAACAAATAACAAGGATTAAATATTCAAACCCTAACACTAATACACTTTCGGCAGTTTCATTTAATTTATTGATATAACATATGGAGTCCTGCAAGGCTCTATTCTAGGCCCATTTCTATTTATTTTGTATATAAATGACTTAACAAATAACATTCAAGCACATAACATTGTACTATTTGCTGATGATGCTATTCACTAATAACAGATAACAGTAATAAAATGTTAAATAATTCATTAAGTCAGGCCTGTAATCATTTGGTATCATGGATAGCTAATAACAACCTAGTTTTAAACACTGATAAAACAGTTTGTCTTAAATTTCATATTACTGATAGCTGAAATAATAATAATAATAATAATAATAATAATAATAATAATAATAATAATAATATCCCTTAAGTAAAATTAAATAAAAAATTAATCTCATAAAATAGAAACAAACTTTTTACTCTTGTGGATACAGAATAATTTAAAATGGAAATCTCATATTACATACCTTCTAATCAAATTAAGCAGTAAGTCAAAATGTCGGCCTTTGCACACTTTAAATAGCTTACAATGTTCATATAGTTTCTATAATAAAATATTGAATAATATTTTGGGGGGAAAATTTGCCAGAAGCTAAAGATGTATTTATTAAACAAAAACAAGTAATTCGCATTATATACACAGAAAACAAGTTATGCTCATGTAAGCCTCTATTCAGTAAACTTGATATACTTACTTTAGCATGTGCTTATATATTAGAAACAGTTTTAATTGAAGGGAAAAAAAAATACCTTTCAAAATAATGGAAATGTTCATACATATTATACTACAAATGATGATACTCACCTAACCTCTGCCAGAACTACAATGTGTAAAAATGCAGTATTGCATGCCAGTATAATGATATATAATTCCCTTCCCAATGTCATTAAAAACACAGAAAACTACAATGTATTTAAGACTAGGACAAAAGCTTTCTTGCAGGAGCTTTTACACAGTAAAGGAATATATGCAACTGTTTAAGCTTTCATGGCTGGCATTAATCCAATAAAATGAGATTTCTGGGCTTATTGGCCATAGTTCCAAAAAATGTAAAAACACCTGACATTTCGCCCGTCACTCTGTCACGCATCTTCAGAGGATAACTATTCACCACTTGATTTCTGTAGCTCAAGTGACACTCTTGTAGCAGCCCCATCTAGTATATATGGGAACGAAGCACTGCCCTCTTCTTTCTCATTGGCTACCAGTCCGCCAATCGCAGTGTGGCAATGGACGCTATCACGTAGTTGGTGCTGTTGGTTATAAGACTTGATCTTAATGTTATCCAGCTCCGACATCCATGCCTTGTGTAACTGAGCTGCCTCCTCTTTTTTTTTTTTTTTATTGAAATTATTCTTGTGTTTATAAATTTCAATGGCTTCACGATAAATTCTGGAATAGTAATGGGCTGTGTTATCCAGAACTTAGGGCTCACAGAACTTGATGTCACGTCCTACCAGCATTGCATGCTCGGCCACAGTTGATTTTTCAATCGACAGTTTCTTGAATGTTCCTTAATGCGACTGTATATACTCCACTTAGTGGTCCCAATGTATACCTTGCCGCAACTACATGGTATATGATAGACCCCTCTCGTCTATCCTTAACAGATCGGAGATAATATTTTAGTTTCTTAGTGGGCTTATAGATGGTTTTTATGTTAGCTTTCCCTAGAAGTTTGCCAATCCTATCAGTAACGTTGTTTATGAATGGAAGGTAAGCCGTATTCAAAAGCCTAAACGTCTCTGCGCTTATATTTTCTTCTTGGATGTAATGCCCGATTTATTTCTTTGTGACCATAACCGTTTGTCTGTAGTGTTACATGTAAGTGTTGTAGTTCCTGTCCCAAGAAACTGTTGATTGAGGCAAATTGAAAAATTAGCTGTGGCAGAGCATGTGATGCTGGTAGGACATGACATCAAGTTCTGTGAGACCGAAGTTCTGAATAACACAGCCCATTACTATTCCAGAATTTATCGTGAAGCCATTGAAATTTATAAACACAAGAATAATTTCAATTAAAAAAAAAAAGAGGAGCCAGCTTGGTTACACAAGGCATGGATGTCGGTGTAGGATAACACGAAGATCAAGCCTTATAACCAACAGGACCAACTAAGTGATGGCGTCCATTGTTGCATTGAGATTGGCTGACTGGTAGCCAATGAGAAGGAAGAGGGTGGTGCTTCATCCCCATATATACTAGATGGGGCTGCTACAAGCGTTACTTGAAGTACAGAAATTAAGTGGTGAGTAGTTATCCTCTGAAGATACCTGAATAGTCAAAATGGCAAAAGTGGTAGATGCAAGCAGGAAGCTGAACATAGTGATTTTTGGAGAGGAAGAAAGAAGAGAGTAACAGAAATGGGAAGAAGCAGAAGAAGTGACTGAAGGAATATTGGGCAACAAATTGGAGGTATGGGAAATTAGACATGCCTGGAGAATTGGATAAAGGGGCAAAAAGCAAGGCTAACATTAGTTAAATTACCCACAATGAATATGAAATGGAAAGTATTAAACAAAACTGGGAAATTAAAAGACACAAGAAATTTGATTAAAAATGACTTTGATAAAAAGGAACGAGAAATAGAGTAGAATTAATAAACAAGATGAAGGAAGCCAGGGACGAAAGTAGAAGAGCAGTTATGCATGATATCCACTTATGGATAGACGAAAACCAGTCTACATAGCAGCAAGGTTAAGAAAGCATGGTTAGGTGGGAAGAGAGAAGGATTAGAGATGGAAGCCTGTTGTTGCTGCATCAAGGACAAGGAATGGAGGGAGAAAGAAGAAAGGGGAACAAGTGTGTCAAGGACCCACTGAGTGAAAAACAGCTGAGTAGGATAAATGACATGGTGGATAGAAGTAGATGAAGGGAATCAACTGGTTAGTGGTCAAGAGGTTCAAGTGAGGTGTCATTGCCATTTGGGGAGTTGATCAAAATAGAGAGTGAAAAACTCAGGGTCAGTTAAAAGGGTTACAAGAGCAAAACCAAAACTAGAGCAATATATACAAATGAGTCAGTATTAGGTGACATTAAAACTGACTCATTTGTATATGTAACAACTTCACTGTTCTTAACTTTTTTAAGATTACAATTTTAGAGCAATTTATTTGGAGGAAATAGAAAATAAGTACTTAGAGGGGGTTTATTGGTGATTTTAAATATTTATATTATAAGAATGATGAAGCATGGATCAGAAGTAAAGTAAAAGAGAGGATAGTCATGTGAAAATAGTGGAATAGGTAGAGAGTGGGAAGTAGGATCTAATACAAGTAAAACCAGAGAGTTAAATGCATAGATTCTAAATAATAAACACTCCAAGAATGTTGTAAATGTGCAAGTTAATGTAAGAAAATTATGTAGAAATAAAGTATTCATTCATCTAAATTGCATAAATTTAATTATTGACACATTCTTATCAAGTACTATGTACAAAACTGATTTTAGAGGATTAATAACTTGATTGTCATCATTTTGGTCATTTAAATTTGATTTACAGTATACAATGATCATTTTCTCCAAATACTCAGATGTAAGTTTATGATGTTTATTGGTTAACACGAGTTTGTGTACTGAGAAGGATCTTTCCATATTTATAGTTATTGGGCAAAATTTGAAAGCATTTCCTAACTCTGGGGAAATTTCTTCAGGAAGTACTTATTTTTCACCTTGAAGAACACAAAACTTTAATTTCAGGATTTCTCTTTAAAGCCTGCACAATTTACAGCTTAATTTTCCTGCATACTTTAAAGGAGCTCTCTTAAGTTTACTTTGAATTTCATTGGGAATGATAAAAATTCATATAAAGGCATACCATATTTTTCAAGATTTTGTGGCTTCAGCTATTACTTTGAAATGTGCCTTGATCACAGCCAAGTTCCTTTGCAAATATTTATTAATTAACATATTCTAAAAACAATGAATTAACAATGTGTCAGTTTTCAGCACACTAACAAATTTGTTAACAGATTGAAAGCATCTAAATAGAAGAAAGCAGCTTCAATCCACATATCCCAACGTGTAAGTATTGACTTTTGGATTAACGGAAGGAATGGAAAATTTTCTTTGTAAGCACTAACTCTGGATGGGGCTTTAACAAATATCTTCTTGGTGTTGGATATTAACATGTTCAAGTCAAGAAAACTTTCCCTTATGCTTCCATTACTTTATGAAGCGCATACACAATACATATAGCATGAATTAATAGGGGGAAAAATACTTTGAAGCAACTTTTAACATGTAAGTTGCAGCATCTGAAAGCAGAACCCAAAATTTGTGTTCACTGCTTATTTCTGGCAAAAGTAATTTCAGATCATCATTCACAAAGCAAACAATAGCACAGTGATTTGCTGGTTTGTTTGTTTTTTTTCGAAAACCCTACAAGCAATAAAGTATAGTTTTCCTACCAGAAAATTTGCCACATGACAGCCACAGACTTCTGTAGTTTCATCTACTAATCATATTTTTTCTCAGAGTAGATTTGTAAGGAATGGTGTTATTATAACAATATTTTTCCAAGAAACTGCGGAACTTGTGGTTACTGAGTGAATTCCACGCTATGTTTGTGGCTCTAAGAGCTTCAATGGAAAATTCATAGTTTCATAAAGTTGAAGAAACTTGTCAGTAGTATGGATATAATTATTCTTTTTTTTATTTTTCTTTCTTTCTTTCTTTTTTTTTTCTTTTTTTGCAATGTGCCAGTGGTCGATATGTTTTAGTTAAATGAAATAAATTATTATCAAGTGCAACTTGTTTATCACATATGATACAGTAAATAACTTCATTGTCTATAGTGAAATCCAACTCTCCACATCCTTAATCTCAACGAACACTGAACAGTATTAGATCAGCAGGCCAGGTTTGAGATGCATGGTGATGCAATTAGATAAGGAAAATAGATTGAGGAATTACCCAGTAATAACACATAATTTTATCGCAACTACATTGGAGAGCTCCCTATGGTTGTACCCATAATAGGACTTCATTATTTTGTCACTGTGTGTTTAAATATTAATTTTAAAATTTAAAATACTTGTATTATATGCTTGATGTATGGAAAAATGATTCAATATGCAGCAACATTGGAAATAGGCAATTATATGCACTATAAAACTTTAATATAAGCACAAAAGAATATGAAACATATTTCTAAACTTAATTTCATATCAAAAGAAAAAACAAACTAAATATGTATTTGTATACAAATTCGATGCCTAGTTATCAGATACTCTAAGAAATTCAGAAGTATTAAGTTCATGAAACTAAAAACAGCGATTAAAAAAGTTTTAATATTTGCAATACTTACTTGAAAATGTAATGGAGATGTTGTTCTTTTATTTCTCAGAATACTAGCTATATATGGGTTTTTCTGTGAAAATCTGTCTATGGTTTGATTTTTGTAATTCTGTGTATAAGCAGTACCTTCAGAATTGCATGCAAAGTTTAAATCATTTTTCACCAAAACGTTCCATCTGAAAACAAAAACAAAAATCTCCAAAAATGTATGAGAAAGCAATGTAATTTCCATTATCATTACTGTGAACTTTAATTTACATTTTGACACTTTTATAAAAGAAACAAACAAACCTTTTGAAAGTCTCCATTAATTGAATTCAATTTAGATTCCTTTCATGCATTACAATGAACTTGATTTCACAAGAGCCTTTGTTGGAGACTGATAAATGAAAATAAGTGTTGAAAACATCTTTATAAGTTAATGTTATCTAAAATCTTTATCTAACTGGTACAAAGAATTTAATGGCATCTTAGTATCCTTTTAATACTCCTTGATATTCTTTAGCATTGCCATTTATACAAAATTATATAATTAGGATTACCATATTCTGAAATCTGAAAACACTCACATTCTTTCTGGCTTTAGGAAGAAGGGATTTAGAGGAATATCCAACATGTGAAATGAAAGATAATAGTCAGTATACTATTCTCAAATGAGTTCAAACTAAAATAATGAGAGACTAAGAAAAATTAAAGATGGAGAAATGGGCCAATCTGCCAACAGAAATAGTGGGGAAAAAGTTGTTCATTTTTTTTTTTTTTTTGGAATAGTATTTAATGCCCATTTTTGCTACTGAGGCACCACAGGCAGTTTTTGTTGTTGAATATGAAATCAGTAAATGATATCATGGAGAGTGATGCCTACTTTGGAAATGTAAAAAAGCAAATGGATGAGGAAGATAAATAAATCAGGAAAAACAGGCTCTTAGAAATTTAATCCAAAATAGAAATGGATAGGGTATAAGTTTACATATAAAGTGGTAGCCGTAGCAGAATAACCACAGCTTTCCAGGTCATAGCACACGAGTTCCAGTAAATATATTCAGTTAGTGAGATTATTGTTTCCTTCATTTAGCAAGTCAAAATAAAGTATAGTATTTACTACTTAAATGTAAATTGGAACTTGCACAGTGAAGCTAATCATATTAATTGATATCATTGTACGATTCAGTTGAACTACACACTCTTAAAGCTTCACTTACTTTTCATAAATGTATGGAGCCGGTTTCAAGAACATTTATGAAAAGTAAGCTTTAAAAGTGTGTAGTTCAACTGAATCATACAATGATATCAATTAAAGCATAGTATATTTATTAATTAGTGATTGATGAGTTTAAGAAGAATAGAAAGAAAATAGGAGTTAAAAAGAGAGCAATAATGAGGAAAATAAAAAACGAAACAAATGGATAAATAATCCTCTGATGAAGAGAAAGAGTTATTTGAAGTTCAGGATGAACTCTGTGTTCTGGAATTCCATTATGTGACTACTGACGAACCAAAGTTGGAGGTTAGTAAGGTTTGTAGACGATACATAGGAGGTATTTGATTATATTGTCATTAATTTATTTGGTATTGTTTCATGAATTTGAATAAGAATAATTTTGTTCAATTTATAATTTAACAAAAAAATGTATTACATTGTATTGTACTGTAACTTCAATAAACTAAACTTGTCTTGACATCCTTTCCATCACCAACACATGTACCAACTTCATCATTTGTGTCACTTTGTAATTTCCTGCAGTTTCTCACTAGATTTAATTTTTTTTTTTAAATAATTCTTTGTTACTATTACACAAATAATCAAACATATGTTTGCATGTAAAAATGTCAAAATTAGAGTTTATACAGCAAATACTTTTGTAGAATTAATGGAAAGTCTATTTTTTTTAAAAGTGCTTAATGCTGCTGAGGCTCACAGGCAATAGATACTAGTGATCGGATTGGTAGATTTTATTGAATGCATATTCATTTCTTGCTTTAGTTTCACAAATTAAAATTATTTTTTTTTTAAAAACTTTCTTTATGAATTTTAAATTCTAGCTGCTTTGTTCATCTTGTTTCAAAATTTTGCAAATGAAAATTAATTGTTTACAACAATTTTTTTCCCCCTGGTTCTTATTGCATTGTTTATTCAGTTTCACAATTTTGCTAATGAAAATTAATCAGTTTACAAATATTGTTTTATGCAATTTAAATTTCCGTTGCACTGTTCATCTTGCTTCACATTATAAAAACCACTAACTAAATATAACTGATTTGTGTTGCACTTGTGAGCTGCTGACTATTCCAGTGAACCAGAAAGTTTCAACACTGTGGTTATTCTGCTACAGAGACCACTTTATACATAAACTTATACTTTATCCATTTCTATTTTTGATTAAATTTCTAAGAGCTCTTTTTCCCAATTTATTTACCTTCTTCGTCCACTTGCTTTTTACTTTTCCTATATCAATAATGTCCATGATATCATTTACTGATTCCATATTCATAAACTTTTTCTCTACTATTTCTGTTAGTAGGTTGGCCCATTTCTCCCCGTTGGCCCCTTAATAATTGCACTATTTCCCCATTCTTCACTTTTCTCATTACCCTTCAGCATTCTAAAATATAAACCTTAATTCTTTTCCCTATATACCAAGCCCTTTCTCTCAAATATAAACTATTGTAATTTGGCCCTGCTGCCGGTCATCCTATCAGCAACCACACAGTTACAACTTCCATTATGCTGTCTCCAGGTGTTGACACAATGCTTAGGCCAGCATCTCTCCAAACATCAAGTCCAGTAGTTGCTCCCAAAACCATTCTATGTGTATCTTCTACCAACTGATTCTCTGGCCTCACTCACCTGGCTGGTGACATCATTCGTACTTCCCCTCCTTCTATAACTATTTCATTCATACCATTCCTTCTTTCTGCATCTGACAAGCATTCTCTCCTTACTGATAACTGTGCTGCTGACTTTAAATCATTTAACTTTATTTTTCTGTTCTGAATTCTGCTGTTATCACTTCCTGTCATCTATCCATAAATCTAGATGTGAATTATTGAAGAAATTGCTTTATTTTGTTTTGCTCACTGAATGTAAAGAAAATTAAATCTATATAAAGCTTACATTCTAGACCTAGAACATTTTAACCAAAAAACTGGAGAGACCAGTTGCAAGTAATAATTTCAGCAAAACTATGATTTCAAAATACAAGAAGTGTACAATGCTTTCTGTAGAGACAGACTTTATCCTGCAGAATCCAGACTTTAATCAAAGGGTCATCCACAAGTTTGCTGCCATGAAAACCAGGAGAATCTATATATATTTTTTTTTTAAAATTGGAACATTACTGTGATACTTTTTTATTAAGTTCTGTCTATCTTTCTGATTTGTATTTTCAGCCTTGCACGTGTTAGTGTTAATTCTAGAAGCTTGCAATTTATGTTTATCAGTAGCAAGATGATAAAGTCATGTATCTCAAGCTGATGCTGCCACAAGTCAGCACTGTTGATAGATTTCTAGATAGGCATTTGTATTGTATAATATAATGAATTCCAATCCTTAATGACATTTTTCTACCTTCTCTTTTCATCATGGAATTGGCAAATTTGCACATTTTTGCACCTTTTTTTTTTTTCCTGAATATAAAAACAGGATAAAATGAGTGTAATATGAGAGCAAATATATTTAGAAAACATTTTCTTGAATTAAGAGTAAGAGAGTCGATAATAAATAGAACAATTCTATTACTTTTTATACATTTATAAAACAAACTCTTGGTATGGCTTTCATGTAAAAACTATCCCGCTTGTAGGTGAAAGAGTGGGGAGTGCTGCCTGCAGCTGGCCGGATTCAAAACACCGCACGTCGCATGTGGGATAGCTTTTACATGAAATTCCTGTATCTGTGCCATGCAAACAAATCTTATACATACCTTGGAGGCCAAAGACTGCTTTGGTTCACAGGCTCAAAATTCTCAAGTAGAGGATACAATTCATTCATTTTTTTCCACAGCTGTAATAACCATGGATCAACAACAGCATCTGCACCAAGATCATGCTGATCATCAGCAAGTCCCAGTTCCATTATAGGATGGGCTCCAAGTTGAAGCAAACGACGATATAGCTTTTTTGCAGCAAAGTTGAATTTTGCATATGAGGAGTCTCCTAAACCAAGCACAGCAAACCTAAATTAAGTGATCAGGAAAACATGTTGGATAATATCAATTTTAGGTGTCTATGAGTTAGTCAATAAGACTAATAATAATTTTAGCAAATTCCAAAGAAATGTATTGTGGTATTGTGGTTGTAATCAAGAAACAATTTTTGGAAACCTAATAGGAACCAAAAATGACAATGAACAAAATTTATTTATATATATATATATATATATATATATATATATATATATATATATATACACACACACAAGTAACTAAAATAATAGCTAAAGAAGCAGAAAAAGGATAAAACACTTAGATAGACACAGATTATCTCTCACTATATTTTGATTTTCTGGAGTTCTTCTAAGGCAAGAAGACAAGTGAAGGGAGTAAAAATAAATATTGAATGTTGAAGGTAATAATGCACAGAAACAGATTAAACAAGCAAAAGTAGAGCGTACATGTGTATATCTGTTAATGCTCTAGCGGTCATACTTTTTTATTTTTCTAAATGAAACTGGGCATATAACCATAATTTAACAAACAATTTGTCAAGTTTGTTAACCAGCAAAATTGGATCATTGGGAGTGGGAGTTAACCTTAAGCAAAAATGTTTAAAAAAAATTTTAAATTGCTCTAGCAGGTGCAATTTTTGTTTTTCTCAATGAAACTCAATTTATTTCATTAAGATAAATTAATACAAATAGTTTCTGAAAATTAGGGCAACTAGGCCATTAGGAATTGGTTAAAGTAAATTTAAAAGTTGTAGTGGCCACAATTTTAAATTTTTGAAAGGAAACTCGTTATATGCCACTGAAATAAAATAAGAAAAAATAGTTCCTGGAAATCAGGGAACTTGGGCCATTAGGAAAGGGGGTTTATCTAAAATCCAGAATTTAAAAATTGCTCTAGCAGCACGAACATTTGTTTCTTGACAACAAAATTCGGTATGTACCATTGAAATAAAATAAGAAAATAGTTTTTGAAAATTAGGGAAATTGGACCTTTAGGAATAGTGATGTACTTGAAAACGGAAATTTAAAAACTCTCTTACATTTAATTTTCTCTCTATTGTTTTACATTAAAGGAAAAATTAATTCAGCATATAAACTGTATTTATAACATTGCACATATTTTATATTTAACAAATGCATCAAATGTGAAATATTAATCTAATATGTGTTTGAGAATTATATTTGTATGTAAGAGTGCTCTGCAATAACTTTCAGAAAAATTTTTTGTTAATGTTTTTACTAAATAACATTTAACTTAAATTCCAAAGCCAATGAAAATTGATGAAACTTTTGATTGTATATTGTTGATTTTGTATATTTGCTTAGTACATTGTAATTGTTTTTAAATAGTAACATGTTTTTGTTTTATTGAAACATATAAACATCTTATGGCATTACTGTCAGTTATTAGGGGGATCAAATTAGAATTCTTGCAATCTATAAGTATCACAATAGAGAAACCCATTTTTATTATAAAAAAAAAAAAAAAAAATTATAATAATAATAATAATAATAATAATAATAATAATAATAATGACGACGATGATGATACCCTGTGTGGGTACTTTTAAATAAAACTGAGCCCTTGATATCATTTTTACATTCACTAAAATAGAGAAATAATAGAAAGTTTCAAGTATTTTAATGAGCAGATTTGAAACACACATCAACACAGCTTTTCCATACATATTTAAGGTATGATACAGATATGTTGGTGATATAATTCGCATAGTTAAAAAATTCATTGATGATGCCTTAAAACTTTTGAATATACAAGATAGAAAGATATCGTTTACATACAAAACAGAAACAGATAACATGTTGCCATTCTTAGATATTAAAATAATGAAGCGTCAAGGAAATTTGGAATTTGGAATATACAGAAAGAATACACACGCAGATAATCACATCAAAGCTGACAGTTTTAACCTCACAGCACACAAACATGCAGTTATCAACAGTTTAACACACTGGCTAGTTAACCTGCACATTAGCAAAGAAGAATATTTTAATGAATATAAACAAATAGAAGAAACAGCGGTTAAAAATTGTTTTAAAAAAGAACTAGAACACAAAAAGATGCAGATATTCAAGAGACAAAAATATATCAAAGAAACCACAACACTTTCAGCAAGAAAAGATAAGCTAATTTTTAAAAAATTCACATACCATGCATGGGCTACAAAAAAGTTTCAAAATATTCTTAAAGATTTTAATATCAGGTTGGCACCGGTTAATAGATTAATGTTAAAAACTTACTGATAGACAATGTTAATGAGAGTATTCCACAAGAGAAAAAAGCAGGTATTTACAAAATAAATTGTGCAGAATTTGAAAAAATCCACATTGGAAAAACAAAGAGAAACATATGCTAGCAGTTAAAGGAACATTTCAGGAACATAAAGTACAAGCAAATAGAGAAATGAGCAGTAGCATATCATTTTTGGACACAAAATCATGACATAGTGAATAAAGCAAAATTATTAAAATCAGTACAAGGACCTACGGAACTAGCAACCAGGGAGAAAATCTACATCTACAAATATAAAGACAGTCTAATGAACTTCAACACTGCCGAAGATGAAAACATTAACTACAACTGAACCCATTAATGTAGTATATATTACCACTCCATTGTCTACAGCTTCGTAAGTACAAAATTTTTACTTAATTAAATACAAGTTTATCACATCACCGCCAGAGCAGAATACACATTCCCACAGCTCAAAGAATTATCCGACAGTTGAATTTTAGCTGAAGATGAGAACCAAATGTTCTCGAAACCGGTTCTATACATTATGACAAGTAAGTGAAACATTAAGAGTGTGTTGTTCAACTAAATCATACAACAATATCAATTATATGATTGGCTTCACTGTGCAAGTTCCAATTTACATTTTGATTTAAATTTTCCTTGTTTTCATTTTGAATATATTTTCTCATACTGATAATCCTAAGGGTTTTTGAAGAGCTTTTAAGAGTTTACGTTCAATCTGGAATTTGTTTTTTTTTTTTTTGTCAGAAATTATATGCTGCTGCTGAGTTATCCATGTGTTTATATTTTATATTTCCCAGTGTTCCTTAAACCATAGTGCATATTGCAATCTTTACAACTGATTTCATAAATGCCTGGCTGTTTTCATGGCAGAATTTTGTCTTTCTTGTTGGTTTTTTATACTGCATTTATTCGCTGGAGCCAAAATAATGTTGGCATCTTCAGAAATCGTCCAGAATTACTTTTGTTTGTGATTAGTTTGTAATTCATTATATTGGTTTATATTGTAAAATAGACCTGGAGAAATAAGTTCATCATACCTCAAATGTGACTCCCACTTTCACCCCCCTCTAAGCCCCTGTAATTTCCATTTTCAGGGATATAGAAAAAACTCCTTACACCATAGAAGAAATTGGAAATTATCTTTCGCATTCCTTAAGGAGAAATGGACAAAATACTGCTTTATTTCATTCATAAATGCCAATACTGCTTGAAAAATTAGAGATAACAGTTTTAATACTTACTTGTTTCCTTGGGATTGGTGCATTTATTAAAAATTGTTATGTTTAAAATTTTGTTTTGGAACTGAATATTTAATTTCTTAACATAACAAACATCTTCACTGAAGAAACTCTGTCAAATCCACCTTTAGCACACTAGTATTGGAAAAATGATTATGTTGCGCACATTTTCTACTTTCTGTTTTACTGAATTAACCATTTAATTAGCATTTTCTCTTTTATGAATTATTATTTTTTACAAAATTTACCTATAGATTTTACAAGTAGATTTCAGGCCTTGCCAATTATACAGTATTTCAACTCTACTTTCTATACAAGTTATACCTGCCCAACCGTCAAGAATGAAACAGCGACTTTTTGGAATAGTTTTTTACATGAAAGCCCCTGTATTTGCACATGAAACAAACAGTGATGGTGCTGTGGCAGTGGTGGTAGTTAAGTACATTTGCTGCCATTATATTTTGGCATTTGATTAACTACATAAATAACATTTATTTACAATACCTATCACAGCTATACATACTATAAACAATATGATTTCCCCCTAATATTCTTATACAAACTATTATAGCTCATCAAAAGTATGAAAATATATTATTTATTAATTTGAAGATTTAGCCTTAAAGATAAATGGATATGATTACAGGAATACACAAATACCGCACTTCCAGGATATGTTCTCACCTTTCGCATGGGATTTAGCAACTCACCCAAGACCACCTGCCTGCATGTCCTTGAACTTCTGAGCAGTTACCTGTTCATTTGCAAAGACTTTAGAGCAACGTATTTTTGTGCGTAGATAGATAGATGACAGGGGGTTTAATGGAGTTTGAAGACCTCTGGCATGAGAATCTATAAGGCTTATTGTGCTACCTGAATGGAAGAGATGCCTTCATTGTTTCCCAAAATTTGTTCATAGAACAATTTTGATTCCAATGTTAGTGTCTGTTCCTAGTTTTTGTGTGTAAATGTAATTATAAATATGAATCAGCTTGTTGCATTCATGAAGAATTTATTCGGAAGTTCCCTGGGCAATTGCTTCCTTCCAGACTGAAATTTACAATATTGTAAATAAATTTGATACTACTGGTTCAGTGCAGAACAAGACAAAGTTTTAACAGAAGACTAATTAGATTAAATTGGTGCAAATCTTGGATATTCATTAACAAAATCACTACCAAAATGAGCACAATAAGTTGTGCGTTCAGTGTCTTCTGCACATACAACAACAAATTTGTTAAATCTCAAACCTTACAAATGTACACATGTCCACTCACCATGACAAGATTAACCCGAAGCATATGCACGTTATTGTGAATGGTTTTTTTCATCAGTGATTCATGGGTTGATTGACCCACAGCTTATGTTATTTACAGATGAGGCATTGTTTCCCTGAAATGATAGTAAATGTTCTGATAGTCCAAATTGTATATAATAAATCCATCTTTATGATAGGAAAATTGGAGTTTGGTGCACAAGATGCATAAGTTGCAGCTGGCTGTGGCATGTCAATTAAGTTGCTGAGATGCAAAACCCCATACAAGCACAGTAAGTACATTTCTGGAAGCCCTGTACGTTTCAAGTTTCAACAATTCTAAAATTAATCAGTATACAATTACATTTAATTTGAAATTACAATTAGTAGAATAATTGAATATAATTTTCTCAAATCACAATAGATGCAAAATTTTACAAAATTGAGTTATATGTATATCAATCACATCTGCATCATGTTGTATGAAAAGAATAAAGAATATTAGCAGCTTTTTCAGAATTCAATAAATGTGCTTGCACACTGAATATAAAAGTTGATAGATGCTATTATTTTCTTAAAAGTACATGGCAAAATATTTAATTAATGAAATACGTTATGAAGCAGCTGCATACATTAGTTGCTAATTCATTGTTATAGCTTGCTGGATCCTTTCAAGGAGAATGCACAGCTAGTCATTTCATATACTAAACCATCAACAGAGGACCATAATGTGTCTGTAGAAGTTCATAATACATATACAGTCTTTCCTATGGAGGTCCATGTAATTAAGCCTTAGACCAAGTTTAAGCATAAAAAACTCGTTCAATCTTACAAACAAAATCAAAGATCGTAAACTAAACTCAAATGATATCATGGTTTCCTTTGATGTAAAAGCATTGTTTTCAAGCATTCCAAAGGAAAAAACCCTGAATTTGTTAAAAAAATGGCTACTATCTAACAACATTGCAGAAACACACACAAAAGAATATGTAAAACTCACAGAACTATGTTTAGACCAAGCTTACTTCACGTTTGAAGGAAAGTTTTATAAACAAAAATCAGGTTTAATGATGGGTAGTCCACTATCTCCATTATTGGTTGATCTGTTCATGAGCTATTTTGAAATACATATAACGAGAGCCTTCCCATACATATACAAAACATGGTACAGATATGTAGATGATGTGTTTGCCATTGTTGAAGATAGATTCATAGAAGATGCATTGAAACTTTTGAACTTGCAAGAAAAAGCCATAAAATTCACTATGGAAACCGAGGTTAGTAATACTTTACCTTTTCTGGACCTAAGGATAATAAAAAGGAATAAAAATATAGAATTTGGTATATACAGAAAGGACACACATACCGAAAATTACATAAAAGCAAAAGGTTTCAACCCCAGACCCCACAAGGAAGCAGCATTCAATAGTATGACATATAGGCTAGTTAATACACCACTCAGTAAAGAATACACACACATAATACACACAGCAGAAATTAATGGATTTAACAAACAAATGATAGATAAAAAAATAAAAAGATTTAAAAATAAAAAGGAAATTAAACTAATCACTACACTCAGTTCTTCACTTAAAGAAAATACTTATCAAAAATTCACATATCATCCTTATGTTAACCATAAATTCCAAAAAATTTTCAAAAATTATAACATTACTCTGGCACCAATAAACAGATATAGTTCGTAAATTATTAAATATAAATAAAATTAAACAAAAAAAGAAGAAGAAAATTCAGGTATATATAGAATTAATTGCAAAGATTGTGACAAAATATACATAGGAAAAATAAAGAGAAATCTGGGGATAAGATTAAAGGAACACTGGAGAAATATTAGACATAAACAAGTAGAAAAATCAGCAGTGGCTGCACATTTTTGGAATGAAAATCATGAAATAGAGAAGGACATAACATTACTAAAAACAATTCAACATCCTAAAGAACTTAATATATGGGAAATTTTTTACATAAAAAAATATGAATACAAACTTATGAATTTTGATATACTGGAAGCAGGCAACATATTGTTTAAGTTCATTAACAGACCACCAGAGCAAACAGTCACATACATACCTTGCTGAAATTCATTCCTCAGTCGTCGTTTTGGTTGATAATGTGAGGAATGTACATGTACTAAAATTACTTTTATAAGTGTGTTTGGAAACTTATAGAGAGTTTTAATGTGACGACATGATTTTTAGTGTTTTACTTTAAATCAAAATAAGATTAACAAAAGTTTCACTGTGTGGATTCCGACATTCTGTAAACATAAAGAAAAAGGATGTTCAAAATCTAATGAAATGTTTTGAATTTCAAAAAAAGGAAAGAAACTTTATAATGATGAGCTGGGCAGTTATGCAGTTAAATGCATGTAACATGAAAGAGATGGTACTGAATGTAATTTGAATATTTCAAGACTCGTAGGGCTTTTTGTTTTGCACCCCACACTTAGTTATTCACTACATTATTTCATATGTATTATATAATTTGTAACATTATCTTCAATAAACTATTAAACATAAAATACAGCATGTAGGATTAAAATGATTATGAATATAAAAAAATATTAAAATAAATAGAAACCATACTTGCTCTATACAAATTAACCAAAATTCAGCATTAAAAAATATTTTTATACTGAGCTTATTTGAACATTTTATTTTGATATTGAATCCAACTTAACGTGTTTGCAGATTAAAATCAATAAATTAATCAATTAACAAAATAAATAAATAAATAAATAATAATAATAATAATAATAATAATAATAATAATAATAAATTTTAACTCATAGTACATCAAAGAAAAAAAATTTAGGACTCATAATTTAATATATTATATTAACTTTTGGTTTTACAATACAGTGGGACTGTTTTGGGCAGGAAAAACATGTCTTGAGTTTTGAAAAAATGCTTTCGAATTGTTCAGGTTTTATGCTAGATTTCATCTACTCTATACAGACACTTTTACATTAAGTACTTCTTCAGCTTCTTTTCAAATATTTCATTTTGTAATGCTTTTATTGTCTGAAGTAATTTATTGTGCAAAAATAACATCTTTAATCTTTTTCTAAAGATTTGTTTTATATACATAAAAACAAGAACTAGAGGTGCAGAAATAGATAAAACACTTAAATAGTCACACAAATTTTGCTATTATTTCTAACAGCTTGTGTTCTTCCAAGTCAAAATACAAGTGAAGGGTTCTTCTTTGAAGAAGAACACTGGCTGTTCGAAATATAACGGAATTTATGTGACTATTTAGGGTTTTATCTATTTCTGCTTCTCTAGTTCTTGTTATTTTAGCTACATTGTTCCAAGAGTTACTTTATATTTTATTTTTATTGCATGTGTGTGTGTGTGTATATATATATATATATACTATGAAAATTTCTTCTATGTGATACTCTTTTATCTAACTTACATTTTTTACGGTATGAGTATCTTGTTTAATACTGTAATTTCAGCACTGCCTCACATTTCAATACTACATTGAAAAACTATATGCCCCATAAATCCTAATTTATATAATGAATAATGTTATGTGGGACTAAAAACCATTGATGGGCATATTTTAAGTAGAAATGTATTTAAAGTTGAATGAAACTAGTCAACAAGTAACGGTGATTATTAAAAAGTATTTTAAAAGCTTTGTCATATCTGTGAACAAAATTAATTTGGAGAGACTAAGACTATGATAATACTACACATTTGTAATGGACAGATTATTAATTAAAAACACACATAATTAACTTTCAAAGAACAAGAAAGAGAACAGTACACTTGCTGTATTACATCAGAAAATATACAAGGTATTGGTGCTGACCTCATTTGTTGCAGTGAATGCTGAGGAAGACTTTTTCGTAGTAAAAACCTCCAGAAATGTTTCATATTCTGTGGTTCTTCACCTTGACCAGTAGTAGAACAAATGAAAATGACTAATTGCTCATAAATTAGTTGTGATATGGTGTAGTCATCCATTGCTTGCACTGGACCATGGAAATGAAACCTACAGATTCGTAAAAAAAAAAAAAACAAACACAAGCAATGTCATTATTTTCTGGTCACACATGGGAACAAAAACTCAAAAAACATTATTTGTGAATATTCTAATGCCTATGACTATTCTAGGTAGAAACAGTTCTTTCACACTAACCATGTGTACGACTTTAATTGCAAAGAATCAAGGTTGGGATTCTAACCACATATTTTTGACCTTCCATGCTGATGCTCTAATCAACTGTACTGTATCATCTCCAAGCACAGAATCACAAACCTCTCTCATCTATTCCATACATCCCAAAGATCTGTTGCTCAGGTTTTTCACTAATAAGAGAGATTTATTCCTTAAGATGTAACTCATAACGCTATGATTACTTTTGACCCAGGCTTCTAGTCTACTAACAAATACATAAACGTTAATTTATATGTAGAAACAATTTTTCACAGCCTTGGCCCAAATTTTCCAAGTCTGGATCTTCCTTTCCAACTAGTGTTCTACATACTAGTGTAAAAGAGCTGTTTCTACATATAAATTAATCCCTATATAGTTGATTGTTAAACTAAGAAGTCTGGGTCGAAACTACTCATAGCATTATGAGCTACCTCTTAAAGAATAATCTCTCATAGTAAAGAAAACCTACCTGATATAAAGAATCAGATGAGGTTCAGGTTCCATGGTTGGAGCAGGACACAGTAGCTCAATTGTTTAGAGCATCAGTAAGGAACCTTAAAATCTGTGGTTCAAACCCCAGACATTTTCATGTCTGATTCTTACTTTCTAACTATGATTATCCTAACACAATTGTTTAATTTGCAGTGTTATAGTATTGTGCTGGTTCACTCCTAGACTTCTGCTTAAAATAAAAATATCTAACTGAGGCTTTAAAAATACATTTTAATTTAAAGAACATGCAGGAAATATATGTGCATACAGCACCATATTTTGTATGTCTCTCACCCAAACTAACAATTGTTTCAACCTCAATTAGAAATGAATCATTACATCCAATGGCAAGGATGCTCACCCAAGTTCACTAAGATCCATAAAAAGCTACTGTTTGGTCAGTAGGTAAAAACAAGCAGTATACAGATGGAGAATGTAAAGAATGTTTAAGATTATATTTGATCTGCAAATACATGTAACAATTTTGCAGCCCAATGTTGCCTTTGGTTATTCTAACATTTTCAGATTTAGATTGATATTATTTTCGGGTTCTGCATGCATGTCAGGAAAAGATGGGCATATTCTGAGGTGCTGCAGATAAAAGATTCTACTCTTTCTTGATAACACGTGGTGTTTTTATTTTTATTATTATTATGGTGATGGTGATGCTGATAATATGTCTGAGCAAAGGAAAGGTTCTAGCATATTTCAGATTTCATACCATTTCCACAAGAAGCAGGAAAAAAGATGATATAATCTGCAATTTCAATGCAGAATATCTGCCTGCAAGTGGTGCCTCAGTAGTAAAAACAGGCATTACACGCTATTAAAAAAAAAAAAAAAAAAAGCTGAATTTGCAAACCTAAATGAAGAGATAAAGATCATTCACATTTTAACAGAAGTCTATCTAATGTATCCTCTCAATTTTTCTTATATACACTGCTGGCCATTAAAATTATAATAAATGCTCATAACAGCCATGCAGAATGATCTCCATCTTCTCATCAATTGTTTGACAGAGCCACTGGGATCCTTCGTGTATATGTGTTTATCCACCTCGATCCACTGATCTCATATTTATTTTGCTGTGAACACATTTCATCCAACATAGCACCAATTTTTCAGAATATATTCTGTAATCTCAGTATGCCACAATTCTCCCTTGATCAAATTCAGACCCTGCTGTCAATGCTTTCCTTCTGAGAAAATGTGGGATTGGGTTAACATGCCTCTTATGGGTGTTGTAATTTTAATGGAGCAATGTAGTTTTATTGAAAAATTTACACCAATCTTGCTTTTTGCTTATGATTCTTACTTCCCCTACCTTTAATCACAAAATATATGCCAAATTTTTAAATGACATTCAATGATTATCTTTATTCAAATCATCTTTGAAAATTGGCTTTAGCCTATGTTTACACAACAAAAACAATGGTGATGACAATGATAGAACCAATAAAATAATAAAAAAAATATTTTATGCATAACAAAAGCAAAACTAAAATAACAGATCAAATAAAATAAAACTCAATATCACAGCTCATATTACAACATGTATCTCTGCCTGTGTCAACACACTAAACAGAAAATATTTTTTCCTTCAGGAACATATATAGGGTATTCATTTTATTTTTCCCTGCACGTTGACCAGGTTGGAAGTTGGCAGGTCACAGCTGCACACACTGAGAGTCAAGAGCGTACATTGCTGCTGATAAGGATGGATGTTGTGTATTTAGGTTTGGAAAGGTAAGGAGTTACTGTGTTGTTGCATTTCATTTTTCTGTTTGTCATGTTTCAAAGATTTAATACAAAACAATGCATTTTCATTTGCTGTAACTTTTTAAGAAATAAATCAGCTGCTCTGTGCCATTCACAATTTCAAGAACATTTTCCTGATGTTCATTTGCCTGACAAATCTGCAGGTCATAAAATAGTCTTAAATTAAAAACAACATGATCAGTGATGGAAAACAAAATAAGGTGTTACGTTAACAGAGGAAAAATGAGATGATATTGCTGCTGGATTAGAGCAATCACTATGAAAATGTTTTTCAAAATTAGCACAAGTGAGAATCAACTGTACATTCTATTACAAAATTGCTGAAATTTAATTCCTACAAGCTTACTGAAGCATATGCCATACAGCCCACTGACTTGGGAAGAAGAAATTTTATCTACTTTGAAAAAGCAAGCATGCTTTCAGTACTTTCCCAATCATATGGCAGGCTGAGTATGGGCAACTACATTGCGTGTTCCTGGGTTGGCCTAATTCATATATGGGGAGAAACAAAACAAAGACCCATATATTGCTTTTGTGAAAAGAATAATATTCAAATGAACAATTTGAACACAAACAAAGTTCTGCAAGGTGATCCCTTAAACCCACTGATTTTTAACATCACTACTAAGGACATCATACAATGATAGATGCCAATATGCAAGCCACAATTTAAATGTACATCAACAATATGGTTCTATTTGTACTAGAAACTATAAGCAAAATTTGATGTGCTATTTACCTGGGCAGAAGAAAATGAATGAAAAGCCAATGCAAATGATATTTATAAAAGTGAACAGAAACTCAGCCCAAGAATATATGCACTACAGCCAGCAACCTTTACATGCAACTAGCCACTATAAATATCTGGGAGTCATCTTCCAAACATTAGGTACATGTTTTAGCATGAATATTAAGACAGGATTATTGCCACAATTAGAACAATATAAATTATTTATAAGACTATACATAAAGACAGCAAAGCAACTTTTCTATACTAAAGTCATTTCTAAGCTGTAATACAACCTACAAATACTATCTCAAGAAGAAAGATTTAGAACTCATACAAAAAATAAAAGCCACCCTAAATGAGTCAAAATTTACTCAATTCAAGCTTGTATATGAACTTGCATAGGGTCCATTCCTGATAGAGGATCTGAGGGTGTTAAGTGATGCTTAACTGCAGCTGGGAAAACTCTGAACAACCCCAGCGGCATATTCACTGTGCACTTTGTGTGAGAATATAATGTGTACACAATATCACTTAGAGATTTGTACAAGAAGGGCAAAGCTTAACTGCATATACCAGAGAAGTTTTGCAATAATGTCACTTATACATTTCTGTGCACATTTTGTTTTTATTATAGGTTGTAATTTTTATATTCCTGTATGACAGACTTAAAGAACAATGGTATCTTTATTTGAAATAAATAAAATAAATACACAAATGAACTAATGTAAATGAAACCAGCATCAAAGTATATGAATGTTAAATTTTATAAAAGTTCTTATTTTCCTTTTTTCAAAAGCAACAATAAGCAAAGTGACTGAGAGTAAATGTGCAAGTGTGTTTGTGTGTGTGTGTGAGGGGGGGGGATTACAGAGGATAAATTTGGGGAAAAGAAGAAGACTCTTAATTTACTTTTCATGTACATTTTTTAAGAACTGTTGATCACTATTGTTCATATGCTCCTGGATGCACCAATTTATTTTTAATATGTTTTTATTCAAAGTTTCCTACACAAAAGCAGAAATTGTTAAATTAATTGGTAATTTATATTTTCATTTAATGATCAAGTAAAGCCAATCATCAAGAATTTCCAGAGCATTGCTCCATCAATGAACAGAACATCTTCAAAACTTGCAATAATGGCTGACAGCTTTAATCTACTTTGAACTTTTTTACAGAGGAAAAGGTAAGGGAAAGTGAAAAAAGAACATAGACTTTGGATTAATTCTATATATTGCTTTCTAAGGTCAATGGTATACAGTAGTGCAATGATACATTTCCAGCATTTATATGAAGATAGGCTCATTTTCCGTAACACATTCAGCCAGTCTTTTTTAAACAATGACACATAATAGCTTGCCATGAGTGGCTATGCTCTGACTACACACATAAATCATAGGTAATAATCAATAAATTAAACAATCATCAGCTTTCCAACTAACTATATGATATGATTTTCTTATAAACAGCAGATCTTGTTTGATTCAAAGCAAAGAAATGTATACAAAATTACTTTCGCACGATTGCCATATAAACACTGGAGTGTTTTGATGCAGAAGCTGGTACCATTTTAATTATAAAATACAGGAAAAAACATCTGCACTTTTTTGAAGCATACTTCAATTACTCAACATGCATCAATTCCTGTACTGCTAAGAAGAAAGAGAGAGAAAAAAAATGTTATTTGCATTAAACATGTAAAGTTCTCCATCTGACTCATTTGAAAACCAGTTTACATCTGTTTCAGTTTCCAGTTTCAGTTTTTTCTGCCATTTGCAATATTATTTACAAAACATCGTCAATACTATGAAGGATAGAATACTAACCTAAACTTAGGTATTCATTTTTTACACTAAACTCCATTCACTTACACAAAAGTAAATTAAGTATAAAATAATAATACACAAAAGGAGTAACGGCGGTTCAATGAGCAAATGAAGATGGGAAAGATTCTCCCAAAACGCATCTTACTTTTGTGTAAGTGAATGGAGTTTAGTGTAAAAAATGAATACCTAAGTTTAGGTTATATTGCCACTCCATTGTCAACAGCTTCGTAAGTACAATATTTAGATAGCATACAGGTTTACATAACAATTAACAGGTAGATATAAATACAGATCTGAATAAATATAGATACATAAAATAGCTAGAAAACATATGTTTACATTACAACTAAAAAAGTACATCTAAATACAGATCTGAACTTAGAAACCAAATGCTACAAAATTATATTCACTCATTTTGGTTCCTCTTTGTATTCATTAATTGAGTAAAAGCATTTTTTATCAGATAGGTCTTTATTGCATTAATTTACTTCACTTCTTCATATATTTCCTTAATAGAGTGCGGTAAATGATTGTATAGATCTTTAGCAACACTTTCAATACATTTGGAAATTAATGATCCCCTAAACCTATTTCTAAAGTAGTTCTGTTTTGTTCTCGTGTTATGTTCATGAATATTCCTATTTTTTCTTCAATGTGATTTCTTATTACATGTTTAAGACATTTAAATATATATAAACACAGTAGTGTGAGGATTTTTAGTTTTTTAAAACTACTTTTACCCGTTTGTTTTCTTTGAATTTTTTTCATTATTCTTATTGCTTTTTCTGTAGTCTAAATATTCTTAGCATACTTTTCTTACCAGTTGCACTCCATAAAATGATTCCATAATTTAGATGTGAGTGAATAAATGCATAATGTACCTTTAATGTGCTATCTTTATCCATAATCTGTGTTATCTGTTTTAGTATATACATGCCCTTATTGATTTTGTTGCTAATCTTTTCTACATGTTTATGCCATTTTAAGTTATTGTCTATAACTATTCCTAAAAATGTGTATATGTTACTTGGGAAATTTGCTTATTTTTTATACCTAAATGTGATGTTACTTTTTGTTTTATTACTTGGTTTAATTTGCATCCATTCGGTTTTGTTTGCATTTAGTGCCATTCCCAATGCTTCTAAGTAGGTTCTAATTAATTCTACTAAAGAATTTGCTTTATCTTGCACTTCTGCCTCCATCTTACCCTGTTACCACTATTGTTGTATCATCAGCATATCCAATAGCTAAACCTCCGGCATCCTATATTAATCTGAATAAGTAATTTATGTACAAGATAAATAGATATGGTCCCAGTTTGGGCTCCTGTGGCACTCCATGTGTTATGCTTTTTAATGCTGATTTGTTTTTTTTTTCAATTATTTTTAATTGTTCTCCTGGTATGCCATTATATATGAATTGCAGAATTGGAATAGCTAAACATATATATAATATAAATAAAAAATAAAGTAACACTTTGAACAATTTAACTAAAATATTCAGAACTAAAGAAGCAGAAATACATAAAACACTTATTGCTCACACAATTTTTGCTATATTTTGAACTAGTGTACTTCAAAGAGGTGTTCCTGCCTTTGAAGAAATATATTGAAAATTGTGAGAATATTTAAGTATATTGTATATATAAAACACTATATATTTTCCTGTGAGAGTAAGTGTATTTAATTTTTTGAAAAGAGGTCTATACCATTCTCTTCTTTTTTACTAATATTTTATTCTAATAGCTTTCATTCTCAAAGAGAAAACTTTTTCTCTATAAAAAGAATCACCCTATAAAACAATTTCATTATACCATATGCAAGGCATATTTTGATAAAAGATCATTTAAAACTCTTAGAGAAAACAGAGTGAAGTAAATTTGGAAACTATCATTCCAACATTTTTTTTCCAGTTAAGATTTTGATCAATTTGTAATCTTAAGACTTTTGTAGCTAATTTCTTTTGGGGTTTGATCTTGATAATTGATTATGAGATTTGATAAATGCTTATTCTTTGTTCCGAGTTGAATAAAATTTGTATTATCTATATTCAGCAACATTTTACTGACTTGAAACCTAACGTTTATTTCATAAATATACCTTTTTATATTTCTTAAATTGTTTTAAATTTTTCCAATATAATTATTTTAAATTTTTCATTAGTTTCATATTATTATCTGCCTTTTTGTACAATAATATTCCATATTAACTGCTTTCCCTTTTGTTGCTATTAGCCATAAAATTTACTATCACATAGAAATGCCATAAACTTGGCCATTATTTTCAAGAGTTCATAATTTGTTATGCACATGTGTTATGTCTCTTTCAAAAAAACATTTTTTCTAAAATAACAAGAACTAGAGAACCAGAAATAGATAATGTGACACAATTTTCGCTATGTTTCAGACAACCTTCTCTGGTTCCTGTTATATATAATAAAACACGTTCTTTGTGCTATAAGAAATAAATAGAAAAAGAAAATTGTATAAATAACCGAGCATTTTCATTTAATAAATGGTGTTACTTTGCAAGTTAATTTGGGGGAATAAAAAACTGGTCAGCCAATCAAAATTACTTCTGCCACATTATTTTGTTCACATTCATTTTAAACTTATCATGGATAGACTATAGTCATTATATAAAACCGTTTAAGTTCCACAGAGCGCTTGTGGTTTCTATATATGAAGAAATTTCATTATTTTTGACCTAACTTGTTATAATACCATAAAGATATCAATAAGCTAAAAGCATTATACGGAATATGTGGTGAATGAAGATATGTTTCTGAGAAAAAACACTTAATGTAACATACTGCAGTTGTTTGAAGGTTTCATGCATCCCCTCCAACCACCATTCAGTAGAGAACATTAATGAATGTTAGGTTAAGCTGGTTTTTAAATAAATTAGTGCACCACTTATTCCATAGATTATGTTGTTCTTTTACTAGTTTATTTAATTGAAATCGGTCATAAAGCACTCTGAAAAATATGCGTATACAGATACATTCTGTAATCAGCAATATTACCTTCGTGCCTCTCTCCATACTCTTTCTGCTACTTCTTGAGCGGTTCCCGTCTGGCTTCCATAAAGAATTGTACATTTTCTTTCGCTCATTTCAACAATATTTCTGAATTAATAGATTATTTATCGCTCTCCTAAGCGATACGCTTTAAAAGATAAATGGAATTTTGGTAAATTTAATAGAATCTTCTGCAAAATTTAATACTGATTGGTGCATAATTAAACTAAAACATTTGCTATTACTATTTTAGACCAAATGTAATACATTAAGTTGCCTTCACAGGTTCTAATTATCTTCAGAACATTTGCACATTTTCGAATATGCGGTACTCAACTCATTTGTTTAATATTTTCCACAGTGTTCCAGAGCTAACACTAGAGGGTGCGCGGATTGCACAAGGAGTAAAAAAACCATCTGGGTCAAAACAACCTCATTTATTTTGTTTATTTTTTCATTATTTATACAATAGTAGTAATCTGTGTACTAGAAGTTGTTTATTATATGAATAAATATTTCAATTGCCTTAGATTTTAAACTGTAAAAAAAAGTTATATGCCTTTAAGACAGAAACTCAAGAATGTGTGTGAATTACCTACTATTCTATATACACCTAAATTTATATGTACTATAAAACTTGGTCGTTCGATTCCAAATAGCCTAAATCCCTTTAATCCTTGCGGGCATATAATAGCACACAGTAATAAAAATATGCATATGTGCAAAATCTGCTCACTACTGATTCCAATACATAAATGTATGTCAATTATACAAGATGAATCCGAGCTCCATCGACAAACTTTCATAAGTTGTTCGGGATGTTTTCTGAGTGTATTGATATAAGGAACCCATGGTCTCCGGTGCCTCATTACAGGGTATTTAATTAGTTTTCTTTGGGTTAACTCAACTGCGTTTGTTATGTTTACCAGGAACACGATTGCTTCCAAACAAAATACAACTTTTGGGGGAGGAGGGAAGAAACAAATTATAAAAGATTAAAGGAATAATAGGAAGGAAAAAGTGAGGTGGATAGAAAGTGAATTGAAGGCGTAAGTGTTAGGAATGATAGCGAGATCCTGCTTAAGCACTCTCAATAATTTAGGAAAATGTGCAACTGCCGGTTATTGGCCGGGAGATGGTGTTAGGTTGGTTCTCTAGTGTTAAATATGACCAAAGGCACTGAGTAGCGCCCTATTCACAATGGAAATTAAACGTAACATAAAAGCTAGATGCTATGTATTGTAATGGGCAATGTCACCCTCACAAGATGTAGCTGCGACGCCATCGCCCGCATTTACCCGTAGCACTCGCCGTACTTAAATCTCCCTCCAGTGCAGCTCCGCCTCCATAAGACATTGTAGTCGACCTACCACAAGATTCAAATCACAACAAATCCAGCAGCATTTCGACACATTCCTCGAAATCCCTCACTGTACTCCTCGGTCGCTTGGAAGAGGCGTTCACCGAATTTCGGGCCTGCACTTGAACAATCTAAAGAAACTAATCTAAGCTGCCAGGACCCCATTAGAAACAACAACGCCTGCAGATCAATACCAATGCCACTACCTCAGAAACATAGCATCCTGGACCACAGATGAACATGTCAATTCCTTGTTGCAACGAAATACACAGCAACAAAAATGACCCTTCCACATAAAACGTTCGTATGAACGCGTATATCTAACTGATGATTGAATATTAATCCCTTCCACCCTCCTTCAATTTCTTATTCAATCCTCCGGCGGCATTCAGGGCCTGGGCCATGTCTGCCCCTTGGAATAATCCTTTAACCCGGTGACATTTTCCATTTCCTGTTTTTCTTTACACACACACAAAACAAGCTTTTGTTTCCTGCAGTACATTACTTTTTAGTGCGTTGTTAGCGATGTATGGATAACTTTACTTATGCTGAATTAGCCGCTAAGCAACTCTACAATTTCATCAATACAATGAAAGAGCGGCACAATGACGCAATGCAGAACTGTTCCACTGCGACAGCAAACCTATCACACCACATTTGCGGTTGTAAACAGGCGACTGTGAGAAACCGGGTCCTTCACTGTTAATATGCGACATACTAGCCGAAGAAAGAACGTAAGAACGCCCAATCTTGAAGAGGTTGTTATAAATACAATGTATGACAACCCTGCAAGCAGTAGTCGTATTGCACGCGAGGTGAATGTAAGCCAAACATTTGTTTTGAGGGTCTTACATGAGCAGCAATTGCACCCGTGTCACCCACAGAGGGTCTAGGCATTGCAACCAGCAGACTTTCCACGTCGAATGCAGTTTGCCAATTGCTGTGCGATGTGCAGATAACCAACATTTTCCTGCTATGATATTGTACACAGACGAGGCAATGTTTACTAGAGAAGACATGTTCAACATCTGGGAGTATGAAAATCAACAGGTATTCTCTATGAATGTATGGGCTGGTATTGTTAACAATTCTGTGATTAGGCCTTGTGTACTGACAGACTGAATGGAACAGTCTAAAAAAATGTTCCTTTAACATATCCTCCCACATTTTCTGGAAGATGTGCCGCTGATAATTCGTAAGTGTATGATCAACATAATGGGGCACTTGCACTTGCAGTGAATGTAAGGGAATACCTTGATGAACAGTTCGAGCACAGATGCATAGGTCATGGTGATCCTGCTCCATGGTCAGCTCAATCACCAGATCTGATCCGACACCCATGAACTTTTTCTTCTGGGGTCATGTGAAGAGCCTAGTGTACATCAAAACTAATAGGGACCTGTTTGCTAGGAGTGCAGCAGCCCTGACAATTTGCGCCAATCTCCTGGGATGCTAGAGCATGTGCAACAGCTGATGTGTTGTGAAGTTTGTCGTGATTATGGAGGTAGACTTTTGAACATTAACTTTAAACAGTGTAATATTGTAATTTGGTATTGTTCATGTGATTTTTTGTAATATTTGGTCATCTCTCCTTAAAAATAAATAATTGCAATTATCAGATGATGGGTAGACACCAGGATCAACTTCAGTCTGTGGACAGAGACAGCTTGCAGATCATCAGGTATCTGTATAGTAGAACATCCTGTGTCATGACATCCTTAAAAAATTACACAATTTTGTGACCACATTGAATATACAGCCAGTTAACAATGGAAACTTAACTTCATTTATAGCTTCAGTAATGTGGTGCATAGCACCACAAACATTTGATGAAGAAACACCATGCATGTCCTCTACTTAACTACTGCATTATACAGTCTTCCATTTTCAAATAAAAAAAAAAAAAGCAATACAATTGTTCTTTTGGACTTAAGAGCTCTATTCCTTACTTTTAGCATTAGAAGGCATATTTCATCTAAGAGAGTCTGTGGTTTTATAAAACTTATACTATGATGTTTGTTGTATTCAAAATATGTTAAAACTACATGTTAATTCAGGTTTTAAAGGTTCTTTGTATTCTACCATTAATCTCTTCATCTGAGTTGTGTATTATTACATCAATTTTTGAGAATGTAAAAATAGATATAATTTATTCACAAATTTATACATACTATTTTTTTTACTATAACTTCAACTTAAAATGTTGTTAAACTGAAATAATGTTGGTTGTAATACCTTTATAATCCATAAGACACTTATGTAAATTATAATGGTTTACAATTTACTTGCAATTGTAAATTAAAATTTAAGAAATGAATATTCACTTGTAAGGAAAAACTTTAATTTTATGAAACATGGTAACAGGTTAGTTTGAACTATCTGCTTTGAAGTCTATTTTCACAGAATGTACTATGTTTATGAAAGCAGTTAAATTATTTTAACTGCCACATACAGCCATTTATATCCGTTCTCAAATAAACTTTATAGGGATGGCAAATTTGCTGGGTGTTCATTATTATTTTCTGATGTCTTAACTTATAGATTGCACTTAATTTTCTGTACCTATATACAACTTTTTAACAAATGTTTTTATAAATATTGTACTTTACGTTAACTCCCTATGTTTTTATATTTAGTTCCCTTGTGTTTTTGCATGGGCTCCTCATTTACGAGTAGTAGCACTAGCAGCATTTGATCAACATCTTGTAAAATTAAAATGTTAATTGGAACTTGCACAGTGCAGCCAATCATATTGATATTATTGTATGATTTAGTTGAACTAAACACTCTTAATGCTTCACTTACTTGGCATAATATATAGAACTGGTTTCTAGAGCATTTCGTTCTTGTCATCAAAATTCAACTGTCAGATAATTCTTTTAAGCTTTGGGAATGTGTATTCAGTTCTGGTGGCGGTGTGATAAATTTGTAATTTATGTTTTCATCCCCAGCAATGTCAAAGTTTATTAGACTGTCTTTGTATTTGTAGATGTAGATTTTCTCCCAAGTTGCTAGTTCTATAGGTCCTTGTACTGATTTTAATAATTTTGCTTTATTCACTATGTCGTGATTTTCTGTCCAAAAATGATATGTTACTGCTGATTTCTCTATTTGCTTGCACTTTATGTTCCCTGAAATGTTTCTTTAACCACATGCCTATGTTTCTCTTTGTTTTTCTAATGTAGACTTTTTCACATTCTGCGCAATTTATTTTGTAAATAAATACCTGCTTTTTTCTCTTGTGGAATACTGCCATTAACATTGTCTACCAGTAGGTTTTTAACATTAAATCTGTTAACCAGTGCCAACCAAAAATATTTAAGAATATTCAGAAATGTTTTTGTAGCCCATGGATGACATGTGCATGACATCCTAATTAATCTACATGATTGGCTTAAAACAAGTGGAATTAATGATTCACACATAAAAGAATACATCAAACTCACAGAAATTTGCATAAACCAAGCCTATTTTTCTTTCAAAGGAAAACTTTATAAACAACAAGCAGGACTTACTAGGGACAGCCCCTTATCTCCATTTCTAGCTAACCTCTTCATGAGCACATTTGAAACACAAATCATCTCAGCTTTCCCTACATATTTAAGGTATGGTACAGATATGTCAAAGATATATTTGCCATTGTTGCCATTGCCAACAAACAATTTTGTTCTCGAAACCGGTTCCATACATTTATGAAAAGTAAGTGAAGCTTTAAGAGTGTGTAGTTCAACTGAATCATACAATGATATCAATTAATGTTATCTGTTTCTGTTTTGTATGTAAACGATATGTTTCTATCTTGTATATTCAGAAGTTTTAAGGCATCATCAGTGAATTGTTTGTTGGCAATGGCAACAATGGCAAATACATCTACAAATACAAAGACAGTCTAATAAACTTTGACATTGCCGGGGATGAAAACATAAATTACAAATTTATCACACCGCCACCAGAACTGAATACACATTCCCAAAGCTTAAAAGAATTATCTGACAGTTGAATTTTGATGACAAGAACGAAATGCTCTAGAAACCAGTTCTATATATTATGCCAAGTAAGTGAAGCATTAAGAGTGTTTAGTTCAACTAAATCATACAATAATATCAATATGATTGGCTGCACTGTGCAAGTTCCAATTTACATTTAAGAAACAGATAACATGTTGCCATTCTTAGATATTAAAATAATGAAATGTCAAGGAAATCTGGAATTTGGAATATACAGAAAGAATACACACGCAGATAATCACATCAAAGCTGACTGTTTTAACTCCACAGTGCACAAACAGGCAGTTATCAACAGTTTAACACACTAGCTATTAATCCTACAAATTAGCAAAGAAGAATATTTTAATGAATACAAACAAATAGAAGAGACAGCGGTTAAAAATGGTTTTAAAAAAGAACTAGTTCACAAAAAGGTGTAGAAATTCAAGAGACAAAAAAATATCAAAGAAACCACAACACTTTCAGCATGAAAAGATAATCTTAATTTTTAAAAAACTCACATATCCATGGGCTAAAAAAAAAATTTCAGAATATTCTTAAAGATTTTAATATCAACAACTACCAATGTAATTTAGGAAATGAAAGCAAATATGGCTTATTCAACAAGAAAAACGATTCTAAGACACGCTGCAATAAAAAATTTGGAGTAATGATAGTACTTAGCATCATTTTTATCTGTTTTTCAATTTTTTATATTTCAGAATTTGACACCACAGATGTATGGGAAGAACGCTTGGGAGCAAACAGAGATTCTGATACAAAATAAAAAAAACTATGTATAAAGATGATTTGTTTTATTTTTCCTACACATTACATTAAACAAAACTGAAAAACAATGCTTACAATTCACTTTCCCTTTCACATTCTAAATGTTATTTTCTATAATAAAAAACATAAAAGAATTATACTCTGCTTTTGCACATTATGTGCACAATACATAGAAAGCACGTCTTAATATTAAAATTTAGCTGTTTTTTATTCCCATTTTTCTATTATATTTATTACCAGATTTGCAGTCAGCATCTGACATAAACAGCTGAGTAGCACATTTACAACTTTGTTTGTAGTGCTAATCAACATTACTGGAACACTTAGTAGTTTTATATGATTAAACTATGCAAAAATAATTAACTACTTTAAAATAAGTTCTAAAAATAGGCGTCACTCTTTGGCATTGCAAATTTTGGAGCGAAATACAGAGATAGCATACATTACCACTAAAAGAAAAAGGAAAGGTTGGAGGAAAGCATTATAAAGTTTTGAAAATAAAATTTTGTAATGCCAAATGTGTTGTTTGGTGGAATATTATGCTTTAAGAAGTCACATAAATGCTTCACTAGTCACACAATACTTAGATATGCTACAAAATATGCATTTGTTTATTACCGTCCCTCTTTAGAGATTGACAAGTCAAAAGACTGTGTGTGCAAGCTTCAGTAAATTACTCCTTAATTTCCTGGCAGGTAATCAGCTTTGCTTACCAAGTCTGCAACACTGATGACACCTCTTGTGAGATGCCCACATAAATATTATTGTACAATTTTATAGAACTCCATTTCTACTAACAAACACACAGGCCTCTGAACACTGGGTTTAAGAATCAAGGGCATTCTAATGCTAAACTTTAGAGTGGGACAATAATATCTAAATGCATTTATATACACACACACACACACACATAAATGCATTAGATTTTTCTTTCTTTTCAATATCAACCATGGTCTTCTTTTCACAAACAAAGTTGAAATGTACTTGTCTTATTATTTAATTTCCACTTCTGAAATATATTTAGTGCTATTCATTTACAATATACTATTTAGTAACATAAAAAGTATACGTGCAAAATGAGGTGCCAAACATGTTCTCTTATCTCATGCTTTCTTATTTACCAAAAATGAAAAAAAGCCAAGATTTCAATATATTACTAGGTGCATAAATCAGTTTTAACTCAATCTTCTATAAGCTTCTTGTAATTAATTATGCTCCATTTTTGTGTACATAATAGCTTTTCAACTTAGCATGTTTGTTTAATTGATTTCTCACATAATTTGCACAATAAACAATATTGCACATTACATCTGAAACTTAACATACTGAAAATTGCTACATTATAAATACTATCTAATACATGCAATTTTGAATGCAATTCAAGAGTCACAAAATACATATTACATAACTATTCTGCATTGTCTTCCTCCCTATTAAGATTGCAACTACAATCTGCTGGATATTTTTCTTGGTATAAAAATTCATTTTTATTACTTCTTTTATATCCACAAAATGAAGCGGCAAGAAAGTAAACTAGAAGTATCAAGAAATATTTTTATCCATTTCTTTAATTTTAGCTGTTGCAACTCAATTTAGTTTAGTAAGTAAATAAGGGAGAAAATGCAATGTGGCAAAAGGTTTCATAACCTATTTTAAATATCTATTTCCTTACAAATCTCTTTTTTTATATTCTTATGTTACTTAAAGAGGGAAACAACCCTTTAAAATAGATTAATGGAGAAATTTCATTAAATAACAAATCTGCAGGGCAGCCCAGCAAAGCTGACATACTCTCTATTACTGCCAATTTAAACTGTAACCAGGAAGAAAACAAATCATACATTTACATTTGTCAACATTTAAAGAAATAATGCATGTATGTAAATATATATTGTTAATTGAAATCTTACAATTTTAAATAACCACACTTGCTACTGCTTTAGGAATTAATGCAGCACGCCAGTTGAATTATAAATAATTATTTCACTGAAATTTGAAATCAATTTCAGTATCTTTATTCCAAGATTTTCTTGGTGTGGTAATATGATTACTTCAATTAAACAGATGAATTAGATGCATAATTCTTGCTCAAATACAATGTAATTAAGTCATGTTGGGGTAAATTTGGGCTATTATGTAGTCCTCACCAATGAAGAGAGAAAGAAAAAAGGACAAACAAAAGAAACTAAAATAGTTAATTGGAACAATGCACAGTGAAGCTAATCATATATTAAGATCATTGTATGATTGAGTGGAACTAACACTTTTTGTTCCACTTATTTAAATATTTACAACAGGTTACATGAACCCTTGTTTGCATCATCGGCCCCTAGAGTCCATGCAAATGAAGGGTTTGTGAAACCTGTCCTACATATTTAAACAAGTGGAGCAAAAGAATGTTAGTTCGACTCAATCACACAATGATCTTAATAAACAAAAGGAAGTCTAGCAATGATTGCAGGAAATAAAAACTTGAATTATACTCAACAGCACACAATTTTATAACTACAGAATGGGTTCAGAAGTAATTTACTAAAATTATAGCAGCTGCAGTTATACACACAGCCTTCTTTACAATTTGAACACTTTGACAGCTTTGAAGCGAAAGTGTAAGAAAATAGATAATAAAGCTTTTTATTTCTCACAATTTAAATGAATAAATGCTCTCTTCTCAGATATTCCTTTCTTGATATTACATATACTTTATAAGCACAAAAACAACAAATAAAAACAAAATAGCTAAAACTAATTAGGCATACTGTACCAGCTAGAGATGACAAGCTAATTAGCAATTAAGAAACATTATAAACTACAACCATGACAGGATTATTTCTAGATGTAACACTAGCTCTTATACCCTTTGTAAGTTTCATATAAAATAAATGGTACTCTGGTTATAGTTGAAGAAATCAACTGTCAATGTCAAGTGTTTTAACTAGGGTATTTGCAGTTTTGATGTTTGCTCTACCTGTCAAACTCTTAGAGAGCATGAAGAGCCTGATATGGAAACAAAGCGTTTATCTCTGGTCCAGTTTTGCTTGAAGTGCTAAGTACCTAAGCAATTAAATAAATTATACTTATGAAGACAATTGAGTGGTAATATATCTACACCAATATATTTAATATGTTCACACACACTCCACTTACTTACATAACACTAGAAACATGTTTTGGAAGCACTCTCTCCCATCAACTGTTGACCAACTACTGCTACTCTAATTGGTGACTGGATCCCAGGATGCTCCTATGGCAGTGTCTGATGGTTCTAGTAGGAACTTGCTGAGTTCATCCATAGGAGAAAAATCAAAATTTATATTAAGTTTTTTTTATTTTTAAAGATGAAAATATTTTTCCCAGCAGATGACTCCTTTGGGTTGTGAAGTTGTTTCAGCAGCTTAGCCTCTCATTTAATTTCATGATTTTTGATCCAAAAGTGAGTTGCTAATGCTGATTTATCAACATGATTAAGTTTTAATGCTTTCTAAAGTGTTCTTTTCTCTGAATTTCCAAATGTCTCTCTTCTTCGTTTTTCCAATGTATCATTGATCAAAATATGCAAAATTCCTGATTTCTATTCTGTTGGTATGGTGTCTTTTACTGTCCAACCTAATAAATTCTTGATATATTTGTTCCTTGGGGCTAACATTATGCCAAGTTCTTTCAATATCTTCTGAAAGTTAAGTTGGATGGTATGTGAAACTTTTGCATTTGTATCTTTCCTTGGTGTTCTTCATTGTGGAAACCTTTATTATTGATGTTTGTTTTTTAAATTTATTGATAATTTTTATTAGTGTCTTTGTTGAAAACACTGGTTATTGCTGTCTTAATTATCTGTTGGCATTCCATTTTGTACTCTGCTTCTGTGAGTGGGATATTAATTATTCTGTGTGCCAAGCTGTAAAACATGCGTATTATTGTGGAATAGAGTTATAACTATTTTTTTTTTTTTTTTTTACATAATTTTCTCTGGGTGTGTCACTTTTCCACAAATTCCAAAGTCCAGTCTATCACCATTTCTTATAATTTTTAAAATTAGAAATAGAAGTCAACCATTTTTCCCTTCTTCTATGGTAAACTGTATAGATTTGGGTTATAAATTAAGAAGGTTCAGAGTATCTATTTAGTGTTTTTTCAGTATTTTTGCATTCCTAGTGTTATGTAAGTGGATTTAATGTGAGCATGTTGAATATATTAGTGTAGGATATATCTAAGCAATGCTTGTGTAACACAAATACATTCATTGGCCATGCAGTAACTGAATTAATGCCGTAAAATGTTACAAGTTCACCTAATTTACACAAAATGCTGAAATTGCCACCATAATTTCTATGCATTTCTGGTATCTACTTCACTTGTTTCCTATTACTATTGCAGTTCCCTACGATATTATGCTCGAGTTCTTTTAAGATATGAGTTTGTACATTTTTTCTTTCAATGCATCCCAAGATGAAACTTACATGATTGGGAATTCAGAGGACTACAAATGAACATTGCTCTCTTCTTGAATAATTGATTAATTTCTTGTTGGCAAACAGTTCCTTAATGATTAGTGAGGGAATTCTGTTGAAAGTTTGTAAAATGTTTATCAGAGATGAAAATAAGATGTGGATCTATTTCTTCATCATACATTCAAAGAATGCACACTCTTTCTACAATTTCCTAGTCATAGCTCATGAAAGTTTGTTTTAAACTACTGTGTGTGGAAATTTGACATATGCCATCCTTTTCTTATGTCAAAACTGTTTTTTTTTTTTGGGTGCTTCTCAATGACAGCACTTCCAGTCTTCTGAAATTTACATTCTGTTCACAAATTGAACCTTATATTAGGAAATTTTTCTCAGAATCCTCTTTGAGCCTGATGAGTGAACTCTACACACACATAAGAATCGTGCATTAACACATGATGTTCTAAGCAAAACATAAATTCAATCATGTTATAAACTTTTTAAAGATACACTGTTATGAATACACACATGCCTTGCAACAGCTGAATAACTCAGACTAATTAAGTGCTAGTGTTTTTATACAAGAGAGAGGCAGAGAAAGAAAAAAAGTTGAAACAATGTGAAACAGCAATGTACAGTCTTGAAGAAAATTATGCAAACTTTTCTACAATACAAGGTGAATTGATAATGCTTCAGAAACATTAATAAATATTACAGAAAATTTCAAAATATCATAGAACATATAATATGTTTAGAACAGGCTGACAAGATTGCATTAGAAGAATGTTTTTCTAAGTCACAAAATGAATTAAGTGCTTTTCTGCTTAAAGAAAAATGACAGCTACCAGATTTCAGTAATTATTGGAACAATTTTCCTTTGAATCTGCTTTTCACAAAAGTTCTCATATAGAACTATAATATTCAGAAAGAAAGAAAAGGGGGGGGAAGAGAAAAGAAAGAAAGAAAAGATAAAGCTGAAATAATAGCTCATCATGCCAACTACAACTTAAGAAGGTAAATAAGCTTTGTAAAGATGTACAAGATTACAAAAGTTAAGGATGATAAAAATTAAGTTTTTGAGGAAATATTCAGAGATATTACTAGAAGACATAAGAATAAGTTAGAGAGAATTTATTAAAAAAAATGTTCATTTAAAACTGTAAACCAATTATATAGAGATCAAAAACACTTACAAAATCAAACACATCCAGTGTGGCAAATATTTTACATGTCTTTTATAATTTTTATTTTATAAATAGCTTTTTCTCTTTAAAAAAAAATCCACCTGATAATTAAATTGTGTTCAGTATTATTACTGTAGCAGCAAATAACAAAGCTGAACAACTAAACTAAACATTGCAATAGTTTCAAAGAAGTTTTCAAAATGCATAACAGGAACTATGAAATAATGACAGTTAAGCTTGACTGCACACTATTATCAGCTTACAATGTTGTCACATTTCTTGTTGGACTTAAATAGGCACTTATCATTCTACATATATGTATGTTTTGTAAGTGCTTATACAACTTACATTTCTCCCAAGGAGTCATAAAGTTCATAAAGATGGCAGTTATTTTGAAATCATTAAAGGTCAAAGAACTGTTAAAATGCACCTTATGCCATTTTAATTCCTTCCCCTTACGTTTCATAATGTGCTGTTTTAATGGCAATACCAAGAAAGTTTAACTAAATAAATATATTTCATAATGTGTTCTGCTTTATCAGCAATACCAAGAAAATGCAACTAAATACTACTATAATGAAATAGAGATGCTGGCTAAAATACCAAAGTTCCCCTTTTTTTTACAGAATGCCTTTAATTATAATTTTCCATTTCTATAAACTATTAAACAGAATATGAAATGCATAACACACACATTGAATAAAAAATAAATAGTATTTGCAAACTAAACACCATCTGATTCATTAACCTTTCCCAAATTTTTATGTTGATTTGCATGTTAAATATAAACAATGTTCTTAAGGACCACAGTTGAGAAGCTAAATGCCCCTTGAATACAAAGCAAATAAAGGCTATGTATATTCTAAGTGAAGAGAATTTAAAAACATTTTTGCCTTGACTACTCTGTTAAGCATTTCATCTGACATGTGTTCATTGCCACAGTACTAGCAATAAATGTCTTCAGTGAAAAGTTCTTAAATTTGGATGATTCAATATCATAAACCCATTGTCAACTGCAGTGATTTTGATGCTAGTGCATCTGCTTGACAACTGGCAGGCCTGGGTTTAATCCCCAGTCAGGATGTTGTCTGAGTAAGTTTTTTTCTGAAACTTTTTCTTATCCTGAAAAGGTGAATATCAGATAACATTAGAAACACTATGGGTCTTGGACTCATTTCATGGTACTTGAAAAGTCATTAAATGCTCACAAAAAAAATTCTGATATCTGCTATATACATATGCATCAAGAGATCTATGGAAAGTGGAAGGAGAAAACCTTCATAAAGCTACTTTAGTTTATTAACATGACATGGAAAATTCCGAATACAAGGAAAATAATGTCATACCTAGATTTCTGCCTTGCAATTATTTGCAGTTCCCTTGAATAGAACCTTGCCCTTCATCCATTGCATACAGTACAATATCACTCAAACGCATGCCCCTCATACTGAAAAGACCAACATTTCCCTATATACAGTATGTTGGTAAAATATGCAACTCAGCGGTATGCATTAAGCAAAAAGAATGATGTTTATAAAGGGATGCAAACTATTTGAACTTCCCCTTTGTTTTGTAAAAACAGGATAATATTGAATTTACAAATTACATAATTCTAGATGATAATATATCTAACAAAGCTGGCTTGAAAACAACCACTAATACAAGTACTCCACATGCAAAGAATCTTCATCCACAATTGCAGCAGAAAATTTTGCCTGTCACTTTTGTCGTCAATGAGTTAGCAATTATGTTCATAACAGTTTTAGTTTCATTTAGTTTTATCTATATTTGGTAGTTTATATGCATTTTTTTAAAAAATAATACACATTCTTAACACATTCAGAACCATAGATGGCATATACTATAATCTCTCCTCATGTTACGGGGTTGTGGATGGTGTGCTACATTTAATGCCACAGTTGAAATAACTTTGGTTTATATTCCGCATCCAGGCATTAGTATGATCTAGTTAGTGTTTCTTATAGATGGAAGTAGATTTGACATTCTCCTTCCATACAAACATTTATCATGTGATAATATGCATGGTCTATCCCTGGTGTTCATAGAATATCTCAGCCTTGTCTCGTATCAATGCCTAGTATTTGATATGGCAGTGCTTGAGCTGTAGATTTATAGCCAAGGCTTATCAAACAAAAAAGTTTTTTACAGATGAATAAATTTTGGAAATTTCCTACAATGCTGATTTAGGTGATGAATTAATTCCTGAATTGAATTCTGACAGCAGTGACAATGACAATTTCCCTAATTAACATGCCAGAAGAACAAAATCAGGCAACAGATACGCAACATCCTTATTATTATTATTATTATTATTATTATTATTCAAATATCCCTAAATATTCAATTAGAAAATGAAAGTAAAATCATGGATTACGTAATGATCTTTTGAATGATGATTTTTTTAAAATATGTATGCAAACTGGCAAATCTGTGCATGAGTCAAGTGACAAATGCTGTGCCGCTGCCTGTCAAAAAATTCAATAATGCAGACCTGGAAAGTGGTAGATGTTCCTGAACTAAAGGTATTTATGGGATAAGTGTTCCTTGTTCAGAAGCCAATTAATAAAAAGTACTGAACTGCAGACCTTGTTTTTGAAATTCCTTTTTTTTCGAAAACTATTTCTTGAACATGCTTTCTCCATATTCTTTCATTTCTCCACTTCAGTGAGAGTAGTGCCTATACTAATGCTACGGACAGAATAGGAGTGAAAAATGTGTACATATTTCATATTTTTACTTGTAGTTCAAGAGCAATACTAAATTTTATGAAGTTGTATATAGAGGGTAGGAGTGACATTAAAATAATTGACCCAGGCATTTAAATGCCCTACTGAGAAACTGGTACTGAACCTGTTAAAAGTATTGTATAAAAGCAATGCAAAGCAAAGCATTTTATTCTCTTTTACAGATTTCTATTCCCTCACAAAAGTTTTCTATAAGAGAAAAAGTCATGGTAATCAACAAAGACATCATACAGTAAAATGTCCTCTGCTGTGGTTCAGGCTCAAATGTTAGCACATCTTGTCAAATGTGGGTTCAGATTTAATTACCAGTTCGGACATGTCACCTAGGTAAAACCCACCCAAGTTTCCCTGAAAAACCAGAATTCCAGATAATATTAAATGCAAAGGACTTTGAATTTGCATAATCATTTCATCCATTCCATTCATCTCAAAATACCTTGAGAGTATTTGGGGATGTTACACGCAGCAAAAAATTACACAGTAAAATGAATTATTGCTGCTTACATTAAAATTACCAATGCTAACATGCAACTGTCGTTTTATTATTTCTGGAACACCATCAGATACCAGAGCTGATACTCTCTCATAGGAAATCTATTATCTGCTCATAAATGAAAAGCAAAACAGATGCAGTTTATTATGATCATGAATTTAGATGTTATTCTATGGCAATATTTGCATCAACACTTGGATAAATTATGTTATAATAAACATTAACAAAACTAAAATTATAAAGATTGCACTGTCATCATAAGAGATATTCAACATTGATTTAAGGAAATAACATCTTAAATTATTATTGCTGTGCAATTTCTCATCAACTACATAAATTATGAACCAGCTGAAAACTTTTGTCTTTTCCACACAAACTTATGCAAAAGATAAGCGTAAATTTATGTATAGGATAAGGTGAGGCAATGACTGTAAAGTTTTTGCTGGTGGTTACTACCCACTGTTCACTAATGGCAGGATCTCTGTTTGCACAGTGCAAATGTATAAATTTACTAAATGTAAATATTCATAAAGATATTACTTGCTAAAATAAACTAAGATGATGGTTAAACTTCAATTTACAAACATTTTTGGGTATTAATTATGAAATTGTTCTTTGCTTCCTTTGAGACACAGAGAAATATTTTCACAGTATTTTCTTCAAAGTTGAGTGAATTTAACCTATATCATTTACCCTTTAGAAAATAATAGTGAGTTGGGCCACATTATTGCTAATAACACTGGTCGAACAAAAAGTTTTTTTTTGGGGGGGGGGCAGTTTTCAGTTCTTTTTATCACATTGTTTTTTAATTGATTAATTTCCTTTTTATTTGCACCAATTTTTCACCTGTCCTGCAGTCTTTCTTGTGGATTGTTGAAGCATATGGTTTTGCTGTGTATGCATAATCTTATCTCATCTACATTCCAAATATTCAGTCAGCCTCAAGGATTGTCAGAAGTACTTGTGTGTCCACATATAGAAGAGCTTGCCAGTGATAAAATGTTCTATACATTAACAGAAATTTAAGTCATTGGTATATTGATGGGTGTGTAGGGTGGAATTTACAAAATTCTGTTGCTTCCTATGCCTATTGGACAGCCAAAATATAGTAGAGTACTATACAAGATTTGAATGGGGAAAAAGATTCCCTACAATTGAAGAAAAGACATATTCAGCACAAACAATTGCTGACCCAATGGAAGTTTTACTTCATCATATTAAATTTAGGTTAGTTAAAAGCTTCTTGAAAACACTTACCATAACAAATCCTGAGGATTTGTGCTTTTAAATGAATAATTATTGATATATCTCAGCTGCAGCACCAAAGGAAGGTGACTGTGGGACAACAGATAAGGAAGCTAATGGAGGATGAATCATTTGAAGAAACCTCGGGTGAGAACGAAGTGAGAGGTCAGAAAAGCTTTTAATTGCTTTCTATGAACTTCCTGGGTAAAACAAAATGCTCCTCACTATAGACAAAAAGTGCAGGAATTAATGGATGTTTATAAAGAAATCAGTTGTTGCATGTATTCAAGCTCAATTTCTTGCACTTTCATTTAGATTTTTATCGGACCAATCTTGAAAAGAAGGTGAAAGACTTTACCAAGACATTAAATTGATAGAAAACTGTTATCAGGGCTTCTGGCAAGAGTTCATGATGACATTATTGTTAGATGCTATATCATGAATTTGGATATAAGCTTATAAAAGAAAATCATATGCTAAGCATTTGTAATGTTCAATTCTGCATTATCAATTCACATGCTAAGTTTAAAATAGTACTGCAAATGCCATAATTCATATTTATGTTAAAACTTTTGAAAAAATGTTTGGTGATAAAGTATTGGACATTTATGGCCATTCTAATAAATTTAATGCATAAGTAATAATTTATTATCTGTATGTGACAGGAGAAAAATGAATGCTGTTGAAATCAGCATTAAAAAATAAAATTAGGTGGGCACAGTTTCATCTCTGGGATTAAAATCAATTTTATTTTGTTGACTCTTGTAATTCTTTCAAAAATCTACACCAATCGCTTTAGAGAAACAATATGTATTCTGGCACAATTCTTTTGAAAATAAGAATAATTACATTACCCTATAATTTATTACAAAAAAATGTCACATAGAGTGGCATTAATAGTTTTCTCAAAGAAAAAGAATGGTTCTATTTTTCTCCCACCACTAACTGCACACCAAATTCGCACTTTACAGTCATATAGAGCCAGTTTATGAACGAGGTCTGATTTTTACATACCCATCGAGGTGGAATCAAGCCTCATCTGAGAGAAAGAGAGAGGGAGGAGAACAAGAATAGGGTAAATTCTTCCTCCATCATAAGTTAAGTCATAATTCACTCATAAAAACATACTTAATTTCAAGATCACAAAGTAATTTTTGTATGGTTTTATCTTAAACAATGTTGCAGTTTTGCATACTGAAAATAAGAAATGGCTATTTGCTGCTGCAATATATGAAAGTGATTCTGTTGTTGAATTTAACACAACCAAAATACTGACTTATTTGTATACAACCAATGTCGTTGAAATTTTTTTTTTTAATAACTACTCTAAGCTGACATAGAAGAGGCTTCTTGTAGTTATTAGCATTATGTTTGCTGAGACCCACTACTACTTAATCATATTGCAACTATGAGTATTTCCACCACAAAACATTTGTTGATACCACCTTTTAACTTCATGAGTTATCTTTGTTAGTGCAAACAAAATGTTTTGTGAAATTCCATAATTTCAAGTAATCAATTTTGTCATTCACCAACTGGATAGCATGGTGGATCTTCATAATGAAATATATCCTCATGTCATTCACTCATTTTTAGCCAAAAATTGCAGTCCTGCCTTGAAGACAAACGCATGGTTGCTCTACTGCCTAGTCCCAACTGCTTCTCTGGGATAATTTCATGCGCAAGACTTTTAGTTCTCACAACTCATTCCTTCTGTTGTTAAATAGCAAACTAAAAGTTAAATGATGTGGAAGTTAACAAAAAATCTCAATGTAAACAGTTCTATATGTAAAATGTACCATGTAATGCAATTAATCACTATAGCTTTTTTTACCGTAACATTTACATTAATGGAAACTGAGGATAATTTTTATTAATTGGATTTTGCTCATTTACTTACTCAATTATCTTATTTGTGCTTCCCTACTGCTCAGTCAAGAACATTATCTAAATAATATCATTCCTAAAGCATGCCTGTTAATTAAATGATGCAAAACTGTTTTGTTCAGAATACATTATACTCAAGCAATATAAACCATTCATCTGTAATGTGAAGATGATTTCACATATGCAGTAATAAACTTAAAAATTATTTTTAAAACATTTCAATGTAATTGGTCAAAAATAATTTATCAAAGTTTTCATACAACTACAAAATCTATAATTCCTAAACCTATAACTAATCATAGTATGTTGTTAAACAATGGCATATGTCCTTCTAACATTTATAGTTAATACATTTAGCTTTCCTTTACATGTTAATGAAATTATCAACTTTGTGATGGCAAGGAATGCATTCCATTAATGATAAATTTACCATTGCCAACTGCAGTATTATTTCCTTCAGAGTTACTTCTGGAAATGTCAGTACCATTGCAAATGTTTCTAACACTCATTTCATCTTGTGGTTTGCTGTCACTTGTTACTACTGAATGCTTCCTTGCCCTTCCCTTACCTCTTTTGGCTGGTGCTGACTGGGTGCCATGCATTACACTGGTTTTCTGAAGCTTACTAGTGCTCCCTGTGTTGGTTTTCTTACCTAAAATATTAATTACGTCTTTTGTTGGATTTTCATTTTCCCTAAAACTTTCTGCCAAGCTTTCTAGTTCAATATCCAAAGATGTTTGGTTAAAACTTAGCTTACTGCTTTTCTTTAATGAGGCATTAACTGTAGTTTTGGGTTTAGCAGTTACAGACTTTTTTTTCTGTTGTCCCTCATTTTTCTTTTTACTGCTATTTTCCTTTAAAACTACAGCTTTATGCACATCTGAGTTCTCCTGTTCTTGAAATGCTGCAGAACTGTTACCTAGTGCATTGTCATGTTCTTTTGAGCATTCCTCTTTGCTTGCATTAACTATTGGTTTCTTTTCTTCATCATTTTGTGTTTCAAGGGATTCCTTTTCTATATCTATTAAGTTTGATTTTTCACAATATTTTATATCTAAATCTGATTTACCTTTTTTATGTGCTTTGGAAACCTCAAATTTTGAGTCACTTTTAGATGAAAATTCTTTGTTATTACCTGTAGTAATCTCTTGCATGCTTGGTGTTTTGCTCTCCTGCTTTTTATGACCTACTACTACAGGTTTTGTTGAATCATTAGATGTTTTTTCCAATTCAATGGAATTCAGCTCTTCCTTTGGCGCACTTGAAACATTATGGGTGTCACTTTTCTGAATAACTGGTTTTGTGTGCTGGATATTTTCTGCTTCTGAATTTATCAGTTCAATAGAAGTGTTACTAGAATCAGGCTTTACAGCACCTTCATTCAATTCATTACATTGCATTTTCCTTGCTTCAGCATTGTCTTCAAGTTTATAAGTATTATCCTGATTATATTCTGGATCACTTATTTCATTAATAATAAGAGATTTATCTCTGTTTTCTTGTATGTTTGCTTTTGGAGATATAGAAGTTGCCCCATTAGAAGACTTTACTACTTCGCTTACTGCAACATCTTCTGTGTTGACATTTAAGTTCTGCTTCTCATCAAAGATCTTGGATTCTTCTTCCTCCTTTTTAATGGATTTATCCTACAAAAACACACAAATGAAAAATTCATTATAAATCATATATCAATATGAAAACAAACTACCCAGTATTTGACAATAAGTGCACATGAAATATGAGGTGCATTCCAGTTTTAAAACTCCCAATTTTTTTTCTCAATACTGGAAACTTAGAAACATGCAGGTTTTAAAATACATGCATACAGAGATGGCAGCACTCTATGACACACAGAACTCTAGCGACGTGAGAGTCAGAATTATTTTTGATACTTCAAAATGACAACATTTTCATTATAAGAAGAGCACGATATCATTCATTTTCTCCATTTGCATGGTTTAACACAGATTGAAATTCTTCACCAGTTGAGTCAGACATGTGATGATGTCATGAGTGCGTCTAATGTGCGTTATGAGTGTGACAGTTAACAAGAAAGGCAGATTGTTGTGTGACAACAAACCAAGATAATCATGGCCTCATACAAGCCGGTCTGATGACATGATCTAGCAAATGGATAAAGTTGTTTTGGAGGATAGCCAAATGAGTGTGGAACACATCGCCTCCAAAGTTGGCATTTCCATGGAATCTGTGAACATAATCCTGCATGAAGACCTGAAAATATAAAAAGTGTCCTCCGGGTGGGTGCTACGAATGCTGATGGATGACTACAAGACTGTGCGCATGGCATGTTGCCAGGCAATGTTGATGGCATGAATGGGATGTTCTTTTCATCAATTGTGACAATGGAAGAGAAATGTATGCTGTTTTTAAATCCTGAAATGAAGTCCCAGTCTGCTCAATGGAAGCACTCAGATTCATCATCACCAAAACAATGTGCATAAAAAACTATGGTGGCCATGTTCTGGGACAGCAATGGAGTAATCCTTACTCATTGCATTCCAAAGGGCACTACGGCAACAGGTGCATCCTACGAAGATATTTTGAAGAAGCTCCTTCCAGCTATGCATGAAAAACTGCCGGAAAAAGCTGCACATGTGTTCTTGTCATCAAGACAACGCTCCAGCAGATTGGGCAAACATGATGGAACAGTTTCTTCATGAAAATAACCTTGAAGTGATTCCTCATGCTCTCTACTCATCTGACCTGGCTCCTTGCAATTTTTGGCTGTTTCCAATAATGAAAAACCCTCTCTGTGGTCGCACATTCACTAGCCGTACCGCTATTGCATCAGCAATTTTCCAATGGTCAAAACAGATTCCTATAGAAGTATTTGCAGCAGCCATGGAATCATGGAATTAACAATGTGAAAAATAGATACCGCTGCAGGGAGATTACATCCAGGAGTGACACAAGTTTCATAGTTTTCGTGTGATTAAGTGAGAAAAAAAATTGAAGGTGTTATAACTTGAACGTACCTCGTATGATGTTGATAACTGAGAAATCTATTTGATGACTAGCATATGATGTATTAGCAATACCCAAGGGACATAGATTACCAGAAAATAAAGAAATACAAAGATAAGAACTAATAATTGGGAGTAGCAGCAGTATGTGTACTATAAGTTTAGATTAATTAAACACATTTAGTGCCTAGGGTATTTTCATTCTTTTGGATAAGAATATAATTTGACAAATATAAATTATTAGTGTCATTGTGAGTTCAAATACAGATGAGAAAGTGCATTTTGCAAAGTTTTCTCATTAATTGGAGTAATTATGAAAATTGAGTAGCAGTGATTGCACTTCATTAGCCTGGGAAATCAGCCCCATGAGATTTTCACAACCCTTATACAACTTAAAATCATTTGTATTGGTCAATCAAGCAGTACACTATGAGTAATACAGACTGGGAATGCCAATGCAGCAAAATGGAGTCAGAACATCACTTTGATGGTGCTGATGGTATAAGAAGTTGGCTTTGGTATTTTTAACATTTCAAATAATTAGCTTTCCATTATAAGAGTACCCTGGTTTATCTTGAAGCTGTTTGAAAATGTTTCTCTCTGCTTGCATAGCACCATTATTAAGAAATATGTATGGCTCTTCAAAAGTAACAAATTTCCATCTTTCTCCTGCCAGAGATTCTACTGTATTTCTAATATTTAGACAATGTTTTAAAATGTGATGACATAATAAATGTGTGTATTATTTTGTGATGTTTATTCAGTTTTAAATTCCATTTGATGATAGTCCTGACAGTTGGTAAAAGAAATCTGTAACTTGTGGGCCTTTCCTTTATATTAAACATTTTCCACCATGGGTGGCTGAGGTCGTTAAGGTGCGGACTCGTGAGCGGGAGGTCTGGGGTTCGAATCCTGCCAGGACCGTCCTCCCTGACTGAGTTTTTTCCAGGTTTTCCTCAGTCCTCATAATTGGCAAATGCACCCAAACTTAGGCCTGGAACGTTTCTTTCCTTATATATATAAACAAACAAACAAAAAAAAAAAAAAAAAACACACACACACACACACACATAAGTCAATTCTACACTTTGACACATTGAAAATTTTTGCTCCTTGCACACTTCAATAATACTGGATCTTTCAAAGCCCTGTCACCCAATGGGTTGGCAGTCAAAACAGTAACTTCTGGCAAAAGATATATCTGCATAACTGATTCAAGTTCTTGCAATTAATTACAATTAGAATGAAAATAAGCATGTATCTTATGACAGAAGATGCTGTCCTGCTACATCCAGCCATTTCTGGCATCTTTTTAGAAAATTATTCACTTGCATGAGCATATCTTCTGAAATTTGCACACATAATGGCTCACAGTACTGTCAATAGGGTTTGTATTATATGGCCAGCAAAAATATATTCATTTTTAATTAAGAGTATTTTGATTACAATCAGATCAGAGTTTTCTACGTAGGGTGACTAAAGTTCTCTTTTGTCAGACAATCCTGTTTTACACCTTTGTCTGGGTTCAGCTAGATTTTTAAAAATCATGAAATTCCATCCTTTTCATTGTATGCCTGAAATGTTGAAATTAGCTGTTTTGAAGCCTTTTTAAAAATAATATACTGTCAAGTAGTGCCGCCAACTGGATGTAGGAGGCCCTCATAGAGAAGAAGCAAAACACATAACCAGACGACAGACAACCAGACAGGCTATTTTCACATACACACATTGCTCATGTTTCTTGGCCTCCATTCTTGACTAATGTCGCTTACCATCAGCTCGCATACATCACCTGGTGGCTTTATTTGAAAGTACATTCCATATACTCTAATCATATATATTAGATTTTTCATGTTGTCCCTTATTCATGGAGGAAAAAAAAAATAATGTGTGTGTTATAATAAGTTTCTTTTGTAAATAATAAATTAAACATAATTATTTTTATTCAACTTCATGAAACAATACAAAATAAAATAATGGCAACATAATTAGAGTACCTGCTACCTAACATATGTGATTCTTGCTGACCTGTGTCTTCAGTTTGTCAGTAGTTTCCTACTGGAATTCCAGAAGAAATCTGTTTGGTTTATTTATGAATGCTCTTTAACATCTGATCAACTGCATCTCATTCAATTCAGGGTGTGAAATAGCCAACACATGTTGCCCAGAGGCTTCTTCGTTAAGGCTTGAGGTTCTTTCATGAGTCATAAATCTATGTCCGTGACCCATGGCTTTACTTCTCTTCCGAAGGAAGTCATATTTAGGATTTTTATGCCTAAAAAAAATACATTGATCCTGGCTGAGATTGAACCTGCAATCTTGGGTCTTTGAGGCAAGTATGGTCCCTACAAGAACACCAGGATGAACATTCCACTTCAGGTAGTTCTTTCACATCAGAAGCCTATTTCTATTCTTTCTTTTCCCCTTATTTATTTTACTTCTTATTGCTCTCTTTTAAGCTCCTACTCTTTTCTAATTCTTTGTCAGTTCATTAATCACTAATTAATGAATAAACTTAACATATTCCAACTTAGCTCAACTTAAAACAGCATTTGCTAATTATTATATTACATGAGTACAAAAATGTTTTAAATAATTTAACAAACCACAAGATATCATCATTTAACCATCACATTTAATTATTTTTAACTGTATATAAATAATCCCCTAAATTCTTCATTTGAGATAGATCCCCAAAATGTTCTTTATTGTAAGCTGCTTTTGCATTTGTACTCATTTCTCTTTTATCAATCAATTTCTGCTTCTACTCTTTTGTTTCTTTGCATTCAATATTATATATATATATATATATATATATATATAAATGAAACATAAAAATAAAGAAACACTATTAACAATGTAACAAATTAACACTAATAATAAAAGTAGATAAAGATAAAACACAGAGAAAGAGTCACACTTGAAACTGCTATATTTCGAACTACTGCGAGTTCTTCAATGGCAAGAAGCTAGACCAATATAATATATATATTGGTCTAGCTTCCATACAGACTGGACAAACATTCTACTCAAATAAATGTTTATTGGAAAAAGGTTAAAACTTTTTACAGCACTCTGATATATTTTAATTGTCATAATAAGTTGCAGTTGTACTGACCTTTTCATATGAAGATGCTTATGCAGAATCCTTAAAATGAATGTTTTTGAAAGGTCCAGCCTTATAACAATTTTTTTCTGCTTTAGTCTTCTCTCACTCATCATCTCCCCTTAAACAAGTGATGGCTTTTGGTGCCAGTTGTTCAATCTTTAAGTGATTAATTTTCAAGGTTTTCATATCTTAATCAAAACTGTTTAACTTTTATCATTGAATATAAAGGGGAAGCTTCACTGTACACTCCATTGGTTATTAATTTCTGCAGAAGCAAGATCTTCCTTTGTTAAAAAAAAAAGAAAAAGAAAAAGAAAAAAAAAATTGCTGAATAATAAGCAAAGATAGGGTTTAAATTTAAAAATAATTTGTGCCTGATATAATAAATGAAGCAACGATATATTCTTAATTAGCTGGTGAGTTCATTTAACATCCTCACGTTCCACTTACCATCACATGCCACTACCTGCATCATCAGCTGTGAGTCGACTGCCAAATTTGTTGATGGTAGGATGGACTTGGTGTAGCTCTCATGGACATTTTATGAACTTTTGGATTAATTTGTCTTCTGTGGGAATCTCGAAGTATGCAACCATATCTTCATATTTTCTTATATAAACTTTTCCCCATATTCCCAGCTCCAAAGGTCTATCTATGAATTTCTGTAATTTGATTTCCATTTTTATATCATGTTTATCTCTGCAAAAGTGATGTGCAACTGCTGATTATCTAATTGTCCCCGATGTTTCTCCTGTGACCTTTGATCCTAATTACAATGATTCTTTTTGTTTTGCCAATATATACTTTGTTGCATTGCAAACAGTTGATTTTATAGTTCATGATGTGGGCAATGCCCTTGTGAAACTTATTCTGAATAATTCAATGGTAATTGGGGCATAAGAGCATTAAATCAACTCACTAGCTAATAAGAAAGATAAGGATATTTTCTGCACAAAAGGTTCTTGGTCAGGCCAGAAAATTATGGAATTTCATTTATATATAGGAAAAAATGTAGAACGGAAAATAAAGCATGTTAATTCAATTATATAATATAGCAAGCTATATGTTATGAAAGGTAAATAAATTACTTGTTGCAACATAATAAATAAGACTGTTACCTGATCATGTTTCTGACATACTAAACCCAAGGTAGGATGCAGCCGGATATTCCCATCAGCATGTTGTGGACAAAAAGAACTGGTACAATAGCCACACCTTTTTATAGTGCGTTTGTTACACTCATTGCAGCGGTGCCATGGGCAGAGCCATTTACCTATGTGATAAGAGAAATTATTGATAAACTTCTCTCAAAAATTACTTTCTTTTAGCTCAAAACTGGAACAGTTTTTATAACATATGAAACAAATGCATTTACTAAAAAATGCTCATTTTGATTACTAAAGAAAGATCTACACTATTATTAAAGCAAACATGATTTTGGCCAGAACCCTAGTGGAATACAACTTATAAATGCTCAATTATGCTTGAACTGTATTTTCTGTTAACTCTTAAGCATTCTTTAAAAAGTACTGTTATAACTCAATTTTATGTTATTATTACTGTTATTCAACAATAGTACATTGATTTCCTGTTATTACTTCAAAAAATTGACATGCTACAAAACTACTAAATGTTTTGTTCCTAAATATAAGCACAATTAAAAACTTTGAAGTTCATGATTTTAAAGCAAGCATAAAAAAAATTCTTCAACTGCTTAAATAACTGCTACTTAAAGAAATTACAAACACTTTATTTATTTATGAAGACTTAAACAGAAATTAATAGTGAAGTAATATGCCATTTGATAAAAGTAGTCAGCATAGTAATACTATTTTACTTTTCTTGTTTAAAATAAAGAATATGTTTCATGAGCATTCACTCCCATTATCAGCTAAAGTTTGGCAGTCATCCTATGGTGATGGTAGAATGAATTTGCTTAGACAATCCAATGGAAAAATCTTGAAGTTCATGACAGAGCTTTTATTTTTTATAACAATTTTTTCTCAAGTTGACAACTCTGCTGCATTCTTAGCTGTTTTTAATAACTTAAGCTACATTTTAAAGTCATGATTTTTGGCCCAGAGATGTACTGCAACTGCTGATTTTTTAATTTGTTTGTATTTAATATTTCTGAAAATGTTCTTTTGTACATTCCCCCCCTGCATGTATATTTGATTGAAATTCTTACAAGTTGATAAAAGTCAGCTTTCTTGTAATTTGGCACTGCACCTTTTTAATATGATTTTAATACATGTTTAATATAAGTTTGTTTTGGAGAATCAAATTGATGCTTTATTCTTTAAAGAGCTTTTAAATCTGTTATTTGCTTTTGGGTGGTAGTGAATTTCTTGTACTTGCCATTTTGATTCATTTTTGTCAATGTGCAAGTGTTTCTGATAACCTTAATACTCTTAAATTTTGCAACTTAAGAGTATTCTGAAGAGCTGTGCTGCAGTTGTGATGGTATTCTCTCTGATATTCCTCTTTATCAAGGAGACATTCAAGATAATCTGTGTATAAGGCTATTGATTGCATGTTGCAATTTAGGGTTATATGAGACTGGCCTTTGGAACATATGGAAAACCAACTCACACAGATAATTATATTAAGAATAATAGCTATAAACCCCAATCACAACAACATGCCATCATTAATAACCTTACACAGAATGATGAATGTCTCACTTGATAAAGAGGAATATCAGAAAGAATACCAACAAATGTGCAACACAGCTCTTCAGAATAGTTTTAACAGTTTTCTTGTAGATAAAAATGCTAAATGTAAGAGAATTAAAGCCACCAGAAACACTTGCACATTGACAAAAAATTAATCAAAATAGGAAGTGCAAGAAATTCAATTACCACCCAAATACTAATAACAAATTTAAAGGCTCTTTAAAGAATATAACATCATATTGGTTATCAAAAACAAGGTTATATTAAACATAAATTAAAATCAAAAGGTGGCACTGATCAAAAAGATGCAGTGCCAAATCACAAGAAAGTCAGCTTTTATCAACTCAATTGTGAGAATTGCAATCAAATATACATAGGATAGGCATAAAGAAAATTGGAAACATGCACTAAAGAACATTTCAGAAATATTAAATACAAACAAATTGAAAAATTAGCAGTTGCAACACATTTCTTGATTAAAAATCATTACTTCAAAAGGGAGCCTAAATTATTAATAACAACCAAAAATGCAGCAGTTATCAACTTCAGGGAAAAGATTTTTTATTATAAAAAACAAAAACTCTCATCATGAACTTTGAGATTCCACAATTGAATTGTCTAAGCAAATTCATTCTACCATTGCCAGATGATGACAGCTGGTCTCTAGCTGATGACTGCAGTGAATGCTCTTGAGAAATGTTCTGTATTTTAAATAAGTGAGGTATAACAGTGTTACTATGCTGATTACTATTATTAAATGAATTTTCTTTATATTTAGAAAGATAACCAAAGAAGCAAAATAATTGCAGGAAAAAGTGCAAATAAATTACATTTCAGCATATGGTTAACGCAATAAGTGGGAGTGTATCACATGGCAGTGCAACAATTTATTACTTTTATAATTAATTACAAAATGCATTTCTGAATTAATCTTTGCTCATGAGAAATGTCTAGCCAAATAAGGGCATTTCTTAGTTGTTGTAATTTCTCTATTTCAAATAGATTTTTTTTGACATCTCTCAACTTCTAAATATTTATTAATTTTTACTGAAATCACAAAAGTTGGGGAGAATGTGGATTTCAATAAATTCTTAGAACACACATGCACACACATTTGGAAACTTATTTTGTTTAGTTAATATCAAGATGCTAGAATTGCTGATAAAATAAGTTTTGGAATGTAAAACCACAAAATAACCCATACTTCTAATGATTCAATCTTAACTATTACACAAGCTCAATGAACTAAACAACAGTTCACCATGTTGATCACATAATGCTGACAAAGGAAGATTACTGAATTTTATTTTACTATTTTTCACAGACCTTGAGAAATGTTGTATGATGGACAGGCTACTGCTATACGTTGCCAGCCCCCATGTCCATTTATGGTCAAAACAAAACTTGCTGACCTGCCAACTCCTTGCAGCAAAAGAGAATTAAAAAAAACTCATTGGTTTCAATACAAAATAACCATTGCAGAATCTAGAAATTGATAAACTGTTCTGCTTTGCATATGAATATGAAAGAAAACAATCTCTTAGGACGCTAATTACAGTTCTCTTAAGAGTATGTATGTATCTATAACAATGGCAGTTACTTTCTGTAGCTAAAAAGTTACGTCATACCAGGTTGTTAATAGGGATGGAGATAAAAGTTTTAATATACAAGGCAAAGTGAGAAAATAATTGGAAAAGTTATAAGTTTACTATGAAACAGCTGGTGTATATAGTTAGCAAAGAGAGAGAAATGTTGGCATCTAGCAAGTATTACAGCGCACAGTTTAAAATCCACTGCTGAAAAGGTAATTGTAAACCTAGTAGATGAAACAGTGTTGAAATTTTTGCATACTTAGGGTTTAAATCAGAGATGGATTGATACCAAATTTTCTTGATACTAATAGATACATAGTCTTCAGTTTCAATATCATATATTTTTGTATTTTTAATCAAATAAAAAAAAATTACCATTTTATTTTTTGAGAGTATAAACATATCAAATAAGTAGATTTGAATTTCCTTACTTGTCGAATTGGGATATTCAGTAAAAACGACTTTATGATTACAAAATTTGACTTAAATCATTTTAAATTCTTAGTATAAAAACATCACTGTTACAAAAGTCCACCTTATTTAACTAACAATTTTATGAACTTGGGTGACATGTTTCTTTAGGTTGCTAGTGTTGTGAAATTTTTGTGAAAATGTTTTTACAAATATGGCAAATGGCATGCTTAATACTTATAGGATTCAATTGAAAATAGTTCCCATTCTTCACTCATATTATTATCAAAAAGGTAGACCACTTCTGTCACTTCAAAATAACAATTAGGTAATATAGTCAGTATTCATGTTAAAGACACTGAAGCATGACATGGCACTCTAAGTTTCTTTTGTTGTAAGACTCAAACTGAGATTATTTTGCAGGTAGAACATGGTTCTTCCATATCCATGAAAAATGAAAACATGCTAGAAATTAAAGCATATTCAAAAAATATCTATTCAAACTCAATCCAGCGTGTTTTATTGCCATTACATGAAATATGCAATGCAAACTTACTGTTACCACACATATGCTGAAATGTAAGGGGAAGATGCTTTTATTACAGGATTGGCAGCCAGTCATAGAAGCACATCCAACTTTTTGGGACTTGCTACCTGCTGTTTAGCAGCGTATGAAGAGATAGCGTTTCTTGTGACCAATTTAAAATGTGTGACTGGTGACAATATTTGTTAAAAATTACTGTATTTAGAAAGTACAGGAGTGCCATTTGATTTATTATTTGTTATATAATATTCAAACACCGATTTTAATTCTAAGGCATTACAGGCAATGGACATTGATGATACATGAGATGAAATGCTAAATTGGGAAAGGATTTTTTTTTTTAAAGGGGACTTATTTAGGCTTAAGTTTAGGATGCTTCCCTGGCATTTGTCATTTATGAGAACTGAGGAAAACCTGGAAAAAATCTTTCAGGGAGGATAGTTCTCCAACCTCCAGACTTCACGACCTAAGCAACTCTTGGCAATGTCATTCTATATCACTACCTCTTGAGTATACAGGAATCAAGGCATTGAGAACCTATCTCTACTTAAAACCCATTGAGATTCATAACATATATTAATGACTTTATTTCCTGAAGTTAAGCATATAATTTCCTTCCTTACTCTTGGCTTGACAGCCCTCCTGACCTTGATCGGCGCAGTGACTGCTGTATCCTCTAGCCCAATCTTGTGACATTATCGGTAGAGAGCAGTATTGCAGGGGAGCATGTGTTTAGTACATCAACATTCTGCTGGTCATCATCACACAGCTTTCTAGATCAAAAATACCATTTCTCTATCATGTAGCTCCAGAGTTAAATGGATGGGTGAATCCTGCTCCAGCCCTTCTTATCTTTGAAAATTTCTAAGCAGGTACCATGATAGCAGCCAGCAATACTAACCACCAGAGCAAGGAGGCAGTATCAAGTGTTCAACGAGAGAAAAATGAAAAAACGTGTCATGCTTTGAAGATGCTCCCTTGACTGCCTGTCCTTCTAGTATCAAGGATCTTAATGTGGTTCAAGCTATTGAGTATCCAGAAGAATCAATGAGCTACTGCTAACAAAGAGGCTACAGCAAAGAACATGAATCAAGGATGACCATACAAGCTCATTTATAATGTGCTAGGATACCAGAAAGTGGGTTCCAGATGCCTGCCTTGGTGTCTCACACCAAAGAGAGAAAAGAAAAGCATACTGCTTGCCAGACACTTCTGGATTAATGTGAATGTGGAGGATCTCAATTGGAGAATCACTACCAATGGAAGATGATTGGTTGCTACTGGCCATTAGGGATGCTGATATAATTTTTTCCCTAGCTTCTGAATAAAGAGCTTCCAAATTATTTTTCATTTGTTTGTTACTATTTAGTTGGCTGCATTTCAGTAGATGTTCTTTATTTAAGATAGTATTCACATCTTACACCGAGTACAGTGGCTGTCCTTGATTAATTTCATCCTGAAGATATGTTCTGGCAGGCAATCATGCCCAACAATTAAGCAGAACTGGGCTACTCTAATTTTTCTTAGTTTCAATGTTTGAAAGTATTTAGATCTTCATATGGTTTTCTTTTTAAGTTTTTGTTTGATATTTTGCTGTTCTTGTTCAGATATTAATCATTTTATGAGTTTCAACTTAGAGGAAAGTTTTAGTTCAAAAGGCGGGTTTTAATTTTATGGTGGCTCCTTTTTTTGCTGAAGTATCAGAAATCTCATTCCCCTTCAATCTCACATGGCTCGGGATCCATTGTAAAACTATTTCTGTATTTCTGATCTGGATTGTACAATAGTTTTCTTATTTCATTTATAGTGTGTCGGTGGGTAACTGAAATTCATTACATTTTGTAGTGCTTCTTTAGAGTCACTTAAGATAACAATTCTTTTATTTATTTTAGGTGTATACAGTAGATTTTGTAATACTGCTCTCTTGCCATTATTTCACCATTAAAATTGTTAGCATACGGTCTGAAAGATGTATACTGAGAGAATTCTTCACAGTATATTCCAAAGCATGCTTCTCCATTTTTAAGATATCCATCTGTATACACTCTACACCATGTATTAGTTGGATAATAGTTGTTTAGTGTACTAAGTGCTATCAATCTTAATATCGCAGGTGGGTCATTCTTCTTGGAGACCATTGTACCCAGAATTTAATTTCACGCTAATATCTATATATTGTAAAGGATCAGTTGGTATATTGACAGGTTTAGTGCTTATTTTTGAAATTTGACCAAATCTTCTTTCTGTATGTAATTTTTAAAAGTCTGTTGTGTTTTTAATTGTTGTGTGCTGTCAGGAATTTGAAACCATTTATTCCTGTGTTGATTACTTTTTAATATCTAACTTTATTTTAATTGACAGGTTGTTAGTTATGCTCTGCATTGTAGCAATTGCTATTGTTTTAACGGCTCCTGTTGTTATTCTTAAGGACCTACATTGTACTGTATTCAATTTAGTTTTAAGTTTGTTTATTGTGGACATTATCTAACTTCCATAGAGCAAATTGGGTTTTATGTATCTTTTGTATGTGTTATTTGAAAGACTTATGTTCCCATTTGACTCCTGCTAGTCTTCTTAATATGTTTTTTTCCCCCATTCACTTTCTTAGTTACATTTGATCTGTTCAGAGAAGGAAAGTTTTTTGTCTAGTGTTATACCAAGATATTTAGTAAGTTCTTTCTCTTGTAGCAGTTCAATATTGATTTTAAGTTCCAAATTATCCGAGTGTTTTGAAGACTGAAAAGCTGTAAAACTGTCTTTTTAGTGTTTATTTCCATATTGTTGGTTGATGCCCGTATTTCCATTCTATTGATGATTTTCTGCATTTCATTTTCTAGTTTTTTGTAGTGCTGTCTATTCTGCTTATATTTTTTTGGCTAATCCATATGGCGATATCATCTGCAAACAATTCCATATTTTCCTTTGGGAAGTCAACGAATATTTTGTTGATACCATTTATGAAAATATTAAAAAGACTGGAAATACCACCTTAGGAAGGCCTACTACAGTATTATACCATTTAGAGAGGACATTATTCCATTTTACAGCTATATACCTTTGTGATAATAGGTCCATGAATCATCTCAACATGTTTCCTATTATCCCAATATTACTCATTTTATAAATAAGCTTCTCTTTGCATACTTTGTCAAAGGCATTTTTAAAGTCAATAAAAGCACTGGTTCTTTTTGTTGAAGACATTTTGAATGTTTTGTGTTAAATGTAAAACCTGACTGATTGTTGAATAGTGCTTTCTGAAACCTGCTTGATGGTCTGAAACGAGATTTCGAAATTCCAGATTAGTAAGTTAATGTTGTGGTGACCATTGTTTTAACAAGTACTATGATTAAGGATATAGGCCTGTAACTGTTTAACTAGCCTGCTGGTTTGTCTTTCTTCTTAATTGGTATCATTATGGCTTTTTTTCATATAGCAGGAATGCTATTTTTACTGTTCCAGATCTTGTTGAATATGTTCAGTAGTACCTTCTTAGTTCTGCACCCTAAATTCTTGATGTATTCACTATGAATTTTGTCTGGTTCACAGCTCTTTTTGTTCTGAAGAAATAGCTTGGTTGAGTTCTTGAATTGTAAAGTTATCATGAAATAGATGTTGTTGGCCTGCAAGTACTTCAGGCTTATGCCTTTTTAATATTGTTTCATTTCCCATTGTCTCTATTCAATTTATGTGCAAGTTTGTAGTGAGTGGCAAATCTGTTGGCTATGTCTCTATTATGATTGAAGACATGATTGGTAACAATAATAGGTTCTTGTTTTGTTTCTGGAACATTTTTTTGTATATTAATAAATTTATGTAATTTTGCACTATTACTTCTATAGTCTAAGGAACTAAGGAATTTATTGAATGACTCCTTCTTAGTATTTTTTATTTCCCTGTTTAAAAATGCAGTTTTCTTTCTGCAATCTCTCACTAAGTTAGGATCTTTTGTTGCTTCTGCTAAATTTCTGATATTATCTCAGTCTCTTTTTAATGCAAATAATCTCTGATTCCCTTTCCTCTGAGTATTGATATTTTTGTAGCATTAATCAGTTTTTGTTATCTTCGTCGATTAGTTTCAGAGGACTTTTCTCCTTGTCAATATTTTCAAAATTTTTTGTCAGTGAATTTCTGAAAAGTTATCCAGTTTGTTTTTTGGAAGTTCCACCTCTACAGTTGACTAGTTTTTTATTGACTCATTTCTGGCTAGATGGTTTCAGTTATGATGACTCTATGGCCTATGCCTTCCAATACTCTACTAGTGGTGTGATTTGCAATATATGAAGAGGCAATAACCATATCAGGATTTGTTGAGTCTCCAGTATTGTGAATAAAAGTTTTGGGGTCATTGTTTTTGTATATTGAATTGAGTGAATTTTGTTCCAAAAATTCTTCAAACTATTTTCCTACTGCAGGAATTGTACTCCCACTGTTCTGAATGTCCACTCAGGTTTCCTATTATTGGGATATTTTTAACTTCTATTAAGTCAAGATTTAGTTGGTGGTTGTTTGGGGGACTGTATATGCCAAAAATTGTATATTTTACATTCTGTAACCATACTTCTGATCGAGTGATTTCAGCATAGTCTGTGGAGTTCAAGGTTTAGTGTAGTTGTTTTACTTAAAAGGGAGTTTTTAACTTCTATTAGTATGCCACTTGCCACTTGTCGATGTTTATGTACACAACATATGTTGTAGTTTTTAAAATTATAAAACTTTTCATTGTCAATGTCAATATTAGCTTCAAGAATTACAAAGGTATCTACTTTATGTTTATGTAACAATAGTTCAGCTTGTGACTTTTTGTTGTGTGATAAGCCATTGACATTCCTGAGTAGCATTGAAAAGCGCTGTTATACATTGCTCTTACATCTTGGAAAATTTGCCATATCTATTATCTGCTTAGTATTACACAGGTGCACCGCAAGGAGGTGGGATTATTGTACACCCCTACCAATGGAAGATAAGTGCATCATTTCATATTAGTGAACAAATGAAGATCCATGGAATCCAAAATTTCCCAAGGCTGGAGAAAGCACAGATGCAGTTTTCTGTAGGAAACAAGATACTGCCAGTGTTTTGGAATAGGATGTTGGTGTATGTTGAACATTATCTATCAAAGGGCTAAACAGCAGAAGCCAAAGGGCTAAACCGTGAACAGCAGAAGCCATCCAAAGTCAGCAACCTGCAAGCATTTAGGTCTCCTGTACAAAGATGTCTGTCTTCAGTAAGACAATGTCAGTCCTCACACAACAAATGTCTTCATGAACATTGCATGACATGAAGTTTGAGGTCCTGCCATTTCCTCCTTATTCTCTAGACCTGGCTAGCATCCAATTTTAAATCTTTTCAAGCCAATGAAAGAATCCTTGCAGGGCTGCAAATTCAACTCTCATACTAATATCTGCAATGCATTACAGACTTAAAAGCCAAGAAAAATAATTTTCTTCTGGCATCTAAAGTAACTTTCATATTAGTGAAAGTGTATAACAGCAGGAAAGTTATGTTGACTTATGAGCATAATCCTTCATTTGCTCAATAAAACAGAATGTTATGTCACTTTTCCAGTTATTTCCTAACTGTGCCTTGTGTGTACAAAACATAAGAGTTTGAATCAAATTATTCTCCTTCTCTATAATATGTGTCTTTCCATATAGTAAACAACGTTTTACTGAAAATTATCACAAATAAAACATAAGTGACATAAAATGCATGTGGAGCATGTTTCAAGTCTTATATCACCAATGAGTTTCTCTCCAGAATGGAGTAGATGATAAAATGTGAAATGCTCTTGTAATTGAATTTATTTCTCTTTACAGCAACACTCAATTTTAAATATTACAATAACATCTATGTCTTCATCAATTCCATAATACTAACTAGCAATATAAAATAAATACATATCATTATGACTCTATTACAATATTTTAATTCTACACACTTCATCTAACTATTATCCTATATTTGTGAGTTACTTATTTCCTTAGACTATATACACATTAACACCTAGGTTATTGGTATATAATAATCCTGTTTCTAATGCAAATTTACTCCCATTCCCTCCCCTATTCAATTTATCAATCATTAATTATCTGACCATTCTTTATCATTTCCCCTCACCTTCCCTAAATACCTGTAAATCCATAAATTATTACACATCTAAGGATACACTTTTTTCTACATTTCCTTCCTTCATCATCTTTGTCATTCTTACCCATTTTTCTCTACCTTCACCTAAATAGTTCCCTGCCATTTCTATATCCTTTTACAGTTAAAATCTTCCTAGTTAAAATTTCCCCATTTTATTTTTCAAACTTTTTCTCTCCATAGCTTTCTTTGATTACAATATAACAAACAAAATCTCTATTGATTTCTCCACACATTAAACAATTTCCTATTCCATTATCATATCCTAATCTTTTTAAATTCTTAACTCCAGTTCTAGCCCAAGAAAACCCTTCTCTACCTGCCTTATCACATTCAATATTATTTCCCTACCACATACTATTTTTATTCCACTATATAGTTTCAATGAAATCTTTTCACCTAAACTACTAATTATTTCTTGTCGTTCAACATCTTCCAATCTTACATTTATTTCTTTCCAAAACCCTCTGTTTTGGTATTATCTATTTTTTTCCCCCATACTTTTCCTAAACCTATCTGTTGCAAAATTTCCTGCAGTTTGAAATACAATAATTCTTTCCACTTACATTTCTACTGTATACTAAACATTCTTTAATAATATCACTCTCTTCTAATGTAGTAATTCTGAATAAAATATTTCATAATTCTTATGATTCTTTTTTTCTTAATGGAATATCTAACTAGTTCTAGCTGTGCCATACCGTTTAGGTATGATGCTGGTAAACCTAAAATCAATTTATAAAAACTTCTAATTATTTCATCAACATCTTTCCATGCATCCTCTATACCCCAAATTTCTGATCCATACAACATTTTAGCTTCTACTGTGGTTTTGTATATTCTTTCCATCCAATTCACTCTTATGGTAGATCTTTTTCTTAAGCATACTCTTATAACACTCATAGCTGCTTTTCCTTTTGCTATTGCTAATTTTTTCTGTTCATTCCAACTTCCATTAGAGCTTAAACTAGATAATTAATTTTCCTTACCACCTCCATTTTTCATCATTTTTCAACTTATAACCTATTTTAAAAACCAAAATCTTTGATTTCTTTTCATTAATTTTCAATCCCCATTGTTTACAAAAAGTATTCTCTACTTCAATTGCTCTTGTCAATCCTCCACTATATATAGATGTGATTACTAAATCATCTGCAAAAAGCAACCCTGGTATTTCCTTATTATTTGTTACTGGTAAATGTAACTCATCTTTTTTAGTTTCTTCCAAAATGTCTTCAATATAGAGATTGAATAGCGTTGGACTTAATTTACAACCTTGTCTTTCTTTCACTGCCACAGGTGGCTGAGGTCATTAAGGTGTGGACTTATGAGCACGAGGTCTGCGGTTCGAATCCCACCAGGATCGTCCTCCGTGACTGAGGTTTTACCCAGGTTTTCCTCAGTTCTCATAAATGGCAAATGCCAGGGAGATACCCCAAACTTAGGCCTGGAATGTTTCCTTCCTTAAAAAATCCTTTCTCAATGTATTTTTCTTTCATGCATCATTAGTGTCCACCACCTGTGGTGTCTCGGTAGTAAAAACAAGCATTAAACACCATTAGAAGAAGACGAAGAAAAGAAAAAAAAACACACATGCCTCATCTTACTCCTGTTTTACTCCGCATATAATCCGTTACCTCTTCACCTGAAAATTTGACACAAAACAGGTTCTCACTAGAAATCTTTTGCAATAATTTTATTAAAACCTTACTTATTCTGTTCCTTTTTAGTTTTAACCACATTGCTTCTCTAATTACAGTTTCAAATGCCTTCTCAAAGTCTGTAAATACCATATAAACTTTTCCCCTTTTCTTGCTTAAATATTTATCTACAATTGTCTTTATTATGAAAACATTTTTGTGATTCTTCTCCCTGCTCTGAAATCTGTTTAAAACTCTGATAATTTCTTCTCTTTCTCAACTCATTTCTTTGATCTATTGGCTAGAATTCCTGTAAAAACCTTACCTAAAACGGAAAGACTTAAACTCCTATAATTAGATAGATTTACATCAATCTTCTCCTTTATATACGGGTATTATCATGCCTGTTCGCCACATCTTGGGTACTTCCTGTTTCCTTATTTTATTAAACAATTTAACCACTATTTTTCTTTTATTATCTTCTTTAACCCAAATCCTCCACAACTACCTTAGAGTACCATCAATACCACTTGCTTTCTTCAATTTCTTAATTTGATCATGAAATTCTTCCTCTGAAATCTCCCTATCTAAATCATCAATAGCTTCCTGATTACCTAAGAAATCTATTTCTGTTCTAATTAATTCTCTTGCCTTAATAATGTGCTAAAACGAGCACACCAATTTTCTGAAGTTATATTTCTCTCCGTTATCCCATTTCTACATAAACTTTTATCCATTGACTATATCCTTCTTGCATCTTGGATTTTTTCTGCATCCATTAACATTTTACTTATTGTTTAACCCATTTCTACTTTTTGTCCTCTATGAGGCACCTATATCCCTATCTAAGCATTACAAAATTTTCCCTTTGCTCTTTTCCCCTGAATGTCTCCAATTTTTTAGCTCTTGAGTTACTCTTTTCTTTGCCATTTTATAATCTTTATGAAACCATTTCCTTTTGTTATCACCGTGAACTACTGCTTTCATATCATTCCCTGCCCTTTTCACACTATATGCTAATTTCTCTATTGCCTGTCCTTTTTATTTGCATTTATTAGACTGTATTTCCTTTTGTAAAATTTTAGCTCTTTACAAAATGAGTCATATTTCTCTTCCTTCCACTTGTAAACCTCAATATGCCTACCATTACCTCTACATACTTCCTTCTTATCTCCCCTTACTTCCCCCAATTTTAATCTCAGTGGGAAATGACAACATGTTAATATCATATTCATAACTTCAAAATCTCTAATAAATTATCAATAGTGAGTAAACACAACATATAATCTACCACACACTGTTCATTATTTACAAATGTATATTTTCCATCTAAGTCAGATCCTCTTAATCAGTTACATGGTATAAGATTATTTTCTTCACATAAATCTAAGAGCCTTTTCCCTTCTTTATTTAAAAACTTGTCCTGGCTACACCTTCCCTCTAGCATAAAATCCATATCACATTCATCAATTTGGTTAGTTAACTGTATCTGATCTTCTGCTATCCTTAAATTAAAGTCTTCTCCTAACACTATTGTTTTCACTTGCTCATATTTATTTTGAATCTCCTCAATATCACAGCTTACTTTTCTAAACACGTTTGTATCATAGTACTCTGAAGTACTAGGCAGGTTTTAAACAATACAAACACATAAATAACCCTTGTTGCATAAATATTACTAAAGGACAACCATAACATTGAATTACACCCCAACTCTTTTTCCTCCATTACTATAAAATCTTTTTCTTTCCTTAAAAAGCAACCTAATCCACCAGATACACTTCCTTTATTTTTAATTTTAACACCCTTTACACTATAAACGTCTTGTATTTCAATATTAACTTTCTTTGCTATTCATGTTTCAACTACTGCTATTTTATCTCCTACTTTCAATACTCTTAGGATTTCACCACTGCACACCTTATCCAATAAACCTTCAACATTCCAACGCACTACTGATAATTTGAATTTCTATGCCGAATCTTTACTTTTGAATCTATATTTAACCAATTTCATTTGACTTCTCATGTGCACTGTCCTTCCCCTTTGTGTTTTTTCGATCTTCAACCTCCAAGCAGTTTGCTGTTTTTGCAGAAACCACACTTAAACCATCAAGTCTCCCTAAGTCTGGATGCAATGTATCTCGATCCATAGTCAACAAACAGTCTTCTATCAGCTGTGTTACTGGTTGAAGGTTACTGGTTGAATTTGCTTCATTGGTGATGTCAATGGCAATGAATACACATCTCTCCTTTCTGCGCCATATTCCTGCCTCTCTTCACTCCCTCCTCTTGATTTTTTTTTTGATTGCTTTATTTATGGACGCTCTTTAACATCTCAGGTCATCAGCGTCCCATTCAACTCAGGGCGTGAAACGGCTGACAAATTTTGCTCAGAGGCCTCTCTTTCAGGCTTGAGGTTCTTTTTCGTGCCGTAAATGTACGACACGGGACCCACTGCTTTACTTCCCTTCCGAAGGAAGCCATACTTCTCCTCTTGATGATTGGACTTGCTTAACTAGTGACATCGCTGGTGATGAATAAGTTTCTTCTCTCCAAATCCTTCCTCTCTCCATTCCCTCTTCCCTCCTCACTAGTAAGTTGTTTTTCCTCTCTTGTTACAATGTGCTGGCAAATTTTTTGCTTCACTCCATTAATCCACAATTCACTTCCTTTAGCAACTGCTTTTCTTCTTTCTTCCCTTGCTTTCTTCATTTCACTTAGTGCTACAGATTTTATCTCATGTTGCTCTTTTCCCAAATCCTGTTCAATAAATATTTGTGTCTTTTAACCTCTTACTGTTATGTAATACTTCCCATTTAAACTTCATTGTGGCCGTTTTAAAAATTATTGGTCTCGTTCTTTGTCCTCTCCCTCAAATTCTATAGCAATCAACAATCTACCACCCTACAACGTTCAGATTCCATTTCTCTAGAACAATATCTTCAACTTCCTGCCATGTTTGTCTATTTCTTCTTTCTTCTACTCCAAAAACCATTAAATTCATCCTCTTATTTCTCTCTTGAATGTCTTCCAAGTATGATAATCTTTTCTTGAATTTCATTACTCCTCCTTAACCTCTCCTTCAGAATGTTGTATTATCGATTTCAGCTCTTTTATTCTGCTTTCCATATTCTTTATTTCCTTCATTTCTTGTATCATGATTTACAACATCTTTCCCATTTGTTCCATTGTTGATCTTATTACTCTGAATTGCGAGTGCACACATATAACATATATATCCTCCTTCACATCTAACAGTGGTCCGATGATACGAGTTATTTGATTTATATTTCCTGATTCATACACACAAATGCTTTTGTAATGAAAACTTTAAGTGCATAAAGATAATCAGTTTTATTTATCTCAGAACAATCTCCATTTCAAGAATGTACTTCCCTCGACCATAAAAATATTAAAAGTAAAACAGAATTAATGATAGAAAGAAGGATATCTGAAAAAACATCTTTGGAGAACTTGAGAGACAGAAATTGTGTGTGATGCATTTTGTTTTATTCCTAATGCAAAACAAAAAAAACTTCCTTCTAAATCTCACATCTTTATAAATTAAGAACAATGAATTTTCATAAATTAACATGAAATTACTGATTTGGTAACCACAAATTACTTTAGGGTTTAATGCAACAGCTAGGCCATTTTTCTAAGCAAATTATATTATTGTATGGTCTCTGAATACAGAATAAGACTATTAAGTGCTTAAGTTAAGCCAAAATGAACACTAACAGTACTGCCCCATCCTGTCCCCCCAGAGAGAGAGAGAGAGAGAGAGAGAGAGAGAGAGAAATAAAAATAATTAATAAATAAAAAGAAAATAAAAACACAGTTTCTGTGACAAACCCTTCCTATTGAACAGAGATGAAGCTATTTATATAAATGAATTAATGAGTTTATTTGAACAAATATAAAACACAATATATAGTTTAAATATATAATTAAAACAATATTTTTCTCTTCTACTGTAAGTGAAGCCTAGGTCTTCAGATCTCCTGAAGACACTAACCCCGCCTCTACTATTGATATTGTTGGAAATCCTCTTCAGTTAACAGAGGGGAAGGGCCTCCAAAAACCTATTTTAATCATCTCATACAATTTCACATAGGATTTGTGCTATTTTATGATTTTATACCTAGTCTAGCTATAAATTCTGTCACAAATAAGCTGTTCTTAGCTTATATTGTACAATCTGTAGTCTAGGTGATAAACTATCCTTGTGCTGCAGCTCACCTCTGACCAATGTCAGTTCAACTGTAAAGAGAAAGTGTGCATCTTCTTATTAGCATAAGAGGTGAATATGAAAACAAGAGTCGCTGTAATTGCTGTGCATGGTGTTGGAAAGTCATCTACCGAGATTTTCCAGACTTTTAAAGTCCTGGATATGAGCAAAAGGTTTGTTTATCATTAAATTATAGATTATTGAGACTGGAGCATGAAAGATTGCCCAAGACTTGGTCGACCTAGCATTGTGGTAGCTTGCATCTGTTGAAATCCTATCCAGAAGCAGTTAATTATGGCAAAGGAGATGTATTTTTCATAACATATGTTATCAAGGGTACTTCATGAAGACATTGAACTTAAAGGGTTTATGAGCAGAATATTGGACATTTTCTGATGACACAACTTAGGCAGAAGGAACTGAAATTGAGACAGCTCCTGCAGCAATATGGCATTAATGAACATTGTTGTGCATGTTTCCAAATGAACTACCATCTTGTTGTGGTTGTGGAAACCACTGAAATTCAGACAGCTCCTGCAGCAATATGGCATTAATGACATTGTTGTGCATGTTTCCAAGAGAGCTACCATCTTATTATGGTTGTGGAAACCACATTTCCCAGCATACACTTGCTTGTTTCTCCAGCAGAAGGGTATAGATATCAGTTATTTATACATGTAGTACAATATTACTATATTATTCTGAATTTTGATTACTAAATTTAGGTTACTTTTTAGCTCAACTTTGTATATTTTAATAGTGTTTAATGCCTTTACTGCTCAGGCATCATAGGCCATGGAGAAGAAATTATAACTTGGGAATGGAAATTTTTTTCGGAGGGAAGGGGAAAGAAGTGTTTTAAGCCTAAGTTTAGGGTGCCTCCCTGGCATTTGCCATTTGTAAGGACTATGGGAAACCTGGAAAAAATCTCATTTAGGGGAGATAGTCCTGGCAGCAATTGAATCCCAGACCTCTGCTCAATGCAACTTAACAACCTCAATCACCAATTCTGTAAATTGCATATTGCTAGCTGCTTCATAGTCCATACTGAAATAGGAGAGAATGGCAATGACATCAATTCATAGATATTTATATTAGCATCAGGCATGAGTGTTAACTGGTTTGAAAGACTTTATTCTTCCTTGGTTGAGTCGTGATGGATTTATGGAGCAGAAATTTGGGAAATTGATGATGGTTGGCATACTATGGATTTAATTCAAAGATATAGAAATTTGGGAAATTGACGATGGTTGGCATACTATGGATTTAATTCAATGATGTATTGAGCATGTTCACGCTAACTCCACTTATGTAACACTAGGGCAAGTTTTGGAAGCATTCACTCCCATCATCAGCTGTTGATTGACTATTTTTACTTGAAATAGTAGCTGGATATCAGGATGCTCTTGTGGTGGTGTCTGATGGTTCTAGTAGGAACTTGCAGAGTTCATCCTTAGGAGCAAAGTGAATAGCTCCATTGGGTTACAAAGTTGTTTCAGCAGCTTAGCCTATGGTTTAATTTTACCATTTTTGGTTAAAAAATGAGTTACTACTACTGATTTTCAACTGCTTAAAACAAATATTCCTAAAAACATTTGAATTTGTATCTTTCCTTGCTATATTTCAGTGTGGAAACCGCTCTTATTGATTTTTGTCTTAAATTTATTGATAATTTTTATTAGCATGTCTTTGTTGAAACCAATGGTTATTACTATTCTATTTATCTGCTGGTATTCCATTTTGTACTATGTATCCGTGAATAGGACATTAATTATTTTGTGTGTCAAGCTGTAAAAACTGCATATTTATGTGCAATGGGGTTATAACTATTATTTTTTATATACTTTTCTGTGTGCATCTCTTTTCAATGGATTCCAAAGTTAGGTTTATCTGCATTTCTTATGAATCTAGGAATGGGAGCCAACCAGTTTTCTCTTCTTCTGTGGTAAACTGTATAGATTATGTAGTAAATTAAGAAGTTTCAGAGTATTTGTTGAGTGTTTTTTCGATATTATAGCAAATATTCTTTATACCTATACCATATCTTGAAAATTAAAGGAAATGCTTTGGTGATATGTATTTCAAAGGAACTCGTGAATAAATCTGCCAGACACAGAGACAGGGGGTTTCCCATTGCTAGGCTGGAAACTTGTTGATAATATTTTTGGTTCAAACTGAAGAAATTTTGTTGAATGCAAATATTAATAGGTTTCAGCAAGTCTTCTATTATTTTGGTTTGTAAATTTAAGGAGGTTAACCATTTCTTTGTTATATGCACAAGACTCCTCTATTGGTATGCTCCAGAATAAGACTTTTACATCAAATGACACCATTGCATCTCCTGTTCATATTCTGCTATTTTGGAGTTTTTCAACTAGGTCAAATGAATTTTTAATGTTCAAGCTTTAAAACCTTTTCAAGGAGTTGAAGGAGTTGAACGATGTCAATTATTTTATTTGCTAATTGGTTTGTGGTGAATTGATATTGTTAATTAATGGTCTCGTGCAAATATAATTTTTATGGATTTTGGGACACACCACCATAGAAGCATTCTGTTATCCAGCCACCATTTCGAGTAGCAGTAGTCAATCAACAGCTGATGAGGTGGCAATTGCTTCGGAAATATGTCCTAGTTTGTATAAGTAAGTTGAGTTAGTGTGAACATGTTGACTACATTAGTGTAGGACACAATACCACTCCAATGTCTACTGCTTTGTAAGTACAATTTATTTAATTCAAAAGAGTTTTTTGTGAAATAATGTTGGAATGTCCCAAAAATACAACTAACACTCAAGCTTTTACTGGGTTAGGAAAGGAATTGCAGGAGGGTTAATGATGGAAAGGATGTTGGATATATCCGTTTTGGGTTTAAGAGCTACCTAATACTGATATTGTGAAAATATGTCTGAAATATCAAGAAGAAAAGTTGGTGTTTACAGTTAATACCTAACTACGGAAAATTAAAAGGCAATGGCATAAGAATAGTCTAGGAGATTTCTTGGTTAAAATTGGTGATTTCAGAGTGGGATTTTGGAAAGAAGTGAGGATAAGACTAGAAAATATGGACAGGAAAATGTTTTTCTTCCATATTAGGGAAAAAAGTTCATTGAAATGGTACAAGTAATTAAAAATGATCCAAACAAGGAAAATATGCCATAATTTTTAGAAAGAATGAAAGAGATGGGACATCTTGGTTTCGATTAGATGTTTGGAAATTAGGGTTACAAGGGGGGATGTTATCTCAGGGTCTGTCCTATCTGCGAGGTGAAGGAAGATGAGATAAGTTTGATCAATAAGACTGGTTATTGAGCAATATGTTATAATAAAGATTTTGAAGATCAAACATAGCTTTCTAAATTAGGCAGTTTTTATTAAATAGGGTTAAGGGTGAATCATAACTTTGTATGTGCTAAGCATTAATTTAATGTATATTTTATAATGTATATAATTAATTTTTTTCATAGATATGAAAAAGATGTGTAGCTTTCCTCATTGATGGATGGTCAGTGTTTCTGCCTTCTGGCTATTGGAAGGTGGGAATACTAGACATGGAAATAAAGGAGTTAAAAGATATTTGTGATTTTATAGTTTACTAATTTTAATTTAATTCCATGGTTGTATGACCTATTGTAATTGTCTAAAGAAAAAGTTGCTAGGGCCAGAACCTATAAACTTTTATTTCTTTTGCATTTTGCTTAATATCAATAAATAAATATTTTAAAAAAATGTAAATGAAGTGAGTTGGCAGACAGAGAAGTTAGGAAAAGAAATGGTAGAATAGATTAGGTAGCAGGGGGCTTGTTGGAGTTCTGTCAACCTCCAGCACTTCAGCCTAAAAGGCCTATTGTGCAATCTTATAGGAAGAGATGCCTTCATTGTTTCCCCCAAACCTGTTCCTTTCCTTGAACAATTGCTAAGAGATGATAAAAAGATATCCTATTGGACCGCAACCTTTTCCCCAATCATTATTAAAGTGAAGTATGGATAACCTACAAAGCATTTATGACTGCCAGAGAACAGTGTTAAAAGTAGAGAAATCCTTCATCCAATTTTTAAGTTAATGCTTATTTTAATGTCATTTTACCATTACTGACCAATTATATGGAAAAAATTAACATTTCTTACAATGTAAATTTATATTTCTCAATAATAATGTATATGAAAGAAAAAATCATGATAAAGTGGCTAAAATAATGAAAAGAAAGCTAACTTGGAAATATTTCCTCAAATATTCATAAATTTAGTCTCATTTTGAAAACTGTTACATACCTATTTATATTTCCATTTTGAAAATTATATTTTTCACATAATACATAGTTACTATTATCATTTAAACTTTCACTATAAGCATAAGTTTTAAAGTTTAAACTTACCTAAAATAACAGAAGTGTGAGTGTAGAATTAATTATAGCCATTATTAAAAATATAGCAAAATATCAGCTATGTTCACATTTATGTCTTCTTTTTTCCTCAACATAGTGGCTCTGGGCATCATCTTTAGCAGTTTCTTGTTTATTGCCAAATAAGATATATATTTACCATATCCATTTGGTGCAATGGTATTGTAATTGTAGAAACAGACATAAAAGTACCGTTAAGTTTCCTAATATCACTTGTTAACTTTCACCTAACCTAGGATTACATTTTAAGACAGCAATGGGCCATACACAGGCTGCAGTGATTACAATCTTTTAATTTGACTGCTAAGTTAAAATTTACACAAGGTCATTGTAAAACAAATATTCATTTATATCAAGTTAGATTAAGTTAAAAAATTTGCCTTAATTTAAATTAACCTTCTATCTGCGCTGCTAACAATTGCATTTTATCACTCAATCAAAAAGTGTATATTAACTGTCTATATGAAGTCTCATGAGCTGTGTCTACAGGCAGCATTTGAATCTCAATGATCATGACTGTAGTTTTGTTCCTAGTTGCATCCCTTGCCATTGGTACAACCATGAAATCAGCACACTATGCTGCCATTCTTGCCTTTTTGTTTCAATTTCAACCATCAAAGTTGACAGCCTTTTTGGGCCATGTAAGTGATGCACTAGCCACACCACATCATCTCCTTATGATGTTGAAATTTACTCTCCTACTATTTTAGGTAAGTTTCAAATATCTTCTTGAACTACATACTTATACACAAGCTTCACCATTTTATCAATAATAAACCTTTAAAGTTATGTTTAATACTTTCTTAACATTGTTTTTATCATGTATAAATATTTTTTTTAAAATACAAATTATAAATTTGTATTATAAAATCACAAAATATAAGTGATTATGGTTTATTATATGTGAGTGCACATGTGACTGCAAGAGATTCATATTTCTCATAATAAATGATAATTTTGAGAATATTATGCAGCGTCTAAGCATCCAAAGCAAAGAGACTTTATAAAATAATTAACCTATGGATACAGTTCAATTATAAAATTCAAGCATGCATTTTATTTAATGCCATGATGAACAAAACTTTTAACACTATTAAACAAAAATTGTACAGATTTAAATAGCAGGAATTTTTGCAGCGAAATATAGTATAATATGACAAATTATTTATCAAATCACTCATATTTCACTATCTTTGTTCCACTTAGATGTTTTGAAGGCTGTTATCTTCATCATTAACACAAAAGACAAAATTCAGGCAGGAAATCAATCAGGCATTTAAGAAGTCGGTTGCAAAGACTGCAATATGAAATACCTAGGCCAAACTAAAAGAAAAATTACCATATGGTTTAAAAAACACACGAGAAATGTAAAATATAAACACGCAGAAAAATCAGTAATAGCAGATCATTTCTGACAAAAGAACGACGAATTCCAAAAGGAACCAAAACTCTTAAAAGCTCTTCAAAAATCCATAGCATTAACAATGTGGGGAAAATATATTCATGAATGAAAACAAGAAAAAATTGATAAATTTTGATCTCCTAAACAATAGTAACTTCATCACCAAGTTCGTAAAATCCACAGAGCAATATCTTAATACCAAGCTGGGAGGCTGACATGGAACCAGGCTAATAATGAAGGCTACAACCTTCGAAACATATCCAAGTGGAACAAAATTAGTGAAATGTAAGTGATTTCCACTTAAATAACTCATTATATTAAAAAATTTACACTTTTTGCACCATCTATTAACTAAACAGCATGGTGGTAGATTTAAGAAGTTGTCGATGCTGCAGACTTCAGTTACTAAGGATTTAAAACTGAAATTTTTATATATTTCTTTTCTTCAAAAGGCCAAATTTCTCGAGACAAATTTTAGCTTCAGATATAGATTTCCTTCAATGCAAGTCTTTCTTTACTGACCAACTATTGATTCATCTATACAGTTTTATCTATTTTTCCTGGGGGGTGCAACTCCTTTTAGCTGATATGATGCAAGCTATGCAGAATCCATTTACTCTTGCTATTTTTGACGTTACTAGAAGTGCAATGGGCCAGATATTAAAGCCCCTCCCTTCAGGAAGTTCTGTTGGAGTTAGAACTAAATGCAGCATGTAGGCAAAACCCATGCAATGTAGAGTACATTGGCAATGGTGGAGTGGTGGCTAACTTAACCTAAAACTATCCACCTGCAGAGTTAGGGAGTTGCTAAACACAATTTTATCAGCAGATCACTGGAAGTGGGACCAGATGGTTTGACATTCTCAAATTCCATCCCCCAAAAAGGGCAGGAGGCCATTTTAAAAAAATAAGGTACCAATCTACAGAAAGGGAAGTGGTTCTGGCATGAACCAGGCAAAGTTAGAAATGATTCTCTCCTACTTGTATCTATTGTGCCACTAATGCATAGATTGGTAAGATTAAGGTTTAGCACCCCAGGTACAGAATGGAGGATTGTGTTAGCAAGACAAAATCTCAGAAGGCTTTGGAATAGCATTAGACTTGGATTTCAGGACATAGATAGGCAGATCCTTTGTACCTTACAGAATAAGGGCAGGTAGAGGAATGCATTCATAACAAGCAAATGGATTAAGATTACAACTATAATATGAAATAAAATATTTAGAGATTATCAACAGATTAGGAATTTGGTGAGTTTTTATTTAGAATTAAGAATTCTTGCCAATTATGTAAGTGATAGATTGGATATCTTCTGGAATTCCAGAGGACATAGACTCCGTTAACATTAGATTAATATTTTAATATGAGATTATACTAAACAAGAGGAATGCCCCCTTCAAGCCATTCCCCTTGGGTCAATAACTAGAGTATAGCCAACAGATACATCAATGAAGAAGTTGTTTAGGGCTAGTTATGTAAGATACAATATAAACATTAAGGTATGCATGAAAAATGTACCCAGCACTAAAATTTTACATTATGCACAGGTTGCTCCTACTGTTTCCAGTGATAGTATTTATTTTTTATGGGAGGGAAAATTAGGGTAGGAATCAAATCATATTTTATTTATATTATGTTTAGTACAAAAGAAAATAAATAAGCAAATTTACCATGTTTTTCATGTTTTTTGTATCCAATTCCAATTTTAATCAAATTAATATGTGCACTGAATTTAACTGAAATGATGCATAAGGAATTTTCTGCTTTATGATTTTACTTTTTACATCACTATCTTATATATTCTATAAATTGCAATTTAGATAACTAACTTTTGGTTAACACAATGAATAAGAATATGATATGTAATGTCAAATTCATTTATCAGCTAACATTGGAAATCTGCATGTCATAGTGACATGGGCAATGTTTTTCCATTTTCTACTTTGTACATCCTACATGGGCTATGCTGTGGCAGAAGAAACAAGATGGGATTGAACATTAGCCATCTTGATGGAACGTGAGTATCAGTAAATCAGCCTAGGTGCACTCTTGACAAATCAAGCAATTAAAGAGAAAAATGGAGAAAGGGAAGAAAACTATAAAAAATTTTAGTTTCCAACTTATATGGCTTAAAAATAATCCTTAAAAGTACAAATACAATCCCTGCAAGGGCAAACTAACTACGGAATCTCTATAAATAAAATAATAAAATAAATAAATAAATTTAAAGCAGAAAAATAACAAAAATGTGTTTTGCATCAACCAAAGCAATTGCTATTTTACAAACTAAATAAACTTTAGCAATCAGATATAAGAACATGAGAGGCACATTAAATACAAACATATAAATACACTGTCAGCAAATCAAGATAATGAACTACCTCTCCTAATAACAATTTCAAGAAATTAAGGTTTCATTGCCTGAAAAATGTATTATACACTGATGGAATATTATTATAATTAATCTGTAGCAGCTGCAACTAGCAATTCTTAGATCAACCACCAAGACAAAGCCTTAAATCAAGCAATAGTAATATGGATTTTTCAGTTTGCAAATTGCTGGTAGTGCAGTGTCAAAATTTCTAATTATAAAATGGGACCTATCAGTTCTTTACAACAGCAGTAAAAACTCTGCTATGGAACTACTTCACTGTTTGTAACACTGACTGCATAATCAAGAATTAATTTTAATTTAACTAGGCTAATTTTTTAAACTTATCACTAGGATGGGACATGCTGATAATTAAAATGGGTCATCTTACCTTGTGGATGCCTTTTGAGCTCAAGACAGTGAAGATGATAACCTTTTGGGCATGTTTTGTTATCGCATAATAGCAGCTCTCCTCCTTCACCACATATAAAACACAGATCATCTCCTATCCTTAGTGAGCCAGTACGTCGTTTCTTCCGCTTCTTCAGGGAATTCTGTTGTTCTGGTCGACATTTCTTATCATCCTCTACCTGTTTTCAATATCAGTAAAATAAAAATGTGAACACACTGTTATTTCTCCACAAAATAAAATTCAATATTTAAGACAGCACCACAGAGTATTAAGGAACATTATAGAAACTTATAGCACATAAAACCATTACTGAAATTTAAATGTTAGAGCCTATACAGGTGGGGTATGCTACAGGTTTACTCTTTATCCACTAATGTTGCCAGCTATGTTGCCCAGCATAAAGAGTATATAGCTGTCAGTATTCCCTGCCACTGGGAATACACTTTTCCTACAGCATCAGTTGGCAGATAACTGTGGCATAAAAATCCTTTGGCTGATCTTACATCACCACCTCAATCTCTACACCAATCCCTAAGAACCATTCCTTAAAGCTCTTCTTCAGAGGGTCAAACACATGAATCACACAGGGATTGTAAGACAGGTGTTCCCAAACCTCCCAATTGAAGCATACCAGAATATTCACGGTCTTTACAATGTGTAATTGAACATTGCCATGCAACAGAATGACCCTGCAGCACAGGATCTTGATCTTTGATCTTCATTCGCCATCAAAAGTTATCCAGATTCATTATGTAGTTGCTGGAATTAATGATTAGGCTGAGGCAGGCAATCTCAGTTATAGAAGATGGTTTGCATGATTTTGCTTGCACTAGGCTGAGTGTGGAACTTCTTCAGCAGAGGCAGATGTTTTTGCCATTCGCTTGGGCATGAGGCAGTGTGGTAGGTAATGTGTACAACTTTATTATACTGCAAGTGCTGATGGAGTAGTGTGTAGATAGTGCCAAAGTTACATTTGTCAGAAAGATGGTCTCATTCTCCATAATAAACCTGTTAGATTGAACAAGTTCATTCACCATCTCAATAGTCACCAGAGTGATTAAATGCACCTGGCTAGGCCTTGAATTGTCTTTATAAGATTTTTCATTCCAAATGAAATTCTGCAGACCATACTTCAACTCTAACTCAGATTATTTGTTCCATACACAACACTCATTTTGTATTTTGATTGAATTTTGACTGCAAAATACTCCTCCACTTTCAAAAACCAAATGATTGCTTAGTGTTTTTGCTTGGTGCTTCCATCTTACACAATTTGAGGATTAACTGCATCCCAGCTATTTATTGCTAGAGCTGTTGCAAATTGTCACATGGAAACCATCATCTTAAATCTATCTACTAACCTACAACACAGCTTTTGCTTGCACTGTTCCCTTGTTGCTACAGGTTTCGGTAAGTTTCATTTGACTGACCATTGTAGAATTCATTATTTATACATAAAAAAAAAAATGTACTTAGAGTACAAAAATAGAACTTGAAATGGACAATATAAATTTTCTGTTTATTCAACATTTTAAAATTTAATTTTTATAACTTCCAATATTACTTGAAATACATTATCAGCTGGGACATTTTCTGCACACACATACTATATTCATGAAAACACCTGAAGATACAGCTCTAAAGACATGAAAATATTGCTTATCTAAATTTCAAAATTTTGTAAATATATGTGTTTAGTAGTTCGAGCAAGAAAATGTTTTGAATGAAATGGATGAGAATTAAGGAAATAAACACTGATTGAAACAAAACTTTTAGATTAATGAATACTGTAACATTTGTGTTTGAGACAATAGCTGATGTAGCCCATAAAGAGGATTTTGATGAGATATGCATAGCGATTTAAGGAAAAATTATTGCCACAAAAAATTGATAAGACAAGGTATGTAATTGGTTATAATTTCTCAAAAAACGTGCAAGTATTTGGATACATTTATTAGTTCACACTATACTGTAAAATATGGGTCCTATTTGTTTTGCAGTTACCATACACCAATTTTTTCATTATGCAAGGGAACTACAAGAATTAATAGGTTTTTTTGCACTATAGTGACTATAGTTTTATACACAAACATAAGCATGTAAATGAAACCAAGCCTAATTGGAGAAAATCATTTTCAGATTAACAAACTTGCCAATAAGCAAGACAGAATACAAATTGGAGTACCAAAAAATCATAGATATAGCACAAAAAAATGGCTACACAATAGATCTTGTCAACAAGGAAATAGAAAAATTCAAAAAGAAAAAACAAATAAAGGACATCACCACACTAAAAGGCTACAAAGGAGATCATATATATATAAGTTCACATTCCATCCATGGGCACATCAAAAATTCCAGAAGATTTTTAGAGAGGCAAACATCATTTTGGCCCCAGTAAATAAATTCAGTTTAAAAAAACACTTAAACCCCAACACAAAAGACAAAATTCCATCAGGAAAGTAATCAGGCATTTAAGAAATCGGTTGCAAAGACTGTGACATGAAATACAAAGGCAAAACAAAAAGAAATATTACCATACGTTTTAAGGAACACATGAGAAATGTTAAATATAAACACACAGAAAAATCAGCAGTGGCACACCATTTTTGACAAAAAAAAAACCCATGAATTCCAAATGGAACCAAAATTATTAAAAGCTCTTCAAAAACCCAGAGTTAACAGTATGGGAAAATATATTTATAAACAAAAACAAAGAATTTTTGGTTAACTTTGATCTCCCAAACAACAGCTACCTCATCAATAAGTTCGTTAAAGCCACAGAGCAACATCGTAATACCACACGGGAAGCGGCCAGCAGGACCAAGCTGAAGATGGAGGCAATTGCCTTTGAAACATGTCCAAGTGGAACCAAATTAGTGAAATTTGAGTGATTTCTTAACAATAATTGGTCATAGAGAGAGAGAGAGAGAGAGAGAGAGAGAGTGCGTCTCTCTCTCTCACACAGGGAAAGTTAAAAATTTAAAGGATGCCCCAAATTTCTAATTCCATTCCCAAGGGTGCAGAGAATGTAAAAAGGTTCACAATCACTGGCCTACACGCTGCTCTATTTTCAAATAAGTTTTTTCCTTTCTAGTGTTAATTGTAGGTTGACATTTTAGTATACTAAATTTAATTTAATTTAAATTACACACAGCAATACTGCACTTTAAGATCAGTTGATTATTCAGTGCAAGAAAAACACAAATTTACTTTGTGCCTGAAATATGACCTTGGGCAGGGAAGTAAGCTGATATCACTGGAGATTTGGCTGAACAGTCATATGCATAACTGGCAGATGGCTGACTGGGTTCAATAAACATAGCTCAAAGCTTTAGTAAAATTCTGTATTCTACCTTTATACATTTTAAAATTAAAATTTCAGAAATTGATAGTAAATTTATATTAATGAAGAACCACACGTAACCACAAGTATTACATTTCATTATATACTTATTTTAAAGAAGCATCTTACCTTTGTTGCTTTTACACCAATGAACCCACTACAATTTGGTGCTCCACACATACAACGCTTTCTATCAGTTCCTACACACTCCAAATTATAATTGAATGTAAGTTCAGAATTTGCAGGAATATCTTCTAAGGCAAACAGCCCCACTCGAGTATCTCCATTTACTGTCCACTTCTGTGTTTCACAATTGGGTTGACATGAATGGTTCATGAATCTACAAATAATAATGCACAACATTATTTGATGTTACATTATAACATAAAAAGTATGGAGGCTGGGAGTGATAAAGCAGATCTAATTGCAATCAGGAAGGTTACAGCTTATGCAATGATGCCTCCCCGAGCCTTTAAATAGAAAGAAAACTCAGGTGCTGGAATTATGACCCAGTTGCCCTTTATTGTGTTGCACATAATGGCATGATGGATACCCTACAGACAATAAACACAGAGGAAAATGTTTAAATGTACAAAAAACGAAGGGAACCTCGAATGCCTTGGATTTTCCACATCCCTTTATAGTAGTTGACATTTTTTATAATACCAATAGTTGACAAGAGTTTACATTTTTTACTAATAAAACTATGGCTTGAATTTAACCAGCTAATGAAGTAATCAACTTACAATCTGTTTAAAAACCTCACAGTTGAAAGCATAAGCACATCCACTCCTAAACTTTTTGTAGATTTAATGATACATTTTATAGTCATGTGACTATGTCCACTTGAAAGAGAGATGTTTAGAAGCTATAAACCCCCCACCCAACTAGAGAAGTACTGGTTTTATGAGACCACCGTCAGCGATGCATTTACAGCAGGCCTAATGAAGTATTCACAATATGATTTTCATCCTAACACTAACTTTAAGTATAAAATGTAGTTTACTGTCATCCAGCGTCAAAGTTTTTGTTAGTGCTTTTGTTAACGCCATATATGACCTGAGCCGCAATCAGAAATTGATTTCGTGAGTTTCAAAAAAGTTTGGTATCACTTGAAGATCATCCTCACACTCTTGTTGGTGTTGGTGATAAGCATACTTGCCTCATAACTTTCTGCCCTTTTCCAATTACTAATTCAATTAATGGTGTAATGTTGCCAATCTGGTTAAAATGGGCCAATCTAGTTGCTTATCTTAATCTTGATGTTAGTTGCTTTTGTTTAATATGCATGTTAAATTTGCTACCTTGCTCTTTTGTTGCAATAAAAAACTTGGAACTTAAAGTACTAACTGGAACTTGTACAGTGAAGCAAATCATATAATTAAAACATACAATTAAAATGGTCAAAGTGGTAGTTTCACTGCAATTTCTGAAGGAATTGATAAATGTTTATTCTTCTATATAAAGTGTAGGTGACTTCCTGTTTTTTATTTTCCATTCATTACATTGATTACCAATTTGTGCAAAGAAGGAAAAAGTGAAGAAATTAAAATGCTATTGTAAACTTAAAAGGAAGTTAGGAACAGTGAAGTTTGTTAAATAAACAAGTAAGTTGGTATTAGGTGACATTAAACTTCACTAATTGATTAATCCATCCATGTCCATCAGAACAGTTTCAAGAACATCCACTCTCATCAGCTGGTAATACTGGCATGTGATGAAGTGACCTCTGGTGGTTCCAATAAGTAACGTAACACGAAGTCCATTAGTGGGATGTCAAAGTTCATAACACAAGGATTATTTTTAAAATATATATCTTCTCCCATATTGCCAATTCCTTGGGATTGTTGGTAGCTTTCAACAGTTTGGCTTCTTTGGCAATGTCATGATCATAAGTCCAAAAATGATCTGCAACTGTTGATTTATCCACTGTATATATCTTACATCCCTGAAGTGTTTTTTGGTCCTTGTCTCCAAATTTCTTATTGTTTTGCCTACATATGTCTGGTCCCAATCAAAACAATCTATCTGATACACTCCTGCCTTTTTGTGGGTGGAATAACATCTTTCATAGTGTTGTTCAGAAGATTTCCGATGTTAAATTTATTTTTTGCTGCCAACACAATATATTTTTTAAAATCTTCATGCCTGTTTCTTCTAAATGCCTGTTTTCCCATGGATATGTGAATTTTTTAAAACCAAGCCCTTCTTTATTCTGGAGAGAGTGGTGATGTTTTTAATATATTTTTGTCTTTTAAAATGTCTGATCTTCTTATCAACAATAAACTGCTGAATCCATTGCTTTGGGCAGTCTTGATTATGTAACAATATTCTGCTATACATTCTTCTTTGTTGAATGGGATGTTTAGCAATCTATGAGCAAGGCTGTTTATAATAACGTGTTGGTGTCCCCAGCTGATAATGAGAGCGAATGCTCTTGAAACATATTTTAAAATTAAAATGCTATTTATTTAAAATATATTTTGTGTCAAAACCACTAGATAGAGTTACGCAATTTATAATGCAATAAATAAACTGGTGTGCTTATGCTGAACTTACCAATAACGCTAGTGTGGTTATTAGGTATTTATTAAAGAAGCTATGAATGCAAAAGAAATTCATACAAATATATAACAAGCACTCTGCACCATCATTTTCAACCAATTCCAATTGGACTACAGAGTCTAAATGTTGAAAAAGATGATACAAGTAGATGACAATCAAAATCTGTCATAGCAGAGATGATTGATAAGATGCATGACATAGTTCTGGAGGATCATCAGTTAAAGATGTCCCAAATTACTGAAACTCTGGGTATTTCACAGTATTTCCATTTTGAGGAAAGAACTGTGCTTAAAAAAATTATCAGCAAGATGAGTGCTGCGACTCAAGGTAAAAAGCGAATCAGAGTGCAAATCTCCCAGCTAAAGTTTGGCCCATTTTCAGACAGATCCAGCTGACTGCATCTAACTAAGACCCATGACAATACATGGGTGCACTATTGCAAACCTGAAACAAAACGGCAGTATTAACAATGAAAACATCAAGATTCTTCACAGCCAAAAGAAACCAAGAGTGTGAAATCAGCTGGGAAGATCATGGCATTGGTTTTCTGGGATGTCAAGGGTGGACTGCTATTTGATTATCTTCCCACTGGAACACATTAAGCTAAAAGGAATGGAGAGGAAAAAAACACACACCCACAAGAAAAGGTGACGAAAGTCAACTTGCATCAAGACAATGCTTGACCTAGCATGTTGTTGCAATAGCAAAAATTAATGAATTGGGATATGATTTGCTGCCACATCTGTTTTATTTCCCCATCTTGACTCCATCTGAACTTCCATCTGTTTCCTAAACTTGAGAAAATTCCCTAGTGGAAAGAAATTTTTGTCTGATGGAGAGCTTAATCATCTCTTGAGGTGCATTTTGCAGGTCTGCAGGAATCATGACTTTTGTGATAGGATAAAGGTTTTGGAGCATTGCTGGATAAAGGGTATATTTGTCAAGGGAAAATATGAATAATTTCAAAAAGTTATGTCATATTTTGTACTTAATTTCAAGAACATTTCAAATGATCCTCTTACATATTTAAGTGACAAAGTCACTGATTTACCAATAACTTCGGACTTTCAAAAATTTCACATACTATAATGAATTTCTATATTATCAGTTTTATTTGACTGAATTTTACTTCGAAACCGGTTCCATACATTTTGACCAGTAAGCGAAGCATTAAGGGTGTGTAGTTCAACTGAATCATACAATGATATCAATTACACGATTAGCTTTACTGTGCAAGTTCCAATTTACATTTTATATTTATGGTGTTTGCCAATTATCAGCAAACTGCGAAATTCCAAATATATGTACAGAATGCTGAAGTGAATGGCATTCTCTGGAGATTGGATCAATAAAGTAAAGTAGCATTGACAAGATCATATATAACACTGCATGAAAAATAATTTTGAAAGATCAAGACTTGAGATTTTGAAGAGCTAAAAATATGGCCCTGCACAGAAAGGAAAAATCTTACCTTGCAACATTTCCCTTTGGACCAGCATCTAGCATTCTATCTTTGTCTATTGTGAGAAAGTAATAATTCTCATCTTTTTCCTCATGCTTTTTATTCAGGCGGCTCTGATATTCTTTTTCATCTATCATTTCACCAACATATTCAATGACAAAGTCACCTATTAAATACAACAAAGAAAATAAATTTAAATAGCCGGGATTTTCACAGTGAAATATAGTATAACAACATATTAATTATTCATAAAAAAAAATAAAATTTATTTAATGTCAGAACTGTGGTTCTTATGCATTAAGATCATTTGCAATGATATTAAACATGTCAATTTCTATTTATAGAAAACTCCAGTACAGGACAAAACATAAAAATGAACACAAACCACATAAACATACTCATGAACTTGCATATGTATTATACAACAATTACAAAAGAGCATACCATTAAACAAATAATTATCAATATGCAAATTTCATATGTTTATTCTCAGCTTATTGCAAACTGAAGTTTCATTCTTCTGTTTGGTCATTAAATTCTTTAATAAATGTAGGAGTAAAAATATGAACAGCTCTCTAATCCTGTATAGTAGCCTATATTTGCCACTCTCCACTGACTGCCTGTGATGCCTCAGTAGTTAAAAAGTTGTTTCTCTCTCTCTCTCTCTCTCTCTCACATGCATGCACGCACACACACAAAAAACCTCTCCATTGAACACAAATAAAATAGGCACATAAGCAAATGGCCCTTTACTTGATTACATGTGATATGAATTTGTGGAGAGAATGTTTTGTAAAGAGAAAATTCTACCTTTCTTTATGTTGGCAAGTGTTTTCAGTCCCCATCCTCTGCATTCAGTCCAATATGGCACAAGTGGAGGATAAGATTTTTTCTCAAAGCACTGATTTCCACAGCGATCTCCAGCCATGCAAACAGATGGACTGCATTCTACCATCAAAATCCTGAAGCAAATTTAAAAAATAATTTCTATATAGCTTTGCGTGTAAGATATTTCTTCCCTCCAAACTATGAACTTATGTTATTCCATAATACAAGAGTCTGCCAAAAGTTGTAGCCGCCGCTTAAATGCTCCATAAGTGAAAGTTATGATTAGGGGTATTAGACTAATTTTTATATGTGAATTGCACTACAAAAAGTAACACGTATCTTCATTGTTAAGTCTGCAAGTCATCCAATGCATTGTTGAACAAGCAGCTCTCTAAACACAACTTTTGAGTAAATTTATCCATTATTCCAATAACTTTTTTAACTCAATGCAATATCATCCAACTCTGCAGGCACTTCACTTGCAAAACTGAGAAAGAATATTATGAGATTAAAAGGGAACAAAATGAGCCACGTCTCATGCTAGCCAAAATCTGAAAATGACACTACGAGAAGAATAATGACCACCTCCTTGGTACAGTGGCTAGTATTGCCAAATGCGAGAGCTGGGTTCGATTCCCGGGACCTACTTAGGAATTTTTCTAAGTTAGGGTAGTCTGGAATGGGGTTTCCCCAGCCTTGTTAAAACAATTGGGAAGCTCCACAATGTAGAGGTGGCATTCCTTGATCATAAAAGCTGCATGATAAGCAGTTGGCAAGATGCCAGGCATGCTGATTACATGCCCCTCTGCTATACTGCACTCTATTAATGAAATCATAAGATGGAGGTAGAGGGTGCAGAGGTTACTGCAGCAGGACATGACTCACCCTGAGCTGCTGCTGAAGAAGAAGAAGAAGAAGCGGAGGAGGAGGAAGTGGAGGAGGAGGAGGAAGAAGAGGGGAGGGGGAAGAAGCAGAGGAGGAGGAAGAAGTGGAGGAGGAGGAGGAAGAAGTGGAGGAAGGAGGGGAGGGGGAAGGAGAGGAAGGAGGGGAGGGGGAAGGAGAAGAAGGAGGAGGGGGAGAAGGAGGAGGGGAAGGAGAAGGAGAAGAAGGAGGGGGAGAAGGCGGAGGGGGAGGGGGAGAAGGAGGGGGAGAAGGCGGAGGGGGAGGGGGAGAAGGCGGAGGGGGAGGGGAAGAAGAAGAAGAAGAAGAAGAAGAAGAAGAAGAAGAAGAAGAAGAAGAAGAAGAAGAAGAAGAAGAAGAAGAAAGGAGGAGGTAAGAATAGTTTCAAGTATCTTCATGCCTGCTTTCTTAATAAAGAGAGTATCAAAGCTTTAATAAATCTATTAACAATTTTGCATATTTTTTTTCACACAAATTGTTTTATACTCCAAGGAGAGAAAAAAGAGCAAAAGCATGAACTTCTTTCTCATGCAAAATCCTTTCTCATTTTGTTACTTCACTCTTAAATTTTTGGCAGCATTTTTTAGCATTTAACATTTCCCTTTTATGATGTAGGAACCTGTATTTAGTGAATCTTGTGGTATTACCATTAGCATGAGGGTTTTTAAGCATTAAAAATAGGAAATATACATTCTAAAAATTCATATTTTAAAATAGGCACTGTTAGTTTTGCTGGTGACTTTTAATCAATGAATGGCTCAGTTTAAGGAAAAATTAGTCACACAAAAATGTTTGTTTCAGTGCTTATCTATAAGTGCTAATTTCAGCATAACAAATTATCATTGAGCAAATCACTGAAATTTCACTAATTTTGTTCCACTTATTTGCACGTTTCAAAGGCTATTCCCTTCATTTTCTGCATGATTCCATAGTCTGCTTCCCAGCGTGGTATTAAGATGCCGTATGGTAAGATATTGTTTTGCCTATGTATTGCATATTGCAGTCTTTGCAACTGATTTCGTAAATGCCAGACTGTTTTCCTGGCAATCTTTTGTGTTGGTTTTAGGAGGTTTTTTAAGCTACATTTGTTTACTGGAAAAATAAAGCTTGCCTCTTTACCATATTACCATACGATTTAAGGAACGCATAAGAAATATAAAAATATAAACACACGGAAAAATCGGCAATAGCAATCAGCAGATCATTTTTAGCAAAAGAACCATGAATTCCAAAAGGAACCAAAACCCTTAAAAGATCTTCAAAAGCCCAAAGAATTAACAGTGTGGGAAAAAATATATTCATAAACAAAAACAAGAAAATTTGATTAATTTTGATCTCCCAAACAATAGTAACCCCATTACCAAGTTCTTAAAATCCACAGAGTGACATCTTAATACCACGCTGAGAGCAGACAGTGGAATCATGCTGAAGATGAAGGCAACAGCCTTTGAAACATGTCCAATTAAGTGGTGAAATTTGAGCGATTTCCTCAATAATAATTTATTATAATATACTATATTTCACTGTGAAAATTCCTGCTATTCAAAACTGCTAATTTCAATGCTTGTTCCGCAATTGTATTTTAAGAGATTCCTGTTTGGAAACACAACTATACCGCAGCCATCTTATGTGAAACAACTATTGAGAACAAGGTTACTGCATACCATATGTACCTGCACTTACCTCTTTACAACATGCCTAAGTACAATATCAACTTGTATTTGTCGTAAAATTTGGAGCATTAATACAATGATTATATAGCTGGTTTTTGTTTTGGCACTCAATTAACTATGGTTATCAAACTTGACAATATAAGAATAGCACTAGACAATCTACTACACAACATATTCCAATACATACCATTAATGAACATGTAAACACAAATCTAAGATTTAAGAGACTTGCTTTCTAAAACATAACAAATAGCCATTGTTTGAAACTTCGTTTCAATAATGTGTATAGTCATACTGATTTTAGCTTGGTGACATTTGCAACCGTTGAACACTTTGCTACAAATAATATTAATCTTATGCTATTGAAGAGGAAATTATGAAATTTATAAATTCTAAGGCTGTTTTTGCATAAAGTGCAATTTTTGGCAATTAAATGGGCAAAATAAATAAATATAACAAGTTAAAATATATATTTTAGGCATTAATAAAATATTTTTTATTTAATAAATTGAAATACATTCATTTCTCTTCCTGCAGCAATTGTTTCTTTGTGGCTCTTTCTTACACTATGCTATATAATACCCAAACTATTACCATAAATGTAAAAATTTGATTATCGATTAAAGCAAGGTATCATATATTGAAACATAGGAGTTCATTGTGGTGCCCACACGATTTTGAAACCACTACTTTTCACAATTTTCAAATATTTCACTCATGATTAATATTACTAAAAAATAATTGATAAATTTTCAATTTACAAATAATTTTTAGTATATAAAAAAAATCAATTTAATGCAGTTTTTACAAACAAGTAAACATGTTAAAATCAAAGTAAAAATTTTACATTTTCATATTCTGAATATATGTAAACTTGCTACTATTAAAACATTTAAATTTCCCACTTAATCACTCTCAATTTATGGAGTTGCATTACAACTAACACCAGACTGAGTATGTAATAGGGATATATATTCACTCCTAAATAGCGCCATTGTCAACTGTGCTGTTCCCATTTGTTCTGCCCACCCTTGCATAACTATGTTTGTTTGTCTTGAATTCCAGATGTATTTTCCAAGTTTTTTAATATTTAAACTTCTTTTGCCTCTAATTCACTTGATAAGCTTTCCACTTAGGTAAAAGCAACTGTTCCCTCCAAAACTTGCTTGCTTACATTCTAAAATACAATGCCATGTACTTCTTCACATATTGCACCTTTCCCCCTTTATGTATCTATTTCTTATCCCACTTAAAATATAATATTCATGTTCTATACCATGTCATGCCTCCCTGCCTTATCATCGGTTTGAATGTACCTTTCTCTTCCCCAATCATTGTTTAGTGTGCTATATAATTTCAGAGATTTTTTTTGGCATTAAGAATAGCCCATATTTCCTGTTTTCAATATCCTCAATTCTCATTTTTATCTCTTTCCAAAATCCTTTTCCCATTTCCCCTCATGTCATATTGATCCCATGCCCACTTCTTGTAAAATAATATGGATTTTGTATATCCAAGTTTCCCTCCCCTTAATTTTTCCTTGTGCTAGCAAACACTGATGATATTCTCCTCTTCTAGTCTCTCTATTCTATACCAATATTGCAATACTCTTTCTATTACCTTGCTAAAAAAATAAGTGAAAAAGGATGACATTTTATTTAAAAATAATAAAGTAAAATTTGTTTTTCATTTACATTTCCCCCCCCCCCCAGGACATTGTGAATGAGTGAAAGTGGGGATAATCTTATTTAAAATCAGGATGTTGGTCACTCAAACATAGAACTAATAATAAAAATTGTAGGATAGTCATGGTGTGAATGGGGGGAGAACAGTTCATTAATTATATTGTTAAATGTTAGCAAATGTATCACCCTAGATTTTAGAAGCACTTCATACATAAAGCAGACTTCTGTAAAAGAAATTATACTTCGATGCCAGTGATCTAAATATTTGAATACGACAAAAATCACAAGATAATTCTGAGTGTCCTAACAAATGGCATGATCAACTAGTAATTTATAAACAATTATGGATATTGAAGAGAAAATCTGTTCACTAGAAGAATTTCCAATGTAAAGCTTAGAGAAGTATCTTCCAGAATGCATACTACTTGTACATTTAAATTCAACAAATGCATATTAGATGACAACATACCTGTTCAGACAATCTGAATCAGGTCCACAAGGATTATCAGATTTTGGATCACATTCACATGGAGTCATGCTAGCTGGATTCTGTTCTGTGACTCGTACATTTCCAACTGGTTTGTTGCTTTTAATCTTCACATAGAGCGGTGGCTTCTGGAATATGAAAATGAAAATTTTAAAAAATCCTACACTTATGTGGGTTTTTTAAACTCCACTTACTTATTGTACCATATCTCACATTTATGTATTCAATGTGTTTACACTAAACTCCACTTATTGTACTTATGAAGCTGTTGACAATGGAGTGGTAATAATATATCCTAAACTTAGGTATTCATTTTTTACACTAAATCCACTTACTTACATAAAAATAAGTCAGTTTCGGAAGAATCCCCCCCATCTCCAGTTGCTCACTGAACCGCCGTTACTTGAAACAATGGCTAGACACCTTAATGTTCCTGTGTTGGCTGAGGTAGGAAATTGCTGAGTTCATCCTTAGGAGGAAGCTGGAAGTTCATTAGGTTTTCTTTATTACTTAACTAAAATTAAGACATGATTCTGGAGAACTCGCTCCCATCTTCAGTTACTGACCAACTACTGTTACTGGAAATAGTGGCTGGATACCAGTGTGCTCCTGTGGCGGTGTCTGGTGGTTGTAGCAGGAATTAGTAACAGCAGTCAGTCAACTGAAGATGGTAGTCAGTTCTCCCAAAACCGTCTTAGTTTTAGCTAAGTATGTGGAGTGAAGGATATATTACCACTCCATTGTCTACAGCTTCGTAAGTACAATGTTAGGAAATTTGAGTCAACTATCTATATAATATTGATACAGAGTTGGTTTGGTGACATTTATATTTCACTTACTTTGTTTTTTAATTAGAATGTTTTGGGATCATTTCCTCTCATCATCAGCAGAAGAATACTCTCTGTAGGTGGTTGGAGTTGGAGAAATTTGCTGAATATATCCAACAGTGGTGCCTCAAAGCTATTTGATGAATTTCTCTGACCAACAGAGTATGCTTCTACGTGTTGGTCTTCTACTGATGATGGGAGTGAATGTTCCCAAAACATGTCCAGTCAGAGCAAATAAAAATTTGGTCACCATTAACATAATATATCTAGTTTTCTGGTCTGAAATTCTATTAATAATCTTAGTTACACTTTCCAAGTTTATGCATCAATGTTAAAAAGGGGTTAATTCTTTACAGCAGTGTCTGTTCCCATCATATTTTTCAGGAACTGGGATTGCAGTTTTTGTTCACATTTCTGGGTACAGTGGTTTACAAGTTGTAAATGACATCATTAATAACTAAAGTAAATGATTTTACTTTGCCATCTTCAAAGAATCACTAGTCAACCTTTAGCTCTTTGGAATGCCCACTGTGGTTTTTTTTCAAGTGGAGTAACTGGAAGTGGACTATTCAACAGGATCTTTTGATAGTGTTTCATACAATATTGCTAGGATATAAACAGGAACTGATGCTCTGAACTGCAGGCCAAGCTTTCATTTCTCTGTGTAATTTCCATGACATTAATTAAACATTCAGAATACAAAATTCTGTTCATTTTTTAGCTATTTTCCTCTATCACATGATAATATCAAATATGTATATAATGAAATTCTTTTCAATCTACAGAAGAAAAATTGGTGCTCAAAATGTGTATGTCTAATGTAAATTCATTTGTCTGACTAATGATGGAGTTCTACACATCTGAAGCACATGATGGTCAGAGTTTACTCAATTTTTAATACCTTTTGCGGACTAGTGTGCTAGATGATGATGTATATATAAGCACACCCAACCAAGAAGAATAAATAGATGGACATGCTGTATAAAAATAGGTAAGTAGATTTTCTGAGTTTACCAAACTTTATATATCTTAGCTTCACCACCGTTTGTGATTTTTTTTTGTTTTAACCCTACATTATGCCTCATTATACATATTGTGGCATACACATTATTTTGTTGTACTGTCTGTTGTTTTAGTATTATTGTGTAGGAAGAAATGTCCCATTACTTGGAAGTTTTAATTTTCTAGGTAATTTGGAGTTCCCCCATCTATGTAACAATGAAAGTAAAGTGTAAGACTTCCCAGCATAGCAGATATGTCATATCTTCCTTCCAGCTTCCTTCCTTCCAGGCAGTTACATCAAGTATGCAATATGTGTAAATCTAGAAATGCTAATTGGAACTTGCACAGTGAAGCTAATCATATAATTAAGATCATTGTATGACTGAGCATTAGCTGATGATGTGAATAATGGTTCTGGAAACATGTACTACATATAAAGAAGTAAAGTCAATAAGAGAGTGTATTTCGATTCAATCATACAATGATCTTAATTAGGTGTGTTTGATTAGAAGGAATAATGTATAAATTTATAAGGTGACTTAGTAAATTACTTGTCTAATTTAACAAAATCTCTCTTGCACCTCCTTGCCAGGTCAGAGTGTAATAACTATGTAGAAACTTTTCAGGTTGTTAACTACGAAGGCTAGTCTTAAAAGACTGAGAATTCTTTTTTTCTCATTACACAATGGAAATATCAAGGTACAATAATTTTTCATAAGAAAACTCCAATGATTGGTGAAAAAAATTAGAGGCATGACATGCATGTATCTTAGAATGCCAGCAAAGAGCCAGTGTTTGCTAGTTGCCTGAATAAAATGAGATCACTTTGTAATGAGTATACTGTTCTGAAACGTTGCTTGTCTACAGTCTACATAAATCCAGAATGGAAGTGTACCACGAGGTTAAGCAAGCATTCACAATGATGTTATGCCATAATAAACCACACCGGTGGTTCAAAGAGTTTGAGGAGGGTCATGTTTCAACAACAAATCAGGGTGGTCCTTCAGTGAACAAGACCATTGTTTAAACAGTTGTCACCATTGCTTGGGAAGGTCACCAAATAACTATAGACAGAATAGTACACATGTTAGAGATTTCCCATGGTAGTGCATTCACTATTCTGTATGATTACTTACATATGAGATGCATCTGTGCCAGGTAAGTGCCAAAATTGCTGATACCTGAAGGGAAGATGGTGCAAGTGAGCATGTGTGTGGAACTTCAGCATTAGTAGCACAGCATGTGAATGAGATGATGAGACTTGGCTTCACTAATATGATCCCGAAAATAAACAGACAAGCTCAGTCTGAAAATCACCTGGTTCCCTGACACCAAAGAAGGCCAAGGTTGATATCATTGAATGATTCAGTTGAAATACACATTCTTAAAGCTTTCCAGGTAAGTGTTCCTACAGCTCAAAGGCCTATTTACAACTCAAAATGTAAATTGGAACTTGCACAGTGAAGCTAATCATATTAATAGATATCATTGTATGATTCAGTTGAACTACACATTCTTAAAGCTTTAAGAGTAAGAGACTTAAAATGTAAATTGGAACTTGCACAGTGCACAGTGAAGCTAATCATATTAATTGATATCATTGTATGATTCAGTTGGACTACACATTCTTAAAGCTTTAAGAGAGTTCAACTGAATCATTTAATGATATCAATTAATATGATTAGCTTCACTGTGCAAGTTCCAATTTACATTTTAAGGCCAAGGTTATTTGGGTTGGCAGAAAAGGTTATGATGATATCATTCTTCATCCTGGCCAAACACATCTGATGAAAATACTCTTTGAGCTGCACTGATCCAGTTGACACCTTCACCATGACAATGCAGGCCCTTACATTTGCAATGTCGCTGCTTAACGTTTGGCCAGAAAAAGCAATGAATATGTGAATAATCTTCCATACAGCCCGGATCTTGCTCCATGTGACTTGTTTCTGCTTCCTCATTTCAAAACAAGCTGTAGGGTCAGCTTATTGTTTAATCAACAAATGATGTGAAGGAGGAGGAGGAGTTTGTGAAGACAATGTTAAAAAACAGTTTCCTCATATCTTCCAGGACTGGTAGATGCGGGCCAAATGCATACAACTCTATAGAGACTGTTATTATATTTAATCTGTCATGTAACACTTTAAGGGATGTTAAGTACAAAGAGACTGATAGGTCAGCAGTGGCACAACATTTTTGGAAAGATAATCATGACATAAAAAGAGAAATAAAGTTACTTCAAGAAGCACAAGGACGTACAGAATTGGACACATGGGAGAAGATTTACATTCATAAACATAGTGATCATCTTATGAATTTGGACATTACAAGAGAATGTAATACAAATTTTCAGTTTATAAAGAAAAAAACACCACCAGGACGGAGCCACAGGTCCTCATAGATATTAGTTTCTCATACCCATCGTCAAGTTGGTTGAAGATGGAGAGGATGTATCTTTGAAACCAGTCCCACCTTATTTAAAAGTAAGTGAAGCATAAGAGTGTGTTAGATGACAGATTAGATATAATTTACATTTAGCAAGCTTCACTGTGCAAGTTCCAATAGAATTTTTTAAAAATGTCTTATTTTTCAAAAGTTCTTAAATGAATCTACAGAGACTACTACAAAAGTGACCATACCAACCTTAACCCTGCCTAGTATATTTTGTAAGTAAAAAAATTAACATTTTATTAAGTTACCACCAAAAATATAAAATTACACACAACTGCAAATGTTCAATAAATATAATACATACACACAATTAATGACTTTTGAAAGAGCTGAAAACAAATTTTTACCAAGCCAGGTCTTGTTTCTGCATCTCTGTTGGCCTTCTCGCCCTTCAAGGCCTTATGAGCTTCTCCAGCTTCTTGAAGAGCCCGAGCAAAAACATCATCCACGGAAGATTTACGACTGTATTTTGTACCAGTGTCCTAAGAATAAAAGTTTATATTTTCAATTATAATATATAATCACACATCTTAATGGGAACATTTCTGCAATAATAATTATCGCTCAAAATATTTCAAAAAAGCTTAAAGCTTCAATTCTTATCCAAAAATAAACGATTCAAAGAAAAAGGAGGGGGAAAGAGGAAGGATAGGGGGAGAAAGAGGAAGTGGTTTGAGGAGCAGAACAAATCTATTATGCCCTAGAAGCTTACAACCAACAGTCAAAAGTACATGAGTTGTCTATTTTCGAAACCTTTCATCTCCAAAAGCATTTTTCCAATATCAAGAAAGTTGTAAATATATATATATATATATATATATATATATATATATATATATATATACTATGTATATACACACACACACACACATAATTAGTCAAAAAAAATTTTTTTGGCCTGTATGTTTGTAGACCTGTTAGATTTTTATTATTTGTAATTTGAAAAAAATTGAACATACAATTCTCTACACATGATGCTTTAATTTTGGAAATAATGAGTTTCGAAAATAAATAATGAAGATGAAGGCTTCTGAAACTTTTTACTATTATTCTATTTAAACACATTTAACTGTTCTAATATACCGGTGGCATAAAAATTATTTAACAGAAATTAATGTCTCAAATGAAAATATGTGAAATAGAAGCAAAATTTAAGAGTGCCAAATTGCAAAAAGTAAGGAATTTAGCAAATTAATTAATCTCTCTCTCTCATACACACAAATACATATAGGGAAAACAAAGCGGAATTTAGAAATTCAAACCAAGGAACACTTCAGAAATATTAAATATAAACAAATGGGAAAATCAGTAATTTCAGCACTTCAGTTTAAAAATAATGACATAAAAAAGGAATTGTTGAACACAGTCAAGAGTCAGCAGAGCTAGTGACTTGGGAAAAATAATTTTTTTTTTAAAAAATAAAGACAGACATATGATCTTTGAGATCCTGGACTGATTACGTGAACTTATCCTGCCATTGCCACATGACATTATGTGGTCTACAGTTGAGGATGTGAGCATACGCTCTTGAAGCATGTCCCATGCTTTAAATATGTTAAGTGAAGCAAAATATGTTACTATAACTGAGAGATAAATTCCATTAATGAATATGTTTCACTGTAAAACCTTCTACTTAATTCTTCAATTTATTTATATATTTGATTTATATAAGGGTGCACTTTAACACCTCTGGTCATTAGCACCCCATTTAATTCACGGCGTGAAAGGGCTGATACATTTTTCTCATAAGCCTCTTCTAGCAAGTTTGAGATTCAACTAGGAACATCCATATGGACTGGTTGTAATGGAGATAGTGGAAATTGTTACCAAGAATGGTATGCTAGGCCATGAAGATGGTAGTTATTGAAAATAACCCAAACTTTTATTGTCCATTTTCCACTGGATAGATTAGGTATAGAAATTAAGCATTAATACTATTTAACCCACTAAAATTATATAATCTTAAATGTACAATTAATTTTTGCACAAAATTGGAGATATGGGTGTTTAGAAAATAGATTCACATTATACTAGAGTATACAACTATGTTACAAAAATAAACAATGATAAAAATTAATGTATAACAGAAGCTGCAAAAATATTCTGCAACTTACTCCTTCCTGGTAAAGAAACACCCTTCCTCGGTTAACCCAATAATGGTCATGGGAACCAAAAAACTTGACAGCAAACTCTCCTCTTAAATGTGGCATACTATTGATGTTATCTGGAACCTGATTTGGAAATAATATTTGAGCTGGCCACCATCTGAAATGCAGCATCAAAATTTCATGTAATGATACATATCTATGCAATTATGACAAGAGATAATTAATTACATTTTACAAGGAGTGTTTTAAAAGTTCTCAAACTGACTCAGAGATGTGAAGATGGCCGAATTAATACGATAGTTAAGTATCATCCTTTAGATGGCATGCTGTAAAGTTTCAGGTACGTTAAGTGCAGTCACTTGTTTGTGACAATGGTGTAAACACATTAGTGTTATCATTTTCCACAAAATGGATAAAACTAAAATACGAGCTGTAATAAAATACTCCTGAAGGGTTCAACCCCAACAGAAATACAAAAGGAGTTATATTTCGCATTAAACAATTCTTTCCTTTTATTTTAGACAGTTAAAAAGTGGGCTTCCGAATTTAAGAATGGTCATGCAACAAGATGATGAGCACTTATGGTGTCCCAAAATTGCTACAATGGACAAGATTGCAAAAAAAATTCATTATACTATGCTCAATGATGGCTGACTGAAGCTATGAAAGTTGGCTGACATTGCACAGCTCAATAGGTTGTTTCCACTACATTTTACATGAAGTTTTGGATATAAAAAAGCTTGATGGGGGCCACATTTGTTAATAAGAAACCAAAAATGCATTCAAATGAACATTTTGCAAGTGTTTAAACTTATTCTAACCCAATTCCAGTGAGTTTCTCCCATGTTTCATTACAATAGGTGAAACATGGATTCATCACTACATGCCAGAGAGGAAGGAGCAGTCCAAACTGTGGGTGGCAACAGGTAATCAAAGAAAGCAAAAACAATTCCACCTGCAGGAAAAGTCGGGCTGCAGTTTTCTGGAATTTTTATGGTGTGGTGTTCACAGACTACAGAAGTATTATGCTTCACTACTGAACCAAATAAAGGATGATATTCAAGTTAGATGTCAACTTGCAAAAAAGAAAGGTCTTTCCCCATAATAATGCTCTTTACATTTGTTTGGGATTGTTGTTGCAAAACTGCATGAGCTTCGCTTCCCATTGCTTCCACATTCCTATATTTACCAGATTTGGTTCTCAGTAATTACTTTTTGTTCCCTTACTAGAAGAAATGGCTGGATGAATGAAGATTCACATCAAATAATGAGGTTGAAGCAGAAAAAGACGCTTACTTTTTCAGTTCGACAAATCTTACTTTACCGAGGGTCTTAAAAAATTGGAATGTCAAACTAAATGTATTAACAAGGTGATTATGTTGAAAAATAATAGAATAAATATTTCTTAAATCTTGTGATTACTTAGTCATATCAAGAACTTTTAAAAATGCCCCTCATGTAAAAAATTAAAAGCATTTATGCTGTCAACATGACAGTACTATTTCTGACATTTACAAATTATATTCCATTACAAAGGTGATGGAATATATTTATGAGTAACTTCCTACACTTATGGATTCAACTTTTTTACACTAAAATCCACTTACATAAAACTACTAAGACATGTTTCTGAGTAATCACTACCATCTTCAGTTGTTGACCAACTTCTGTTACACGAAATGGTGGCTAAATATCCGGATGCTTCTGCGGCCGTGTTTGGTGTTTGGTGGTTGTAGTAGGAACTTGCAGAGTTCATCCATAGGAGGAAAATCAAAGTTCAATAAGTTTTCTTTATTTTTTATGATGAAATTTTTTTACCAAGTTGATTGTTCCATTCGGTTGTGAAATTGTTTCAGCAAATTAATCTCAGGTTTAATTTCATGATTTTTGGTCCAAAAGTAAACTGTTACCAACCAATTTATTAATCTGCTTAAAATGAATATTCCTAAAGTGTTCTTTTCTCCAAATTTCTCTTCGTTTTTCCATTGTATCTTTGGCCACAACCTTCATTTTATGTAAGTGGAATTTAGTGTAAACAAGTTGAATACATAAGTGTAATTTATTATTACTCCATTGTCTACAGCTTAAGTACAATTTATTTAATTATGAGTTACTGCATACTTTTTCAGGATTCTACTATAAGAAAGGCTTTTACTCAGTAGTTCTGCATATTTCTTTTGAAAATAATCTCCCCTCAAACACTAAGTTTCATCCTCCAGAATCTAATGTGGAAGCAACCTTGCCATGTCTTAGAGAAGGCACAAACTTCCTCCTCATAGAATGCATCTACAAGACTTTCATAATTATGGTCTCTCAGGTTTTCCTTAACTATCAGAAATAAGATAGTCACAGAGGATAACATCTGGACTGTATGGAGGTTATTCACCAACTACATCTCTCTATTCTTGCAGGAAATTCTCTCTGTAACCTTCCCAGTCATCCATTTTGATTTAGGCTGCACTTAAATTTCCTATTCAGTCAGCACCATTTTAGAAAAGAGAGAGCAAATGCAACAATCAACATTTTGCAGCACTATATAAAGGAAGTCATGTGCTATCTATTTATACTCTTGCTAATCTGAAAATTCCCTTTCTCTTTCCAGAGGTGTAAATAGAAAATTCATACTTCTCATTGTTACTTGGAATCCAAAAAATTAAACAGTGACCTTTGTATAATGCTTTACATAAATTCCTGTTGAAATTTACCTGTACACTCCTAGTTTCACCCAAACTATTTCTCCATAAAGTGGGAACCTTCCAGTATCACAGTCTTCACATATGTAGCCACCCTCAGGAGCAGAGATTTTTAAACATTCGGCATGAAATGAATTTGGACAGAGATCACAACAAATCAAAGTGCCACCTATGACGAAATATAAAGACATTATCATTTATTAACATAAAAGATGCATTTACAAACCAGCTTTCAATATGCATTCTTTAAATTAAAAAATATCCTCCATTTGGAATAAGGGTCACATGAAAAAAATTGTCATTACCAAGACACATATCATTGCTCTTTGGCTTACCATGCCAATAATCTTAACATTTGAAATTTTGTGCCCTATCTGACCACGGATGCTATCTCCCATTTCTATATTACATTATGTCTCTATCAACAATTGACCTTGTTTAGTTAACTAAAAAGCTGGACCTCTAGTAATAGAAGGTTTTGAGTTGCTTCTTTGGGATAAAATTTCTGCAATGAGATAGTCTTTGAGCTCCAGGATATGGGGGGAAATTCATAGCTATAATAAGATTGGGAATGATAGCTCAGATGATAAGAGCACCAGAACAGTAAGCCAAAGATCAGTGGTTGAAGTACACTACAGAGTTCTATTTCTTCAATTTCCAATTACATTTAATACCATGTTTGTATATGTAACTGAGATATACACCCAGAAGGAGAAGGGAGGGAAAAAAAAGGAGCACCTTTTTAATACTTTTCAAGTTAAAACCTACTTTTCAGTGCAGTTATACATATGTACCATGTGGTTAATTATTTTCTTGGATGGTGAATTAGCTACAGTTTGAGTGCCTGGCCCTTATCTCCATGCTACAGGCTAACAATGCATTTTATTCCACTTGAGGGTGTTGACAAGCTGAATCATGGATGCAGTACACTCATGCAGTGTGGTTTCATAATAGGCATCATGGTAATGTCAATAACTGCCACATCTATGGATGTGGCAGTTATGTAGCTCAAGTAAATTAACTTGCTGCTCCACAATGTATTTCACAAAGTGGAAGTGAAATGTTCTTACACATACCTAGACATTGGAACTGTTGGATAAAATGGAAAAGGGTGTTAGTAGAGTACAGTCAGAACAGTCTTTCATTATGCACTAGAGCTTCATTGTTTTCATAGTTGCAATTAGTTACGTTGGCTACTGTGATCTCATCATATGGTCATCAATTAGACTGTCATCAAATACAGCAATTTTAGTGGTTTTTTTTTATTATTATTAACTAACAAATGTACAATGCTAAGCACTCAAAATAAAGTTTGTATTTTAAATTTCATTTTTAAAATTTCAAGTGAAAAATGTTCAGTTTCTACATGGAAAAAAATGTTTGTATAATATGTCTTTATACAAGTACCAGACCAGCCATTAAAATTGCAATACACATAAGAGACACATATAACCAATCCAACATTTCCTCCAAAGGAATGAGCATGACTTGCCGAAAATATAACAGCAATACCAGCAGAGCTTGATCAAGGGTGATTGCAGCATGTCATTCCAACAAATTGATGAGTCCAATGTTAAATCAATGGATTGAGGTAGGACAAACCTACAGACAAGAAGGATCCCAACAGCCCCATCAAACAACCAAACAAGAAGACAGACATTTCTGCATGGCTATTATGAACATGCATGAGTTGCAATTTTAATAGCCAGCTGGTATTTTCCAGTTATTCAGTAAAATTGGCTACCCAGCACTGACTTTGTTCTATAGTTGCAGGATATGAGAGATTTCACTGTACTTATTAGAAACATCCACAGTAATCTACTTGTATCCCTAAAGGAGAATTATTTTTACATTGCACATTCAAGTTTAACAACTAACAGCAAACTATGATGCCTTTAACACTGTCATTTAAAAAAAATTTAAAGGATTCATGCATTTGTTGCACTGACTTTTAAGTCATCAAATAAGCTCTTGCAATTTTACTGTGAAATAAAAAAACATACCCATTGAACAGATGGAACACCAAGATGCATTTACATGATAAGTTTTCTTCTGTGGAGGTTCATAGTGTTTTGGACAAACAATCTGTGAACCTGTTAGTACATCTGAACCAGCTGGTAAGCAGTAGTTTCCTAACAGAGGAAGAAGGAAAAAAAGGGCATTTATTTAATTAGACTATAAAAATGCTGGATATATATATATATATATATATATATATATATATATATATATATATTTTAATTTTTTTTAGTTTGCATTTATCAACATAATCCATTACATTCATACATCACATGGCTAGAAATATTTTAACAATTAATGAAAAACTCTTTATTTTGCAAAAATAAATGCTAGATTTTTTTACCTTTTCAACATTTCAATGACCTACATGAATGGAATTAAATAATGATTACTTCTTCATTTGTTAGTTCAGAATACTTTTTTATCATTTTATCCTAACTTTTCTTAAATCAAACAGCTGCAAAATGTCTGTCTTGGGTCTAGCAGCATTAGAAATTTTGTGAAACATTCTTAAGTTTGAACAGGAACTACAGCATCCAAGTTTCATAAAGTAATGAGGTTAATTTTGATTCAATTTCTGGAGCCTGGACAAACTTCATACTACTCATTATATTCAAATATTGTCTTCTGTTTGTTATTTAGGAAAACTTTTAACATTGAAATTATTTTAAAAATATATTTGGTTAGATTTTTGACACTGGAACTTTACTAAGATTTTTATATTCCGGACATGATTTGAATGTATTTGTATCCATTCCTACTTTCTCTAACTGTTGTTCACTTACTGTTATCTCCTCCCTCTCATGGAACTTCAACAGCATGCAGAGAATTTTAAAATTTCACCTGAGGATGACCTAACCAGGAAGTTCATCAGACAACCACAAGTGGTAAAGGGAGATAAGGCTAAGTCTGCAACAGTTAGATAAAGTACCTGTTGAATGCAAGTGCATTTAAAACATAATACAAAATGGAATATAAAAAAGTTAGTGTGTCATAAGTAATGTACTTCAGATACTGTGTACAATTTGTGGAATAAAGATCATTCTAGCATGACAACACCTGGCCTTACTCTGCTCATTTCACCTCAAGAAAAGCAAAAGTTATTTCTCATTTCTTCATGAGTGTAATATTCTCCAATTATCATGATTTTTTTGTGAAGGCTCAGATGTGAAGCTAACGTTTCAAAATAAGAGAACAAGACATTAACTTTGCTTTCTGTAATAGTTGCTGGAAAAATTTAGAGCACTTGTATATATGAGCTGTTTAAGAAAAACTGAGAATGATTTTTATCTCACATTATATTCACCGGTTTTATTTTTTGAAAAGAGTCAACTTTGCTAGACCTTGTGTATAAGTTTGCACTTTGAGTGTTATTGAATGAAAGAGAAAACTGTTCAGTGAGAGAAGGAACATCCTGCGCCTGTGCACTAACTTCTTCTGTAGCAGCCATCTTTTTTAAGAAAATATTAGTTGAGAGAGAGAACAATCCACCTGCACATAACCTTTTTCTGTAGCAGTTATCTTTTTAAAAAAACAGTTATATGCAGGAGAAAAATGCATGATTAGACATAAGCAAGAGTAAATGCTCATATGCAATTTTTAGTTTATGTAATTAGCAGGGCCCGGATTTGTATGTAAAAACATATTTTTTTCCCTAAGAAGTATATTCCTAAAACAAAGTTTATTATCCCGATTGAGAGTCCACTAGTATAAATTCAAAATCTTATTTCACATAAAAAAACATATTTTACAAAATAAATTATGTAAATAAATATTTCCGAAATTGTTGTAATATATCCATATTTTGTATTTTTTTTCTGTAATTTTAATTAAATATTTCTGCTCTTTTTGTAATAAATACATATTTTAATAATTCTTTCACAATCAAGAAAGAAATGATGCAAGAACTGCGATAGCACATAAATGTTACAACATCTGCTGCAATATTATCGTCTCAAAACACTCCCCACCTGCCCACTGTATGGCTTATCTTTCACACGGTATAAGGAGCAGGGAACGACCATTGAAACTCTGTGAATCCTGATGTGTAGTTGTAAGTTCGTAACTGTATATCTATTTCTGTTTCAGTTGGGATCCAGTCTAGGTAGTAAACATCTGTGATCTTAGGTGTGTGAATTATTTTTATTAAACATGCCGAAAGTGAAATCAAATGTGCGTGAACGTTTACAGAAATACGTATTGGAGTTTGAAAACATTTTTACCACTGACAGTAGGGTACTATTTTGTCAACCTGTGTGAAATGTGTAAGGGCAGATCAACTTTCACAGATAATAAAACATTTATCTGGAAATAAACACATCGCAGCTTCTCCCATGTTTCCTCGCGGCAAGTTCTTATAGGAGAACCTACTCCATCCTCATCTAACATTAAAATAAATTCACACTATTATTCAGATTTATGTGAAGCACTTGTTTCGGCCGATATACTCCTTTATAAGGTAAACAATCCCAAATTTAACAAGTTTCTTACAGATAAACAGATATAAGCATTCCTGATGAATCAACTCTTCTGAAAAATTATCTCCAAAAGTGCTATGATGAAACATTAAAATACATTAGATCAGTATGTGAAAATAAGATGATCTGGGTGAGCATTGACGAAACTATCGATTCTGCTGGCGTTAGAAAAGTGGGAAATGTTTTAGTAGGTGTGTCGGAAAATGATGAAAAACACTTCTTGCTAGCTTGTAAACAATTGTCAGTTACAAATCACGTGTCAATTGCTAGGCTGTTCAATGAAGCTTAGCAGATCTTATGGCCAAATGGTGTGAAGTACGACAATGTTTTGCTTTTCATAATCGATGGTGCGCCATATGTGAAGAAGGCTGGTGAAGCTCTTTGTGTATGTTATCCTAAAATGATTCATGTGACATGCATCATACATGCTCTACACAGACTGTTTGACAAAATCTGAACACTTTATCTGAAATTGGACCAGTTAGTGTCAAACAGGAAATTTTTTTTTTTGTAAAATCACCAGCTAGAGTCTATCTGTTTGCAGAAAGAAATCCTGATCTCCCACTGCCTCCTAAACCCATTACCACACATTGGGGCACTTGGTTAAGTGCAATAATGTATTACGCAGACAACTTTGAAGCATTTGTATCTGTATTAACTGAACTGGACCCAACGAAGCTTATTCAATTGATGTTGTTCAAAATTTAGTAAAAGACAGCAATTTAAAATGTGACCTGGCTTGCATATCTGCCCACTTCATATTCTTGACTCATTCTATAAAGAAACTAGACACTTCGGGGGATTTATTGAGTAATGCAGTTAAAGAAATAAGAGTGCATTGAAAGACAACAGGACGCTCTTTCCAATTCAAAAGCCGAAGTCTTAAAGAAAAACTTTAAGGATTTGTTTGACAAAAATACAGGTTACAAAACCCTTAACAATGTAGGACTAGTTTTGGAAGGCCAAGAACAAGTGAAGTTGATGGTGTGGATGTTAGTGATATGCCCAGTTTCAAATATGCGAGGTTAACCTCGTACGACATAGAACGATCGTTTTCTCAATATAAGGCATTATTTCGTGACAACAGGCATGGATTTCTGATGGAAAATTTGGAGAAGACGTTAGTCGTTCACTGCAATTCCAATCAGTGTTCCACATCTGATGATTAGGAGCAATTGATGAGTTAACTTTATGTTATTTTAGGTGTTTGTTTAATTTAAAAAAGTTATTACATATTTTTATATTTTTACCAAATATTTTTAAAATTTTTGTCAAATAAAAATGAAATATTTTAAAGTTTTTTAACATATAAAAATCTGGGCCCTGGTAATTAGCTATAAGATAATAGGCACCCAAATAGTTCACTAGAATGCAATATGCAGTTTAGTTTACACAATGCTTAGACAGTTGTTCGAAAGGTCAATGCAATCATAGTAAGTAGTAGAGAAGCCATCAGCTGTGTGAAGAGATATTGTGCATTAGGTCTACATAATCTAAGCAGTTGGAGCAGCTTGCAATGGTAGATCTATTTTATCAAAGCAATGCTTACACACATAACAAAAATAAAAGTGATGTGAGAGGCAGATGCAGCAACAAAACTGTTTTTTCCCTGAATCACACTGCTCCAAGTCTATAATGAATTGCACCATCTTATTCTATGTCTTTAGATGGTCTAGTGGCCAGTTGTACAAAAGTTCCTATCTGGAGATTACTTTTAGCTGTAATTTAAAAAGTAACTAGAGGTTAGTCATCATTTCCGTTGCATAAAAATAACCTCCAGTTTGCAATAACTTCAAACTTATGGCAACATTGAAATAATAGGGAATTTGGTGTTTACAGTAAGTTGATGCTCAACAAGAAAATCAATTCATTTAAGAGCTTTCAAAAAATAAGATATTTTTAAAAATTACTGTTTGAACTCACACAGTGAGGCTTGTTAAATGTAATTTATAATTAATCTGTCGTCTAACACACTCTTATGCTTCACTTACTTTTAAATACGATGGGACCGGTTTCATAGAGACATCTCTCCATTTTCGAACCAACTTGAGTTGCAGATTAATTATAATTTACAAGAAAATTAATAATTATTCAGTTTTCCCATCTCCCAGAAATATGTCTTCTTTCCTTAATATGTCTTCAAACATAGATAAAGAATCATAAAACAAATTATTTATGAGGAAGTCACTCAAATTTCACTAGTTTTATTACACTTAAACATGTTTCAAAGGCAAATTTCCTTCATTGTCAGCATGGTTCTACTCTCAGCTTTCCAGTGTGGTATTAAGATGTTGCTCTTTGGATTTTATAAATTTTTTGATGAAGTTACTGTTGTTTGGAAGATCAAAATTTACTAAACACACCGATAATTCTATGGGTTTTTGAAGAGTTTTGGTTCATTTTGAAACTCATGTTTTTTTTTTTGCCAGAAATGGTATGCTATTGCTGATTTTTCCGTATGTTTATATATTACACTTCTCATGTGTTCCTTAAGCCGTATGGTAATGTTTCTTTTTGTTTTACCTATATATTTATTATTGCAGACTTTGCAACTGATTTCACATGCCTGATTGTTTTCCTGGTGGAATTTTGTCTTTGTGTTGGTTTTAGAAGGTTTTTCAAACTGCATTTATTCACTGGAGTCAAAAATTGTTGGCATCTTCAAAAATCTTTGAAATTTTTGGTGTGCCCATGGATGGAATGTAAATTTTTTATATATCTGCTCTCCTTTGTAACCTTTCAGTGTTGTGATTTCTTTTATTTTTGTTTTTGAATATTCCTATCTTTTTCTTGATAGATCTGTTGTGTAGCCATTTTTCTGTGCTATATCCATGATTTTTTGGTACTCAAATTTGTATTCTGTCTCATTTACTGGTAGATTTGTTAATCTGAACGTGAGGCTATTGATTATAGCGAGTTTACATTGGTTTGGATTCTGGCTATTGCTTTTTATATAATTATCTGTGTGGGTATCCTTCCTGAATATGCCAAGTTCCAGTATATTAACATTTTTATAATTTTTATATCCAGGAAACGAAGAACTTTGTTGTTCTCCATTTCCATCGCGAATTTTATGTTGCTGTCTTGTAGGTTTAGTAGTTTTATTGAGTCATCTTTCCATTTTTCATCTACTACTGCAAAGGCATAACAATACCAACATTTGTATATATGTGGGAAAGCCTCTATTAATTTTGTTTCCAGGAAACTCATGTATATGTCTACTAGGAATGATGACAGCGGATTACCCATTAAAACCCTTCTTTCGTGTATATATCTTGCCTCTGAATGTGAAGTAGGTTTGAATGATGCAAATTTTGGTAAGGTTCCGATATGTTCTATGATTTCTCCAGGTAACTTGATTGAGGTTAGCCATTTATTTAAGACATTGATTACTTTCTTTTTGGAAACTTCGTTTTGCTTCTATACTCTGAGAAATGCTATATTTAATAATTAATAAGCTGAAATTTTACAAGTTATATTTAAATTGAGGTTAAAGTGAAATAATCTTAAGATTAATGTTCATACAACCAACATTTCCAAGTTAAGCAAATTGATGGTCAATTTTATGTGCTAAACTCATGTTAACTCTTCATACAACTGGCCCTTGGAAATATATAGAAGGCAAAGTTCCACTGTAAAGCAAGGTGCATCATACACTTCAGAAAGAGCTTTATAGAAATCAACATCAATATAATTAAATTGATATTATTGTATGATTTAGTTGAACTAAACACTCTTAATGCTTCACTTACTTGTCATAATATATTGAACTGGTTTCAAGAACATTTTGTTATCATCAGCCAGGCTAAAATTTGAATTGAGTTGAATTTTAGCCTGGTTGATGATGAGAACAAAATATTCTCGAAACTGGTTCTATATATGGCAAGTGAAGCATTAAGAGTGTTTAGTTCAACTAAATCATACAATAATATCAATTATATGATTGGCTTTACTGTGCAAGTCCCAATTTACATTTTAATCAATATAATTACTGTGATTGTCCACAAAAATTGACACATGACAGTGTGTAAATTCTGCAAAGTCTCATCTGGAAATGTCTTCACAATTCTTCATGGCCAACTGCTAGTGAACTGTTTGTGCAAATGGATGCTTAACTGTTGACTACTAAGTATACAGTTCTTTGAATGGACATATTGAGCAATGCTTTATCTTTTTGCTGAAAGTGGCTGTTTTCCCTGAATCAGTTATTACTGAATCATAGCTGCATTAATATGAGGATAAACAAGACAACAATGTATGGAATTAATCATCTTATTCAACACCAAAGGTTGTTCCATCTACATCTTCAACTGTAAGGGATTGGGGTACCAAGATGCAGTTCCCTAAATACTGCAGTAACATGGAAATAAAAGAAGTTTTCAAGACCCTGAGGAGGCATATTGCAATAATATGCCCACAACTTCATTGGGATAGGTAACATCTTTGTCATAACCCAAGGTCAGATGGAAAAACTATCATGATGGAACATTTGAATTTAAAACAGTCTAGTGTATCAGATGCTCCCAAGCCTTGGACTTGCCTTATGTGACCCGACTGTTTCTATTATTGATTTTATAATTAAGAAGAAGTGCTAAGAGATGTAAGGTAAATCTTAAAGATCTCAAAAAAACTACTTTGTGACATGTATTTAAAAACTGGCTAAAACATGTAAGTTAGGACTACTTTGAAAAATATTACCAGTGAAACAAATAAATAAAAAAACAATAAAATCTGTATATGCCACCCTGGTACCTGGTTTCCATTTATTTATTATTATAATACTACATAATAAAATAATCTCTTACTACACTATTTTGCAGATTTTCCTAATAACTAGATTAAAAAAAAAAAATCCAATTTAATTAAATTACACCAAAATATAAATTTACTAAACTACTTCCCAATTTAATATTGCAAAAGCTACAAAATCTACCAAATGAACAAAATTACTGGGAGTCAGTAAGAATTACAACTGGTAGCCAGCTATTCCATCCTAATTTATTACATTACTATACTACTAACCACTGATTATCTGTGGTATGTACTGGTATTCATTATTTTTGCAGGAACTTCTCTTAAATTACACTCAACATTTAAACATTACACTCATTAATTTTTCAAGTGTCTTTAACGCATCTCAATCATACTAATCACCTTCTCTTTAACAACGTACTTCACTTAACGTTCAATATTCACTATTAATCTTTCCTACTCATGTCATTTATTTATCCTACCACTTTAACTCATTAAACACCATCACTTCACTTTCACCATATCACTCTCCATCTTTTCTTCCCTCTCTCTTAACCCTCCTGGGCCCCTGGTTACACCATTTTTTGCGCTCTACTTCTCCTCTCCGGACATTACTTCTCCATCCTGCATCCCCTCATTCACAAGGATCTTCAACACCTTTTAATCTTCTTCTGTAATTTTCTTTCTTCCATCTTCTTCCCAGTCCCATAACTCTTATGGGTAAAAGGCTTCACCTTCCTCCCAATTCTTCAGGTTGTAAATCAAAATTATTCCCATCTATTATAAATTTAGATATCTTCATCTCCTTCATCACTCCTTCTTCCTTGCCTTTATCTTCTCCTCTAACATTCCCTTACTGTTGATTTAAGTAAAGTTATCTTGTATACTTTCCATTCTTGTTAAGTTATATGTGTTACGGGGTTGACTTTGTATACATATACGTTCTGATTTTCTTACTTCTTCCTCAGCTTCTTTATTACTTCTTATTATAAGCTCTTGTGGTATCATCTCTTCCCATGCTAGAGTACTTATTTTGAATGCAGCCTGCTCAAGGTATGTATATAGGCCCTTATTTCTAAGTATATGTGCTACCTGATGCCCACTTAAAATTTCTCTTCCTTCTCTCACCTGTTCTAAATAGTGTGTACATTCAAATAATACATGCTCTGGGTTATCCTACATTTTACAAAATCGACAAATATTGTCCTGGGTTTTGTTAATTTTTTCCAGTAAGTTTCGTTAAGGTCCATGCCCTGTAAGGTAATGTACCAGGCCTTTGGTAGGTTACATAAATTTTAGTTTTAATCTCTCAAAAATGTTGTTAAATAAGTTGAAAGTTCTATTACTTGCCTCAATATTTTCCCATTCGTGCTACCATTGTACTTTTAGTTTATGTTTTATTTCCTTTAAGTTGTTTGCATTGACTGCCAATTATTAAATTTTCTTTCTCCAAGTTAGCTTTCTTCATCCAATAAACAGCGCCTCTTAATTTAATCAATAAGTCAATTGGCCATATTCCTATTACTAAAAGGGCCATGGTAGGTAAGGTGCTAAATACCTGTGCAAATCTTAATAACACCTTCCTTTATTATCTTCTTAGTAGAGTTTTTATTTGTACATCCTTCATCCTCAGAGCCCAGACCTCTGCTCCATAAGTCATTATTGAAGCAAAAATGCTTGTGTGGTATGTTGCAATGACATTTAATGGAATTCTGAAATTTAACTGAATTAATCTTGCCAATTTCATCAGAACATTTTTGGATTTTTTGTACGTATTCAGTGTTTCCTAAAGTTTAGTTTTTCATCTAAGTGAATCTTGATGTAACCTACTATAATAACAAAACCTGTAAAGGGCAAAGCAAGATTCAGACACTTCATGATTGGCATTTTAGAGAGGCATTCTAATACTCTCACTCTTGTGTTTTGTATATTGTGGATTTTCCAACTTCGGTAAGAGAAGCCATGCCCACAACACATTCTATTATCATGTTACCCACTACGTGCAAATGAATTTTCATACACTCAAAGTACATGTTGCTCTCCTGATACAGTTAATGGTTTGACATGTTGACAGCAGATGGGTTAGAACAGAAACAATCCCCTCTCTGTGATCCACTTTCTCCCTTCACTTTCCACCTGTTTAATGATCCAGTCGTGTATGTGACTAACTGCAGAGTTGTTTTTTTCCCTCTATTGCTCTATAAATTTCTGAGATGGATGATAGAAGAGCATAACATTTATTTTGGTTTGCCCAGATTTTGCAGATGAAAAGTAAATTTGTATCCATTTCATTTAAGAACTTTTGAAAAATAAGGCATTTTTAAAAATTTCTGTTGGAACTCGCACAGTGAAGCTTGTTAAATGTAAATTATAATTAGTCTGTCGTCTAAAGCTTGACTTACTTTTAAAACCAGTCCCACCACATTTAAAAGCAAGTGAAGCATAAGAGCATGTTAGATGATAGATTAATTATATACTAAACTTAGGTATTCATTTTTTTTACACGAAACTCCACTTACTCACATAAAAGTAAGACGTGTTTCGGGAGAATCTCTCCCATCTTCAGTTGCTCACCGAACTGCTGTTACTCGAGCAACTGAAAGATGGGAGAGATTCTGCCAAAACGCGTCTTACTTTTATGTAAGTGGAGTTTAGTGTAAAAAAAATGAATACATAAGTTAAGGATATATTACCATTCCATTGTCAACACCTTTGTAAGTACAATATTTAGATTAATTATAATTTACATTTGTATCCATTTGTTAACAAATTCCAAAGGAATATAGCTATCGTGGTTGTATACATAAAGAGATTTTAAAGATATTTCTTCAAATCTATTATCCATTCTACCTACTAGGACCAAAAATGACTATGAAATTTTTTTATATATGTATGTGTGTATGTGTCTGTTAACACTCTAATAGTTGCAATTTTTGTTTTTTCTCAACAAAATTCAGCATATAACTATCCATTAACAAACAATTTGAGTTTGTTAACCAGCAAAATTGGACCATTTGTGGGTGAGAGTCAACCCTAAATGAAAATTAACAAGCTTGGTATATACCATTAAAATAAATAAAAATAGTTACCAAAAATCTTTTTTTTTTTTTTGAATGATTTATTTTTGGATGCTCTTTAACAAGTCAGGTCATCAGCGTCCCATTCAACTCAGGGCGTGAAACGGCCGACAAATTTTGCTCAGAGGCCTCTCTTTCAGACTTGAGGTTCTTTTTCGTGCCATAAATGAACGACACGGGACCCACGGCTTTACTTCCCTTCCGAAGGAAGCCATACTTAGGATTTTTACGCCCGAAAAAATTCATCAGTCCTGGCCGGGTTCGAACCCACCATCTTGGGTTTAGGAGGAGTATGGTAACCACTAGATCACCAGGACCAACCCAAAAATCAGTGAAATCACACTATTAGAAGTGGGGTTAAGCTGAAACGCAAAATTTAAAAATCGTTCTAACAGCTGCAATTTTGTTTTTTTTTTCACCCCCCCCCCGAAAAAAAAATCTGAAAATTAGGGAAATTCTACTAGGAGTAGGAATATACCTGAAAACCTAAATTTAAAAAGCCCTCCAGTATTTAATTTTCTCTCAATTATTTCAAAATAAAAGGACAAATTAACTCAGTGTATAAACTCAATCTATAACAATGCATATGCTTTATATTTAACAAAAGAATTATTGTGAAGATAACAACAGTAAAATATTAAGTTTTAGTGTCACCTAATACTGACTCATTTGTATATGTTTGCATTACTGTTTTATTACAATAAAATTTAAAGTAAGGTTCAAAGCCACTGAAAATCTATGGAACATTTGACTGCATATTGTTGATTGTGTATATTTGTATAATATATTACAATTATTTTTAAATAGTAACATGTTTTTGATTTATTGACACAAACTTTTTCTTAAATGCACAAGGTTTCTTTCTGTTATTTCTATTTTAGTGAATGTAAAGAGGATACTACGGGGTCATTGGATAAAATAAACATGATTACAGTTAAAAATGTGTAAAAATAATCATACAATATAGTTTTATTTGTCAGTGATCATATATTTCATTTTATTAATAGCATACCAATAATTTTTGTCATTTAATCTGAACACAACAATAATAATAATAATAATAATAATAATAATTTTAAAAATGTAGATTCTGAATAACATAGTTTAATAATATAGTATAGTATAGTTCAGTTCTTCTTTTATTATTAGTTTCAGTTTCTCATTCTCATCACACAAGTAAATGCCATAGCTTGTAAGGCCATAGTTTGAATTTTCTTTTTTAAAGTTATTCTACTAGCTCAGGATTTTGCTTAGTTTACACAGCTCCTGTGTGATAGACTTTTTTCTTTATACTGCATGGATACATCTTAGCAACTGTTCTTCTTTCATCTAAAGTTAACTTTTTGCAGTTATTTTAAAATCATCATTATGGATGCTCTTTGGAAATCATGGAACATGCATCTGGATATAATTAAGTAAATAGAGGATGAAAGAAAGAAAAAATTACACTTCATATGATATATATCCAAGTTTAATTCAGACTGGAAACTACTTACCATAATGATATGCCGTGGGACATCTTATGCAGCGCACCAATCTGTCATGTGTGAATCGGGTATTTACATTTCGTGGATCATCAGAGGCACAAGTGTGACAAACATGTTGTGAGCATGTTACTATTGTATCATTTCCTTCATGATTTGCTGCACTAATATGTCTTCGAGATGTTCCACCACCACCAGTCCATGCCTGAGGCCACAACTTAAGACAATCTAAGTGGAAATATTTGCCACAGTGTCCTGTAACACAATAGAAATTCTTACATTCTATTATAAAGTTTCTGAAATAATATCCATCTGTATATAACCTTTCCAAACATGATGCTTAATGTATAAGGTTTCCCACTTAATATGTTAGACCTAACTTCAATTAAATTTTATCTGTTTAACACGTTTTACTTGAAATTGACTATCAAGAATATATCTATGTAAAGCATAAAAAACCAGTAAGTCCAATTTTGGTCCATAATGTTTTATTGGCATCCAGCAACTCTCTCTGAGGAATTTCACATAGTGACAAATCTGGTAAAATCTAATTCCAATTAGTTGCAGATACTGAAATGGGAAAAAACATGTAGAACACAATTTGCGTTAACATTGTACGTATATCGACTGCTTATTTTTCACCAAATCATGCAGGTCCAGTTACTTAAACAATGCTTCCTCGTTCATTTTTGGTTGCATGAAAACCCAGATAAGTGGATTTACCCAATTACTGCAGGCCTTTCCCTCTGCCTAAGGAAATGAGGGAAGCAGTTAAGTTGTTTAGTTCTCTTTTTCACGTCTGCGCTTTTATGCCAGCATTAAGTTGCCGAACACTCTGATCACTTTTTTTAAGGTTTTTTTAATTAGTGTTTTAACACCCATTTTTACTACTGAGGCACCACAGGCGGTATTTTATTTACAATGAAAACATTTTTGGCACTACTAATGTTAAGAGTAATACATACAAACAAATAAGCTGCATTATCTATACTACAATTTTATCAAAAGCTGTCATCATTTTCTCTGTTTTGGCATGGATTTGAACAGTTCAGTTTTTCTACAATACAGCAGTCTGGAAATCATGTAGTTAACAATGTTCAGTTCACCATCTGATTACCATGCCTTTTTATACTCAACTTCGTTGGTGCCATACAGCAAGCAGAAGCACAGGTGGTTCAGTTCGATTGTTTTCATTATTTTTTTAACAGTGTTTAACGCCCGTTTTTACTATTGAGGCACCACAGGCGATTAGTTCGATTGTGATAAAATGTCATGTCTTGAGCCTCTTTTGAGCTTGTTGTGCAACGAAGTGAAAATAGTGGTAGTTCTGAGGTAAGGAGAGTTCTGAGCTAAGAAATAGAAGACTCTATTGTAAGGAGAGTTCTGAGCTAAGAAATAGAAGACTCTATTTCTACAAGAAAACGATCACCAAGAAACTGGTAAGCAAGGCTATTTTAACTTCTTTATAATGAGATTACAATTAAGTTCACTGTCAAAATGGAAAGAGATAACAGGTTACCATTTTGGGATCTGAAGATGATAAAATGTAATAATAAACTTGAATTTAGCATCTATAGAAAGGACACACAAACAGACAGCTATATCAAAGCCCATGGTTTCAATTCAAGATCACATAAGGAAGCAGCATTCAACAGCATGATGTATAGACTAATAAATATACCATTGAACAAAGAAGAATACAAGAATGAATATCTACACATAATAGGAGCAGCTAAATCCAATGGGTTCAACAAACAGATAATCAAAAATCAAAAGATTCCAGTGAAAGGGGGGGGACGGAAAAAAAAAGAAGAAAAAAAAAAAGAAAAAAATAAACAAATAGCTTTTGAGTGATTTATCAGGAGAAAAAGCATTTAAAAAGTTTAAAAAAGTTTCCATTAGCCAGTTAAGAAAATTTAAAAAAAAATCAAGCAATACATCATCAATGTTGTACTTAGGAAGCTGTTGACAATGGAGTGGCAATATAACCTCAATTAGGTATTAATTTTTTACACTAAACTCCATTCACTTACACAAAAGTAAGACGTGTTTCGTGAGAATCTCTCCCATCTTCAATTGCTCAATGAACCCTGAAGTGGTTCAGTGAGATTACCAATTACCTTGTGAAATGCTCAAGTGACAGAGACTTGTTTAACCTTAAACTTAGGCATTCATTTTTTACACTAATGCCACTTACTTACATAATAATAATATGCGTTTTGGGAGAATCTCTCCCAAAACATGTCTTATTTTTATGTAAGTAAGTGGAGTTTAGTGTAAAAAATGAATACCTAAGCTTAGGATATATTACCGCTCCATTGTCAACAGCTTCGTAAGTACAATATTTGCTTAACCTTGATTGAACTTTATAGTAATTGGGAGAAAAAAAATGTATACTTAATAATAAACATCTGAAAAGTTGAGTAGCCCTTTATGACTGAACTGAAACCATTGCTGTGACATGAATGGAGAGAGATTTTAATTAATATATTTATTGCTTGCTTACTGCTAAGTTATTGTACCTCAAAACTTCTAATAACTCTTATAGGTAACATCAAAAGATTTAAAAAAAAAAAAAACCCTCTAACTCTATTTTTTTTTTGGAAATCATTAACTTATTCATTTTCAAATCCCTAACACACTATAGCTCAAAATGATCTAAAAAGTATTCAACAGTTTATTTTTTTTTTTTTTCTAAATCTTATTGGATGGTGAAGGAACAGAAACAAGACACACAGACATGCATGCAGTTTCATTTTTACTTATGGAAAATATTTCAGAAATGTGTACCATTAAAAAAATAATATAAAGGGCTAGTGAATAAAGACTGAAAATGCTTTTTTTCGCTCATTACATTAGAAATATGGTGTTGAAACAATTTTTCATGAAGAACAGATCTCATACAATCGGTGAGAAAAATTGGAAGCATGTATGCACAATGCTAAAATAGTTGCTTTGTATGCTAAATTTTCCTTCTATCATAAAAATCCGGTTTGGTAGCATATGCAATGTTACAGCAGCATATGTTATTGATGTTCTGCCACAATCAACTGTATTGTAGTGGTTCAAAAGATTTTGAGGACCATATTTCAACAGCACTGCAGTAAACAAAACCATAATTAACACAACTGCCATCATTACAGGTAATGATGACACTTGACTTCAGCATTACGATTCCGAAAGCAAAGAGGTGAAATATGCGAGTCACCTGTTCTTTGACACTAAAGAAGACCAGACCAAGATTGTTCGGTCAGTAGGAAAAGTTATGGCACTCATGTCCTTTGACTGTCATGGCATGGTTTTACAACATAAGTCTCCTGCTCAAACAATGAATGGTTAATAGGTCTTATTATAAGAATGTTTTGAGTGTTCTGATCAAATTCATTTGAAAAAATGCCCTGAGCTGCAACTACCTGGCTACCATCACCATTACAATGCCTGCCCTCACCTTTGCAACAGTTGTTCAAAATTGCCAAAAAAAAAAAAAAAAAAAGTGTTCACCATCCACATAGCCAAGGATTTAGCTCCTTGTGACTTTTTTCAGTTCCCTCACCTCAAAATCAAGGTGCAGGGCCAGCATTTTGGTTCATCAATGGCTATTGTGAACATGGAAACGGTTCTGAAGACAATGTCAAAAAACGTTACAGCACATTTTCTAAGACTGGCAGACATTGGGTTAAGTGCTAAAGATTCAATAGGGACTACTTAACAAATGACCCCTTAATAAGTAAAAAAAAAAAAAAATAATCTCAATGTTTGACTAGCACTTGTACACACATATCAGAAGGTAATGGAATGGTACATACAACTCATTAATGTAATTAACTGCAATAGAACTTTTATTCTAATCTGTACTTAAATAATGCATGTCATGTTACCAACCTACTGCACATCGATAACGCTTTTCCACATTTGTGTTTTCTTCCTTGGATTTACCACAAGCAAAGCATGATGGAAGATTTCCTGCTTGACAGCCCTTGCAACGGAATTCTACCACAGAATTCTCATCTTTTTCTTCTCCTTGTGGTTCATCTTTAATGTTTTCTGTTGAGACCTTATCACTAACTGCTTCCTTCTCTTCTTTAAGAAGTGTTTTTCTTTTCATGCTACTTGTATCTGATAAATCAGGTTTTGTTTCATTATCTGCTTCATGCTCTGAAATGTCAAATCAACATGTATAATGCTAAAAATTAAAAATAAAATAACTTGTACACAACAAAGCAGCTAATTATCTCAAGTCAATCTAACAATCATAAAACTAAGTTTTCTCTATTGGTTGCCCAACATTCCCTGTTCTGACAGCATGGATTTTGATGATACATTTAACACTTGTTGATGCATTGCTACAACTTATGTCCCTGAAAATTACCTTAAAGATAAAGAAATAATATCAATCTTTTACCATACAGCATGTGCACCATCAAATTAAAATTTTATTAAATTTTTTTTAATATTATTTTAACAGGTTGTTACAAATATTTCTGGCCCACCTGCTTAACAAAATAAAATATGGTTTTTCAAGTGCCAATTTCACAGATTGCTATTGGTTGGCAAATGGAGCTCATACTGACAAATGTATTCTGCTTTTGTTTGTTGAAGTGTTGGTACAAAACATTGTTCTTTCCAACTTATTGTCATAACTGTTGGCACACCAAAGCACATTATCTGTAAAGTACATTTTAAGTAAGAAGTTTTATATCTTCTTGAATTGGGATGTTATGGAGAGCTAAGTTTCAGTATTATTAATTAAATTAAATCAATTTTTTAACAGAGAGAAATAACTAGCCTAAGCCATCTGCAACTTGAGCTACATTATTTGATATATGATGTATGGTGCAGCACCAAATTGACTAGAAAGTTTTCATATGCATGCTTTGAAACAAGATTTCTAAAGGGCATGTTCCTTTTTTTTTTTTTTTTTTTTTTTTTGGTGTGTTAAATGCCAATTTTTACTACTCAGGCACTACAGACGATGTTTCTATTTGCTTGCAGCAGAGGTAATATATAGTTATCAAAATGACAGCAATAAAATGAGAACATATAAAGTGAAAAATTCAATCTGTGATTCAAAGCGGAATTAGTTCAAGAAATTGAAAATTTTGAAATATTGGGGAAATAAAAAAAAAGTTTGACGGAAAGTTTTGTTGCAACAATGTTAGTAAGGTCAATTATAAAAGCAGCATATGGGAATGGATGTAGGATAAGGTTGGAGTAAGGAAGGGGACACTGCAGATATCTTTGCAGTGGTCAACAAAAAACTATTTGATGATGCTTTGAAACTGCTAAACTTGCAAGATAAAGGAATTAAATTCACTTTCGAAACAGAACAAAACAACATAATTCCCTTTCTCGACTTAAAGATTATAAGAACAGGCAACAATTTGGAATTTGGAATATACAGAAAGAACACTCAGACTGAAAATTACATAAAGGCAAGTGGATTCAATCCCACAGCACACAAACATGCAGTTCTCAATAGCTTAGTACATAGACTCATCAACATATCTATGAATGTGTTTGAACACAACAAAGAATACCATCATATTACACAAATTCAATGGGTATAACCAAGAAATTGTAGATAAGAAAATCAAGAAATTCAAACAAAAGAAGAGGTTAAAGCAGGTTACAACAATGACAGCAATAAAAGAATCTACCATCCACATGAAATTCACTTATCATCCTTGGGCCACCAAAAAATTCCAAAAAATACTTGGAGAGTTTGGGATCACTTTTTCCCCAGTGAACAAGTTTAGCGTAAAAAATCTGCTCAATTCTGGTGATAATGACAGAATACCGGAGGAGAAGAAGCCAGGAATATACAAAATCAACTGTTCACAATGTAACAAAGTATTTATTGGAAAAACAAAAAGAAGCATTGGAATCAGGCTGAAGGAACACTGGAGAAACATAAGGTACAATCAGATAGAGAAATCAGCAGTTACACATCACTTTTGGAGATAAACATGATATAGAAGTGGGAGTGAAATTATTGAAATTCGTAGATCGATCCGCTGATTGAAACTGTTATTCAACCCTAAACCACACCAACATGCCATTACCTTGTCCATAGATTGGTAAACATCCCACTCAACAAAGAAGAATATTCAGCAGAATACCATTATATCATCAAAACAGCCCTCAACAATGGATTCAGCAGCTCTTTAGTTGATAAGAAGATCAAACATTTCAAAAGACGGAAAGATATTAAAAACACAACTCTCTCCACGATAAAAAAGGACGTGGTTTTTAAAAGATTCACATATCATCCGTGAGCAAACAGGGCATTCATGAAAATCTTTAAAAATTATGATATATGTTTGGCTGCACAAAATATATTTAGTATTAGAAAGCTTCTGAACAGCAACAAAAAAGGACTTTATTTCACCCAGCAAGAAATCAGGAGCGTATCAGATAGACTATTTGGAGTATGATCAGATATATATAGGCAATACAATACGAAATTTGGAGACAAGGACCAAAGAAGACTTCAGAAATTTAAGATATAAACAAGTGGATAAATCGGCGGTTGCAGATCACTTTTGGACTTACGATCATAACATTGCAGGAGAAGCCAAACTGTTAAAAGCTACCACCAATCCCAAGGATTTGGCAATATGGGAAAAGATTTATATTTTAAAAAATAAACATAGAGTGATGCATTTTGACATTCCACCAATGGACTTCCTGTTCCATTATCTAATGGTACAACCAGATGCCACTACGTCACCTGCTAGAGTTAGTCAGTCCCCAGCTGAAGATGAGAGTGAATGCTCTTGAAACATGTTCTGAAGAATTAATCAGTTAGTGAAGTTTTAGTGTCACGTAATACTGATTCAGTTATAACTTCTTTTAAGATTACAATACAGTAATTTTTTTTTTAAAATTTATATTAGAAAGAATGATTATGTTTTCTTCAATGCAACATAGCTTATCTGACATTTATTTTGTAGCTGAGTAAATTTTGACCATAGCTAACTTATCATTTGTGTTGTTTGCTTATATTTATTATAAAATAGGAGTAAGGTGATGGAGATCATTACTTCATTCTTTTAATATAGATTAATACAGATAATACAATACTAATAATAGTAATGTCATTAGTTGATAGAATTATCAAATACATTGTATTTCATCAGATTTAATTTACGTTACAATAAAATATAATTATTATAACATCAATGGAAAGAAAATATGAGTGCTCAGAAATACAAACAGTTTTGAATGAATACAGCTAATGCTTGTATGATTGTAACAATACAGTCATTTTGTTGAATTAAAAGTAAAACTTCTAAAATCATGTCAATATATTAAACTCGCAAGTGACTCACAAAAAACTAGACCCAACTTACTTTTTAATAAAAAAAGTTTTAATGTGAAATGTCAAGAGCATTTAATATATTGACATGATTTTAGAAGTTTTACTTTTAATTCAACAAAATTATGATAACCTATACTCAGGTATTTATTTTTTACACTAAACTCCATTCACTTACACAAAAGTAAGATGTGTTTTGGGAGAATCTCTCCCGTCTTCAGTTGCTCACTGAAGCGCCGTTACTCGAAACTATGGCTGGATAAATGGATGTTCCTATGATGGCCTCTGTTGATTGAAGTAGGAAGTGGCTGAGCTCATCCATAGGAGGAAACTCGAAATTCATTAGGTTTTCTCTATTTTTTAATATGAAAATTTTTTCCCAAGTGGATAACTCCAATGGGTTGTGAAGATGTTTCAGCACTTGCCACTCCATTGTCAACAGCTTCATAAGTACAATATTTTAGATTACGATTGTTTCACTATGTGGATTCTTACATTCTTTTTTAATTTTTAAAGGAATACAGCAATTTGTTGATAATTTGTTTTTACTAAATTGTCAGGTTTATGAAATAGCAATTTGTCTTGTGACAAATTACAATTTTACACCTGTCATGTGATATATTTATAAGCTATATGAAAGAACTATTTGTCACAATGTACCAACAAATTTGTCAAATTGTCACACTTGTCAACTTGTATGAAACAGGGCCTTGGTCATGTTAGGTAGGTTATGGAATAAAAATAAAGATATCATTTTTCAATGGCGTCACCCTTTACTTTGATACATTTCTCACATATATGGATTAACATTTTAATTGCCCTACAAAAATAGTCCAAAGTTTTGTATGCAAAATGTTAAAAAACAACTCTGAATCTCTGCCCCTGAAGATTACAGTTTAAATTTGAAAACATAATGGTCAAGACCTGAGCTGTACAGCACCCATTCTCCCGAGCTCCTAGAAGCCACATGTTTATAGCGGCCTTGGCAACCTCAGATTTGTAATGTATCATTGCATTGTAATGCAGCAGACAAACTCAACTCACCATAGTACTTCCCAGTCAATACTGTATTCCTTTCTTTGAAGTCTATCATCAGAATTCCTCTGCTGTTCCAAAAATATGTCACCATTATCATCTCTGTGAACTGTACAACCTTGGCTGTTCTATATGTGGTGCTTCAACATTCTTACTCTACTCCATTGATTCTCTTTTGGAAAGTGTGTCATAGTAGAGAACCATAGTTTCATCTTCTGTGACATTGATTCCAATACTAACTTCTTGTTAATAAGGCATAAGTTAAAAAACTTAACTACATTCCACCATACTTGCATTTGAATTGCTGGGAGAATTTGGGGCATCCATCCTGCACTGATCTTATACCCATACAAATATTGATGTAGGGTGTAAAGCAGTGGTTTCAGAAAGCCCTAACCTTCCAGCTATTTCATTTGTTTCAAACATCTGTTATTGAGGACATTCTCAACAAAGACAATGTTTTCTTGTGTCAACACATGTACTGACCTACCCTCATATGGCTTTCTTTACCCAAACAAAATAATTGTGACCATTTTTTATAGTGGAGTATGATCATACACACCTTCAATGCATTGTTTACTGTCACTGGGTAAATCCTTCTTAAGTTAAAAATTGAATCACTGTTCTGTATCAATTTTTACATCACACGGTTTTACGCAACACCTCTGATTTAAATGGGCTTTTCCAATGACCTCCTCCCCACCCCCCAAAAAATGTGGCCTATGTCAGACCAGAAACTTATGGACCACACCTTGTACATTTAAAAGGGAGCTTTTATGTTTTTAATTTCCTTTCCTTCTTTTATGGTTGTTTTGTGTTTCAGTTTGAGTACTTCACAACAACGGAGGTCTAAAGAAATGATGAATGAATGTTTGATGAAATGAATGCATAAATGAGCCTGGAGTCCACAATGCAAGTTACTTGGCATTTATCTTACAAACTCTGCAAAAAACCTTATCAAGGCAACTAACCTTTGGGATTCAAATATGGGACCTCTGGATTTGCAGGCAGACACATTGACCATAAGACCATGACCAAAGAAGTGGTCTTGGGTATTGATGCAAGCTATTTAACTCAGTAATAGATTATTCCTCTGTATCAGTAGTTGGTTCACAAAACATTTATGCTGTTATCTAGTGTCACTTAATTCTATTTCAATTTTTTAAAGTTATACAAACTATCTGAATTTGTAACTTCCTAACTTTTTCAACTGCTTTCAGGTTGTCTTTCAATGGACATTTTAATTAGATCATTAAAAAATTTAAAAACTTACCTTCAACTATGTTTATCTTACTGCTTCTAGGCCGACCTCTCTTGATTTTTTCTGCTGTTGGCTTTTCTGTTCGATTTTCTACAAGACACTCAACATGGTAAGTACCAGAGCAGAGTCCCTTGCATTTTACAGTATCTCCTGGTTTTTCACAAATCTGACAAACTCTCTCTTGTTTCATGCCACGAAACAGACCACCGCCTTTTCGCAAAATGAAACTTGATCTTGTAGGAGTAGGACTAGATTCTCTCGTCTCACTACTATCCTTATCACTTGATTCTGAATCATTCTCCTCTCCACTGCTTGAGATTTCTGAATCATCTGCTACATTTTCAGGGAAATGGAGAGCACAAAACCTAAAAATTTATATTAGATAATATTAACATACTTAAGCACTTAAATGTAAATTGGAACTTGTACAGTGAAGCTAATCATATAATTGACATCATTGTATGACTCAGGTGAACTAAACTCTCTTAATGCTTTACTTACTTGTCATAAAGTATGGAGCCAGTTTCGAGAGTTCATCTCAGTTGAACTTTAGCCTGGCTGAACAAGAGAACTAAATGTTCTCGAAACTGGTTCCATACATTATGACAAGTAAGTGAAGCATTAAGAGTGCGTAGTTCAACTGAATTACACAATGATATCAATTATACTTAAGCATCTTTAAACCATTTATAATGCTATGATAGCTCATGAAGTTGATTTTCTCCCTCTGATAGTCTTTAAAATATGAATTATATAAGCCTTTTTCAAACTATAGACTGCAATTTAAGCTTCTGAAAGCTTGAATAATATTATATAATTCTTTATGAACATCGAAGTAGCTCATTTAAGAACTTTCGAAAAGTAAGAAATTTTTTAAAAATTATGTTGGAACTCACACAGTGAAGCTTTATAAATGTAAATTCTAACTAATTTGTCGTCTAACACCAAAGTAAGTCAAGTGAAGTATAAGAGTGTGTTAGATGACCGATTAGTTAGAATTTACATCAATGTAGCTATTTGGTATATGTCATATATATGTAAATATTAATGTGCGCAGTACACGATATTCATTTGATATTACAAATTATCGATATTACAAGCTATAGTCATCTAACTTAAAAAAATTGTAAACAATGTTCTCCATAGATATATTTTATTCAACTAAGTTATGGATATGCAAACAATGCAAAAAGTGCAAATCTTCCACTTTATGGCCACAAACTGGGTATTGAATTTTTTGGAAATGTGCATATCTTTTTTTCAACTTTGTGTAAGAATTTTAGCAGCTTCCTTTCAGTTAATTGAGTTTGTTAATATATAGTTTCAAAACCATTGCTATAACCTGTAATGCTGCTAACACTCGAGCGGAAAGACAAATGCATTCAATCTGTAAGGAATCTCGGATCAAGTAAATGGGGAAATGCTTTAAGTAGAATAAATGGGATCTGGCAATTGTGATGTACAGACAAAAAGTATAGTCTTTAAAGTAAATTTGAAAATCTTAACCAAGGTCCAAAAGAGATCAGGCCAAGTCAAATGCCAAAGTTGTTTTTCACAGTTTTCTATGACATCCATAATGTCTGGCAGAGGATCATAATGTGAATTGCTGGTATTACTGAAAAGTTTCCTCAGATGTGACCAAGAAACCATGATAAGGAAGAGGCCTATACTTGGAGTTAATCATGGATACTCCAAAATGATAACACAGTTGCACATACATCAGTGCTTGTTTGTAGCTTTCATACAAAAAATTAGATGACTATTTAAATTATACTTAGGAAGCCATATAAAAAGGAGTGATAATACATCCTTTGAGAATTTATTAAATATGTCCACATTAAACTGCACTTATACATTAGAACATATTTCTGGGTCAATTGTTCTCATCATCAGCTGTTGATGGGAGCGACTGCCCCAGAAACATGTCTTAATGCTGTATAAGTGCAGAGCATGAACATATTTAATAAATTCTAATAAAATAATATGGCTGTACACTCCCACTCCCCATGCTCTCCTGTGTAGCCAACCCTTCTTCCCCCTAAGCTTAAATCCACAAGAATAGAACAAATTTTACTTAATTAAGAAAACAAACATAAAAATATCCAGACAGAGCTTCATGCAATTGTGAAAAATGTGTCAATACTGCTTTCAGAAGCTTAAATCCCACGGGGAGAGTTGGAGATTGCTTTCAGGAAGACATAGCTCATTAAATTTAAAACTATGTTAAAATGTGTCAGAACTAATACAGTGAAGCAACTAATATATTCTTAATGTAGCTGGTGAGTTGATTTAAAACTCTTATGCTACACTTACCAATGAATTATACAGAAGCGTTTCACAGGCCATTACCTGCACCATCAGCTGAGAGTTCTGTATAATTCAATAGTAAGTGGAGCATAAAAATATTAAATCAACTCGCCAGCTAATTAAGCTCATTAAGTTATAGATAAACCAATATTTTAAAAAAAGCTTATATATTTTTTATTATATCTCATATCCTTTCTCATACAAAATATATACATACTTAGCCTTCTGATCCTCATCCATTCTCTTCCAATCACTCAGCAAGTACTTTTTAATGGCCTTTTCATTTAGATGAGGATAATCTGAAGCAACCCGGTCTTTGAATTTATTAAAAAAAACTTTAGCTCCTTTTTTGTTGTTAAATGACATTAACTTCTTTCTGTAATATTTTTTCTTTATAACTGGAATATCTGCTGTTGGTTTAATTTCTGATTTGATATGCTGCAATGATGAATTGTTCTTGGCCAATCGATTTGAAGACCCTGGTGAACTTAGCTCTGGTACCTGTATAATTCAAACATGATAATTCTAGTGTTTATGCAAAACTAGATTTCTGTATTTGTTTAATTTTAAAGCTGTTTACAGTGAAAATTTATATATTAATTTATATAATGTGCGTAAATTTCTTACACGTTTCACTTACTGTATATAAGTTAGGACATGCTTTGGGAACCATGGTTCCCATCCTCATTTGTTGACCCAATTTTTCTTGGTTCATGTGTTGGTCCCATGTAAGCTATTGTGTTGTATGTGGTGATGTCTGGAGGATATGAAATGAATTTGGAAAGGTAATCCCACAGAGTAAGGTCAAATTTCATTGCGGGTTCTGGTTTTTTAGAATGAAGATATTCTCCCAGGTGGCCAATTCATATGGGTTGTTTAATTCTTTAAGAAGTTTATCTCTGGGTCTATTTCATGGTTTTTGACTCCAATAATAGTGTGCTATTGCAGATTTTTCCATTTGTTTTAATTTAATATAAATATAACTTAACTTAAATACAGTACATGAAATGTGTAAGAAAATTACCTGTATTATATAAATTAATAACTAGATTTCTGTACTTAGAAAGCTAAAAAGCATAAGCAGTGAATATACAAGGAAAAATTTAAAACCACAGTAAAAGATGTTTGATGCTCCAGAAATAATAAATGTGTAACTTTAATACAAAGAATATACTATTACATTTATGCTCAAACCACCAGCTCATCAAACACATTTCAAGTTATTTTGTGCAGCAAGCAATGCTTTTCAGAAGAATCAATAACAAACAGAATGCTGGCAAAAACATCCTGGTAAATGTTATGTAACCTATTAACAGTTTAATACTGTATTTTATAAAGTTAAATTTTAGCACAGACTTCTAGTATAGTCATATTTTGTAATAAAGTATTTAAAATGCAAAAGTTTAAATCATCATGCAACTTACCAATGTTATACAAAATCTGTACAATCAAGTGAAAACTTACAATAACTTAAAAATGAATCATAATTAGTAAACTTTATTAATCATTAAATCATTAAATTTACAAAAAGAAAACTTTCAAGGATTTATCAAGCTAAACAAACTTTATATCAACTATATATTCTTTCTTTTCTGTATAAGTTTAGCCATGGGCTGTAATTTTCATACTTTTTCATATGTTTCTGAAATAGGCTTTTTTGAAAATCATAGCATAGTACTTCAGCAATGTTTAAAATATAGCATATATATGTGCAAGGTATTTTTGAAATTATCAAGGGAAAGCACAATAAAAATCACAAAAAATGTTTAATTAAAAAAAAAAAAAAACTCTTGGCCCTCCAGAAAAAAATCTAAAGAAAAAAGTTTCTGCTAGAAGGTTCTCAGACATAGAAGTCATAATGAACAGCAAACCAATGTACTTGCATCATTTGTTACTTAGGAAGCTTTTAACAGTGAAGTTGTTTAAATTAAGAAACCAAATATCTTAATACATATACCAGATGAGCAGGTGAGGTGAAAATTATGTATAGTGAAACTTCAATCTATCATTGGGTAAGCAAAAGCAAACTGTAAATATGGGAAAGGGTTCTAAACATGGGCATATCTGGCAGGTTAAAATTAAGGGACGGGCCCATTGACTTAAAGGGAGAGGGAAATTAAAAAAAAAAAAAAAAAAAAAAAAAAAAAAAAAAAAAAAAAAAAAAAAAAAAAAAAAAAAAAAAAAACCTGTGGAATGCAGAAACACACTGCTACATTAATTTTAAAATATCAAAATATTGAGGAAGTTGCATCTAAAAGCAATCCTTTAGGTCTTTCGTCAAGTGTCTTCAGTACTTCACGAGGGATGTCATGATTCCAGAACCTTAGCTTCCATTTTACCCCGCATACAACTGCAAGAGCTTACAATGAACAATGAAAATGAGATTGCTGCGAGAATTCATTTGCAACGTTGTCTGTTATGTGTTCTGTGCATCTTCATTTATATTTGCGCTTCCCCTCCTCCACAAACATGTGCAGCTATATTTCTTTTGCCTTTGCATGCTCTGTTCAGTGATGCCTTGCCAATCCACACACGAGAAAACAATATCTACCTTGCTACAGTATGTTTAAAAACAGTGTACTGTATTTGTTGCAATTTATCAATGGCCTGTGATTAAAAAATATAAGCAATCGCAGACAAGTTACATAAAACAAAAAAAAACCATACTTTGCGAAACAATCAATGTGGGTATATACTACACTATGTATTCAACATGTTCACACTATTAAGATCATTGTTCATGTTCATACTAACTCCACTTACATAACACTAGGACATGTTTCGGAAGCTCGGTCAACAGCTGATGATAGGAGCAATTGCTTTTGAAACATGTTCTAGTGTTATGTAAGTAAGTGGAGTTAGTGTGAACATGTTGAATACATTAGTATAGGACATATTACCACCATAGCTTCGTAAATACAGTTTATTTAATCAATGTGGGTTTTATTCCTATACTTTATAATGAAATTATATCTGGGACTATATAAATCAAATGGCAGATCTGGGAAAACCATGTTTTGGGGATGATTGAGGTTTCACTGTATATGAGGAACACATTCAGCCTGACATTCATGCAATTGCTGTTTGAGTTCATTAGTGCAAACAACCATTTTACATATAAATAATGTACTACCAATAAACATATGTAATGAACTAAGATTGTGCTGAATGTGTTTGCCTTTGTTGTCTAAATATTTTTAACCTCTTGTTATGAAATTGCCAACTCATTATGATATATGTCTAAGTCAGGATGCCTGTAGTAAACTATGGAATTACAGATATAATGTAACAAATATATTTACAGTCGTTATACAGGTAGTGCAAACAACAATTTAACTTCATAGATGGAGCAATAAGGGTGAGTAGTTTGACTCAATCATACAATAATCTTAATTAAATAAGTACATTCGTTGTACACCATCAGAAGAGAATTCAGGAATTTAGTATTTTAATTTTGCAGACTGCAATCAATAATAATAATAATAATAAAAAAAAACATAAGTTTTTAACAGAAAGAGCACAGCAGGAATATAAAAGCATAAGCAAATAGAGAAATTCACTGTGGTCAATCATTTTTAGAAAGAAACCACAAAATTGAAGGAAAAGTACAACTGTTAGATTCAGTAGAAGAACATACAAAAATGAACAGGTGAGGAAAAAAATCTACATCCACAAATACAAAATCAGCTAATTAAATGTGATATTCCAGGGGAAGAAAATACAAATTTCAAGTTCATCAGATGTCTGCAAGAGCCAAACATTAAGAAAACCTCCAGAGAGTTGACACATAGCTGATGGTGAAACACATTCCAGTGAAATAGTAAGTTAATGAAGCTGCAAGAGTGTTTAGTTCAACTCATCACAACATAACTTAAACTTAGGTATTCATTTTTACACTAAACTCCACTCACTTACACAAAAGTAAGACATGTTTCTGGAGAATGGGAGAGATTCTCCAGAAACGTGTCTTACTTTTGTGTTAGTGGAGTTTAGTGTAAAAATGAATACCTAAGTTTAGGTTATATTGTCACTCCATTGTCAACAGCTTTTCAAGTACAATATTCATCACAACATATTAATAATTATCTTTGTGTGTTTATTAGTAATAATAAAGATAAATGGTTAAAATTTCCTGGCTTTTATTTCAAAATCTAGTCATGACACAGAATATGGCAGGACTAGGTGCCACCTAACTATGTAACTTAATAAAACTGATGCTCTATTATTAGTTCAGTACCTTTTAATATATTCACATTTAAAAATTGTTCAGCAAACATTATTTCAAGAAGCAGACGACGTACTTTTCCCCTTAACCCACTTACATAAAGAATGCCCCATTATTATCTTTTCCCTCTGACCAGGCAAGCCAAGGACAATTCCTTTTTCCCCTCTCCAAGAGCAACTGTCCTCTCTTCTGTAGTTGGTGCAATTACAATTTTCTCTAACAGTGCATGAATTTATGTGGTTTTACTGGTGCATAATGATGTCACATTTGAGTGGTATTAGATGACAGTGAAAGATATTGTATATAACTGTTTTAAAGCTCTGGAAAACTGCAAAGAAAAGATTTGTAATTTCTTAGGGAAAAAGAAAGGAAAAAAACCACAAACAAAAAATAACTGTAAAAGCATGTCAAAACAGTGCAACGTATATGTGGGGAGAAAAGTGTAATTAAAAATGTAGAAGCCCCAGGACCAATCTTTTCCTCTCCAAGAAAATATATTACATGTCAAAAACCTGTCACAGAGTTAGATGATTTCCAGAAAGATGTAATCCATCATTCAGTACAGGAGTATTATGATAGTGATGAATACCCCACACTATGGTTTTTGATGGATAGAAAATATATTGTTGTGGCAAGGGCCTCATTTTTAAGAACAATGAATGAAATAAAGAAAGAAGACCATCCTTATCCTATTATTTTCATTGGCGAAACTTGGAAAAACCCAAGTCATGCTAAAAGTTTTATCTGATAGGATTCAAAAAGAAATAGGGGTCTAAGATTCCATTAGGTAAAGGATCACGTCTGATAATCTGCCATGCCAGATCAACCAAATATGGTTTCATAGAAGGAGCAAATTTAGTGTTTCAGTCAAAAAGTGGTGGCAATTATTTTCAAGAGATGAATAATGTAGTATTTAGACAGTGGTTTAAGATCTCCTTCAGAGACTGGAAGAAGGATGTAAGATAGTTATGGACAATGCAAGCTATCACTCTATGCTTAAAGAAATATCCCCAATAAAAATTCTAAGAAGCTAAAATTTTATCATGGCTTCAAAGCAAGAATATACCTCCTAATCCTACATACACAAAAAGTCAAATTGCTTTCCATTGTTAGACAACACAGCAACAACTATGGCAGATATGACCTTGATGTTTTGGCTGCAGAAAAGAACACAAAATAACATGGCTTCCTCCATATCACCCTCATTAAGCGCATATGGGCTGAAATAAAAAGATAGCAGAAAAGAATTCTATATTCAAAATTAAAGATGTAAGAAAATTACAGGACTCCATAAAACACATGGCAATAGAAGATTGGCAGAAATGCATTGCCCACATGGAGTGACCGCAAGAGGAAGACTTAGTAAAGGAAGGACTAGAAGATGAGCTATTTGGAACAAAGTGATAAAACGGCAGTTTCAGTACGAAGAAGCAGTGAAGATAAAATCTGCCTGCTATAGAATTTCTGATTGGTAAATCATATTTCACATTTTCTGCTTTTCCTTCTCTTTCAAAATATAATTATTTTAGTGATAACAGACCTCTGGGTCATGTGTAAACATATTAAAATGTGGAAAAATAAATTCCTTAAGGTTAATAATAAACTAACTCTGAAAAGCCAACAACATTTATTGTGGGTAACTCATTGTTAGCTGCATAATTCACATCATCAGCTGTGACCAGTTGACTGCACTTGCATAGGAGGGGGAGTGCATGAAGTAGGGATAAGCCAACATGTCCTTGATGTGCCTAGTGGAAATGAAAATATAGTAATTATGAATAAAGAGTACAAATTGTTCTGGAACTAAAGATGATCACATGTTTCTTTATGATGCATTTAGCAGAAACCCTTAATTCAAATGAATTTATACGTTAGGTTGAAAATTTAAATAAAGCATTCATCCAAAAGACCACTTATGTTATAATAAAAAGAAGCACCATACCTTTCTTATTTGCATGCTGCTTTCATGATGGCTGTACTTCCTTCGCTTTCGTGGTCTTTCAATTTCTTGTGAGTCACTTAATTTCTCTACAACATCATTGTCTTCATTTATTATAATCGGATATCTTTTTGCAAAATCTTGTAAACGCTCAGCCCTGCAAAAAAACAAGATGGGCCTTCAGATTATTTAATTTAAAGCTATTAACTAAAGTACTGAACAGGCATATTCTCCTTTCCACAAACATGGTATCTTTTCAACAATTCGTTAGAAACAGTTTTTTTCCTACTGTACAGTACCCTCATTCGGCCAAGCAATCAGAGCATGTATATAACAGTTGAAACCAGTTGACCAAAGTGGATGCACTGTTACTGGTAAGAGTGGAAATAAAGTTCCTCCGATGCAGGCAATTGACCTTGCTCAGTTGTATTTATCATTCCCTGTTTCAGTTGCATTACTGTAGAAAGTGCATGCCAAGATTTTCTGTTGTGTATTTGTGTACTGTGGAACATTCTGAGAGTAAGATACGTCCCAGAATAAAAAATATATGTATCACTGTTATATGCAAAAGAAATCTTACTACAGGAAAGAATTTCAGGTTGAATTTCCAGAAGTAACATATCCATCAGGAGTTAGATTGGTGAACAAAGTATGATCCAAGGCATTTTTATTTGAGAGGGAGAGAAGGAGAGAGAGATAAAAGAAGAAGTTTGATGAAATAGACTGTCAATTAGAAGAGTCTGGATTTGTCCATAAATTTGGGGAATCTGTGGCACTGTATCTATGTAAAGCCAATAAGCTAAACAGCTGCTGCAGCTTCATCCGTATAAAATAACTGTAGTAGCAGAAATAAAATATCCAGGAGGCAGTTCAATATTAGGGAGATTAATTGTGGCAAGTGTCTCAAAATCTTTTAAAACAGGATTTATGCATGTCTAACTGTGGAGGGTTATGTTGATGTAAAGAGAAATAAATTCAAATTCAAACTGTGTAAGGTAGGCACCTCCAGCACCTATGATGGTAAATAAAATATTAATTACCATTTAATACTAAAAACAATAAAAGAAACAAAAAAATGTGTGCTTGGATTTTCAACTACGAGTTCCGTCAAGTAGTAACTTCCCGTCAACAAAATCAATTTCCAATTGTGTAGCTAAAAGAGGACTCTGTAAAACAGGCATTTGGATTATCATAAATATTTAGGAATATAAAAAAAATGTATTAAGGGAAATGCTTACATATGTTATTAAATGTAACCCCTGCTCTAAATGTAAAATCAATAATAGCACATAATTATTACACATAAATAAATGAAACCAAAAGTAGCTATATACAGGATACTGATTTACATTTTGCTTCTCAGCGGTACACAGAATGAGAATGGTAAAGAAAAATGTTAATTTACAGGCACATGAATAACATAATCAAAGTGAAAATATGTGCAAAAAAGAAAGTTGTAACTATCTGTTCACCTAGTCAGTCAGAATCGTTTTAATAGTGCTTGAAAATCCAATCACTGTACATGAATGTCTTACAGAAAATTATTCTTCCATGACTGTGCATAGCCTCAATAGCTTTCCTGTAGTAAACCAGTAGTTGATGTTTTAGTGTTTTTCAAATGGAAAGCAATTTGGCCTACAGCAAATGAGATGCAAGAATTTGCACAACATTGCCATCTGTACAACCTTACCCCCCCCCCTCTGCATCACTTATTATTCCCCCTCATTTGCAATGTATATTGTTTCTACATAAATGACACCAATTTCTCATCTTTGCACTGTAATTAATAAAAGTGATTAGAATGATAACTGCACCATAATAAAGCTATAATATATATTTTTACTATGCTGGAAATAAAATACTTTAGTACATTTCAACACTAATTGAAATAATAAACTATTTCTTTAATCCAGTGAAACTGTTGCTCATCATCAGCATTTCTTCGTCATTAGTCATCTATGCTGTTCATCACTAACACGAGTGGCAAAATCTTTAATGCACGAACTTGTTAGTGGGAGATCTGGGGTTCTATTCCTGCCAGGACCATGCTTTCCTGCCCCCCCCCCCCCCCAGATTTTACTCAGTCTCATAAATGGCAAATGCCGAGGAGGTTCCCTAAGCTTAGGCTTAGAACACTTCCTTCCAAAAGTCCTTTTCCAATTTCTCATTTCATTTCATGCATTAGTGTTCACTGTCTATGTTTTTCTGTGGTAAAAGGAGACATTAAAGACTATAAATCACTGTCATCAAAATCTTGTAAATGTACAATAATTGAATCTACAATTCTGTAACATCCTATTTATTTCAAGAAGTTTCACCTTGCAGTTTATCTGCATATTCTATGCAAAATTCCCAGTTAATCTGTGCCACTTTGTCTATTGCTTGTTAATAAGCATTTCCATATTCTTAATTGTCTAGTCAGTCGATTTGATAATCTTATGCTCTGCTTACTATTGAATTATGCAAAACTAGTTTCGCAGGCTTTTGCCTGCATCCTCAGTTGCAAGTTGTTATTGGTTGGCTGGACTTGGTATAGCTCTCGTGGACATTTTATGAACTTCTGGATCAATTTGTTTTCTATTGGGATCTTAAAAGTTCATAACCTTATTCTCATAATTTTATATATATTTTTTTTTTCCACATTTCCAGCTCCATGGGCCAATTTACAAATTTCAATATTTTCACTGCCATTTATATATCATGTTATCGATGGTACCTGGTGTGTGGGTGAAAAAATTGATAGCAGGTAGCAAAAAAATTGATCAAAGTTTTCAATTCCTTCAAGAGATTATAAAATTAGAGCATAAAAAATTCAGTTCATAAAGTCCAAAAACTTAATAGCATTACAGCTGGAGATATAATGGTATTATGTGACGTAAAAGCCTTTTTCCCGAGCATACCAACAGAGAAACTTATGCTTATGTTATACAAATAGTTAACATCAATAAATTTAAAAACAGAAGAAATAGAAGACTTATGAAACTTACTAATATTTGCATTCAACAAAATTTCTTCAGGTTCAACAAGATATTACCAGTTTCAGGCCTAACTATGGGAAACCCTTTGTCACCTTTTCTAGTAGATTTATTCATGAGTTCATTTGAAATACATATCACGAAAGCCTTCCCTTTAATTTTCAAGTCATGGAATAGGTATGTAGATAACATTTTGCAATAATACCAAAGAAACACTCAATAGATGCCCTGAAACTTCTTAATTTGCAACATAAATCTATACCATTTACCATAGAGGAAGAGAGAAATGGGTGGCTACCATTTCTAGATTTAAAAATTATAAGAAATGTGAATTCTTTGAATTTTGGAATTTACAGAAAAGAAACACATAGAAAATTACATAAAAATGAGAATTATAACGCCATTCTACATAAATATGCAGTGTTTCACAGTTTGGCACACAGATTATGAATATTCCACTCACAGAAGCACAGTACAAAACAGAATACCAAGAAATAATAAAAGACAGCTATAACAATGGTTACAACAAAGACACAGTGATAAAAATTACCAATAAATATAAAAGACAAAAAGAGATAAGGGAAGTTTCCACACTGAAAAACACAAAAGAAGGATACAAATTCAAAAGTTTCACCTACCATCCAATTTACCACAACAAGTTTAAGAAAATTTTCAAAGAACATGGGATAATGTTAGCCCCAAAGAACTGATATAATATCAAGAATTTATCAGGTTGCACAGTAAATGACTCCATACCAACAGAACAGAAATCAGGAATTTATATAATAAAATGCGCAGATTGCGGATAGAGCTACATAGGCAAAACAAAGAGAAATTTAGAAATTCGGAGGAAAGAACACTTTAGGAATATTTGGCTTAAGCAGGTGGTTAAATCAGCAGTAGTAAACTCACTTTTGGACAAAAAAACCATGAAATAAAACCGGAAATTAAACTGCTGAAACATCTTCATAACCCAATGGAGTTATCCACTTGGGAAAAATTTTTCATATTAAAAAATAAAGAAAACCTAATGAACTTCCAGTTTCCTCCTATAGATGAACTCAGCCATTTCCTATTTCAGTCAACAGATGTCAATACAGGAACTTCAGGGTATCTAGCCATCGTTTTGAGTAACGGCAGTTCAGTGAGCAACTGAAGATGGGAGAGATTCTCCCAAAATGTGTCTTATTTTGTGTGAGTAAATGGAGTTCAGCTTAAAAAGTGAATACCTAAGATATATTACCTCTCCATTGTCAACAGTTTCATAAGTACAATATTTAAATTTTATATTTAAGCATTTCCATGTCTTTTAAGTATAAAATTGTTATTTCTATTTGCAGCTTTCCATTTTATATGAGCCAAAACATATTCTACTAAATTGAAATGAATATATGAAAGTGACCTATTTCAATGGCAAAAAGATAAGAGTTCACACTTAAAATTTATAGATTAGGGCATTATCCATTATTGTTATACGTCCTTCTTCCAAATAATTTAGAAATCTGCTCAATGAGCAACCATTTAATATAACAGCATCTATTTCATCATGGTAATTGGTTGCATTTTCAACCTAAATATTCCACTTGCTCCCTTGCATTAAGCCTGTTCCACAGACTGCGCATGACACTCAGATGGCCCCATGGGTACCTTAAGACTACAGTTTTTAGCACTATCTTGCCAGACTGACTACATAATTTGTGGTTTTCACACGCCAGAATCTTATTTAAGTAATATCACCCTAATTTTGCACAGGAATTTTAACCTTACTACTATAATATTATTGCTTTTCATTAAAATTTATGCCCATCATTCATCTTTAATACCTGAACCCTAAATTTCACAGTAACATTTAAATTTATGAATTATAGCTCCTGCACAGTGATCTGAAATGGGGAAAAAAGTCAGCAAAATTTGGTTTATCAATATAATAAGCTAAAACAATAATCAGTGCTGAAATAATATTTTTGAAGAACACTGAATACATTTTTATTGCTGAATAAGCCCAAAATGAGTACATATTTTTAAAATTCAGGAAATTATAATTTAATCACTTACTTTACATTAATATATCATGCACCTCAATATTCAAAGCATGGTTAAGATATGTAATTTATGAATCAGAAACATTACTTTCCTTCCCAACCCCTCTTCCTCCTCAGATTCTTCATATTCCTCATACTTATATCAAATTTCAGATATGTTTCTTTTTAAAATCCTGATTACCTCAGAAGAAATGGATCCTTGTCTTTTGAGGTAGTTGTCTAATTGATGAAATGAGGTAATCATTAGTAATAGTCTTTTAAACACATTCTCATTAGTTATATTTCTTCAACTCTTCCATGCATGATTTCATGGTATAACTTGAGGTCTTTGTTTCTAGCTTCTTGTGCTTCCACCGACATTTTTCTCCCTATAGGATGAAATGATGCATAAGTTATTGCTGCTCCTATGCACAAGAATTTTATGCACTGAAGTTGGCATATTACACCAAGGATAGAGCCCTGTAAAATGCAAGTGTCTTTTTGGGCATATTCTTCAAAGGCAGCTCTAATTATACCACAACTACATGATAGAATTTCCAGAATAACAGCAAACCTTCTTATGAGACTGTTGTTAATTTCTGTGATGAAGCAATTTGGTCAGGATTTTTAAAATAACTTCCTTGCTACATTACCATCATTTGTGGTGCTGCTACCATCTATTTTTGGCTGATGGTCCACAAGCAAGCCCATCACAAACCTTAGCCTATCAATGATGTATGACTTCCTGGTGTCTATTTTTTGTCCATCTTCTACCCCTCTTATCTGCCATTTCTTCAAATCCAGTCTATATAAGAGGGGAGAATATATGTTAAGAAATGGTGGAGTTGAGAGTCTGAACTGAAGGTTACTGACATCAGTTTATTTTTACTGAGACTTCTCCAAATCATTCACTTTTGAAGGTAACTCCACAAATGTAGCATGTTTGTGTTGGAAGCGTTTCTGATAATACTGCATATCTTTCCATTGAGTACTGCCATAATTCTGTCCATAATTACAAATTTTTGTCCTCTACCAAAATTTAGAGGAGGAAGAATGAGGATTTTGTATGAAAATAACTTTACCAGAAGAGGTATATTCTTGAGGTGATATAATTGAATAGAAATGAGATAACAGAGGAAAACATGGCAATCAGCACTGTCTGCTAGAGCCATTGAAACTTCACTATGACATCAACAGACTTTTTAGTTCATTACTTTCCAGGGCTACTGTTAAATCATTTACACGTTTACTATGCAACTGTTTGCTTTCTTGCATACCAGTATGCAAAAGAAAATATGAAATACCCAGAAAATTGGAACAGGGCTCACTAGGCTGGATATGACAGTTTAGAGGTTTCATGGCAAGGCACAAAAATGTATCACTCTGCAAACCAGAAGGCACCAACTTAAGCAGAGGAAATAGTTTTAACAGGAACAATATTAGGCCATTTTCTGATAATCTTAAGTTATAACAAGGGAATCCCTTGGTCCAGATTCAAAATGGAATATTGATGAAATGGGCATAACAACTGTTAATTAACCTGGTGAATTAGTTGCTGTAAAAGATGAAAAGAAAGTGGAGAAAATAGTTTCTGCAGAGAGAGATGAACTTGTCACTGTATATTGTGCAGTCAATGCAAGGTCATATACCTCTATTCATGGTATTTCCAAGAGTGAACTGGCAAAATAGAATGCTTAATGGAGCTCCCCTTGGAACTCCTGGTTCTATTCATTCAAGTGGCTGGATGATGGCAGAAAAATTTATTCTGTTCCTGAAGCATTGCATACAATTTGTGAAATGTTCTATAGAGAGCAAAGTTCTTATTATCATGGACAACCATGATAGACATATTAGCTGAGAATTCCTTAACTTTGCCAAACATAATGGTATAAATTTCATCACCTTACCCCACCATATCCCATAGAATGCACCCACTAGATAGGTCTTTGTACGGTCCTCTGAAAGCATTTTATAGCAATGCAGCTGGAGATTGGATGACAGCACATCCTGGGAGAACTCTCCATATATGTCATCAATGAAATTCTTGGCAAAGATTTCTCTTCAGCACTTACACCCAACAATGTTATAAGTAGATTCAGAGTTAAAGGAACTTGGCCCTATAATTTAGAAAATTAAAAGATGAATATTTATTATCATATGCTACTGATCGTTCAGACCCAGAGGAAACTAATCCTTCAAAAAAAGAAAGGTCCATTATAAGAACCAGTTACCTATGCCTTCAACTTCAGGAATTGCTGCGTACAGGTCACCCAAAGACATAAGGTCCCACCTTAAGGCACAGCTTGAACAACAACCAGGCAAAGAAGAAAGGGAACGTCAATTTTCACCTTAATACACTCCAAAAAAATTTAGAATGGAAGAACTCAGAAAAGAATTGCTTGTAGCTCCATAGCATGTAAAATTTGTTAAGCAAGGAATTTGCAGTCTCAGGGGAGGAAAGAAGAAACAAATCAGTTCCTTTATTTCAGTATGATAACATACAGGAAATAGTATATAATAATTCGGATGACAACACAGAACAAGTTACTGGAAAATGGGTTATTCTTAAATTTCAAACATAGAAGGCTGAAAAGCATTATGTAGGAGAGATTATTGATATGTCTGATGATAAAAGTTTCACAACAAAATTGCAAGGAAATTGGGAGGATCAGCAAATGGCCAGAAGCTGATGATATATGTGACAGTGAAAATGGTGAAATTGTGTTTCCAACTCCCATCATTTTCCTCACTTCAATTTTGATATGGTGAAATTTGATGGATTTAATATACAATAAGTGACATGGTTGTATGTCCCCATTTAACTCATTGCACAATTATGATATTTGTCTTATTATTATTGTACTCGGTTTTAAGAAAGTAGGAAATATCATCTCCAATAGACCCAATAATATCTGTTCACTTTTAAGTAAACCAAGAAGACTAGTAGATACCTGAACACTTATTGAATACTAAAAGAAATTAATGCTCTTTTTCAGTCTAATGTTTTTACTGTATTTATTTTCCTGTACATTTGCTAATATTTATTTAATGTTATAACTGAATTAAATAATGTTTAAAGTTGATTTTAGTTTGTTCAATTTGCAAGTTTTCAATGGAACAAATTTTCCCATCTGGTGGATGAAGTCTTCCCAGTCATGATGAGACTGGATATTCATGTAGCATGGCATATGTTAAATTTTTTTTATATTTCCTGAAGTGATAACCATTGGTTTAGGTGTGTATGTGAATAACTGAGAAAACAAGCTATATGATGCACATTTTTGTTCAACTCAACAGAACAAAAAGGCAAAAGAGGGATCAAGTCTCACCCTATCCCCTATTAAGAATAAATTAAAATCTTAATTAAAAAGTTTTATATGATATAGGTAAATGAATTCTAATTCTGATTTTTACTGTTTACATTCCAAGTTAATTTATAAGTATTTTGCATATGCATGCTCTGTCATAACTTCATTGTTTAATTTGTATTATTTCTAGATTTATTATTATTATTTCATTAATTAGTATCTGTTTAATACTCTTGTAATTTCTTTTCTTTTTTTTTTTATGCTCATGCATACAAAATGTATGATTTCTTATTAATTAAAATCTTATTTTATATATCCATTGTTACAGATAGTTCCAATTATTTTTTTATTAAATTGCATCTGTAACACATTTGGTATCTGATTTTTTCTGTTATACTATAAATTTTCTTGCACAGACTTTGATTTGATTATGGCCAATACTTGTGCAACAGCAGGTCTACTGGCTCTAAAGATTACTATTATTTTTGCCGTGTATAACCCATTGTTTTAAATATAAATTCATATAACTTCTACCAGTTGCTATTCTTTTTTTTTTTGAATGATTTATTTATGGATGCTCTTTAACAGCTCAGGTCATCAGAGTCCCATTCAACTCAGGGCGTGAAACGGCCGACAAATTTTGCTCAGAGGCCTCTCTTTCAGGCTTGAGGTTCTTTTTCGTGGCGTAAATGTACGACACGGGACCCACAGCTTTACTTCCCTTCCGAAGGAAGCCATACTTAGGATTTTTATGCCCCGAAAAAATCCATCGGTCCTGGCCGAGTTCGAACCCGCGATCTTGGGTTTAGAAGGCAAGTATGGTAACCACTACACTATCAGGACCGACGTTTCTATTCATGCTATAGCATTAACAATGTGGGTTGAAAGGAACACTTGTGCCAGTAATTGTCACACAATGGAGCCTGGTTGAACACATTATCATGAAATCATTTATTATGATATTAAAAGTGGTTTAATCCAGGTTTTAGGAGTCTCAATTTGTATTTGATATCTACCTCATTTCCAGCAAGTTTCTGAGTGCCCTTTACATTTGGGTAAATTCAAATGATCTAATTGGATGCTGTAATCAGTATGATTTTTCACATTCACAGCCTTGTAGCGAGTCAGGATTACTTAAGAGACATAGGGAGTAAGTTTTTGGCTTAAATTGGTAAAAAAATCTAAAATCTGTTTTTGCTGCAAATGGTTCCATGAGCCACTGGGCATCCTTAGAGTCAACATTTGCACATCCCCTCCCTTCCAGTTCTAAAGCTATATAAAGAGCTGTATATATCCTTTTTTAGACTGCTATATCCCCTCAGAACAGAAGGGAATGAGACACAACTGTATTGTCTGATGGAAATGAAAGGACTCACTAGCACCTAAAGTGGTGGTATATGATGCTGATGTGGAAATAGTGAAGGAAGAATGTGTCAATCATAGTAAAGAGGATCACTACACCTTTCCTCAAGCTAAAGAAAGACACGATACCTGGGCCGCTGAAACTTTGTACTTGACGGTTAGTGCCAGTTCATATAATGTTGACTATGCTGTGGTAGCAACAGCCACCACTGACTGATATTGTAGTTTTCAATGTTGCTTCATAAACATTTATCAAGTGTATGTAATAATGCATTACTTCACTCCAGAATGGTTTATAATCGCAATTAAATTGCTGCAAAGTAATATAAGCATAATAAAGAACAAACTTTTAACAGTACAAGATCTACTGTCTATTTGCTTATGATTTTAAATATGAAAAAGCTTCGAGCTATTACAATATGTGCCACCTCTTAATGGCATTTTGCATCTGTATATTTCGATGCAAAGAATTAAGTATCACTTCATGAATTACTCTACAAATGATCTCTTTGGAATACCTTCTCACTGCTATAAATTAACCATTTCAATTAATAGAATATTTCAATCCAAATACATGATACAAATCAGCTGCACATACAATTATAAAAACTGGCAATAAGCAGCTTCAATGTCACGAATGAGTGATTGATAATACCACTTTGTAATTGGTTCAGAAGGTGCAATGGGTAGTATTCCTCATTTGTTAATATGTATGATTGTGAACTAAAAAGATAACTGTTAAGTGCAAAGTTTCAGCAGCCCAAGTATAGATAGGGTGGCAATGGTTGTGGTAAGCTGAAGTTAGAAACTATAAAAAGACTAACCAGCTACTACAGAATGGCAGACCAGAGCACCTGCCATGAAAAATACCATATATGCTACACTTAACTATCAGATCAACAGACTAAACGTCAGAACATCAAAAGTGCCCCACAGAGACAGACTCTTGGTGCTTCTATAATAGGAGCACAGCTCTTGGTGAGAATTAGCAGAGCCATTACAAGATATCTGTTCAGTTTGATGATAGTATGGTTAGAAGAGTTCTCCCTGTCTACCAAGAGTAGCTTGCACTGAAGTACTGACACTCTGTGCTCTTGGAGGGATACAAAACTCAAATGACTGTTTAATTGCTCATTTGGAAAAACTGTCCCAAAGAAATTATTTCTAAGAAATGGCTAGAAATCCGGACATTAAATGACGTTTCTGTTTTTAATTTGGGCTGTTCAGCATCTCAAGAGTTCAGATCTGTGGTAAGGGATGAGGAATGTTCAGCAGTTGCTTCAAAGTTCAGTAAGACCCAGGCTTTGAGAGCAGGTCAGCTGCCACAAGTAGAAAAAGATATACAGGTAGCAAAAATAGAACAGCACAGGACAAAGGGAAGTACAGACACATAACTGTAATTCAGGAGAGTTCTGATATGTTAAGCTCACAATTCACTGTTTCCAAGGATATTTTTTATAAAACAGGTTTTGTCAAAACTTCATTTGCACACTTTCAAAATGTCCCATGCATCTCAGCTTTTGTTTAAATTCAATTAAAATTTCCCAGAATGTTCAGAAATAGCCATCATAATATTCTATGAAATAAAATAAATAAATGCTAAAACTAATAACTTTAAAAAAATCATCACCGTTAATTCATTAAATTTATTAAAAGATTTCTTGGTACACTTTGTGGTTTAAAGCTACAATTGCAAAAATGCTAACCAATTTTCTCAACTCATGCAACATACTGTGATAATAAAATTTATGAAATAATTTATAGTTCACAAAATATTTATCCAATTTGAATGAAATTTGGTATATATACACATTAATTTACCAGAAATGCAATCACAGTAAAATTTTCAGAAAGTCCATACAAAAATGTGGAACTTTAAATTTACTCACAGCATCCTTTAAAGAGACCAGGATTGCTATTCAACAACCATCATATTGCAAACATGCTGTATACATTTATTTGTGCATAACCTTTTAAACTCCAATGCATATCTATATTAAACCACCTTCTACTTCAACATCTTCAATAGGTTTGCCTCTTTACTATTGATTTTTGATCAACAATCGTAAGAATAAAGGCAGAGTTTAGGGTTTAAGTCCATTTTACTTTGATATGTTCTGAATTTTCCATGGTCTTACAAACAGCTATTTGCCATCTTATTTGGAACATTCATCATTGTCAAAAATTGAAATTTTGCATTCATTGTGAGCAATTTAAAAATTTGAAATTTAAATGCATGGAATGCACAATCATCTTACAAATTTCAATCATCGCCAAAAGCATGGTTAAAAAACTAATTTCTAATGAGTATAAAGAGTTTTACCTTGTTTTCTTAACAGCAGCTTCTGCTTCTCTTAATGCATTATTCCATTTTGCCTTAGTTGAGCTTCGCACAGTAAATGCAGACATGAGTTTCTTGTCTCTCTTTTTTACCTATGAACATACACTAATTTTTATTAAAATCCTATTTTATTTTTTTGCAAAATTTTCTGCAAATGATGTTTTCATTTGTCTTAACAGTACCTCTTTTTGGAGTTTGAACTTCTCATGCAGCTTATTCAGTGCCTCTAACCCTTCAAATGGAATGACACATACTGAAGTCAACCAACTTCTCCGTCCACTATCAGCAAAAAACTGAACATGTAAATTCCTCACAACTGCAGTACCACGAAGTGCTGAAAACCAAAGAAAAGCACACTATAGCCTTTAATAACTTCCTTTATTTTGCTTAAGATAGCATACCAACTGTTTAAGCCATGTGAAAAATCTTTAATGGTAAGACATGTTATTCCCTGTAGCACTATTAAATTATATATTATAAACTTGAAGTATACATATATTATAATGAAACCAAATTTCAAGTACATATCAAAGAGCATGATACCAAGTATCTTGAAAGCTATTTAAGAATAACTATTTCTACAATGTTATTTTTTTAAAGCAGTTATATGTACGATATAAAAGAAAGATTGCTCTTTTATTTTATAAACTTTGGCACAAAATAGTTATTACTCAGCATGTTCCATGGGTATTTTTTATGAAAAGCTTATGGATGTCTAACATATGAATGATAATACTGCATTCTTAATTATTCCTGCACAATTACAGTAAATATATTCTATGGACCTATCTTCCTCATTATCCTTATTATCTCATCTCATTATTATCTCATATTTGTAAATTGCAAGTGAATTCTTTCAAATATGGTATTTAAAATAAAAAAAGAAGGAAATATGTAAAGTTATTGCTGAAGCTAAAGAAAACTGCTATAGGCATGAAGAGCAACTAGAAGTTATGACTAAACAATCTGGTTAAACAATTTTTTTAAAATAAAGAACATTTGGAAAAATTAAATTCCTCTTAATTAATAACAGCAGCACAAATTGCAGCCTCAGGGACCTTGATAATTATGGTACAGAGTAACAATTACAAAAATAAAGAGAGCCTTAAATGCTTAAAAGAATACTTATTCAATACTTAATATAATAAATACAAAGTAAAATATAATATACATAGTAATACAGTCAATTAGCTACAGAAAATAAACATACACAGAAAATGATACTTATAACCCCATTCTACATAAATTACACAGTGTTTCACAGTTTGGCACACAGATTATGAACATTCCACTCACAGAAGCACAGCACAAAAGAGAATACCAAGAAATAATAAAGACAGCTAAAACCAATGGTTTCAGCAAAGACACAGTGATAAAAATTATCAATAAATATAAAAGACAAAAAGAGATAAGTGAAGTTTCCACACTGAAAAACACAAAAGGAGGATACAAATTCAAAAGTTTCACCTACCATCCAATTTACCACAACAAGCTCAAGAAAATTTTCAAAGAACATGGGATAATGTTACCCACAAAGAATAGATATAATATCAAGAATTTATTAGGTTGCACAGTAAAAAGACCCCATACCAACAGAACAGAAATCAGGAATTTATATAATAAAATGCTCAATTGTGAATAGAGCTACATAAGCAAAGCAAAGAGAAATTTAGAAATTCGGAGGAAAGAACAGTTTAGTAACATTCAGCTTAAGCAGGTGGATAAATCAGCAGTAGCAACTCACTTTTGGACGAAAATCCATGAAATAAAACCAGAAATTAAACTGCTGAAACATCTTCACAAGCCAATGGAGTTATCCACTTGGAAAACAATTTTCATATTGAAAAATAAAGAAAACCTAATGAACTTCCGAGTTTCATCCTATGGATGAACCCAGTAATTTCCTACTTCAGCTAACAGTGCCAACACAGGAACATCTGGGTGTATAGCCATCATTTCGAGTGACGGAGGTTCAGTGAGCAACTGAATATAGAAGAGATTCTTCCAAAACGCATCTTATTTTATGTAAGTAAATGGAGTTTAGTGTAAAAAATGAATGCTTAAGTTTAGGATATATACAGTCAATTATTATTCACATTTGTATGGAGTACATTACTACTCAAATTACTGAATGGAGGGTCTAGATGAACCATTACTTTTGGATCATAACTACACATAATTTAAGGTAATGTAGTTAAAAAGAGCTAACCTCCACAAAAATACCAGTAGAATCTGGCTGAAGCTCTATATACAGGATCTCTTAAGCAGATTGATAGGATAGATCTTTTGATAATACTGTGGTTGCCTATTCTATCCAAGAGGGTATGCTTGAAAGTTATCATAATAATTGCCTCATGTCATTATGGATAAAATTCAAGAAAGTGTCATGGTGAACTACAGACCTTGAACATAAGAAAGGCAGAATAAGATATCTTCTTAACAACGCAAAAAGAACTGGAGACTGGAAGGAATATCATATATTTCTCACAGACTACAATAAAAGTTTAAATAAGGCCAAAAGATCTTCTGTAAGGAAAAATCTAACCTGTCAGAGGCAGCCAGCACACAGAGAGCATTGGTCCAACGAACAATATGTAAGCCCACAGGAGACTTTGTGTGTGTTCGGCTGAAGAAACACTCAAAAGTTCTCTTTGAGGTACAGTTCCTCAGGTACCTATATGATGACAAGACCTGTGAATGCATGACCACCGCAAAAACTCTAGACCAAGAGCATCAAGAAGGACTGGGAACTTGCATGTTAAGTTGTCATCCCTAATGTTAAATGCCAGCCAATAAATTTAGCGCATTTAAGATGCCAGGTAGAGACGATATCTTTGCTGTATTGTTGCAAAAAGGACCTGATTCACTTTGCATCCTTCTCTGCAACCTCTTCTGGGCCAGTATAGCCTTTGGTTATATCCTCTAGGCTTCAAGAGCTACCAAAGTAGTTACTGGGGAAATCAAAAGAATGGTCATGACAGATTGCCCACAAGGGAGTTTCTCTCCCTTATCTTGCGGTGGGCAGTTTATTAAAAGATGTAACCCAGGAGGGGTATTGCATACAAAGCTATGCAAATGACATAGCACTGTTTATTTTGGGAAACTTTCCCCATACAGTCTCAGATATGATAAACTATAGGCTGAGAAAAATGAATAGCTTGTGCACAGGGAAGGGTCTTTCTATTAATTGTAGCAAAACAGTTGTTTCTTTTACTACAGGAGAGATCTTAAAGGTCTTGGAAATTTAAAACTAGGTAATTTAATCCTGGAATATTCTGAGTCAGTTAAATATCTAAGTCTAGCACTCGATGATAAACCGATCTGGAATGATCATATTGACACCATTCCCCATAGAGGTAGTCTCTTGTAACCATCAACATACTATTGGAACCTGGGGCCTAAAGTCACATATCACCACTGGGTATAATGTTGCAGTGGTCAGGTGCCAGATATCTTAAGGCATCCTTGTCTGGAGTCAGAAAACATTATAAACTACTATAGCAAGTAAGTTTACCAAGCTACAGAGATAAGCATTTCAATGTGTTACGGGAGCCTTTAAAAGTACTCCAACCATTGCTCTGGAGACGTTGTAGATCTCTCTCTCATGCACATCTATTTACAAGTGGAAGCTAGGCTTAATGCATACTGCTTCAGGTAGACAGGGAATTAGAGAAGCAACTGTGTAACAAATGGACACACCTCCATTCTATATTTTCTAAATATTCCAGTACTGAACATGAGGCCATTATTATGAATACTCAATATTGTTCTCTCTTTATATTTAAGGTAACTATTGGATTTCAATAAGACTGGATGGAAGTAACTATGCCTGAATAACGATGTGACCAACTCGTATGGTACACCGATGGAACCCATATAAGGACACAATCTGGCGAAGACATAAATGACTTATTTCCAATGACTGATATTAGTATGTCTTAAGAATATTGCACAGTTTTTCAGGCAGAAATGCTTGCCATCCTGAACTGTGCTCTTAGTGAACTTGAGAAAGGTTACCATGATAAACAAATTTTCATCCTCCTTTAAAAGCACTTCTTTCCAACAAGGTAAAAAAAAACTAGTATGGGAGTGCAAAATGCCCCGACTTCTCGCAACAGGCCAACTGCCAGGACATTTATGGAAATGAAAAATCAGATCAGTTGGTAAAAAAGGGTAATGATATACCCTATTTTGCCCCTGAACCCGTGGTTAGAATCAGTACATATACTGCTAAGACTGCAATAAAAACATGGATTGGGGATAAACACTAACTTAGGTGGCAAACCTACCCTGGACAAAAACAAGTGAGGAATTTGGTTCTAGGCCCATACAACACTCTTTCCTCACCTCTCCTAAAATTGGACAGAAGAATAAGAAAAGTAGTTGCATTAATTACTAAATATGGTCATTTCAGAAAACATCTAAAGTGTGACTCTATAAAGTTGAACCCATTTGCAGAATGTGCAACATGATAATTAGGTTGTCTCGCATATCCTGTTTAAACGCCCATTCCTAGTAAGAAAGATTTATTACTTTTATTTACAGATGCTCTTTAACATCTCCGATCATCAGCGTCCCATTCAATTAAGAGCATGAAACAGCCAACAAATTTTGCTCAGAGGCTTCTTCTTTCAGGCTTGAGGTTCTTTTTTGTGCCATAAATCAACAACATAAATCCCACGGCTTTACTTTCATTTCCAAAGGAAGCCATGCTTAAGATTTTTACGTCCAAAAAATTCCATCAACCCTGTCCAGGACTGAACCAGTGATCTTGGGTTTACAAGGCAAGTATGGTTACCACCAGGGCCGACTGGTAGTGGCAAGAAAGAGACTTATATTTCTATAAGTAGGGAAGAGCTGGAAATGGACACTGATATTGTAACAAAAAATCTGCAACTTGTTCAAAAGAACAAATTTTGGGAAACAGTGAAAGCATCTTTTAGGTCGACTTGCAGGTAGTCAACAAAACTCCAATCACCCATCATCTAACCGCCACGGGTGGCCGAGATCGTGAAGTCGCGGACTCGTGAGCAGGAGGTCTGGGTTCGAATACCGCCAGGACCGTCCTCCCTGAATGAGTTTTTTCCAGGTTTTCCTCAGTCCTCATAAATGGCAAATGCCGGGGAGGTACCCTAAACTTAGGCCTGGAACGTTTCCTTCCTTGAAAATAAAATCCTTTCCCAATATATCATTTCATCTCGTGCATCATCAATGTTCATCGCCTGTGGTGACTAGCAAAAACGGGAGTTAAAATCTATTCATTCATTCCCATCATCTATACATCTACACAGTCAATTCATTACCCTAAACTATTCTGTATTCATTACTGATAAATTTCTGTACAAACATTTATCTCAAATTTGATTGCTGACAGTCCTATTTATCCAAAATCCAAAACACTGTGATTATAAGTGTTTTAGATTCATTCACACAATTAAAAATCATCACTATAATAATGTATTACTCATTTATTTCATTTGCTTGTTTATTTATCACCCTCAACTATTTTCCTATTTCTGTACATTTTTTTCTCCATGTGTTAATTCATTATCTTATTTCCAACTCCTTATGCCGGAAATTACACCATTTCTACAGCAATGTTTTCTCTCAATAGCCTAATTTCTTTACATTCTAATTCACTATGCAAGATATTCTTCTATCCACACATTGTGGGCACATCTCTATGCCTATTGAACCTTCCATTTGCTCCTTTCAAAATTACAACTCCAGTTTTGACCCATGCAAATCCTCCTGTCGTTCTTATTGCAATAATTAACATTTTTTCCCTACTCCAAGTATTTTTCATGCATCTATATACATTTAGGATATTTTTATTATTAAAACTAGCAAATGTCTCTTGCACTTCAACATCTTCAATTCTTAGCCAAACTTCTTTACAAAAACCTTTCCCTTTTATTTCCCTATATTTTCACATTTCTTCAGTACCAATCCTTTCCAAAATGTCCTTAATTGTGCTGACCCAGGTATTTATTTTATTCAAAGTTTCAAAACATTTTCTTCCTCTAGCCTGTTGATACTGAACCAATACTTTTATGTCCTTTCCACTACTTTAATTACCTAATTGTCCCAACAAATCTGCTTGAGCTACCCTATTGGATGATGCCCTTTAGACCTAATATTAGAAACTTTTGGGGATTAGATCAGTAGTTGCCTAACCCTTGTATATCCCCCAAATCTCTACCCAAGTTTAGTTTAGTTCTCGGAGCATTCAGTGAGTTCGTGAAGCAGTCACAGAGACCTACAAACATTGAACTTGTCATATACAAATAGCACAGTAGCTTTCAATCTGTATTTACAAAATTTTGTTTACATCTACATAAATAATTACAATAAAAATAAAAAGAACAGAACTCAACCAACACCAAAAACAGACAAATCAATCATACAACTTTTATTAATACATATTTACATATACATTGATATTTTGTGCAGTATACTATTGTCACTCATATATTCCTTTACAGAATAATAGGCCTTTTTACATAGGTATTTTCTAAGAGCAGATTTAAAGGAATTGTCATTGTTTATTAAGGCTTTTAGGCTAGAGGGAAGAGCATTGTATACTAAAATGCACTCATAATAAACGCCTTTTTGATGGCATGAAAGTGCTGAAATTGGGCGATACTAGATTTGCTTTTTGTCTAGTATTCTTGTCATGTATATTTTGATTTTGAACAAATTTTTGTTTATTTCTTATATAAAAGTTCATGAGGGATAAAATATATTTGCAAGGAAGAGTTAAAATTTCACATTTCCTAAAGAGGTTTCTGCATGAATGTCTACTGTGTGTACCAGCAATTATTCGTATGACTTTTTTCTGTAACAGGAAGACACGTTCACTTTTAACTGAATTTCTCCAACATATTAGACCGTACTTCATTATTGAGTTGAAATAAGCATAATAAACTAGTTTTAAAGTCTTAATTGACTCCAACATTACTAATGCACGTATTGCATAGCATGCACTGCTTAGTTTAGGTGTAATAAGATCAATGTGATCTTTCCAATTCAGATGGTTATCAATTATTAAACCAAGGAATTTAATATATTTGGTTTGTGAAAGTACACTGTTATAATATCCTATCTGTAATTGTGGATCTGGAGATCTGTGAGTAATGAATTTCATAACATTTGTTTTATCTAGATTTAGAGACAATTTGTTTGCTTTGAACCATACACACAATGAACTGAGAACCAAATTTAATTTAATGGCACAATCATTAAGGCTCTTTCCATTTATCAATATGCTTGTGTCATCTGCAAATAGAACAGCATTTCCTACATCTTGGATAGATAAGGAGAGGTCATTTATATATATTAGAAAAAGAAGAGGACCCAGAAGATCCTTGAGGCACTCCACAGTTAATCATTCCCCACTCCAATGCATTGTTTTTATTTTTGAAGGGACAATTTATCACTACTTTTTGTTTCCTTTTGTCAAGGTAGGATATAAACCATTTTAAATATTGGTTTTTTATTCCATAGAAAGCTAATTTATCAATCAGAATTTCATGATTGACACAGTCAAAAGCCTTAGCTAAGTCACAAAATATTCCTCCTACATGTGCTCTTTCATTAAATGCAGTTAAAATTTCATTAGTGAGTTTATAGATTGCATTTTCTGTTGAAATTCCTTTTCTAAAGCCAAATTGATCACTAACTAGAATATTGTTACTTTCAGGGTAATGGTAAAGCCTATCGTACATTACTTTCTCAAACATCTTAGAAAATGTAGTTGAAATAGCTATAGGTCTATAATTAGAGACATTTATCTTTTCTCCCTTTTTGTACAGAGGCCTCACTATTGAATAAGTGTAAAAAGAAAGGAGATAAGGAAAGAAATGTGTTCCTCATCCTCTCTAACCTAAACCAATTACAGTGAAAATAAAGTATTGCAGAAACCTGATTATCAACATAGCAAAGTATTAACATGCATCTACATAAATAATGGCACATATGTGCTACCACACTAATTGAAATTTAATATTCAATTTTCCAATTTCTAGAAAACACAACACATGCTCATTAGTTTCTGGATGGAAAGAATAAAATGTACAAATTGACTCTTAAGAGAAACCTGATTGAAACACAAAACCTTAATAAAATGAGCCAAGAGATATGAATTTCTTTTTCATTCCCTCTAAACACTGCTGCTCCAAATGTATGTACATGTTACTGTCAAAAAGTTATCATTTAACATTTATATACTTACATGTCTTTGTGAATGCCTTCTGTTCTGGATCCATTATTATAATACATGGCCAAAAGGGATGACCACCAATTCTTCCCCAAGCAATGTCTCCAAGTAACCAACCACAATCACTCGAGTTCTTGTGACATACACTAGTTTCTTGATTTGGTTCAAATTTCACTTCTTTTTCATTTTCACTTTTTATATCACTATGATTTGGTAATAGTTTGGGCGCTGATTCAAAACTTTTCTCATTGTCTGATTGACCAAAATCAAATCTTTGTATACTCTTGTTCAAAGAATTTCTGGTTAATTTGTTCAATTTTTTGGCCCTTTTAATATCTGAAACGCCTTCACAGGTGGAATCGTTAAAACCACAAAAACCTTCAATAACCATTTTCTCGCTTAGGAGTGTTTGTTCATTTCTGTAATCATGTACATCCCCATTTCTTTTCCTTTGTCTTCCTTTCCTAATGCTAGAGTTTAATTTCTGTTGCAACAAACTACCTGATGAATTTTCATTACAATATGATTGTTGTTTAATTCCAAATGAATTGCTGTTATTTAAATTTTTCAGTGCACTATTTGGCTTTGAGTTTATGGTGGGAAGATGTGATAAACTTACTTGTGACCCTTTCACTGGACTACTCTGTGGACTGTGTCCAAGAATGGCTGCAACTTTTTTATCAGTTGGAATAAAGTCCTCATGAAGCATCACAGGTTTATGGGTTCTTCCATATCGACTTTTAACGATAGTTGGCAAATCTTCAGCTTCAATGTGAATTTTATTCACTGAAGCTTTGTCTTCAATACTTTCTCTTTCCAAATGTGAAAGCTTAGAAGTGTTGGCATTTAACTTATTTTTTACAGTGTCAGATAACTCATTTCTAAAATCGGTTTTACCATTGAGTGGTTCTGCCATGTCCTCATCCATATTTTGCATTTGAATTGCCGTTAATAGTTAAAAAAAAAAAAAGTTTTCAAAAACACCAGTTCTTTACCTGAAGGAAAAACAAAGTTGTTATATTAAGACTGCAAATATATAACCACAATATTCCATTGATCTTAATGATAAATTTATTGTTTATTTTCCCATTACAAAATAATAGCTAGCTCACAGCTAGCTTTTATGGGATAATAATTAAAATACAGCAGTAAAACACCTCTTGACAATGTGAAACTGAGATTCACTACACATCCACTCATGGTACCAACATCACTGAAACAATTATAAAACACTCAATGAGTTATGCTACAAATTCAAAAGCAGGACTCGAATATTTATCATAAAATTTCTTTAAGTTGGTTAAAAACTCCATTTACTATCTTTGCAGTAAAAGCCATGTTGCTTTACACATAATTATTGAACATGCTGACAAGTATTTCTGCACCGCTTCAATTATAATAACTTTCTTTGCATATATACTTACGATGTTATGTCACTGTAGACATAATCTAACGAACTTACCATCCCCCTACTAACTCGCAATTAATTCTTGACGTATACATTCTCCGATATTTCACATGAACACTGAAGACAACACCTTCGCTCTGCTGCCTAACGCCGCAAGAGTCAGCTTCAACCTAGCGGACTCCATTACTTTCCCGCGAAATGTTAACGATAGTTCATTGGCCAGTTCAAAACCGAAAATTTGCGTCACGTTCGATATTTAAGACTGCATGGGGCTCCTGAGACCATAAATTTACAAAAAGAAAAAAAAAAAAAAGTCAGCAACATATTAATTTGCTGAACAGCATTCATATTTTCAGAAGAGTATGCATCTCATGGAGTTTCATTTGCAACATGTTAATGTTATCCTGTGTGATGGTTAATGATTTTCATAAGAATATAATGGAAAATAATAAAAGGTGAATGAGAATTAAATAGTTACCTATAATAAACAAATAACTTACATGCAAATATAAAGAATGAAAACAAGAAAAAAAAAAAAAAAACATTGAGTTTGGAAATTATTGTAATTCTGTTTTGCAGCACTGAAATAATGAAACATGATAGCAAGAAAAGAAATCTTTTCTTTTTCTTTTTTAGACATGCATTTTACTATAAAATAAAGAGTGGATCAGCACCTTCTAAAGAGAAATAACAGAGACATTTATACTAAGGAAACCAAAGTGAAGCACTGGATGCATGATTATAAGCATAACAGTTTCTGTAATTGCAGCTTGTCACCGGTCCCAAAATCCTTAAATCAGCACAAACTGTAAAAATGCAGTGTTGTTGTCATGATTGAACCAATAAATGAGCATTTCACTTGTAGTTAATAGCTTTATATTAGTCAGTTAGGTGAAAATGTTTAATACATACATACAAATAATGTCTCTTGTTGGAACAATGAGATTGCCTTAATACCAGTAATCAATATTCAGTACAATTCATTTATGAATGAATAGAATTTGAATGTATTTTATTGTCTGTAGACTTGTTAATACAAGTATAGAAAAGTGCTCAATATGCAAATGTTAATATTGGCATTACGTCACTTTCTAGAACAGAATTTATACCTTTGTTCACATAGAACCACATATCTCTCACGCATTTTCCCACAACACTTGCTAACAATCTGAGTTTAGCTGGTGGAATCTTTTTTTCACATTAGATGATGCAAATAAAGCATTTTATACCATGAACAGAAACATACTTGGATACAGCAAAACTATAAACAATAATTTTTTTTACAGTATTAATTAAATTTTAAATCTAACACAGTGAAACATGCATTAATAATCTCTTCTGAGTCGAACTATTTAGATACACTCTTTTTGGTTTCACTTACTGGTATTGTTTATTATGGTCAATGCATCATCTACATATCATGCCAAACTAAAAATGTGGGGGAAATCCTTAGTGATATGGATATCAAAATAGCTAGTGAAAAGGTTGGCTAAGAAAGGTGATAATGAACTACACATTACTACCTCTGCCTTCTGATTAAAGACTTTGTCATCAAATACTAAAAATGCTCGATTTAAGCACAACTTAGTGAATTCTATGTATTCTTTGAGTGTTCCTCCATTTGGTTGGCGCCTTGACATCAAAAGAAACCAATGTGCCGTTCAGTGATAATTTTTGGTCTTATCATTTTGTTAATGAGGTCCATGGAGTTTTTTAAACCAAGAGAAATTATATAAAAAAAAAAAAAAATAAAGCCAACCTGTTAAAACAATATAAAATGACTAAAAACTTATTTAGGTAAATTAAAACAAAAATGAATTAGTAAATTCAAGAAACAAATCACGGATTTTTAAATAATGTGAGGTATGATCAACTTTAGAAGATGATTGATTAAGATTTAAAGTATAAAAAGATTAAGAACTCCATGATGCTAACAACCAGGATGTTGACGTAGCTTGGGGTTCAACCTATGTTGCATCTCAAGAAATAGATTTCAAAATAATTATGAGCAAAAACTGAAAAGATAAAACAAATTTTTTCACAGTGTAACTGTTACCTGCTGTTAGCCAAGTTTCAATCTTTTGTTCATATGAGGTCTTTTTGCAACATGTTCTGTATTTCATTCATTCTTTTCAATTAAATGCCCTTTGTGGCCCTTTGATAAGGCTTCACATCTGAGATATTAGTTACCAGCATTAAATTATTTCTATTATACAGGATTAAGATAGAAGAAAAATAAATCTTGCAGCAACCAATGTGTTGCAGTAATAAACAAATTAGTGCCTTTGGTAAACAAGGAGGATCATTGTCAAATTAACAAATTTTTAGTTTATTTTGCAACTTTCTATCCCAATTTTCCCTAATTATTGTGTGTATTAAATTAGTAGTAGCGGTATCTAAGTTATCAACAAATACAACTTTAAGATTATATGTGGAAATTGTTCTTTCACACTAGCCATATGTAGCACATTTGTTGGAATTGAAGAATCAGACTTGAAAAATTCTGTTACAGTAAGGATTCAAACCATTGATCTTCAGTTTTCCACGCCAATGCTCTAACCAAATCAGTTACCATATCCTCCTCCAAGCATGCTAGCTCAGAAATCAATTTTAAGCGGCCATTACAGGAGGTAAGGCACAAAATGGATTAAATATTCTCAAATATGAACCACTGGAAACCAGTCAACCATTTTTTCAATATTTCCAATATCTTTACATTTTTAAAAAATTGAAAGAGCATCTCTTTTAATTTTTCTCACATGTTTCTGATCATTATCAAAATTTGGAAATGAAGAAGAATTTAATTATGTTATATAAATGTTGCAGTAGAACACATTGATTTTATTTAATTGCTTGTGTTCTTTAAAGACAGAAGACTATAATGTATAAACAGGAATCTTAAAAATTCAAAGAATTTTTGTGTATTTTATATATATTGTTCAAGATTTACTATGCACATTAGAGAATACTTGTCACAAAACTGGCTACAAAATTGATGCAGAGACTTGCTACAGCACATAGCTTGCTATTAAAGTTAACTTGCAACAAGTTTGTAAAAAGCAAATTTAAAGTTTTGCAGAGGAAAATAATCCTGATATCAATAATTTTGAATTCCCCTAAGAAATAATAATAATAATAATAATAATAATAATAATAATAATAATAATGACAACAACAAACCCTTCTCTCGAAGCATTAACTTGTCTAAGTTCTACTTTACTCAGCACTCAACTCATGACGTCTCTACTGCCTTTAGCCTCATTCTGCCAACACCAATCACATCAAGTTCTACATGTCAGATGTATGCTAATGTTAAGTGGTTAAAAGTAGGGATGTAGTTATGGTAACTACTGAAATTGGAATCCTACCTATACATGAATGTTTCATTTATTTTTTGCAAGTAAAAACAATGTTAGTATACTTATATATTTCCAATTACAAAGGCTCATTTGAATTTGAAGGCATGTATGCTTAAGGGGAAAAATGTAATCTTTGTTTTCAAAATAAATCAAAATGTAATGATTATTTTTAAATGAAATAATAACAAATCATATTTTCTTTTTAGTTTTTCACTTTAGAATGTCTATTAATTTATTTTGAAAATAAAGATGACTAATTTGCATTTTTGTTTTGAGCATAAATGCCTTCAAATTGTAAAGAACTGAAGGAGGCATTGAGAATCCAGTGTCAGTGAATGGTTCCAATATTTTCCAAATTGGTCATTGTTTCTGGCCATTGTTTATTTATAATTTGTCTAACATGGGAATATGACAAATCTGAAAGAAAATCATTGACTTGAAAACAATAAGAACTCATTTATTATACTCTCTTCTCTGCAGGTCAGAAATGCAAATTGTGACCAAGGCAGTGATTAAAAAAAAAGTGTATAGAAATAGTTTCCCCATCCACTTATTTGTAAATGAAATTTGAATTTTATAAAAATTGGATGTGTTGTTATTTTAACCACCAGCAAACTGTGTATAGCTTGTCTGCATTCTTACAAAGAGTCTGAGTGTAATGATGGGCTTTCTCTCTATAATGAAATCTGTTCAAATATTTTTTTTATCCTTATACTGAACGTATGGACAGTTCTCTCCTGAGGCAGACTGAACTCAGGACACTTAGGCAATGAAAGAAAGAGTGATAAAATAAAATATCCTCACTTTCTGGAGGGGATGGGAAGGGAGAATCATACTCTTTATATTGGCAAGACTTTAAAAATTGTCCATAAATAAAAATTTTGAGGAACAGAGTGGGGATTTACATAAAAAAAACGCAATTCATACTCCATAAATTTTCTCATTCCTGAATTAGAAAGCTCAGTGATCAAGTTCATCCGAATGTAAAGCCACCTAAATCACTTCAGATGTCAAATCAGGTCACTCCAACCAACTATCCACCAGTTATTTAACAACTAAGAATGTGAATAAAGGGCCAAGATAATAAATAAACACCTATAGTAAGATAAGTTAGAAATACTACTTTAAATAGTTCGATTCCCAATAGATCACTAATGTGTGCTTTGCTGTGTTAAGATTCCAAATTTCATCAATATTGAAATCATTGTTAAATTACTACTATTGTAGCAGAACTCCAAAGCACAGATTAGGCAAATGAGTTGGCATTAGAGCACAATATTGCAGCAGAAATACAATTTGTTCTTCTGATATGTAAAACTAAATTTAAATATAAGAGCACTGTTAGTATGGATTGCCCACAGATTTCTCAAACTTAAATATGCACAACTATAAGCATAAATGCAACAAATCCAAGTTCTAATAACTACAGGTGCTTGCTTTAAACGATTGCAATTTGACCACACTCTCTAATACAGTAGCTTTTATTAGCCTTTATCCATTTAATATAAAGGTTTATTAATAAAATAATACCTTGCATGAAACTAACTAGGAAGGTATGTAGGATTGTATTACATTTCAGTACAAGATAAAAATAAATGTGAACTGAAAACTGTACAAATATTTATGAAAGAATATTCATCAGTAAACAAGTATCATGACTTTATTCAAAATTTTATAAGATATAATCTCACTTAAGTAGTATAAATATCAAGATAATGAACCCATTGGCTTCTGTGATAGAATACAATATATAGTGAATTACAACACAATGTATACTGAATTATAACAAGGTATCTCTGCATTTACTTTTAAATGGGACTTTCTTTTTTAAATTATTACAGAGAAAGTTTATTCCTCAAGACATATATAAAACAAGGTAGGCCATGCCTTTTGATTTTGGATCATTTTCTTTTGTTTTGTTATCTTCATCTTTACTAGAATAAATGTTGTACATATTTTTATTATAACAAAGATTCATTAAATTTTTAAAAATATTTCTTAAGGGCATCATAAATGTTACAAAAGAACATTATAAATTTACTCATGAAAGTTACTTATGAACAGAACTTCTGATCTGGAAGTGTATCATTACAATATATGTGAGTGTGTGAATGATTTCCTAAAAGAAACAGTATTAGAATTATTATCAGATTAATTCAGTATTTTCGTTTCAAGTGACAAAGTAATGGTGGAGAATGTCTACAATAATATGAACAAGAAAATGAACAACACAATGGTGAAGCTAGAAATGAAAGTGTTAAACATACCTGGAATAACAGAAGAGAGAATAAAAACAGTATCAGGAAATGATGTGACTTGGTTTAAAAACTAGTGGGCCACCCACCCTTGTAAAAAGTGCATCTAATTTTTATAGCTGAAATCCAACATAAAAGGACACAATTGCACTGTAGTGTGTTTATGTCACAGATGTAGCAAAAGTAAGAAATCACTAGAAACCAGTGATGTCAGAAAACAAATGACAGATGCATCCATGCTAAGTTATTAGTGGTTCTGTGAAGCAAATAGTAATCAATTCATTTATACACACCTAAATCTAACCTTGGGTAAATCCTAGAAACTGGAGGACCCAATAGATTACTATGTTCGCTATGGTCTGATAGACTAAGCTCGCCTGCTACTATTTGAAAGTATAAGTGCAACAGGTACAGCAATCAAAAAAATGCAAAACGTGGAATCATTTAAGAAGACGCACAAGTTATGAGATAAATCTGAAGCTGAGGCATAGATTTGCCCTGGAGTTGAAAAATATAAAAACATACAGCCAAACAATACTATATGGCAAAATTATATAGGCATTAGCAACTCTGAAAAATAAATGTCGAATCGCCAAAGACAGTTCACAGAGGGTGGGAAAAACAAAAGACAAGCATGTGAACATAATAATGTGGAAATATGCTATATTCATAACGCAATATCTAAGCTTACCAAAGTGTAATTAAGCTTGCTGTAAGTATATTCACTTTGTCAGAAGTTTATACCATTTTATAAATTTTGGTTGAATGACATGCATGTATGAAAGTTTGTTTAAAATAATGAAATCCATCTTAAATGAACATCACATTATGTTTATTTGACTCAAACACACATCATTTAGTTCATAACATAAGTGTATTCAAATGTGCTCTTGTATTTTGGTGCCAATTAACTAAAAGCATAAAAAAACTGAAAAGAGAAAATACATTCTTCAGTAGCAAAGTAGTGTGATCATCTTATTTTGATTTAAAGTAAAACACTAAAAATCATGTCGTCACATTAAAACTCTCTTTAAGTTTCACAAACACACTTATAAAAGTAATTTTGGTACATGTTTCGTGAGGTACATTCCTCACATTGTCAACCAAAACGACGACTGAGGAGCCAATTTCAGCAAAGTATGTATGTTACTATGCTTGCTCTGGTGGTCTGTTAATGAACTTAAACTGAATCAAAATAAGATTAACAAAAGTTTCACTGTGTGGATTCCCAAATTCCGTAAACATAGTGTGATCATGTTGAACTATGTAGATCAACCTCATATTTCTGGTTGTCAATACTTTATTTAGCTCTCAATGGGCTATAATGGGTATAATGGCTTTTGCCTTTAAAATTTTCAGTGACTATTTAACTCTTTCAGATATGTAGATATCAATAAAAAATAAAGTTAAATGATTATTTTTTAAGTCAAATTATATGGTTTAAATTGGCTATTTTCAGAATATCATATCAGTAACAATAGCACAAAACTTTTGCTTAATTCTTTTAACAAAAGAAAAAAACACACAAAAACAGAGTACTGGCTTTGAACATATCCCATTTAAATATGAACAGAAGGTAACAGAAATACTATTTTCATTATGTAATGATTAAAGAACTAAAATGAAGAGAATATAACACACAAATCCAGTTCATAAGAACTCAGTTTAATGCATCACATATGCTCTCCTTAAATACAGTTCAGCTGTTTAATAACAACTATTTAAACTACCATAAGTCGCGGTGCAATATTCATGGCCATCAGCTCTTGGAAGAGGAGTTTGGCTGCATAGGGCAGTCTCACTTGTGATATCTGCAATTAATAAAAAAAAAAAAAAGCATTTTATTAGTAATGCAGAAATGTTGGACAAATATTACAATAGCATTCTTTTAATAGGTGACATGTCTATCTGTAATGCATATATGGAAGAAGCTTGCACACAGTCATTCTATAAAAGCACCGCATGTTAAAATGACTGGAATTAGCATTGAATTTTAAAAGTTTAAAAAACAGAAATACAATACACTGAGAACACCATACAAGCAACAGCCTTTGGGCAACATTTACTTCTATCATGATTAACCTAAGGCATACAAATGTGTGTTTAAAAAACAGGGTCATGCCAGTAATAAGTCTATTAGCAGGTAACTGTTGCACAGGAAGTAAATGCAAAGTGTGTTGCAGCTGAGCATGTTTTATATTAAATATTCAACAAGTTTTATTTTTATGGTTCATATGTGCTGACAGCACATCGAGTTTAAACACAATGATAAAATATGTATATCCTAGTATTACAATGACTGCAAATTGTAAAATGATCGTAAAATCTGCAATTCTTAATATATTTTGAGAAAAAGAGTGTGTTTGAGATAAGAATCAAAGAATAAAGACTAATATATGATAAGGAACATTAGGCAATACTACTACTGAAAAGAACAGCTTTAAAGATGTAAAATTATGCTCAGAAAAGAAGAATAAAGGTTCTCAAAAAGCATACAAAAAAGGTGCAAAAAATTATAAAATGCCCTAATTTAACTTTAAAATAATAATAATAATAATAATAATAATAATAATAATAATAATAATAATAATAATAATAGCTTGGAGACTTGCAAAATACAAATTAAGCATGTCCAATATCTAACTATACAGGGTTAATATAAAATTATATATATTTGCAATACATTGGAGCAGAGAAGTCATTTTAAATAAGTAAGTAAGTAATATAATACCATACATTAAGAGCTACAGTTATCTTTTCAATCCATTTTATGAAATGCAGATGAATCTATATGAAATACAAATACTATAATCAAAAGGAATGAACATAAACAAGCAATCATATATAGTCAGGATAATATGTATAAGAATAATGGTAGTGTTATCTAATTATAATTAATCTATTCTGTACAGACATATTTTTTAAATATTTTTTCAACAACTGCTTAAAAGTATTACCTTGTGCAGATTTAATGAATATATATATTGTGGATCTGATGATGTCCATGGCCCATCTCCTAGCTCAGACTATACTACTGCATGACCAACAGCCCCTCCGACTGCAATGCAGGGTGATCCCTTGGGTCACAAACGCAAAGTATCTGGGGTCATGCTGGACAAGTAATTCACTTTCGTCCCCCACACAAAGGGCAAAATAATGTTAGGCCACACAGCTCTCAGGCAGCTGTACCCATTTTCCTATAAAAAACACTACCCACCCACCTAAAGCTGCGGATATATCGTGCTGCCCCTGATTCTGTAGGCTGCAAGATCTGGGGAGTGGTGGTTACGTCCACTATCCACAGTATCCAGAACAGGGCGCTTAGGATGATCTATTATACTGGCCGTAAGTTTCCATCACACATTCTTCATGAACAATCTGGAGTACAATGCACTGTCAATGTCATTCGAGAGAGGGAGGGATGATGTATGAAAAGCTCCCCTACAACCCAAACCACCTAGCACACCTCTTGGGTCAATATGATCACAGGGCCAACAGATGGCGCCGCTCATACAGGCTCCCTAAGGACATCTTGGGCAGATAACTAACGTAAGAGACACTACACTGCCCTGAAAAGTGATGACCATACCATGCCTTGACGAACGAAGGAAATAGTCACTGGGAGCTAGGTCTGGGTTGTAGGGTGGATGGTCAATCTCCTTGAAGCCACATTTCTTCATACCCTCCTTTGCGACAAGAACTATGTGCACAGGCACATTGTCTTGAAGAAGGCGCACGCTAATCACTCAGCTTTCCTCACCTTTTCTCTTTGTTGGAAGCAGGTAGTCTGTGCAGCAGCCCAGCATAGTGCGCCCCATTTACTGTAGTGTTCCTCTCCTTAAAGCCAATGAAGAGTATTCCTTCATAGTCCCAAAAATTGTAGTCATGATCTTCTTGGTTGACTGAGTGACCTTGGCCTTAGAGGTGGTGCTTTGCCAGGTTTATGCCACTCCATTGATTCTCTTTTGTACAAGGGATTATAGTAGAGGACCATAGTTTCAACAATAGTTTGCAGAACTCTTTTGTTGCTGCAGCAGAGCTGCAAAAATACCTACAATAGATGAGCCGTTGCTGCTTTTGGACTGAGGAAAGGAGTCTAGGCACCCATCTTGCACTAACCTTATTCATGTGTATATGTTCATGAATAATTAGAAGGACAGTTGTTTCAGAAAGGCCCAACCTTACTATTTCTGTAACTTTGAGCTGCCGGTCTTGCATAATTTCTCCTTCCACAAGAGGGATGTTTTCAGGAGAGAGTACCTCCAAGGGCTGACCTGCATGCTCTTTGTCTTCAATGCTTTCTCGGCCCATTCAAAAAAGTTTGGTCCATTCTTTTATGGTGGAATATGAGGGGGATGCTTATCCATATACACTGCCCAACCACTGTTTAATTTCATTTGGAGTAAGTCCTTTTGTGAAAAAACTTAATAACAGTTCGATCTCCATATTGAACATGTCACAATCTTCTAAACATAGCCTTCTTTATGCAATTGTATCTGAACAATGAACACAGCAAAAGTTACAGCTGCAATTATTTATTTAACAGATAAGGTATGACAGCAGATAAGTCTTTTGTAAAGGCGATAATCCTTATCGGCCAGACTGGAAACTTATGGACCTACCCTCATATATGATCTTTGTCCCTTTCAGTGTGATGTCTTTTATTCCTCATAATAAGTTGTTATATTATAAGATGAAATAAATTCATGTATTTTACACTCCATAGTTCTGCAGTTTTGAGAATAATAGTTCACGAGTAGACTGTCAAATGCTTTTGATATGTCTAGACATATTATAAGTCTAACCTTCTTTATTTATTTGTGTTAATTACTAAATAAATAATACATATTAAGTTCTAAATAGACACTGTATAGTAAATGGCATAATTAACCACGATGAGGAAGAAAACACAGCATTTACTGGATTTTAACTTATCTGTTATACTGGATTATACTCATGTTTTAGAATGTAAGTGGCTGGAGCTTTGAGCTCAGTAAATCTCTTTATTTGAGAAACTGTGCTGAACATTAATAGAAACCAATGCAGCATATCTTGTAAATGCATGAAAAGATAGTCCAGTCTAAGTTGCAATGGCTTCTATATTCTGATTTATCCTCAAAATGGAAATACATTTGCTTTTGACAAATCCATCAATATTGTCCCTCACTTCCACTCTCCTCCTCCTCCAGATCTTCTTCTGAACTCAGAATCATATTTGGCAAATATTTGTGGCCATACACTGCAAAAAGTTCATTTCAACTCTGGATCTTTATTGTTGAGAATTTTTTGAGCATGCTTGATGGCTGCTGCTTCTATCAAATCTAAAGCACATATGGAACATTTAATTTTGTCAAAGTTTCTGAACAAGAGTTTGCTACATATCTTGATTATAATAGGGGAACTTACATGATGACTAGGAAACCTTACAAAAGCTTATTTAGGACAGCAATGAAGTCATCATACAACCATATTTATGTGAGTTCAATGCGCACCCTTTTTTGACTGAATCCCAGCTCTAAAATTTAGGTTGCAAATAGAGCAGTGAGATACAAATTGCATTAAAAGTATTCTGAAGATGGATGACAAAAAACTAAGGATGTCATATGAAGTAAGATATAAATGACATGTAAATTTTCATGTCGAGAAACATCAAAACAGGCATGCTGCATGGAAATTTGGTATGGCATTACCCTGTTTCAAGTATCAATTGAACTTTTCTTCCTCAGATGCACATTCAGTTGCCAGATTTTTTATTTTTAAATCAGAGTTTAAAATCTGATATGCACATTAAATTTGGATATGGTATTTTCCTTCCTGCTGAATAGTGTTTAACGCCCATTTTTGCTACAGAGGCACCATAGGCGATGGACACTGGTGATACATGAGATGAGATGAAATGATATATTGGGAAAGGATTTTATGGAAGGAATCGTTCCAGGACTAAGTTTAGGGTACCTCCCCGGCATTTGCCATTTATGAGGACTGAGGAAAACCTGGAAAAAACCTCAGTCAGGAAGGACGGTCCTGGCGGTATTCGAACCCAGACCTCCCGCTCACGAGTCCGAGATTTAACGACCTCGGCCACCCGTGGCGGTTTTTTTCCTTCCTAATATACTTACAATCTAGTTTAAGAGGTAAGGTCCATACGTTTGTTATCTCATCATTTAGGAAGAAACGAGAATAAAAATACAAATATCATTTTTCAATACAATCTCCCTTTACTTCAATGCAGTCGCATCTCTACATTAATATTTCAAAAAAAAAATAGTTGAACATTTGTTGCAAAATGCTCGAAAACAACATCTTTCAACTCGTTATTGTTCGTGAAGTTCAGGTTTTGATTTTGAAAACTGGTAATAGTCGCTTAGGGTAAGGTCTAGGCTGTGTGGCTTCTGGAAGTCACATGTGTTCACAGCAGCTGTGTGGACTGGTACCTTGTCTTGCAGCCTTGATGGCACAAACAATTGATTCAGAAATTCAGCAAAGTACTTCCCAGTCACCAATGTGTTCCTTTCTTTGAATCTCAATCATCAGAATTCCTCTGCAATCCCAAAAAACTGACGACATGATCATCATTGACTTGTTTCACTCTTCTTCTGCCATTTCATTGGTTCTCTTTTTGAAAAAGGGTCACAGTTTCATCCTCTGTAATGATAGATTCCAATACTGCCCTCTTATTACCAGGGCAATGATTAAAATACTAACCATGTTCCATGTGCATTTGAACTGCAAAAGAATCAGTGGCATATATCTTGCAGTGACTTTGAATGAAATAATGAATGAATAGTGTTTAATGCCCGTTTTTGCTACAGAGGCACCACAGGCGATGGATACTGGTGATACATAAAATGAAATGATATATTGGGAAAGGATTTATTTTTAAGGAAGGAAATGTTCCAGGCCCAAGTTTAGGGTACCTTCCTGGCATTTGCTATTTATGAGGACTGAGGAAAACCTGGAAAAAACCTCAGTTGGGAGGACGGTCCTGGCGGGATTCGAATCCCAGACCTCCTGCTCACAAGTCCGCAATTTAACGACCTCGGCCACCCGTGGCAGTTGCAGTGACTTTATACTTATGCAAATGTTGATGAAGGATGTGAACACAGTTATTTTAGAAAGCCCTAGCCTTGTAGTTATTTCTTTTGTTTTCAGATACCTAGCACTGGAAACTTTCTCCTTGACAAGGGGAATGTTTTCTTGTATCAACACATCAACTGGCCTACTATACTTAAGTCATCTTCAAACCTCTCTCTTCCCAACAAAATAATTTTGACTAACTCTTTACGCATGAATCATTGAATGACTGCATTATTGTGCAGGAATTCGTCTTGTTCAAGTTGGTACATCTTAAAGAACATCATTTTTACCCATTCATGAAACAATGGGCATTTATTTTTCTGTCCAATTTTATAAAAGATTCGAGTTTATTGTTCTTAATATATCTTTTTACTTTTTTAACAAATTTCATGTGAGAGAAAGAGGAGGAAAAAATGCTGAAGCATCAAAATGTGGGAGGGAGAAGATGAGTCTCACAAAAAGGTATACACAAAAGTGTATTTAGTTTGCTTTATTTCATGCATCTCAAACTCTTTGTATGAAAATTGATATATCTTTGGAAAAATGCTGCACCTTAAAATCTGTTCTCTTCTCATGATACAGAAAATTCTCCTATAAAATATATTTTTAAACTTTCACAACAAATGAGACTTTGTTATGGTTTATAGATACAAAATTGATTTTAATAATTTTATTTAATTCATTTAAAGAAACAACCTGTAAACCAAAATGTGCCATGTTTGGTGAATATATGACAGTCATTTCATAAATAGTGCACTTTATTTTTACTTACATTTATTTTTTGACAATTTGACAATTTTTTCCTTCAATATAGTCTTCCTGCTTCTCAAGGACCAAGTCAAACTGTGCTATTACATGCAAAGCACCACTTCTTCATTTGTTGAATGGATTGGATAACATTGGCAGAAAGCTGTTTCTAAGATAATATCCATGCACGAGTTTTTTCAACTTTGAAAATAAAGTCTGGTAGACTCATGTTTGGACTGTAGGGCAGATGAGGTAACACTTCCCATTCACCTTGCAGATAATTGGTCACAACATTCCAAAGTGCAGGCAAGCATTGTCATGGAGGATAACTGGCTCAGCCTCAAGCAACTGAAGTCAGTTTTTATTGTGACCAAAAGCAAAGCTTATCATTTTCTTGATCTTTGATTATGCGCATCAAAATTCTTTTGGTCATGGGGAAGATGAACCTCTACAGTTATTGGATTGTCTCTAATCCACATATTATTAATAGCAACAGTTTGACAAAGAATACTTGATCTTCAACATCAAATATTTGTTTCAGCAAGCTCGCAATATCCTTGCATTTCTACTTCTGTTCAGTAGTCAAGAAATGACCCATTGCACACAATTTTTCTTTTCTGTAAATAATATGCCAAAATACGGGATACTGACAATGGTGGAATCCAATGGCTTTTGAAAAGTTCCCCACATGTCACACGACAATCTTCTTGAAGAGTATATACCACAAGTTTCACACTTTGGTCATATGTCTGGCCTTCTTCATATTGGGTCATCAGACCAACAAGAAAACAATTAGACCATTGAGAAACTATACTGCAGTCTGTGAATTCATCACAAATTTCACTCAAAGCACTGTGGATTTCTGTGGGGTTTTATCTTCAAGTCACCATACCCAACATACCTGCAGGCTCTTGTTATTTACACATAGCATAAGCTATGGACAAAATGGACACGGGGACTTCTTCATTCTTCATCCTGTTATAGCTAGCAAAGTGAGTAAAATATTGAAGAATGTGAAAAATAAAATTTCCCATGGAGTAGATGAAATTCCTGAATTGTGTTTTTAAAAACTGTTATCAGTATTTTGTTGCACCTCTCTGCTATTTGGTTAATGCTTCTTTTTCATTAGGCTTGTTTCCCGAGTGTATGAAAACTGCCAAAATAATTTCCATATTTAAAAAGGGTGATAAGAATAAAACTGAAATTTTAGCAATAGCAATATAATCTTCCATTTCAAAAATACTAGAAAAGACTATATATAATAGATGACACAAATTTATTGAAAAACACATGTTATCTGCTGCACAAAATGGGTCCATTAAGGGTAAATCAATTGAGACAGTCATATTTAATTTTTTAGATCTGTTTACAGCTTATTGGATAAAAAAAGCATCATGTCCGAATATTTCTAAATCTTTCTTATGCCTTTGATCTAGTCAATCATGAGATAATGCTGAAAAAATTTGCTTTGATATAAGAGGTTTAGCAAACTGCTGGTTTAGATCACATCTAAATCAAGTAGTTGAAGTAGTACAAACAAGTTGCCATAATCACAGATCGGAAGTGTATAGATCTGATACAAAATATGTAACTTGTGGAGTTCCCCAAGGTTCAGTTTTAAGGCCTTTTTTATTTTATTATATATATATGATTTAGTAAACTATGTACATCCAAATAAGATTGTATTGTATGCTGCTGACACATCCATAAATATAAAGAGTGGTGATAAAGATGATGACATAATACCAATCCTCATATGCCGCAAATAAAATTAGAAAATGAATTGATGCACTATAAATCCACTACTAAATTCCTGGCTGTATGGATTGATCAACATCTGAAATGGATCATGCATGTTGAAAAACTGGCATCCAAGTTAAGTCAGCTTTGTTTTATGTTTACATCTATCAAAAACATTGCAAACTTGAATACTTTGAGGAATCTATACTTTGCCATTTTCACAGTTTATTAAAATTTGGTGAGATATTTTGGGGTAACTGTGATAAAGAAAATATAATTTTCAAAAAACACCTGGTATACTTTAGGAATAACTGTGAAAAGCACAGCTATTACACAAGAAATATCCATAAAGAGTATAAATATGCATAATACTTCATTATTCAGCAAAAGCATAAGATGTTCTGGAATTATATTATACAAAAAGATACCTGATATTTTACTCTTAATTAGATAATGAGTTGTTTTAATACTCTTATGCTCCACTTACCATTGAATCATATAGAATTATATAGAACATGTCTCACAGACCTTTTCCTGCATCAACATATGTGAACTGCCAGATTCGTTTTTGGTTGAATGGCCTTGGTGTAGCTTTCTTTCATGGACATTAAACTTTTGGATTAATTTGTCTTCTGTTCGGATCTCAAAGTTGTTTTATAAAACAACAAAACAACTTTGTTGTTTTATATTGTCATATTGTTTTATAAAAAAATTTTACTATATTCCCAGCTCCAAGGGCCTATCTACAAAATTAATTAATTTCATTAATTAATTTTTATATCATGTTTATCTCTCCAAAAGTGATGTGCAATCACTCATTTATGTATTTGATTGCATCTGATGTTTCTCCAGTGATTCTTTAGCCAAACTCCAATGCTTCTTTTGTTTTGCCAATATATACTTTGTGCATTCTGAAAGGTTAATTTGATATATTCTGGCTTTTTCTTATCAAGTATTCTATCATTATTACCAGATTGAGCAGATTATTTAGGCTGAATTTGTTCACTGGGACAAAGTAATCCCAAACTCTTGTAGTATTTCCCAGAATTTTTAGGTGGCCCAAGGATGATAAGTAAATTTCTTGTGAGTGGTAGTTTCTTTTTTTGTTGACAATGTTGTAACTTGTTTTAACCTCTTCTCTTGTTTGAATTTCTTGATTTTCTTGTCTACAATTTCTTGGCCATACCCATTGATTTTTGCTATTTGTATTATTTGACAGTACTCTTTGCTGTATTCAAACTCATTCATGGGGATGTTAAAGCGTCTATGTGCTAAGCTGTTGAGAACTGCATGTTTGTGTGCTGTGGCATTGAAGCCACTGGCTTAAATGTAATTTTCAGTCTACGTATCCTTTCTGTATATTCCAAATTTCAAATTATCTGTTCTTATAATCTTTAAGTCAAGGAAAGGAATAATGTTGTCTTGTTCTGTTTCAGAAGTGATTTTAATTCCCCTATCTTGTTGGTTTAGCAATTTCAAAGCATTATCCATGTGTTTCTTATTAACAATAGTAAAGATATCATCCACATATCTGTGCCACATTTTACAAATGTATGAAAATGATTTGGTGATGTGCATTTCTAAACTATACATAAATCAGCCAAAAAAAGGTGATAATGGATTCCCTATAGCTAAACCTGTTTATTTGTGAAATTCACCATGAATCTGAAGAATTCTGACTGATGCAGACTTCGGTTAGTTTGACGTATTCCTCAATATCCTTGTTGCACAGTTTCAGAGATTGCAACCATTTCTGTAGGGATGTTCGAAGTTTGCATTTTAGTATGCTGGGAAAGAGTGAATTTACATGAAAGGACACCAGAAGTTCATCCTTTTGGAGAACCAAATCTTTAATTTTCTTCAACAGATCTTTGGAATTACTTTCACTTAAGCTATCAAACCTAGGAAATTTTCGAAATCTCTGGAGGAGCCATCTTGCTAGTTGGTAGGAAGGTGTGTTTCTACAGTTGATTATTCATCTCATGAGATTTATGTATTTTCAGTAGGCCGTGTATCCTTGCTATCTGCTTGTAATTTTGGTTTCTCCTTTGGTGATATGATTTTGATTTTGCTTTTGTTGACCAATTTTTGATACACTGTAGCCTTCACGGTATCCGCTTTTATTTCATGCATTCTTTCCCATTGATAAGTTCTTTCATCTTTGACTTGTATTCTACTTTGTCCAAAATGACAATTTTGGTTTCTTTATCTGCCTTTTTGTATGCTACCAGTATACAAAGAAGTCAGGAATATATCAAATCAACTGTTCAGAATGCAACAAAGTATATACTGGAAAAACAAAAAGAAGCATTGGAATTAGGCTAAAGGAATAAGTTGCACATTACTTTGGAGAGATAAACATGATATAGAAATGGAAGTCAAATTATTGAAAATCATAGATAGACTCTTGGAGCTGAGAATAAAGGGAAAAAAAATCATAAAAAAATATGAAGATAAGGTTATGAATTTCAAGATTCCAACAGAAGACAAATTAATTCAAAAGTTCATAAAATGTCCACAAGAGCTATTCAAGTCCATTCAACCAATAACGAATCTGGCAATCCACACATCATGATGCAGGCAAAGGCCTGCGAAACATGTTCTGTGTAATTCAATGGTAAGTGGAGCATAAGAGCATTAAAACAATCCACTATCTATTTAAGAATAAATTAATTGTTTCACCGTATTAGTTCTGACAAAAAATAATTTTAAATTTACTACCCGATAATATTAAACATACCACCTCAGAAGCTATATTTAAGCACAAAGTGAAAGAATTGTTATTACAACATTCTTTTTATTTCAAGTAAATACCTTCCAACAATTATGATTATATTTATTTAATTTTGTTTTGCTTTTTATCTAAATCTATACTTTATATATGCACATATAATTAAAAATTAGAATTAAAAAAAAAGTATTTAATTAACAAATGTCTACATAAGATTTAGCTTTTAAACAAAATATTATATTATGCTCACTTTAGAAGCCATATATTTCCACCTATTTCACTTAATCTTTATGTAACTGCTAAATATGACCTTATTGACAATGACTGTAAATCATACATTGTGTTTATAGTTACTATTATCCATCTCTCTTTGTTTAGTTTTTAACTAATGTTGTAATTTAATATGTATGTATATCCATGCAAGACTGATTGAGTGGAAGAAAAGGTTCTAAGACCTTAACTCTGCCAGTATAAATAAATAAATAAATAAATAAATAAATAATTACTTCATTAAACCTTCAACTGCAACAGATATAATTTTCACCAGTGTAATGTATCCAATCAATATTACTGCCAATTTTGTATTATTTATGAAATAAAGCTCATTCAAAAGTGCTACTTCACTGGTCAATACTTGTGAGGTTCTTTGAGCGCTCCTTTTCTGCTATTTGAAGAATTAAGAACTATATATTTACATCGTTTTGAGCTAAATGTTCTGAAAAATTCATAGGTAATTTTTGATTACACAAAATGTGAAAAATAATTAGAAGTTAAAACAGTATAAAAACAATCATATGCGAAGAAATGTGCACCATATGCAGGTGTAATACAGGGCAGTCCAGTGAACTATGAACAAACTTAAGATGTTTTTCCACTGAGTACATTTGCTGCCATTGACTGGAACAACATCACACTAGCTTCTGGCTGCCAATGTGGATCTGATACTGGTTGAGTTGAATTCAGTTATTAAGAGTAGTATATTTTGTTCTGTATTTAATTGCAAAGTGAATTATGGCTTAATATATGTTTTCTACTTTACAACCTATACTTATTTATTATTCATATCTGCTAAGTCAGTCAGCAAGTTCAAAAACAATTTGAAAAAAAGATTCCTGGGTGTAAAAGTTCCAGAGCGTATAACAATTCATAATCTTTATAATCAATTTCAGTCCATGGGAAATGTTCAGTCTAAGAAATCTAAAACACAACATAGGGTTCTCAGTGAAGAAACATTAAATGACATCAACAATGATTTGGAGAATTCTCCCAAAATACCACTTGGACATCTTTCACAAAAACAGACACACAGCAAGGAGGTATTAAATTGTTAATGTTGAAACTATATAAAATAATTGTGACATATATAAATACGATTTTGCCCCCCTCCTCTCCTTTTAAAGAATTAACCAACAGGGATTGTGATTTCATCCTTTTTTCAGTTAGACTATCTCACATTTTACACAGTGAATATTTCAATTAGAGAAATTGAAAGATCGATTCAGAATAGTCATTAACATGGATTTGTGTTAGGTCTCCCAACCTAACCCATTGTAACTTTTATCTTTGCAGTAACTTAAAAAATATCATATACCAGTCAAATCCACATATCCTGGAATAATTGAAACAACATATCTGCCAGGAAATGAAGCAATATTCAATGTGAACTACAGTGAGTAGTGAATAGTTTTAATGCACTGACAATGACAGTGACCAGTTTTGGCTGCTACTTTCTTACATTTGGTAAGCAAAACCCTTAAAAGATTTGCTTCTTTTATTATCAAAATGTCAATATCACTACAGTGTAGGATCTTGTTTACCTCGACTTCCTTTGCTGAAGTGAACCAGTTCATTCTATATTTGTAAAATATTTGGTTTCCCTAAAGTAGTGCCCTTCCAGACATTCTCATTCACCTATTTGCCCATTGCAATCTAACCACAGAAATGAATTATGATATAACAAAAGTCCAACCCTCTTAAATGGTACCAACTATGAAACATTTTAAGTGCAAGAGGATGAATAACTTCAATGCCAAGTGTCTGGCTGGTATTAGAAAACAATAACTATAGTTTAAGATACCCAGTAAAAATTCATTAAAGAATATAAACCCAATTAACTAGAAATTCTGAATCTACCAAATCAATGTGAAGACTATGAGCAAACACAAAAGGTGCCAAAAAATGTACATACACTTCCAAGCAAAAAAAAAACTATGTTAACATAACAACACTTAATTCACACAAACAAAAAATGATTAGTACTAATCATCTTAGACTTTTACAGTTACAACCAATACAACAGTTGCTCAAAATGCCCACCATCGGCGTCAATACACTTCTGAGTACATTGAACTACTGATTAAGCAACATTTACGAAAGTGTCCTCAGCAATTGCAGCACATGCCATTTCAATTTGTTCCCAAAGTGCTGTCAGTGTAGCTGGTTTTCTACTATATATAACATCCTTAAGAGCTCCCCATAAATGGAATCTAGCAGAGTTAGGTCCAGAGAACGAGGTGGAAACTCATTCGGACCTTTCTGTCCTATTCAATGCCTTGGAAGTCGGTCCTGGTGGTGTAGTGGTTACCATACTTGCCTCCTAAACCCAAAACACGGGTTCGAACCCGGCCAGGACCGATGGATTTTTTCGGGCGTAAAAATCCTAAGTATGGCTTCCTTCGGAAGGGAAGTAAAGCCGTGGGTCCCGTGTCGTACATTTGCGGCACGAAAAAGAACCTCAAGCCTGAAAGAGAGGCCTCTGAAAAAAATTTGTCGGCCGTTTCACGCCCTGAGTTGAATGGGACGCTTATGACCTGAGATGTTAAAGAGCGTCCATAAATAAATCAATCAAAAAAAAAAAAAAATGCCTTGGAAGATTGTCATCAAAGTACGCATGTAAATCTCAGCGGTAATGTGGTGGTGCACCATCCTATTGGAAAATAAAATTCCTCATTTTCATAGAGTTTATGAATGGCTGGTAAGATGGATGTGAGTATCATGACCAGGTAAACTGGGTCAGTTACTATAAGTCTTGTACTTACGAAGCTGTTGACAATGGAGTGGCAATCTACTTCAAATCATGTATACACATTCTTACACTAACTCCATTTTTTTCACTTACTCTTAAGTAAGACGCGTTTCGGGAGAATCTCTCCCATCTTCAGTTGCTGACAGTCAGCAACTGAAGATGGGAGAGATTCTCCCGAAACGCGTCTTACTTAAGAGTAAGTGAAAAAAATGGAGTTAGTGTAAGAATGTGTATACATGATTTGAAGTGGGTCAGTTACTGTTCCTTCAAAAAAGAATGGTCCAATTAGACCCCTAGATGACAACCCACACCAAACATTAATTCCAGATAAATTAATAATATTTTCCAAAATAACATGTGGATTGTTTGCACACCAGTAAACACAGTTATGCCATATACAGTTCCATGCAACTTAAATTGTACCTTGTTGGTCCAAACAGCTTTCCCTATGAATGCTTCATCCTCTTGCACCATGTTCAGAAACCACTCACAGTACTGCATTCTCCAATCAGGGTCATCTTCATTTAATGCATGCAAAATCTTGAGATCAAAACTTTCAACTTTGCTGTTTTAATAATATGACATAAACTGGTTCTGTTAATCCCAGTCTCATGTGCACATTGCTTTGTAGATTTCTGCAGTGAATGCTCAAAACGTTCCAAAACCATAGCTGAAGATGCGGGGCTTGCTGCTGTGAGAGGTCGCCCAGATCTGCCCTTTTTGAAGATGAGTTTCAACTATGTCTCTAATACGTGCAATTGTTACTTGTATTGGTGGTTCTGTTCTGTACACATGTCACCATTGCCTTTGAGCTTCAACAACATTCTCGGTTTTCTAATACCGCTTCAAAATTGCTTTCAGTTGTTCAAATGATAATCTTGGCTCCATTTTGTTGTAGCAATGCTAGCATAACATAATGTGAGTCACATCTGTTTACAGAACATCATACGATAATCTTGGCTTCATTTGTTCACTGTTGATTTACCTGTCACGTAGCAACGTTATCTTAATGTATGTGCGTCACATCGGTTTACAGAACATCATACTACACATTACTGTTCTTTTTCAGTCCAAATTTGAAATATATTAATTAGATATCTACTGTGAAAGCATGCATACATTTTTTGGGCACACTTGGTATATATTATATATAGTCAAAACAAAAATAAACTTAAAAGTAATTAGGGCAAACTAAATAACCACAACTTGGGTATTCATTTTTTAAACTAAACTCCATTCACTTACACAAAAGTAAGATGCATTTTGGGAGAATCTCTCCCATCTTCAGTTGCTCACTGAACCGCCATTACTCGAAACTATGGCTGGACAAAATATTTATAACACTTCATAAACTTTAAATATGGGAGGAGGAGGAGGGGGAGGAGGAGGAGGAGGAGGGGGAGGAGGAGGAGGAGGAGGAGGAGGAGAAGGAGGAGGAGGAGAAGGAGGAGGAGGAGAAGAAGAAGAAGAAGAAGAAGAAGAAGAAGAAGAAGAAGAAGAAGAAGAAGAAGAAGAAGAAGAAGAAGAAGAAGGGGGAGACAAATCAGTAATAGCTGCTCATTTTTGGTCCCTCCTACTCCCAAAAAATCTACAATTTCATAACAGAAACTAAATTACTAAACATCTGTCAAGAAAATGGAAATTAGCCATTTATGAAAAAATCTTCATACTCAAGAATGAGGATTGCATTATGAACTTTGAAATTACATCAATGGACAACCTGAGTTCAAGCATATAACAATCATTCAATGCTACTGTCCACCTAAAACCACAGGGGTCACCAGTTGTAAAAGAGAGTAAGGGCTTGGGAAACATGTTCTATAAAAATGCTAGTTAGTGAAGTATTGCGCTATGAATCACCAATCTCTTAAGTCTTGAAATGCACATTTTCCTAGATCTTTGATGGATAGAGCAGATTGTATGAGAAAAAATTGTATGAAATGTGATGGAAGAAATGAGATAATAGAATGTACAAAGTTTTATGTAATGCTTTAAAACAGAATTTTTAAAGAAGTAACTATCTACATTAAATTTCTTACCTGAGTCTTATTTTTACAGCCTTTGCATTCAAATGTGTTGTTCCGAAGATTTGCAATAGCAATGAGGCCACAGAAATTACATACATGAATTCTATATGGATCTGATACTTCAAATAGCCGTTCCCTCAGAAACTGTGCAGCACCATGTGCAATCTGACAATCTCGTTCCATCTCACCAAAACGCAGTCCACCATCCCTAAATTACAGAAAAGGAAAATTAATAACTGTTGTGCAGGAACTGTTGTTTATTCCATGCTTTTTTAATTTGTTTAATATACATGCTGCTTTGAGAGTAAACCGAATGTAAAAAAAAAATTTAAGCAAAATATGTACACAGCACTATATAAAACAGGTTACCTTTAATATCTTGTAGGTATATGTAAGAAAAAAAAATGAATTCTGATTTGGATCTCTAAAGCGTTGATGAAAATAGCTGGACTATAAGTTTATTGAAAAACCAAATTAAATAAAAGTGGGATACATCTTGCTTTTCTATAATTTTTCCCCAGTGATTAGAAAGCTTCTTAATCCTATTATTGAAGAAATGAGAGTATATGCCTCAAAAACATCTTGATGTCTTGCAAAATAAACACATGTTGTGAGGCTTTCGAAGACTAAGCATGCTTCTGATGTCATTTGGGACTCTGAGAGACACACATGTGTGACATCTTGGCCAACCAGATGAGTCAGAAGAGTTTTCATGCACAGCAAATAGCATAAACATGTGTGCATGTAGGAAAAAGGGTGATAGGAGGTCTGATTTACCCAAGTCAACGCACAAAGAGAATAGCAGAATCAGTCATTTTATTTGAGCCTGAGCCTTCATTTTAGTTGCATTAGACTTATCTGCAACCCAGTGCTCATAATGTATTGAATTTAATTGTATTTTTAGTGTACATTGATGGCTAGCAAGAGATTGTGCTGCTGGAAGTATTATTACAAAAGTCCCAGAAAAATGTGCAATGTAATATTTATTTCCCATGCACATATTAGTTTTGAAAGAAAAACTATATTGGATATGATGCAGCATTTAAAGATACATGACAGATGTCAATGCAGTCATTCACTGGGTACCTGGAAATATTTCATTTGCTTTTGAGCTAGATTTTATTCTATTTCATTTTGTTATGCAAATAAGCAGGTGTTAATATTAACATAATTCAAATAAGTGTACTTACAAAGCTGTTGACAATGGAGTGGTATATATATAAACAATATATACAGTTTTTTTCACACTAACTCCATTCACTTACATAAAATTTGGAACATATGTTTCGGGAGCGATCCCTCCCATTTTCAGCCTGTTGACAAACTGTTGTTAAACGTGGCGGTTGGGTCTCTTGATGTTCTTGTGGCGGCATCTGTTGGTTCTATTATATGAACTCAGCAAATTCCTAATAGAACCAACAGATGCCGCCACAAGAACATCAAGAGACCCAACCGCCACGTTTAACAACAGTTTGTCAACAGGCTGAAGATGGGAGGGATCGCTCCCGAAACATATGTTCCAAATTTTATGTAAGTGAATGGAGTTAGTGTGAAAAAAACTGTATACATTGTTTATATATTAACATAATTGTAATATCAGGGAAGATATATTGTACTCTGAAGGCAAGGACTTCTAAAAAGATGTTCCACACACAGATTAACTGAAATTGTGATTCTATAAAACAGCTCAAGGGCCATATTTCAAGAAAGCAAAGTTTACAGCTTACTGTAATTTGCACAATTGTTCCACGAAACATGTTCAGAGTAAATCATGTAAGTGAAACAATAAAGAGTGTTCTAAATATTTTAACTCAGAAGAGATTATTAATGCATGTTCCACTGTGTTCGATTCCAAATTGCATTAATATTAAAGGAAATTTAGTTAAATTTTGATCTTCTAACAACAGTAAACTCATCACAAAGTTCATAAAATCCACAGAGCGTCATCTTAATACCATGCTGGGAAGGTGACAGTGAAACTGTCATTTAACAGATGATGATGTGGACAATTGTTCCTCCAAACATGTCCAGAGTAAATCTCATATAAGAGAAACCATAAAGATAGTTCTAAATATTTTGACCCAGAAGAGATTATTAATGTATGTTTCACTCTGTTCGATTCCAAAATGTTTTAATATAGAAGTCAATTTAGCCATAGAGCGACATCTTAATACCATGGTGGGAAGCTGACAGTGGAATTGTGCTGATGATGAAAGTAACAGTCTTCAAAATATGTCCAAGTATGAATGAATTAACTTTATTAACAAACAACCTTACAATAAGATATATGAGAGTAGGTCCATAAGTTTCCGGCCTTGCCGATAAGGATTATTGTTTTTACAAAAACCTTATCTGGTGTCATTTCTTATCTGTTAAGCAAATAATTTCAGCTGTAACTTACGCTTTGCTGTGTTTAGTTGTTCAGATATAGTTTCATAAAGAAGGCTATGTGTAGAAGATTGTGAAATGTCCAAAATGGAGTATCCAGCTGTTATTAAGTTTTTCACAAAAGAAGGACTTATGCCAAATAAAATTAAAGTGATTGGACAGTGTATATGGGGAAGCATTCACTCATATTCTACCATAAAAGAAGGGGCCAAATTTTTTTGAATGGGTTGAGAAAGTATTGAAGATGAAGAGCATGCAGGTCGGCCCTTGGAGGTGCTCACTACTGAAAACATTGCTCTTGTGGAATGACAAATTATGCAAAACAGGCTACTCAAAGTTACAGAAATAGCAGCAAGGTTGGGCATTTCTAAAACAACAGTCCTTCGAATTATTCATGAGCATTTAAACATGAATAAGGTTAGTGCAAGATGGGTGCCTAGACTTCTTTCCTCAGTCCAAAAGCAGAAATGAGTCATCTGTTGTTAGGCATTTTGGAGTTCTGCCTTGGCAATGAGAGAGAAGTTATGCAAACCATTGTTAAGGGAGATGAAACTATGTTCCTCTACTATGATCCCTTGTCCAAAGGAGAATCAATGGAGTGTTGTAAACCTGGCGAAGCACCGCCTCAAAGGCCAGAGCAAAAGTTACAGCTGTAATTATTTACTTAACAGATAAGGTATGACATCAGATAAGGCTTTTGTGAAGGTAATAATCATTTTAGGTAAGGCTAGAAACTTATGAACCTACCCTCGTATCTTGGCAAAGTGCTTGATCCAATTATTTTCAGGAATTAGTTTAAAAATACATCTAAAACTAAGAACTTGACACAGTAATTTTATGTCACTAACCTTGCTCTTCCTTCCATAGGCTGTCGTACCAATATTTGCACTGGCCCTCTTGCACGACTATGAATCTTGTCATCCACCATATGCTTCAATCTCTGGTAATATGTTGGACCCAAAAATATTTGGGCATTAATCTTTCTTCCAGTATGGCCATTATACATCACCTCATTTCCACGTAATTGATATCCATATTCTTGGAGAAGTGTTGAAATTTTTTGTACATTCACAGCATCATTGAAAGGTGTGGCATCACCAATTTCCCCCTTGTTAGAAGATACCTATGTAATTGAAACAAAAAAGTTAACTATAACATTTGCTAAATAGGCTCCATTTCTAGACATTAATTATAACAATTTTTTGATTTTCTTCCATCATAAGTAATAAAGTTACTCAACTTCTGCCCTTTGCATTAAGAAGCTGATGCAAAGCATTATTCATGCAAGTTTGGTTCTAGCATTGAAATTAATTAAATACATTTTCTCCTTATAACCAATGAGAGATGTGTGAACTTGAAATAAGCAATAAGCTATACATTAGCCAAATATCTTCCTTAACTAAAATTGTTAATTGGAACATTGCACAGTGAAGCTAATCATATATTAAAATCACTGTATGATTAAGTCAAACTAACACTCTTTTGCTCCACTTGTTTAAATATGTAGGACCGGTTTCACAAACCTTTTGTTCGCATCATTTGCCTACTGTCAACTGGAGGATAAACCATTATGCTGTGGGGATTGTAATCTACTCTGGTGAAGATGTGATGAACTTGAAGTTTACATTTTCATCACCTGAAGTGTCAAAGTTCATTAAAATGTCTTTGTACTGGTAAATGTAGATTTTCTCACATGTTACTAATTCTGTAGACCCTTGGCACTGATTTTAACAAATTTGTTTTTTTCAGTATGTCATGGTTTTCTGTCCAGAAATGAGATGCCACTGCTGATTTCTCCAACTGCTTGTACTTTATGATTCTGAAGTGTTCTTTTAACCATATGCCTATGTTTCTTTTTGTTTTTCCAATGTAGATTTTTTCACACTCTGCACAACTTAAAAAAAAAAGTATTTACATAATAAGTTGTCCAGAATGTGAAGAAATCTACAATGGAAACACAAAGAGAACCATGAGCACACGGTTAAAAGAACATTTCAGAAACATAAAATACAAGCAGTTGGAGAAATCAGCAGTGGCATCTCATTTGTGGACAGAAAACCATGACACATTGAATAGAACAAATTTATTAAAATCAGTGCAAGGACCTACAGAATTAGTAACATGGGAGAAAAATCTACATTTATACGTACAAAGAGAATTTAATAAACTTCGACACTTCCGGTGATGAAAACATAAATTCCAAGTTTATCACACTTCCACCAGAGCAGATTACACTTAACAGTTTATCCTTCAGTCAACAATTAGCTGACAATGCAAATGAACAGTTCGTGAAACTGGTCCTACATATTTAAACAAATAAGTGGAGCAAACGAGTGTTAATTCGACTCATTCACACAATGAACTTAATATATGATCCTTGCTAGCTGTCACATCAATATAATGTGGACTGTGCAACAGAAGATACAATGTGTTCTGTGACAGGCTGAATGAAATTAGTAATTGTTTTTGTTCAGTGCTGCTTCCAACTAACATGCTGAATAAGATACACTTTTTTTAATTGTATTTAATGCTCAGATTTGCTACTGTGGCATCACAGGTAATGAGCAATGATGATATATAATATGAAATGATAAATTAGGAACAAAATTTTATTTGAGAAGCATATGTTCCAGTCTAAGATTAGCATACCTCTCCGGTATTTGCCATATATGAAGAGTGAGGTAAATTTGGAAAAGTCAGGGAGTTTTGGCAGGATTTTAAGCACAGACCTTTTGTTTACAAGTCTGTGTCTTAGCAACTTTAGCCACCCATGTCGGTAAAATTGGTAAGGTCTGATAAGTAGTCATTGATGGTTAAATTCATTCTGTTAAACTGTAAATGTAAACAGTTTAACAGAATGTAAACTGGGCCTATTTCTTCACTTTCTAAAAGCATAGCTCTAACCCCTAATGGACTATTTTTTTTTTCTTCCTAGTTATATTAAGAGCATTTTATACATTGAAAAGATCCATGGTTTGGGGCATCTATAGGACAGAATTAGCACTGCTGATACAAAGAAAATTAAGTGAATTTGACAGGAGATTGAATATAGTTTTGGCAGTTGCTCAACCACAAATGGATCACATATAGCAACATATTAAGGTATATAAAATAAAATATACCTTGATGAACTTCGGCATTCTTTTTTTAATACATGTATATTCAAAATCCTGTGCTTTCATGTTTATTTTTTCAATTTCATTTCATTGAACATTGCTGCAACTCCCCACAGTTTTCTTGAAAGTCTAGTTGCTACCAAATTAATTATTGCTGTAATCAGATTCTAAGAAATGGAATATGAATAGATGTGACCATGTAAGCCTGAAAGTTTGCAGATTATGAAACTAAACAAAAATGTTCCATTGCCAATAATGAAGTGTAGTAAGTTCACCCATATTTCTATCTCTACTTCACTACATTAACATAGAGCAATATCAGTAAATTTTAAATTCCTATTTATACATAAAGAAAACCTTAAATTCACACAGCTGCATACTGTAAATGTTTCAAAAGTTAACCTAAACTTAGGTATTAATTTTTTACACTAAACTCCATTCACTTACACACTTTTAAGATGTGTTTCGGGAGAATCTTACTTTTGTGTAAGTGAATGGAGTTTAGTGTAAAAAATGAATACCTAAGTTTAGGTTATATTGCTACTCCATTGTCAACAGCTTCGTAAGTAAGTACAATATTTGTTTCAAAAGTTGTTTACAGTGTTTCAGGGATGACAAAGCAGGTCAAAGGGGAAATTGTTGTGTGCTAAAAATGTTGTAGTTCTATTGTTTTCCTGCTAGGCACATACTAAGATAGATCGTATAGGAGTGTAAGATCACCCATCCTCCGTGACTTGTGAAGCAGTAAATGCTGATGCTACATGTGGTGATCAGCTTGCCTCACTTCAAAGACAATCACATCTTGCTTTTGGCTAAACAATGTGTGACACTATTGCAAAGAAAGAAGTTGCTCTGTTTAATGTAATGTAATGCCTTGTTCAGTATGTCATTTGAGTGAGTTAATGTTTAGTGTATAGTATGTACAATATCATTTTAATTTGTGATAGCTTATAATGGCAGACTTCATATTTCCCAAGATGATGAACATGCATCTCATTTAACAGGAAACATGATGTTGCAGTCATGTTTCAAGGCATCTGTTTGCCAAACACTTCCTCAATAGAAAGCTTCTATCCCATATGATCTTCCATCAATTTCATGAGACAGGATTTCTGTGAACACTTCTGCAGTCAGTTCAAAGGAAGGCACTTTTAATATGTAAATGGTGTATGTAAATTCACCTAGCAGGAAATATGCAGAACTAAGATTTTTGGCACATAAAAATTGTTCCTATTGACCTCTCTCATTCTGCAAACATTGCAAGCAACCTTTAGAAACACCCTGCATTTATAATAATATACTGAAAAAGTGTAATATATCTGAAATTTCTTTTGATGATAAGGTGTATAAAATGCCAAAACATGTTTTATCTTAAAACTCTCCTCCAGACAGACAGAACAGTTCATTTAGTTATTAAATGTACTACTAATCTTATTACTTACTTTTCCTTGTAGACATTCAATTAAATGGCCAATGGTCATACGTGAAGGAATGGCATGAGGGTTGATAATAATATCAGGAGTTAAACCCTCGCAAGTAAATGGCATATCCTGTAACAAAATATACTTTATCACTTTGAATGTTCATTGCTAGATACACAATTTTGTAGTAAAAAAGCTCTTGCAAATATCCTAATAGAAGAGTTAGTGTAAACAAATGTAATAAATTTTATTAGGATATATTACTAATCCATTGTGTATACCTTTGTACATACTATTGAAATATTTTTGAAAATATATTGGAGACAAAGATTTAAGATATTATGTTTACAAAAACACATTATCACAAAAAATTATGTACGGTGTAGATTACTTGTCCAGTTTTCATAAATTCTGCAAAGTAAATTAATGAAAAAACAGTTTTTAGGACCAAAATATAAGGGTGTAATGAAATTTCTAAATGTGCAATAACAAACTATATAACATCAAAATGTAAATGTATTTATTCTTAAATGCTGAGTTAATGAAAATGTGACATTTGCAGAACTTTTAAAATATTTACATTGTTTGCAAATCAAATAGAAAAAAATAAAAATAAAAATTTTTAGCTAAAAGTTTTAAAGTTAAAATTATTTCTGAGTAGTGTTAGTGACCCATAGTTAATTCCAACTTCATTAATGAGAACGTGGCAACATATGCAGAAGTAGCTGTTTCCTTCTGTGCGACCTATGCCAAGTTGCATGTCAGTCGCTGATTACTTTCCCACTGGAACACCTATCGCTGGAGCATATTATACTAACTTTTTGAACTTATTGAAGATAAAAATATGTGAAAAATGGCTTTTCAAAGAAGAAAGTCATCTTGCATCAAGACAATGCTTGCCTTCACACATGTATCATTGCAATGGCAAAAATCAATGAACTGAGGTACAATATGCTGCCACACTGCCTTATTCTCCTAACTTGGCTCCATCTGATTTCCACCTGTCCCCTAAACTAAGAAAATTCCTTGGTAAAAATGTTTGTCCAATAAAGAGCTTAAATCATCAGGAGAGACATGCTTTGCAGGCCAATCTAATTTTCATGATCAGATAAAGCCTTTGGGGCATCACTGGACAAAGTGCATTAGTGTCAAGGGAGAATATGTTGAAATATAAGAATAATTTCATAAAGTATGCTTTCATTTTATGCTTTATTTCCAGAACTTTTAAAATGATCCTGAACTTGGTTTTCTGCAAATGTAGCTGCATATTACTAAAAACCATAACCAATAGAAAGGAATCTAACAATTTATTCACAGACATTCTCACATTTTTTATCATACAGTTTAAAAACATTATTTCAGTGAATATTGGAATCTTCATATTTAATTTTAAAAGAAATTTGCCACTTATTACTTGCTAAATTACTATATGAAATTTGTTGATTTGCTTTATTTAAGGATGCTCTTTAACATCTCAGATCATCAGTATCCCATTCATTCAGGGTGTGAAACAGCCGATAAATTTTGCTCAGAGGCCTCTTCTTTCAGGCTTGGGATTATTTTACATGCCGTAAATCTACAACGCATGATCCACAACTTTACTTCCCTTCCGAAGGAAACCATACTAGGGTTTTTATCCCAAAAAAATCCATTTATTCTAACTGGGATTGAACCCACAATCTTGGGTTTAAGAAGCAAGTATGGATACCACTACCACCAGGACCAAAAAAATAATGAGAATCATAAGCATTCTAACATAGGATTATGCAGCCCTGCATTCCCGAATCATCAGGAACAAGTGTTAGAATTCAGAAGTGTTACAAAATTGTCAGTGGCTTGAAAATGGCTGAGATGGAAGTGGGTAGCCATAATGAGCATTAATTAGGTACTTAAAAGAGCAAGCAATGCCTTTCTTTGATATGGTAAAATTAAATGTGCATGTTTGAAAAATATAGGTTGGAAAGTACATCTTTTCATCATCCAATAACTGAAAATGGGTGATCATGAAGTTACCATTCCTACTATCACAATTTTTTTTTATAAAAATGTAATTTTTTTAGATCTTGACTGCAACTCAATGAGAACATTGGTTATAAAAGAAAAGTCCTATTTGTGCACAAAAATAATACACTAAAACTATTACACAAATTTATTTTGATTTTCATGACTAAAACAAAAAGTATTATTTTGTTCTACTGTGTAATCACCTGATATAGAGCATGGCATTCACTCAAGGTGTCACAAAATTAGGCAACATTATAAAGTTCCACTGTGATATATGAGAGAGCTAGTCAATAAAGACTGAGAATTATTTTTTTTTTCCCATCATACAGTGGATAGTAAACAATTTTTCATGAGAACAGATCTCATGTGATTGGTGGAAAAAATTGGATGTGTGAACATGCGTGTCTTAGTACAGGATGCCAGCAAAGAGGGGTGTTTGCCTGTCAGCTACATAAATTGAAGTCACTTTGTAATGAGCAGTTACAAAGCACCTAAATTTTGCTTCCATCTGCAGAAATCTGGTATGGAGGCATATGTGATTTTACAGCAAGCATATGGTGATATTTTGCCACATCAATTGCACTTCAGTGGTTTAAAGGTTTGAGGAGGACTATAATTCAATAATAAAGCAGGGTGGTCCAGGTGCTCCAACCACTGTAGTGAATGAAACTATCAATAACACAACTGCCATTATTGTTTGGAAAGACTGATAAATAACAGTGGAAAGACTGGCAAACATTTACAGATTACTCATGGTAGTGTGTTTACCATTCTGGATGATCGTTTATGCATGAGATGCCGGATGAGTGCCAAGACTGCTGACACCTAAATAGAAAATGGTGCCTGTGGATGTTTATCAGAAACTTCATCATCTGGGGGCAGAGCATGGTGAGTCATATCTGATTTCCATCTTACATCTGATTAGTCTTGGCTTCACCATTACAATCTCTAAAGCAAACAGGTAAACTAAGTCTGACATCACCTGGTTCTCGAACACCAAAGAAAGCCAAGGTTGTTTGGTTGGCAGGAAAGATTTTAGTGATTTCTTTCTTTGACTGTCATAGAATGTTATCAACATTAAGTTCCCCTGCAAACAATGATTAAAGGGGAGTATTAAAAGATTGTTTCGAGTATCTTGGCTGAACACATGCAACGAAAATGCCCTGAGCTGCACCCATCTAGTTGGCATTACGTGGCAATGCATGCCCTCACATTTACAATGCTGTTGCTCAACATTTAGGGAGGATAAAAAAAAACACTGAATTGTGCCATACCCTCCATATTGCCCAAATCTAGCTCCCTGTGACTTATTGTCATGTTCCCTGTTTGCAAAAATGAGCTGCAGGGCCAGCAATTTGGTTTATCAATGGCTATTATGAAGAAGGTAGAGGTGATTTTGAGATGTCAAAAACAGTTTTCAGCCCTCCTTTCATAACTAGCAGAGATGTTGGGCCAAGTATATACAATTCAATGGGGACTAGTTCAGAAAATACTATACCAACCTTGACCCTGCCTATTGTACTTTGGAAGTAAAAAATATCGCTCTCATTTTTACTCACAAGTCTTTGTATATTGAAATAAATCAAATTGCTCTTTAGAGAGGGGCCAATGTTTCTAATAATCATGGCCCAAACAATGTGGCAGGGAAAATGGCTATATACAGCAAAAGTGTTATGCACCAATAAAGGGTCATTGCTTAGTAACAACACAATGTACAGCATTCATTGTAGTGTCATTCAATTCAAAATTACAATTTTTAGAATAAATTTTTAAGAAGCATGAATGAAAATAATTGTGCTCCAGAGCAAATTTCAGTGAAATGTTTAAGCTTACAGAAGAATGTGAATATAAGAAGGTTTCAACATACTCTAGTTGACAAAGCATCTGTCAAAAAAAAAAAAAAAAAAAAAAAAATGTTAGCAAAGAAGAATTATTATATAACAGGTGAGGATTGTTATGTCACTATTGTTAAGAGTTATAACTGTAAAAGGTAAATGGTCAAAACTTACAGATGGCCCTCTATACTACCTGATGCATTTTAGTGTTAGCATTTAAAAATCACTTCAAAGGTATATATTTCTGACTAAGAAAAAAATTAATCATTCCTTGAATTTAAAATTCTTCTAAGCTAAGTCTTAATTGAGGTAGCACCATGGCAGAGTGTACAGTGATGTCGTAGTTAAGAGCGCAGGTTTGCCTTCTGCCATGAGGCACTTTTTTTTTTTTTTAATAAACCTTTGTAACATGTTATAAAAAATTAGTTTTATAATAGCGTTTCCCATATACAGCAAACTTTAACATTAACATATTATATAGATTATAATGCATATTATAATATTTGCTTCAGTATTTGTTCCATCTAAATGCAATAAGAGTGTGTAGTTCGACTGTATCATAAAATCATCATAACTGTATCATAAAATGTTTTCAATTAAATGCAATATGCTGAACATGCACTCCCTGCAATATACATGCTGAAGGTTCATACAACTGATATTAATTTGGTTTATTTCTATGTTTTTCACTTTAGAAGATAAAGGTTTCTATTCTTATATTTATTTTAGTTATTTGTTAAGAATACGTTAGTTTGTGATTATGTTTGTGTGTGCTTAGGTAATGCCATAAAACTCAAATGATATGTTAAAATATATGATATTAAGGCAACATGATGTTCTACATATACACATATAAAACCAATAATAAAAAATAAAACAAAATTGTGTGGGATTTGAACCCAAGAGTTAACGCAGAAGAGCAATGTGTTCTAAACCACTTTGTCACTGCTACTCTACCCTAATGTTCTCATTCCAGATGCTTATGTTTGTGACCATTACATTTACAGGCAAAGCACCCACTGCAGTGTGCACTCCTCGCATGCACATATGAATACAGAATTTACATGTGTTCCTGAAGTTCTCCGATCTACACGTAGAATTTGGTGATGACTAATTTTTTTTTGTCAAGGAGTATATATATATCCTGAATTTAATCTATGCTCCATCTAAGGATGCAAATTTTTACATAAAACACTACCCATTATCATCTTTTAAAAGCAACATGTCCCATTTTAATATGCAGAATAATACTAACAATTTTTCATTCTTCACTACATGGGAAGTGATCTTTAATGAAGACTAGGATGGTAGCTTTGATTATATCCTAATTTTTTAGTTTTCTACTTTATAACATGTTGTTTAATAAGATTACGAGATTATAAAAAAAAACTATATTTTGCTACTACAATAAACCTTACAAGATAATGAATTTATTATTAAATATGCACATTCAAATAACTACCTCTTGCCTGTATTGGATGCCACAGGTACCCTTTTGACCATGACGTGAGGCAAATTTGTCTCCAATCTGAGGGATACGCACTGAGCGGACTCGGATTTTGCAGAATTTGTAGCCTTCAGAATTCAGTGTAAGCATTACCTGATCCACAATACCAGTTTCACTGTTACGGAGAAATGTGCTGGCATCTCTCTTTGTAAATCGTTTTGTAGTGCCTTCTAACTAAACAGAGAAGTACAATATATTTAGAAAACTGAGTCAGATTTTAAATGTTTGAAAGAGCAAACTCCTTTAAAGTGACAATAATAATCACCAAATAAATATATAACATTTATAAAAACAAATACCTCATCCTCATTGTCAGGCAATGTGATGGTTTTTCCAATAACCACATCATCTCCTGATACTCTAATTCCTGGAGATATTATGCCATCATCATCTAGTTTGTCATAAAGAGCATTCCTCATTCCCTGGAAACAAAGAATTGATATACATTTCTTGTTAATAATGTACATAATTTATCAGTCATAATTACATCAACCATATATTGTAAAATCACTTTAATGCCTTAGTGAATAATTTTGTCAAATAAGACTATAACATTCTGGCCTGAAAATGAAAAATTCAGGATTAGCAAAACTAATAACAATACAATTTGCAAGAAAGTATGTTTATCAATGTTAAATAATCAAAAGGAATCGCTTCAATGCAATGTGACTAGCTCACCAAATATACAAATATAAATCCTTTCTATAAGCCCTAAAGGAATACCAGACAATTCTTAATTTACTTCAGTTTTACACAATATACAAGCTGACATAGCTCTATAATCTAGCTCTATTTAGTCCAATACTTCCAATTAACAGAAATCTAATGACTAGAGAATGGATTCTTAAGCAATCATTTTTTTCAGTACAAGGTTGGGCACAAGTAACTGACTTGCCTAGTCTTGCCAGACATTTGCTTTTACTTGGTCTGAAACTATTCCTTCTCTGATACTTATCCATTCATGTCATCCCTTTCTCTCCTCCCCATTGTATCAGTGTCTTGCAATCAAGCAGTTTGTTATTCATTATGAAAGTTTGGTTGCGGGCCAATTGAAGTAAGGCAGGCTGGTTTTTATGGCCAACTCTGTAGTAGTTTTCTTTAGAAGTGGATAAATGTATTTAAACTTCAACAACTGCCTAAAAATAAATATTTCTTAATTTTAAACAATTAGATTTTTTGTACTTAAATATTCCTTATTAATGGTCTTGCATAATTTCATAAAACTAGACAATGATAATAATACTGAGTTTCAAGCTCTTTAATGGGAATAATATCCTGTAATGGCTACTTACTTGACATGTCTGTCTTGTAGGTTTCTCAAATTGCTCTTCTTGATCACCAATGCGCTTTGATTCTGCATCTTTGTAAGAACGGAAAAACACAGATCTGTTGGAAAAATGTGAATGAAAAGTTAAATTGCATTACTATAATTTATTTAAAATTTCTCTCCCTTTCCCTCTTTATCATGCATATTAGTTCTCTACAAGATTAGTGGGTTCATGTCATTGTTCAGCTGCTGGCCATTAAAATTGCAAATTTGCATGCATTCATAACAGCCATGTGGAAAGGACCTGTCTTCTTATTCAGTTGGTTGATGGCTGTTACAATACTTCATGTCTGTATGTTTGCGCTATCTCAATCCAGTGATCTCCTATTCATTTTGCTGTGGATGCAGTTCATCCAACATAAGCACCAATTTTTAGTAATATCTTGCACTCTTGGTATGCCACAATTCTCTCTTGATCAAATTGAATTTTAATGGCCAGTATTTTTTACTATTGTAAGAGCATAAGGCAATTTCTGTGGTTTATAAACTGTGAACCATGTTTTTTCCTTCTTCACAATTGCTTTTATTCAATAAATAATAGAGGCAAACAAGATATTAATAATCATGTTAACTCCAATGAACCCAAGAAGTATAGTAGTAAGCATAGATTCTTCATATGCAAATGAGTCAGTATTAGGTGACATTAAAACTTCACTAACTGGATAATGTTGGTTACTTCTTAACTGCTTGTGTGCTCATATGAAATTGTAGCCTTAAAAGAAGTTAGGAACATTGAAGTTGTTTAGTGTCACCTAATACTGACTCATTTGTATATGTGACAACTTCACTATTCCTAATTTCTTTTAAGATTGCAATAGACTCTTCAGTTTTATATGGGCAGCTTACTAAACAAGTCAGTTACTTTAATTCATCCTAATTGTGTATATGTTTTTACATGTTCTCTATTCCTTGAGTTCTTGCTCAACTCAGGATCTACAGAACAAGATATACATTATATAATGAGTGAGTGCTACAATAATGGAGCACCAATTACTTACTGATCTTTCAATGTAATTTGATGAATGCAATCAAGAGTGAGTGTAAAGTTGCCAGAATTTTTCACCTGAAAAAGCCTCTTTCAACAGCAGAGGCATTCATGATGACACTGTCTTCCTGGTTGTATCCTGTATAGCATAGAATTGCTACAATAGAGTTGATGCCTGCTGGTAATTCTCTAAAACGTAAGTATTCCATGGATCGTGTTGTCACTAGAGGCTTATGAGGATAATAAAGTACATGTGCCAAGGTGTCCATTCGCACATGAAAATTTGTGATGTAAACTCCCATGGCTTGTTTCCCCATAGCACTCTGTTTAAAGATAAAGATGAACATATAAATTTAAAATATATTTCATTAAGTTTATCAAGTACCTTAGCAAACAATACATAAAAAGTTAACCCTCAACACTGCTCACAATTAAACAGATTCATGAAAATATTGCAAATTTTGTTGGCTTTTTGAGGATTCTATTTTTCTCCCTCTCTCTGTAATGCTGATAGATACGTAATCTTGTCTTATTAATAAACATGATATGCTTTTATCGTCACAGGTTAGTAATAAGTCAAGATTACATCAAACTTGAAAGGGATCCCATCCAGTAATATATTAAGCCAGTAATTGATATATTAAATTAACCAAACCTTATATATGAGCAACAGAAAAAGGAAATTATTCCACAACGTTACTGCACTCAGAACATTTGACCTACCAAAAATACACAAACCAGGAAACAAATGAGATCAATAGTAGAGAAAATCAATTCATCCATCTAACCAATTACATACTACAAAGATTTCAAACCCTATCCCAATAAAATAGCCGAAATATCAAAACTACATTTAATTTAATAAATCAAACAAAACTGGAGGATTTGCTATACTCCTCTGACGTCATTGCTCCTTTTCTCCTGCATTGCCAGAAGAAAACTAATCACCATTTTAAAAAAATGGTTAAAATCTGCAATAATACAAAAATCTGAAATAATACAAAAATATCTCTCCCTCACTAAAATGTACATTAACCAAACATGCATTTCATTCAGAGATAATTTTTATTCACAAAAAAATGGATTGGCAATGAGGAAATCTCCTCTTTCCATTTTTAGCAGATTGTATAAGTTCCATAGAAACATGAATAGTTGATTTCTTTCCACACACATATAAATGTTAGTTTAGGTGGGTGGATATCATTTTTGTGATTGCTAATCAAAAATGGAAAGAGGATACACTAAAATTACTTAACCAGTGAAATTCACAATGAAAACAGAAGTCAAAAACATCCTCCCCTTCTAGGACTTGGAAATGATCAAAAACCTGGAATTTGACATTTTCAGAAAAGATGCCCACATTGATAATTGCATAAAAAACAATCCAAAGCCATGCAAACTTACCATAATCAATAGTCTAGCATTCAGATTAAAAAATTACCTCTAAACAAAACAGATTATAAATTAGAATACCTAAGGATTCAAGATAGCACAAAAAAAATAGTTATGCAATAGAATGTGTCAATAAAAAAATAAAAAGACTCGAAAGCTAAGGGGAAAAAAATTAAAAAAAATAATACCACCACCTTGAAAGGCTACAAAGAAGAATTCATATATAGGAAATTTGTCTTTCAGCCTTGGGCGCATCAGAAATTTAAAAAAAAATTCAAATATTATATTGTTTTGGACCCAGTAAACAAACACAACTTAATGAATCTTCTAAAAACTAATATAAAGGATAAAATTCCTCCTGGTAAACAAGCAGGCATATATAAAATTAGCTATAAAGACTGCAACAAGAAATATATAGCTAAAATCAAAAGAAAGATTACTCTTGGCTTCAAGGAGCACATGAGAAATATTAAATATAAACACATGGGAAAATCGGGAATAATACATAATTTTTGTCCAAAAACCATGTATTCTAAAAAGAACCAAAACTCCTAAAAGCAATCCAGAACCCAATAGAACTAACACTTTGTGAAAATTTATTTATATAAGAAGAAGAGTTGATTCATTCTGATCTTCCAAAACAGAATGATCCTCTCCAAGTTTTTAAAACATATAGAGCAACATCTGCAGTCCATGCAGGAAAGTTCATTTGAATCCAAGCTGAAGATGAAGGCATCTGCCTTCAAAACATGTCCAAATAACTGGTTGAAAATCAGTGAAATTGGAGTGATATCTAGCCAAAATTACAATGCAATTTGTACTGTGTATTTTTGTGTCATAGAGTATACTAGAACAAAGAACATTTGTTTATAATTGTTATGTATAAAAAAGTTCCACAAGTATTGTAAGAGAGAGTTTCATGCTAAATTTTCAGCAGCTACATCTCCATCAAAAAGCTTAATTTTCAGATCGGTAAACAAAGTTCAAACCCTATGCATTTTCATGATAAGAAGCTAAACCATATTTTAATAGAGAAGCTTGATGAAATAGACTGCCAATTAGAAACTTCTCCTCAAAAGTCTTCAATGTGTTATCACTAATTAACAATGAAAGAAACATATGTGCTATGAGTTCTGACAATGTGATACAGTATTCCCTCAGCAGATGGCAAAGCCATTATGCAGTAACTTCCTGTTAATAAAATCAATTTGCTATTGCATGGCAGAATAGGAACTCAAATAATAAACAGCCTACAATAAAATTAGTGACATTAAGACTAACACAGCACAACATTACACTAGGTTTACTAAGTTCATATGAGGCCCTTAATGTCAATGGAGTCACATTGAAACAAAATTCTCAGTTTAAACTGCAACATTAAAGTGATGTAAATTTCAGGCTTTTATTATCATCATCAATAATAGTAATATATTTATTTCTTTATGATCAATAGACTTGTAATACAAATTTCTGACATTGCCAAGTGTTAGGTTACAATACTGGTACACAAAATATAACATAATTTGCCGAATGAATATAACTTCTGACATGCAATACCGTTCTTACCTGATAAGTGTTTCGGGGGCTCTGATTGTGATCAGGGAAAGGAATGATAGATGCACAGACTCCTAATATCATAGCTGGATGTATTTCACAATGAGTATATGTGGTACAGTAGGCATATTCTTTGTCTTGCCTAAGGTCATCAGGTGACATGGAGATCATCACAGTTTCTTCTTCTAAAGTATCTATATACTCCACCACTCCACTGGCTACTAGCACTTGCCAACTGAAATTTTACAGTAGATCAATAAAAATTTGAAAAATTAAGTTTTGAGTACTAGAAAGAACAAATATATTTATTCATACATTAAATTCTCTACTCTTTCGATCATTTTTAGCATCAGAAAAAGTAAGGGGAAGGTGTCTAATATGCAAGAAGATTCCCATTTCATGTTGAAAAGAAATTCTAGAAAAGTATTTTTATTGGGAAGATTATGTTAACCAAAGCTTTACTAGAGGGTATAAAAATAACCAAACATCATAATTATCATCATTCCTAAATAAGATTCATAAAGATTTTGACTGTGTAAATCATAACATGCCCTTATCAAAATGATCTATTATGGTATAAAGGGTAAAGGTTACCAACGGATGTGTCATACTTATCAGCAGAAAGCAAAGAGCAAAAGTTATGATAAGTGACTCAGAATAGTCAGTCATAAAGCATGGTATTCTTCAAGGCTTGGGCAAATTATTATTTTTACTACATATTAATGATCTCTCCAAGATCACTGATGATTCCATGAAAAATTTCCAATATGTAACATAATATCATGACTCAATATGAACTATAGTCTATAGTAGTGGTCTCAGATGGGCCAAATAGGGTCAAGCTTGCTCATCAGTGTTTCCTCCTCCTAACTAGCATTGGAGTGGTGAGGAAAGAAGGAATTCACTTTGTGTATTTCTGTGTTACATCACTAACTACTAACTGCTTCATTTGATTTTGATATTAATGTGCACGGATCAGTTCTGTTTTCTAATTAAACTGCAATATGGTACTTTCTGACACCAGTAATAAGTCTAGACCAGAGCACAGATTGACCATTCTTACAACTTGTACATATGTACATACATGTTTCATGACAAATAGTGCACCGATCATTCACTATCTTCATATAGCAGAATTATATAAGTCACTCACAGGATTCTGCACTTCTACACCAGGTACTGCTTAGTTTCTATGTTTGAAAGGCCTGACCTTTAGATACCTGGACTATAGAGATCATTTAAGGTTTTTTCCCCCTTCTACACCTATAATGTCTATCATTACTGCCAAATCTCAACTTGAAAAAAAGAGGATACATAAAGAAATGGCAGTATGAAATATATATTACTGAAACAATGTAATGCATTATTTAATATAATAAGTTCCACAGATTATAGAACATTATTTTACACTTCTTTCTTCACATCTTCATATTCACATATCCTTGTCACATGTCATTAGAATTTATTTGCTTGAGGAAATCTTGTTTAGAAAATAAGTAATTATGAAAATCTCTAATGCCTTAGGCGATATATTATTGTCTGAATTGATTGATTGGTTAAATAAATATAATCACGACATATGGTTAAATAAATATAATCACGACATAATAAATAAAACAAAATTATTAAAATCAGTACAAGGACCTACGGAATTAGCAACCTGGGAGAAAATCTACATCTACAAATACAAAAACAGCATAATGAACTTCGACATTGTCGGGGATGAAAACATAAACTACAAGTTTATCACACCGCCACCAGAGCAGAATATACATTCCCACAGCTCAACGAATGATCCGACAGTTGAACCTTAGCATGGCTGAAGATGGGAACAAAATGTTCTCGAAACCGGTTCCATACATTTATAAAAAGTAAGTGAAGCTTTAAGAGTGTGTAGTTCAACTAATCATACAATGATATCCATTAATAAATATAGTGAACTTTTTTTTTAAATGTTGATTGATTGGTATTGATATTGTGAATAAACTTATATATTTAAATTGGTTTATTGCAACATGAAAATACAACAGCAGGTTTTATTTTTTAAAAAATAGGATTTTAGAGAACTTATTCAAAAGAACAAGAGAACTGAGCCTAAAAAGATGACGCATCTGGGAAAAAGAGACATTTGGCAACCCTAATTGAAACAACAATATGGTGTCATCCAATCATGACCAGAGCCCTAAAATTAGGCAAAATGCCTTTTCTATCTGAGTGGAATATTTAAGAGTAAGATAGAGATGAAGATGCTTCCGCACATTTGGGGTGGTAAGAACAGTTTTATTTTATCTCTTTTGCCTATTTTGGCTTCTGTTGCCTAAGCATTTTAAAAAGAATTTCAATATATCAAAGTGAAAAAGTTATGAAAATGAAATGCATGTTCACCTCACAAAAATATCTATTGAAAATTCTGTCACACATTTATTTCTTTTCAAGCCGTCACAAACTTTCTCCTTAACCCATTCACTTAAGCTCTTTAAATAGCAAAATTTTCATTAGTGAAATGAATGCATGGTAACCTCAAGCATATGAAAACCAGGAAATAGAGAGGATGAATGATGTAAAGTAGATTTTAAAAGTTCTGGCAAATGACCTTGTATAGATCTACATGAGACAATTCTAAGAAATTTGTGGTGGTGGTAACTTCTCAGCTGCATAAATGTAACAAACAACTGCAAGTGAGAAAGGTGAGAGCGGTACAGCTGTGCAATAAATTGTCCCACGATGTATTTATTATGGAAGTAAGAGAGATAATAACTCAATTCCCCTATAAATACACAAACAGACAATGAAATCTAGACCAAAAACCACTGTGTGTCTTTTGCCAGGACTATTCAAAATTACTTTATTTTGTCTTGAACAACATTTCCACGATGTCCTGAAAGATGAAATGTTCTTATAACCAGTATAAGTCTTTCCAAAATAGCTTGTTTCACATATGCTCCAATCACTTCAACAGAAGTAGAACATTCTTTTTCCATGATGAAAAATGTTCTCTCTGACAAGCAGCTGACTATGACAGTTGATACCTTGAAAAAATATGTTGTTACTTGTAACCAAGAAAAGTATGCTTAAGTACTTTATTTATGTGATAAAGAAATAGTTAAATATTTTAAATACTATTTTCATAAATAATGAATGATATAATTTTTGTTTTCACTTTTGATAAATGCCTATTTGCAGTATTTTAAGTGCCCTTTTGCCTGCCTATGTTAACCACAATAAATGCCTGAACTTCCAAACTCTGATCATGACACATAAACTTATAAACATTACAATGAAAACACTCTGGTATAACAGCCATGTTTTACATTAAAATGAAAACACTATGGTATAACAGCCATATTTTACATTAAATCAAGATAAAAAGCATTTCAGATTTTATTAGTTTATTTAATTGCTGTTTTCAATCAATTTGTAGATGTACTACATACTACTGCTGAAGCCATAATCTTTTCTGTATCTTGCATTGTTCCACATGTCATTCTTACTGATTGAGATACTAAGATTAGCTGCTATGAAATGCAATTAATGTTTTATAATGTTGTAAAGTGTCATTAGAAATTGTGAGAATTATTTTGGAGGTCTAACATGTGCATTTTAAAGTATTTCTTTCCTATAAAACAGTAAATATAGCAGCTGTTTCCTTCATAAAAATATTTTGTAAACAAATGTTTTAAGTAGTCATACTCCAACCATATATCTTCAGCAAGCAGTCTCATCTTTTTTCTTCTAAACTAGCAAGTTTCAATAATAAACCTATTTTGTGTCAATCTTATGAAACACTTCCTGGCTTCACTTACTTATGGGTTTATCAGGACATGTTTCATGATTTCAGCTGAAGATGCAGACAAAGGAACACGAGACAAGTCCTGATCAACCTTTGAGCAGGCAAAGCTAGAAAGAATGTTATTTCATATAGTTTGATTAACGATAAGATTATTAATAACCAGAAATGTTAATTGGAACTTGTACAGTGAAGCTAACCATATAATTAAAATCATTGCATGATTCAGTTGAACTACACACTCTTATTGCTCCACTTACTTGTTTAGAATATGTAGTACTAGTTTCATGAACCCTTTTTAGCATCAGCTACCCATCAACTGCTGGATCATATGATGATACGAACAAAGGGCTCATGAAATGAGTACTACATACTATAAACAAGTAAGTGGAGCAATTAGATTGTGTAGTTCAACTCAATCATACAATGATCTTAATTATAAGATTATTAAGGTTTGCTTTACTGTATTAGGTTCCAAATATTGAAAAAGTTTAATGTATATACATGTAGGATGTTAATGAACTACACTAAAATAATTTCAGAATGTAGAGGTGTCATATATAATTTGATTTTGTTGATTTGTTATATTTATGGATGCTCTTTAACATCTCAGGTCATCAGTGTCCCATTTCGGGCGTAAAAATCCTAAGTATGGCTTCCTTCGGAAGGGAAGTTAAGCCGTGGGTCCTGTGTTGTACATTTACGGCACAAAAAAGAACCTCAAACCTGAAAGAGAGGCCTCTGAATAAAATTTGTCGGCCGTTTCACACTCTGAGTTGAATGGAATGCTGATGACCTGAGATGTTAAAGAGCGCCCATAAATAAATCAATCAAAAAAACAAAAAAAAAGCATCCCATTCATTCAGGGCATGAAACAGTCAGCAATTCTGCTCATAGGCCTCTTCTTTCAGGCTTGAGGTTCTTTGTCATGCCGTTAATCTATGACGCAAGACCCACAGCTTTGCTTCCCTTCCAAAGGAAGCTATACTTAGGATTTTTACACGCAAAAAATCCTTCGACCCTGGCTGGGATTGAGCCCATGATCTTGGGTTTGTGAGGCAAGTATGGTTACCACTAGACCACCAGGACTGACTAAGCAATTTGAGACAGGCAATGTATGGTCCAGAACTAACATAACAAAGTTTTATGGTGTTAACATTTTGGCATCAGATGCCAATAACTCGGTGTTAAAGTCAATCTGGGTGAAAAATTGATTTAGAATATCTTTAAAACTGTCTTGAGAAAAAAGAAATATCAATTTTTCCCAGCTTGTTATTAGCATTTTTAAGATTTAGTGCATAAAAATTGCTTTAATCTGAAACTAATCATTTAACAGCGAGACTGAACATTAATTGCTTTCATTTAGCCACGGCTGACTAAATAAATGTAAATGTAGTCTACTATACAAGGGGCTCTTTAACCGCTTGTGTGGTATAATGCAAGGTGATATTCTGCAGGCCATGGATTCAATTGTTGTTGTGCTGTTAAAGTTTTTTTTAATATGAAGTGCTATGATATGCCTACTAAAGAATCATGTATGAAATTACTTAATGCTTTCAAGTTTTATTCTTTCTCTCAACAAAGAATATATTACCGACATACAATGGCTAATAAGCTTACTGCTAAAATGATGCCTAAAACTTCATTTACCTAACACATATTCAAAACAGATTCTGATTGGTAATACAATAACGCCTACAAGGGTTGTAATTATATGAATTTATGCTTGAAGATTTAAGTGTATAAGTTGAAACATCAACTTAAGACATAGGCTAAAAACTGTATTATTAGGACCTGGTCGGAAAATGAACTAAAAAAAATGTGATGAACAAGACTCAAACTCAAAAATAAATGACTACTTCTAACTGGAAAACTAATGTCATTACCATTGTGCCAGAGTGACATATTCTGAAACCTCCCTTAGTGTTGTTGTTGTGTTGTTGATCTAATGTGCAGGATTTTGATCCATCAATTTTTCCCTGGCCAGCCAACATAATTTGTGTATTTTCCTGTCAGGTGCAGCTTTCCTCAGTTCTGTGCATTCCAATAGATGTTCTCCGTTTAGAATCTTGTCAGTATTGCAGATCTTACATGTGTTATCATTCATAAAACCAATCTGTGTAGATGTTCCGCCAGACAATCATGTCCAGTTGCCAGTCTAAAATGAGCAACCGCTTCCTTCCTTGATAGATTTTTTATTTTTTGTACGGTTTCTTTTATATTAGAATAATTTTTATTAGATATTTCCACTTGAATATTAGATTGATATTTTTGTTCTATGGTCGTTTTGATATTTTTTAATTTTACATTTAATCCACAGGGCTTTATTGGTTTTGAATATAACACTGTCCCCTTTTTGGCCAGAAAGTCTGCATTCTCGTTACCAATCACTCCCACATGTGCTGGTATCCACAGTAGTATCATTTGTTGAAATTTTGTTTGGAATAATCTATAATAAGATTTCACGTCCCTTATATTGTAACATTCATATGAACTTTCATATCGTTCTATAGCTTGTATAGCTGAAGCTGAATCTGTAAGAATCACTACTTTATTTTCTTTTATATCAGTCCTATGGTATATTTGTTCCAACGCTCGTTGTATTGCCACTATTTCACCCTAACTTGTGGATTGTCTAGGCAGTGTGAAATAATGCAGAACTGCCCTTAGTTATCATGTGTTATGCTTTTAAGCGACATCTTCATTAGTTAGTGACGTACTGGCACTTTAGAAGCTTATAGCCATAGCTTTGAAATTTTAATAGCTAGGCCATATGTTTTCTATCTCAAATTAAGACACCTCTACAATCTCTCTGAAATTATTTCCATATAGTTCATTAGTTTCCTGTATATATACTGTCACTTGAAAGTGCTTCTTACATTGCATGAAATGCACTAATGTAAAAATGTATATTTAGGTAAGTCAAACTTAACAAAACAATGAGAAATCTTAAGTTGGTTGGCTTCTAAAGGCTGGCTCTGGATGTTAACTCCATTTGCAGTATTGCTTTCTGATATAAACTAGTAATGTTTTTTCCTCCTCCTTCATTTAACTGTAGACACCTGGTGAGGTGATATTTGTCCAATCTTGAGTTTATATCATTGCAGATAGTGCAGGGCTCTGTGTCTTTCTTCAAATGGGGGGAGGCAGTCATGTTCTGAATGTAGTCAGAATTACACTTTTGCTTCTTTCCTCTTTGTGTGTGCACGGGTAGGGTGCTTGTGCATGTAGGGGGGTCTAGAAATGGAGGGCAGCCATGTCCTGAATGTAGTCTGAATATTGCTTTTGTTTCTTTCTCTATGTGTTGGCATGGGTGGGTGTGCATGTGTATGTGGGGGGGGGGGGCTGTGTATGTGCAGAGAGGCTTTTCCCAGATTTTTAATATTTTTCCACTGTTGGCTTTTCCTTTACTTGTTTCCTTTGGAAATTACCTATTGTTGTTCTGATGTTTGCTGTTGCCATGTGAAATGGCATGCATCTGGTAGCCTTCTGTATTATGATCATTCCCTTTTAAGCCAATTCATCAGCAATCTCATTTCCCATCACCCAAATGTGTGAAGGAATCCACTGGAATTTTTTTCTTTACCTAATTTAGAGAGATAGTTCATGCTTTTTCTGCATTCAACAATTATGCTGCTTTTAGGGGTTATAACAGAGGCAATGATTTAAATGGCACTTTGGAGTCTACAAGGAAAACTATTTTTTGGTGTTTTAGTACTCTGCTAAGGAAATTTAGAAATGTTATTTCAATTGCTTTAACTTCTGAATCAAAAGTTGTGTTGTTTTGGGTTTAATTTAAGTTTATTCCTTCCAATTCCACAGATTATGTCTGCTTTAAAATAATATAAATAATCAAACTCACAGTAAATGATTGATATGCAAATAGTGCAACAAGTGTGGAAAATCAAGATCAAGTTAATGGTAAACCAGAGACAAGCAATTCCCAGGCATTCATTTGGCTTTAAATTTCCACAATACGTACAATATTCAATTGAATGATACAGAATATAGCTTATTCTATATACAACTCATCTGTTGTTTAAAATAAACAGAAAAAAAATGATTAAAAAACAAGAAAAGAAAAGTAGGGATTTTGTAAAGCTCTCCACATCATTCTTGATAATATTACTTTGCAGTAGTCTAGAAACAGTGCACATTTTGATGCTACTGTTTCTTTTTCTCTAAGAATTTAAAGACTAACCATAGGAAGATGAAATTAAAGAGCTTACCCATAGTTATTATATTCTCGTTCCTTTAACATATCAATATGTCTCTTCTTTAAAAGCAAGCTTCCTCCATCTACAATTAACAAAGGTCTACAAATGCGACCTGCATCAGTGTATATCCTAATTTCTCTGTCTCTAATATCTCGGATCATGGAGACTTCACTCACAATAATGTCCATCTGCCTTCTCAACTTTCTGAGAGTAGCCATAAGTTGTTCAGGATCACGATGAATTCCAACCTGATTAAAAAAGGAGTTGAGTTTGAAAAGTACGAAATATCAAAAACAAGTTAAACAAAAAATTCAACATTAGAAATTTTTTTACTCTTGACATGATGCCACAAATAGAAAATTCTAAATCTGATCTTATATCTAATATTAGTCAAAATGCAGATGCAAAGCAGACAGCACCCCATCCAGCTCTCTTTAGCAAGACATAGTGCAAACAAGTTTACCTCTTTACAGCTAAACGAATGATCCGACAGTTGAACTTTAGTCTGGCTGAAGATGGGAACTACATGTTCTCGAAACCAGTTCCATACATTTATGAAACATTTACTTAAAGCTTTAAGAGTGTGTAGTTCAACTGAATCATACAATGATATAAATTAAGTTTACCTCTCTTTCATGGGCAGAGTAATAAGTGCACAAGCACTAAATGTGCAAACTGTTTCCCATTCCATCTTTCTCTGAGGAACAGTCAAAGAATATATAAGAAACAGAGTCTATACAATAGCATGCCAGCATGAAATGAGAGCCTATGCTTCTCTGCATTCACCCTTAGCCTTTTAATTTCCACTGCAGCCATATGGCAATATAAAGTAATTATGTTTTCCCAAAGCAGAATACATCAGAAATTTTTTCCTGCAGTTGTCATTTAACTACAGTGATTATAGTTGTTAGTTTTGTCCATAGAAAGCTGTAATTAGCAGCCATTTCATGCTTTTCTCAAAGCCATGCTAGTGCAGGCAGGAAGTAGTGTGACAGCATTAGTGAGTTGAGAATATTACGCCTATAAAAGTAGTAGTTTTTATCTTAACACATTCAGGACAGTAGATGCTATGGGCCATGGATGGCACATGATGTTTAAACAATTCTGTTTATATTCTCAGCCCAGGCATTAGTATGATTTAGTCAGTGTTGCTTTTTATAGATGGAAGTAGAGGTGACATTCCCCTTCAATATAAGCATACATCACATGAGAGGATGTTAGGTTTATTCCAGATGTATATAGAATAAATATTTCAGCTTTGGCTTGTATCTGTGTCAAGTACTTGAGATTGCAGTGTTACCATTTCTGTATATTGCTTGTGATGTGGGTTTATAGCCATGGCTTACAAAATATTTTGACATTTTCTACAATGCCTATTCAGATGATGAACTAATTCCTGAATTGGATTCTGACAGCAGTGACAGTGAAATTCCAATTTCTGAATCTGACAGGCCAGAAGAACAAAGTCAGGTAACAGATACACAACATCGTAGTTATCATGCGAATATCCCACCATTTACATCTAAGCAGGCTTAAATATTCAATAGAGAATGAAAATTAAATAACGGATTACATATTGTTCTCCGGAATGATGATTTTTTTAAAATATGTGTGCAAACAGATAAATTTGTGCGCGAGTCAAGTGATAAATATGGCGCTACAGCCTTTAACAAAAAATTAAATAATGCAGGAAGGAAACCAGTAGATGTTTGAACTAAAGATACTTATGGAATTGATGTTCATCACAGGAATAGTTCAGAAACCTGACTTAAAAATGTATTGGACAGCAGATCCTGTTTTTTGAAATTCCAATTTTTTTTAAACAATATCTGGAACACGCTTTCTCTACCTTCTCTTATTTCTCCACTTCAGTAACAGCAGTGTCTATACTGATGCTACAGACATATTAAGAGTGAAAAATATGTACAAAATTAATATTTTTTACTTGTGGTTCAGGAGCAATGCTAAATTTTATGAAGTGTATAGAAGGTGTGAGTGACATTAAAATAGCTGGTCCAGGCATTTAAATGCCCTGCTGAGAAATGGTACTGAATGTGTTAACAAAAGGCCAAACATGTAATATATATGTATGTATGAAAATATATTTACAGTAATACATTTATATTATGGCTGAAAATAATGTGTTGCCAAATGGCTACAATATGAAGAGTGAACATGCGGTATGCACATAACCTAATATTTATTATCATTGTGAGCATCACAGTTAATGTAAATATTTCTAGGGTTAATCAAGTTAATAATGATAAATCATGTAGAACAGATTCTGGAATTATTATTATTATTATTATTATTATTATTATTATTATTATTATTATTAATGCAGATCTTTCTGAACTGAGTGAATTTTCTTCTGAAGATGAAGAGGGAACATCGAGGAAAATGGAATTAGCAAGCATGGGTGGAGTAGACTTGGCTGATATGCTAACAGAAATATATAGAACTGATCTATGATCAAGAAAATCATATAACAGAATTGTGTACTCATGTCTGAATGAAGCACTTGTTATTTCATGGCTGCTTTACATGCATGGTCCAAAAGGGGAAGAAAGCAGAGAAAATACTTCTGGATTTTCAAATGGAAATCGCTTGTGGCCTTACTACTGCTGAAAAGAAAGTGAACAAAAATGAGGGAGACCAAGCTATCATATAAAAGAGGTCAAAAAATGTAGATAAAATATAAGGCCAGAAAATGATGTTCACTATGTATATGTAACTGGCCAATTCCATTGCATAAAAAGGTAAGTGCAAGAATTGTTCAAATGCATTCTCAAGAACTGCATGTTCAAAATGTGGCATTACACTATGCTTTATAAAAGAAAAAACTTTCTATCAAGGGCATCAGAAGTAGAATGCCAAAGGTTACTAAAATGCATTAGTTTTTTTGCAATGAGGATGTTCTTTTGTAATGTTTGTAATATTTATCATCATAAAAGCAAGAATTCAACACTTTTTAATCTGAATGTAATGCTGCTAATTAATGCAAGTGCATGTTTGCATGGTTTGAGCAATTTCTTATCAAAATTGTTGAATTACTGTTATATTTCACTGTGAGAATTACCACCATTCAAAACAAGATTTAGTATTGAAATTAAAATTTATTGAAATGCTAAGAAAAACATAAACTACAAAGTGTAACCCCTCATAATTATAAAATTTTTCATACAATAATGATTTATACAGTAGAACCTTGATTCAACATTTTTGAAGGGAGCAGGATAAAAAAAACGATGGATGAAGGAAAAAGATAGATAAGGAAAGTGCATACATGCATATATGCATAAGTGCAGTTCAAAAATAAGTAAAGCCAATATATAAGCTAATACTATATTTTGCTAAACTTAGGTATTCATTTTTTACACTAAATTCCACTTACTTTTATGTGGATTTGATTTGGTTTGGTTTATTTACGGACGCTCTTTAACATCTCAGGTCATCAGCGTCCCATTCAACTCAGAGCGTGAAACGGCCGACAAATTTTGCTCAGAGGCCTCTTCTTTCAGGCTTGAGGTTCTTTATCGTGCCGTAAATGTACGACACGGGACCCACGGATTTACTTCCCTTCCGAAGGAAGCCATACTTACGATTTTTACGCCCGAAAAAATCCATCATTTCTGGCCGGGTTCGAACCCGCGACCTTGGGTTTAGAAGGCAAGTATGGTAACCACTATACCACCAGGACCGACTTTTTATGTGGAGTTTAGTGTAAAACAGTGTAATGCATTTTAGTGTAAAAAATGAATACCTAAGTTTAGGATATATTACCACTCCATTGTCAACAGCTTCAGAAGTACAATATTTATATACTATATTTTACGTTAATTTTACATGAAACCCGGAAACATATTTTACACTTTGTTGTCGGTCCTTGTGGTCTAGTGGTAACCACACTTATCTCGTAGACCCAAGATTGCAGGTTCAATCTGATGGATTTTTTTTGGGCATAAAAATCCTAATTATGGTTCCTTCGGAAGGGAAGTAAAGCAGAGGATCCTGTGTTGTAGATTTATGGCACATAGAAGAACCTCAAGCCTGAAATGAACGGCCCCTGAGTAAAATTTACTGGTTGTTTCAATCCCTAAATTGAATGAGATGCTGATGACCTGAGAAGTTAAAGCGCATCCATAAATAAAACAAATCAATAAAAATCAAAATGTTAAAAGTGGATAACTGATATTTGCTTCTTTGCTGCTTTTCTTTTCATATGAAACAAATTTTCCACATTCAACACATTCTGTTGCTTACTACCATCCATACCATCATTGTTATGTGCATAGAATCAGTTTCACATGTTCTTAGAGCAGCAAACATCAACACTGCTTTGGCTGTTGCATCATCTTCCCCCTCTTCCTTACTCTCCTTCCCCATATCAAAAACACTTGTGATATCTCCCACTTCATTGCACAATTCATCAACACTTTGAATGCCACATGTACCAATGTCCTCATTCATTGCCTCCTATGTGTCAAAACTGACAGCAATGGCAACTCTGGCCCATTCTTCACATCAGCTATCTACATCCTGCTGCTCCAAAAGTATTGGCAATTAAGAAGAGTTTGAGTCACACTTTCTCGGATCAAGTGTGATGCAAACTCTGTACATACGACAATCATTGCTTCACTATTCCAGTTTAAAAACGATTATTTGAGGATAAATTTCTTTGGGACTCAACTTTTTGAACAAATAATGTGGGAAAACGATAATTCAAGGAACAATAAATGCAGGTTTTATTCCCATAAGATATAAGGTAAAATGTTTGGGACTGCATAAATTGAAGGATACATCTGGGAAAACAATGGTTCTGGAAAGATAGATCGAGGTTCCACTGTACCAACCCTTTATCTATATTCTAAAAAATTAAAGTGCATAATTGCTACCTTGATTGCATCAGACCCCAGTCCCCAGTTCATCATCAGTAGCCTACTGGAATTTCAGGGGACCAGGCTCTGACCCAACCCAGGGGAATAAAATAAAATATTTCAATACTCTACCTATGCCATTACTTTATCAGTTAGCTATAGTCTCTACAAATTATTAATTCTTTTATTTTTCAAATATCTACTATTATGTTATACTTAACACCTTAAGATTAAATCCACAATACTATACTCCTGATTATTACCCAATTCAATAACTCCACACCATAAATCAAAATCATTAAAACCAAAGATCATTTACTTATTAATCATCCATACCCATTTATTTTTAACTCTATACAAATATTCCTCTAAATTCCTTAATTGAGATTTTCCCCCAAAATTTTCTTCACTGCTATCTCAGATCTTAAACAAACCCATTCTACTTAGATCGACTGACTCCTCCATTCTCTTGTTTCTGGACATTCAAATAGGATGTGAATGACATTTTCACTACTCCTATACATTGGACATACACTCTGTTCCACATTCTTCTAATTCCCTTTAGTCTTCATCAAACATGTTAACCCTTCTTATTACATTTATCAATATAACCCTCATTCATACACTTCTCTCAATTCTCAAAATAGCAGCAAGAAACTTTTCTCTCTTAAATCCACATATAAAATTTGTCTGTCTATATCCTTGAATCTGATTCTAATCATCTTCCAAAATCCACCTGGCAAACTATACCTTCCTAATCAGCCCTTTCCTATCCCTTCCCATATTATTCATACTCTACTTTCCCAAACCAACTAGCTTCTCTTAAAGGGAATTCCTGAAATTTTAAACCTACTTTCAAAGTATGACCACAGATTTAGTAAAACAAAGTCAGTCAAAAGCTGATGATGGAAGCAAATAGCTTCAGAAACTTGTCCAGGGTTATATAAGTAAATGGAGTTAGTGTGAACAGTTTGAATACTTTAATGTAGAATATAGTACCACTCCATTGTATACAGCTTCATAAATACAGTTATTCTTTTAAAACAAAAAAATTGTTAACACATGAATAAATGTGTGATGTATACTGATTTAATCCATTGCTATTTTCAGCAACTGCATTACCTAGCAGCAAATTAACCTAACTGTAAAATGTGGCAAATATGGAATCTAACTGAACAATGAACTATCATATTGATGGGCAACAGTATCTTTTGCTTAATTCTGTAGCATTAGTTTACCTACCCAACAACCATTCACAAATATTTTAGTTGCATCTGCTATAGCAGAAGGAGCAATTTCTTCCAAATTTTCCATACTCCATTCTTCCAAAAATTCCAAGATAGGTGATGGCTGAGAACCTACTGAAATGTATGCCATCAATGCCAAGTTTTTCACCAAACCTGTAACAATAAATTAGTGTTAATACTTAACGTTTCTAATTTGAATATTTAAGCTACAAAATAGTATTGAACAGAACAATAGTATATCACACCACTAGATTTTTTACAATAAAACTTATTTTGATCAAATATACACCCTCTGTTTTAAATTTTAAAGGAAGCATCTTGTTTTTAAGGATAACTATCTCTTGCCAAATACTCATAAAATTCAAATCACAGTGTATGAATATTATAATAAATACATAGGTAAATGCATCTTTTTCCACCTTTACATCCACTAATCACCTTGTACATGTGTGGCTAATACTTGGAAATGCTCAAGGCAGCAGTGCATGGGAAGTTGTCACAAGTAGACAATTTAAAATAAGTGATAACACATTTCTTTGATTGAATTTTAATTAAAAATACATGCATGTGATTTTTTTAATAGTGTTTAATGCCCATTTTTACTGCTGAGACATAAATGACTTTTATAATGGTATGCTGTTAAGCTCTGCTTATAGAATTAGTAAACAACCCACTCAACAAGGAAGCTTACGCAACAGAATACAGTACATCATCAATACTGTCCTCAACAATAGATTCAACCATTCATTAGCACAGAAGATCAGACATTTCAAAAGACTTAAAGATATTAAAAACATCACCACTCTCTCCACAATAAAGAAGGACTTAAGTTTTAAAAAATTCACATAATACCATCCATGGGCAAACACAGCATTCATGAAAATTTTTAAAAAATTTGATATTGTTTTGGTGGCACAAAATAAAATTTAAGTAGTTAAAATAAGTAAAACTCTGGAAAACCCCTTTTCACAAGAAATTTTGCCCAATTCTTTAACATTGGGAACCTTTAGAACAGAACCATAAATTTTTGATGTTATTCCATACATCAAAAATTCAGGAGTGCATTAGAAAGATTATTTGGATTGTGATCAGACACATAAGCAGAACAATAAGAAATTTGGAGACAAGGATGAAAAAACACTTTAGAAATGTAAGATATAAACAGAGGACAAATTGGCAGTTACAGACCATTTTTAGATTTATAATCATGACATCGCAAAAGAAACTAATGTGATGAAAAGCTACCATTTATCCCAAAGAATTAGCAATATGGGAAAAGATTTTCATTTTAAAGAATTAAGCATCGCATTATCAATTTGAGATCCCAGTAATGGACTTCCTGTTTCACTGTATATTAGAAACACCAGAGGTCACATTGTCACTTGTCATCATTAGTCCCCAGCTGAAGGAAGACAAGAGCAAATGCTCTGGAAACTAGTTCTGTAACTAAAAATGTTAATTGGAACTTGTACAGTGAAGCTAATCATGTAACTAAGATCATTATATGATTCAATCCCACTACACGCTCTTATTGCTCCACTTACTTGTTTATAATATGTAGTACTAGTTTCATGAACCATTAGTCACATCCTCAGTTGGCTGCTGAGTGCTGGATAATTTGTTATGCTGTTGGAATGGGTATTTTCCTCTGGTGCAGGTGTGATGAACTTAAAGTTTACGTTTTTATCCTGGAAGTGCCTAAGTTCATTAAACTGTGTCTGTATTTGTACATACAGACTTTTTTCTCATGTTGCTAATTCCATAGGTCCTTGCACTGATTTTAATAATTTTGCTTTATTCACTATGTGTGGTTTTTTGTCCAGAATGCTGCTACTGCTTATTTCTCCATTTGCTTGTATTTTATGTTCATGAAATGTTCTTTTAACTGTGTGTTTATGTTTCTCTTTGTTTTTCCAATGTAGATTTTTTTCACATTCTCCACAACTTATTTTGTAAATACCTGCTTTTTCTCCGGTGGAATGCTGTCATTAACATTGTCTATTATGAGATCATTAACATTAAATATGTTTACTGGGGCCAGCCTGATATTAAAATCTTTTAGAATATTTTTAAATTTTTGTATAGCCCATGGATGATATGTGAATTTTTTAAAAATTAGCTTCTCTTTTCCTGCTGAAAGTGTTGTGGTTTCTTTAATAAGTTTTTATCTTTTCGAATTTCTGTATTTTTTTATATATTAGTTATTTTTTAAAACAATTTATTTGTTTGTATTCTTTAAAATATTTCTCTTTGCTAATGTGTAAGTTAACCAAAAATTCACAAGATTGGTAATGGTATGCGATCCATCATTAACAATACACCTTTGTACTATTTAGCAAAATGACTAGCTGACAGATTCAAGACACTACCAAAATTTCAAAAGCAGGAGCCTAAACAAAATATTTCAGTTAACAGAAAAAAATTAAGGTTGTTATAAAATAACATCCTTCTGACACATTAATATCTTTCGATGTAGAGTTGCTGTTTCCAAGCATACCTAAAGATGGTTAGTTGGTTGGTTGCTAGTGGCCATTTGGAGCTGCTGACAATCATTTTTTCCCTAACTTTCCAATAAAGAGCTTCCAAATTATTTTAATTGGAAATATTAATTGCCATATCTGTAATCTCTTTGGTGTTACCCAGGTGCACCAAAAGGAGGTGGGATCACTGTGCACCCAGGATACCTAAAGATAAACTGATAGTTTATCTCTGCACGATTGGCTAAGAACAAGTGGAATTAATGATGCACACATAAAAGAATAGATAAAACTCACTAAAATTTGCATACACCGATCCTACTTTTCTTTCAAGGTCAAATTCTATAAACAACAGTTAGGATTTACTATGGGCAAACCCTCCATTTCCAGCTAACCTCTACATGAGCACATTTGAAACATCAACTCAGCATTTTTATGCATATTTAAAATTTGGTACAGATATGTTGATATATTTGCCACAGTTAACAAAAATTCACTGATGTCATAAAACTTCTGAATATACAAGATAAGAACTTATCGTCCACATATGAAACAGAAACAGATAACATGTTAACATTCTTGGATATCAAAATAATGAAACGTCACGGAAATTTGGAATATACAGAAAGAATACACATACAATCACATCAAAGCTGATGGTTTTAACCCCAAAACGCACAAACATGCAGTGATCAACAGCTTAACACACAGGCTAGTTAATCTACACATAAGCAAAGAAGAATATTTTACAGAATACAAACAAATAGAAAGAACGGCGATTAAAAATTGTTTTAAAAAAGAACCATGGGCATCGCAAAAATTTAAAAATTTTTAATATCAGGTTGGACCCTGTAAGCAAATTTAATGTTAATAATCTCCTAATAGACAATGTTCATGACAGTATTCCACTAGAGAAAAAATTAGATATTTAAAAAATTAGTTGTGCAGAACGTGAAAAAAATCTACATTAGAAAAACATAAACACATGGTTAAAAGAACATTTCAGGAACATAAAATACAAGCAAATGGAGAAATAAGCAGCATTTCATTTCTGGACAGAAAACCACGACATAGTGAATAATGCAACATTATTAAAATCAGTACAAGGACATGTAGAATTAGTAACATGGGAGAAAATCTACATGTACAAATACAGAGACAATTTAATGAACTTCAATACTTCTGGGGATGAAAACATAAACTTTAAGTTCATCACAACAGCACCAGAGCAGAATATCCATTACAACAGCATAACGAATTATCTAGCAGTTGGCACCTAACTGAGAATGTGAATAATGGTTCATGAAACTAGTACTACATATTATAAATAAATAAGTGGAGCAATAAGAGTGTGTAGTTCAACTCAATCATGCAATGATCTTAATTATATGTTCTGATAAACTAATCAGTTGTGAAATATAGTGTAACCTAATATATTAGAACCTTGATTCATTGTTTTTGGAGGGACCAGGTTTAACAAACGATGGATGCAGGAAAACAATAGATACATATGTGCATAAATCATGTTCAAAAATAAATAAAGCCAGTGTATAAGCAAACTTTTATTTTAGTGTCAATTTTACATGTCACTGTGTACATGTTTTCCACTTTGTTGTTGGTCCTGGTGATCTAATGGTAACCATACTTCTTGTAGACCCAAGATTACAGGTTCAATTCTGGCCAGGATTGATACATTTTTTTGGGCATAAAAGTCCTAAGTATGATTCCTTCTGAAGGAATGTAAAGACAAGGATTCCATGTCGTAGATTTAAGGCACATAAAAGAATCTCAAGCCTAAAAGCAAAGGTCTCTTAACAAAATTTATTAGTCATTTTACGCCCTGTATTGAATGGGATGCTGATGATCTGGGGTGCTGATAATCTGAGAAGTTAAAGACCATTCTAAATAAAACAAATGAACAAAAATCAAAATAACTTCAACTTATGTATTCACTTTTTTACACTTTACTCCATTCACTTACACAAAAGTAAGACACGTTTCGGGAGAATCTCTCCCATCTTCAGTTGCTTACTGAACTGCCACTACTCGAAACTATGGCTGGAAAAACGGATGTTCCTGTGTTGGCCTCTGTTGGTTGAAGTAGGAAGTTGCTGAGCTATATAGGCAAAACAAAAAGAAATTTGGAAATTTGGAAGAAAGAACATTTTAGAAATATTCGGTTTAAACAGGTGGATAAATCAGCAGCAGCAGCTCACTTTTGGACCAAAAACCATGAAATAAAACTAGGAATAAAACTGCTGAAACATCTTCACAGCCCATTGGAGTTATCCACTTGGGAAAAAATTTTCATATTAAAAAATAGAGAAAATCTTATGAATTTCGACTTTCCTCCCATGGACGAGCTCAGCAACTTCCTACTTCAACCAACAGAGGCCAACACAGGAACATCGTTTGTCCAGCCATAGTTTTGAGTAATGGTGGTTCAGTAATCAACTGAAGATGGGAGAGATTTTCCCGAAACACGTCTTACTTTTGTGTAAGTGAATGGAGTAAAGTGTAAAAAAGTGAATACATAGTTGAAGTTATATTACCACTCCATTGTCAACAGCTTCGTAAGTACAATATTTAAAAATCAAAATATTTGTCACTTTCTTTGAAAAAGATCATTAACTGACATTTGCTTTTCTTTTCTTTTCATATGAACTGAAATTTCCACATTCAATGCATTCTGTTGCTCACTACCATTCATGTCGGTCCTGGTGGTGTAGTGGTTACCATACTTGCCTCCTAAACCCAAAACTTGGGTTCGAACCTGGCCAGGATCGATGGATTTTTTCAGGCGTAAAAATCCTAAGTATGGCTTCCTTCAGAAGAGAAATAAAGCTGTGGGTCCTGTGTCATACATTTGCAGTACGAAAAAGAACCTCAAGCCTGAAAGAAGAGACCTCTGAGCCAAATTTGTCGGCCGTTTCACGCCCTGAGTTGAATGGGACGCTGATGACCTTAGATGTTAAAGAGCGTCCATAAATAAATCAATCAAAAAAAAAAAAAAATTACCATCCATGCCACCCGTTATTGTCATGTGCATAGAATATGCACAAACTGTTTCACATGCTCTCAGACCTTCGGCAAAAATCGGCATAGCTTGGCTTTTCCCTCTTCCTCATTCCCCTCCCCTGCATCAAAAACATTTGTGACTCCTCCCACTTCATTGCAAACTTCATCAACACTTTGAACGCCACATGTGACGTCCTCTCCATTGTCTCATGTCAAAATTGAAGTCAATGACAACTCTGGCTCATTCTCTGCATTATAATTATTTAATTTACTGCAATGTATAAGGTAGATTATTATTTAGATTCCATTTTACTGAATCTTGTATCATGAGGGAGTATAATTTGATTCCATGCTACACAATGCATTAATCATAAACAACCATACCACGTGCATGCTTTTGAATTTGCAGAGTTACAGGGAATGAAGAATAGCTTTACTTATATAAGTTGTAAAAAGTTTCCATACCATATAGCAAATATATGAACAATTTTGCATTATAATTATAGATAAAATGTTTAATTTTCCTTTAATTCTTGTAACTGTGTACTAAAATGTTCTAAGAATTTAATGTATAATTATTCTGTTAAACCTCGCTATTCTTATGTTATACACTTTATAATTATATTACAAATTATTTTCTAAGGTTTTAAACTTATACACACTTTAACTCTATATTTTGACAATGTCTGAAACTTGTATACAGCAGTATAGAGAGCAACAAAACTACCACTACCACTACTATAATTATGATTTAGAACACAATTTCACTCCCCTCACACATTTATCTGGATCTCTTTGGCATAACATTGCAACCAAAACAATGCTTACCTACAGCAGCTCCTTCAGGAGTTTCAGCAGGGCAAATCATACCCCACAAAGTATTGTGAAGCTGTCGAGGCTTTGCTAATTTACCATCTCTACCAATTGGAGAGTTGACACGTCGAAGGTGAGATAAAGTAGAGGCAAATGTTAAGCGATTCAACACCTGTAACAGTTTCACATACCTTATTTTTGTTTACCCTATATAATTATTTTCTGTTTTCCCACTTTTCAATGCACTTCATTGTGCTACATAATAACACTAATTTCTCTTTTTGTGTACATAATGAAAAGAAGAAATAAATAAAAAATGTTTGGCAGCACTTCTATATACTTACTAAGGTAAAAGCATATTTACCTGTGATACACCAGCTCTGGCCTGATGAGCCTTCTTTTGATCACCCCAATTTCCTGTGGCCAATGAATAACGAAGTCCGTCAGTGATGATCTTTGTTTTAATAGCCAGTTCTAGATTAAAATCTTTTCCTTTATCAATGAACTTTTGAGCGTACATTCGCACTTCCTTCATTAAGTTTTTGAACAAACTGCAATTAAAATATATCAGTATGCATTTTTTCTATAGAACTATAAAATTTCAAAAAGCATATTTCTTTTATACCTTTTCAATAAGAAACATATATTAAAAGTTTAGCAAATCTCTGATATAAAAAAAAAACATGCTCATGCTTTAGTTTCCTTGTTCAAATGCATACTCCAATAGGTCTTTTTCCAAGTACAGTCTAGTAGTCAACAATAGGTGAAGGTATGACAGTGGCAAATGCACAGATACAATGATTATATTTGAGAGGGGAGGAAAAAAATCCACCTTTTAATTCAACAAATTATCAAAAAATTGAAAACATTTTCAAACACCCCTACTGATATGATTAAAGCAACATCAAAAGAATGTATAATTGATATTATTGTATGATTTAGTTGAACTGAATTACACACTCTTAATCCTTCACTTACTTGTCATAATATAGAGAACTGGTTTCCAGAACATTTCGTTATCATCAGCCAGAATAAAATTCAACTGTCAGATAATTTGTTAAGCTATGGGAATGCGCATTCTGCTCTAGTGGCAGTGTGGTAAACTTATAGTTTGTTTTCATCCCTGGCAGTGTTGAAGTTTATCAGACTGTCTTTGTATTTGTAGATGTAGATTTTCTCCCAAGTTGCTAGTTCTGTAGGCCCTTGTACTAATTTTAATAATTTTGCTTTATTCACTATGTTGTGATTTTTTGTCCAAAAATAATATGCTACTGCTGCTTTCTCTATATGCTTGTACTTTATGTTCCTTTTATCATGTGCCTATGTTTCTCTTTGTTTTTCTTATGCAAAATGTTTCACATTCTGCACAATTTATTTTGTAAATACCCAATTTTTTTTTTTTTTTTGTGCAATACTGTCATTAACTTTGTCTATCAGTAGGTTTTTAACATTAAATCTGTTAATGGGTGCCAACCTGATATTAAAATCTTTAAGAATATTCTGAAATTTTTTGTAGCCTATGGATATGTAAATTTTTTAAAAATTAGCTTATGTTTTATTGCTGAAAGTGTTGTGGTTTCTTTGATACGTTTTTGTCTCTAGAATTTCTGCACCTTTGGTGTATTAGTTCTTTTTTAAAACCATTTTTAACCACTGTTTCTTCAATTTGTTTGTATTCAATAAAATATTCTTCTTCCCTAATTTGTAGGTTAACTAGCTGGTTTGCTAAACTGTTGATAACTGCATGTTTGTGCACTGTGGGTTTAAAACTGTTAGCTTTGATGTGATTATGTGCATGTGTATCCTTTCTATATATTCCAAATTCCAGATTTCCTTGACGTTTCATTATTTTAATATCCAAGAATGGCAACATGTTATCTGTTCCGTATGTAAACAATATGTTTCTATGAAAATCATGTGATATATGTCGTACTAAACACTTGTATTGCTTCACTTACTTGTGTAATATTTGGAACTGGTTTCGAAGACCTTCGTCTTCATCTGTGGCCAGGGTACAACTCAAGGAGTACGACATATATCACATGATATTATTCATATGACTTGGCTTCACTGTGTTAGTTCCATATATTTTTTAAAAAAAGTTTTAATATGATCCTATCTTATATATTCAAAAGTTTTAAGGCATCATCAATGAGTTTTTTTTATTAACTATGGCAAATATATCGTTGACATATCTGTACCATACCTTAAATATGTATGGAAAAGCTGAGTTGATGTGTGTTTCAAATCTGAACATGAAGAGGTTACCTAAAAATGGAGATAAGGGGCTGCCCATAGTAAGTCTGCTTGTTATTTATAAAATTTCTCTTTAAAAGAAAAATAGGCTTAGTTTATGCAAATTTCTGTGAGTTTGATGTATTCTTTTATGTGTGCATCAATAATTCCATTTGTTTTAAGGCACTGCAGGGGATGAAAACATAAACTGCAAGTTTATCACACTGCCATCAGAACAGAATGTACATTCTCACAGCTTAACGAATTATCCGACAGTTGAATTTTAGCCTGGCTGATGATAAGAACAAAGTGTTCTCGAAACTGGTTCTATATATTATGACAAGTCAGTAAAGCATTAAGAGTGTGTAGTTCAACTAAATCATACAATATTATCAATTATATGATTGGCTTCACTGTTCAAGTTACAATTTACATTTTAATTATCAAAAGAATGACTTATTTCCTTAATTTTATTTGTATTTTGATTTTATGGATAATCATTAAAGGTTATAAATGGTAAGTTTTTCTCATAAGAATATCAGTCACAATTTATCTTACCCTCTGAAAAGGAAAGCTAATAACGGACCAGCAAGATCCAGACGTTTGTTTCCATAGTGATCTCGATCATCTAGCTCACGACGACCCAAAGCAGCCAACAGTAACCTATGAACCATATATCTGAGAGACAGAAGGAGAAAAAAATATACAATTAATTTAATATAAATGTTGCTGTTACAAATTTTTTACCCTACATTCACACCCAGAAAAGTTTTTTCAATGTCCTTTTAAACTTACTCAAAATATAAATTACATCAGTTTGAATTTATAAAAAGTTATAAAATACGCTCTGTACACCACACACACTTTCATAATATGTCTCTTAAAATCAAGTTACATAATACCACAGATTATTACAGATATGCAACTCAATGTTAATAACCGATGACTGCATCAAGCGCCAATTTTTTTACGTAACCCTTAGCGATGCGCAAACTAAAGATCATGGGGGCAAGTTGATAATGCAGCCATGGGAGGTTGGTAATGCAGGCCTTACTACATTTATTTGTTTGTTTGTTTATTTGTTCCATTTTACTTGTAGTTTCCTTTCTTTTTCAGATAAAACTAAGTTGGTGTTCAGCTTTTATTCCACTTTGACATCCAGCTAAGAACCATTGACAGCCTGAAGAGTCAAATATAAGATGCAAAAATCTGGCTAACATGTTCTGAGCTGCTCTTACACATTGGATTTTTGCATCTCATATTTCACTCTTCAGGTTGTTGGCAGTTCTGTAGCTGGATGTTAAAGTTGGATAAAAGCTTAACATTGACTAGGTTTCGTCTGAAAAAAGAAAGGTAATTACAAATAAAACAAATTATATAAATAGTGAGATAATTCTATCAAATACCTATAGTTCGGTCCTGGTGGTGTAGTGGTAACCATACTTGCCTCCTAAACCCAAGGTCATGGGTTCAAACCCTGCCAGGATCAATGGATTTTTTTCGGGTGTAAAAATCATAAGTATAGCTTCCTTCGGAAGGGAAGGGAAGTAACGCCATGGGTCCTGTGTTGTATATTTATGGCGCAATAAAGAACCTCAAGCCTGAAAGAAGAGGCCTCTGACAGAAGAAGAAGAAGAAGAAGAAGAAGAAGAAGAAGAAGAAGAAGGAGGAGGAGGAGGAGGAGGAGGAGGAGAAGAAGAAGAAGAAGAAGAAGAAGAAGAAAATTATAATTAATCAGTTGTCTAACACACTCTTATGCTTCACTTACTTTTAAATACGGTGGGACCGGTTTCGAAGAGACATCCTCTCCATCTTCAACCAACTTGACGACTACTCAACTTGACAATTACTCTACTTTTCGAAACCGGTTCCACCGTATTTAAAAGTAAGTGGAGCATAAGAGTGTGTTAGAGGAAGATTAATTATAATTTACATTTAACAAGCTTCACTGTGTAAGTTCCAACAGAATTTTTTAAAAAATGTCTTATTTTTTTAAAGTTCTTAAATGAATGATTTCTTATGTTCATTCCATTATATGAGTTGCACCAGAAAGTTCATTTTTAAAATCTGACAGTAACTCATCTTCTTAACCCAATTCTAAGCAGATTTAGGAAGAATATTTGAAGTAAAATGTAATGTTATTTTTTGTACACAGCCTGTACATAACCTAAAAATGTAAACTGTCTTCATATATAATGAAGAGTGTAAAAATGTAAGTAAATAAATCTCTGTGACAATGTACTACTATGTACAACAAATAACAATACATGTAATTTTGATATTATTGTATGATTTAGTTGAACTAACCACTCTTAATGCTTCACTTACTTGTCATAATATATAGAAGCGGTTTCGAGAACATTTCGTTCTCATCATCAGTGCAGGCTAAAATTCATATAAATCATACAATAATATCAATTACACAATTGGCTTTAGGTGCAAGTTCCAATTTGCATTTTAATATGTAATTTTATTTAAAGCACACAGAGGTACCAATACAAAGTGCTATATTGAAGGTTATAATGTACAAAAATAGTATCCCATCCCTGGATAACATTTATATTGTAAAAAACCTAATGATATCTATAGTTTTAAAAGAGATGCACTTTAAAAGCAGCTATGTGATACATTACATCTAATGCTCACAAACAAATTCAGGATTTCATACATGACACATACAAATGCACTGTAAAACTTTGACATGGAAGTGAGGAATTAAGTTCTTAACTTATCTGAACACTGTTGCTATTATATCAAAAGTACTGCGTTTACTTGTAAGTTTAATTTGACCACAGCATATTTAATGTTTGTATTGTCAGGGCCTTTTTGAAACATTCTTTTATTTTTTTAAAATTTAAATGTGATTTCTCATTAAGTATAAAAGATGTAATTTTTGACCAATCAATGGCCACCATCATGGTACATATGGTTAATGCTTTGGTCCTAGTGAGCTGCAGAAATGAAATGCCTGGTTACCTGGTCAAGTTGCATGAAGGTAATGATGAGCTTTTGTCATTTTCAATCATTCCATTCATTGTCTTGACCGTATAGTAATTGACACGTAATAATTGCAGTAAAAATGAAGTTCTACTTCATATAGATTCAGAATGCTGTAGATTATAAATAAGCAAAAGGAAATATAAAGCAAATTGCAAAAATAATCATTAGCAACAGTAACCTAAATAATGAATTAAACCTTAACTGAACAATAAATTATGTAAATCATATTGTGAGCAGTATAACATGATTCTGAAAATCCAATTATTCTTCAGATTCTCATTAATATGTCAAATATAAGCCTTAATTATCTGTTACTACTCTGCTGCTTATAGGTATAATCTTTAAGCATACTTACAGGGTAAAACACTTGAAATTTACATGTTACTTGGCATCTTCACCCCTACATGTTTATCTATGAAAGTTTTCTCAATAGATTAATATAAAACATCAATATATTAACTACAAATTTACTACCAGTAAATTAGATGTTCAAAATGCTGAATGACAATTATTGCAAAATATTTCTTAAGCTGTATCAGGTTGGCAAACAGAAGCAGAAATCTACCTTTTATATACATGGAATTTCTCATGATAAGGATAAATCTTCAACAGCTAAGCAAAAATCACTCTTCTTCACTCTTCTGATTCAGTTGGCCATGATCTAATGCAATAAATAACTTTGCAAAAGGGCAAAGCCAGAAAACTTAATATTCCAAAATAAATTGCATAAAACAGAGGATAAACAGAGGATGCATGTTCTAATCATGCCTTGGCCAGTTTCTCTAAAAGTCAAATGGCAAGTAGCTTAATAGCCTCAATTGCACCATTCATTCCATTCAATTCAATATATTACACTACAGCAATTGGTGCATAAATGCATAATTTATGCAAATGCATAAATTTTTACCCAAAGGTGTGCATGTGTTATTTTTATATTTTCATATACATGAGATCATATATAAAAACATTTATGCTCTCCCACCTCTCTGCTATAAGCTGTTCAACAAGACATTGTTGCAAACATTCTGAAAAGAAACATGCAGTTTTCAACAACTTGACATATCGTTTGGTTAATTTACCAATTAGGAAAGAGTTTAAAAAAGAATACAATAAAATACAAGAAATGGCAATTTTAAATGGCTTTAATAAAGATCTGGTACATAAAAAGGTGGAAAGATTTAAAAGGAAAAAAACTTATCAAAGATACCACCACATTATCAGCAGATATAAAAAAACCAATTTTTAAAAAATGTACATATCCAAAATCAATGAAAAATTTTCAAAATAGTTTTTAAAATTTTCAATATAAAATTAGCACCCATCAACAGATTTAATTTAGAAAGCATCTTGAAAGATAAAATGGCTGTAAAGAGCCCACCATGAGAAAAAACCAGGTATTTGCAGAATAACATGTGCAGATTGTGAAAAGATCTATATTGGAAAAACAAAGAGAAGTATAGGCACATGTTTAGAAGAGCATTTCAGGACCATAAAATATAAACAGACAGATAGATCAGCTGTGGCATATCATTTTTGGACAAAAAACCAAGAGATTGTGAAGAAGGTGGATTTATTAAAAGAGACTCGGGGACAAAGAGAACTGGACTTGGGAAAAAATTTACATTCATGAATACAGAGATCCATTAATGAACTTTGATATTCCAAAGGTAGAAAACACCAACTTTAAGTACATTAAAACACCACCAGGGCGGAGCTTCAACTCTACAGAGCTGTTGGATTCTCCAATCAGTCGTACCCTTGGCCGCAGATGAAGACGAAGGTCTTCGAAACTGGTTCCAAATATTACACAAGTAAGTGAAGCAATAACAGTGTTTAGTATGACATATATCACATGAATTTATTCATATTTTGAAAAGTACTTGTTTAAATGGATTTTTACATCTGTATGATAAGATAAATATTATCGCTAGCATATTGAAAAATTAATTTTTTTTCAATCTGGTAATCTGGTAATACAGAATATTATTTTATTTTAAAAAAACTATATTATTTTATTTAAAAAAAATATAAATTCATATGAACAAGGTGGTTTTGTAGTAGTAATATTGTATTAGGTTTACACTTATTCTTGTGAGCTCCTTTAAGAGCTATTGTTATTAGGTGTTCATACATTATGTAGCTTACATTAAAGTATAACAAACATAATAATTACTGTTGAAATTGTGACAAGCTGTGCAAATTGGTACAATAAATGCACTATAAAATATTACTGAAATGAATGAATCTTAAATTGTATGGGAGTCACTACAACATTTTTCAGATATGCAACATTGAACAATAAGAAGTTGTCATACTATTGGATTTTCACATACATTACAGCAAGTTTTATATCAGCACCTCTGCCTCTTAGAAGTAGTATGCCACTGGTTCTTTGGCATAGCATTCATCTTCTCTTCATCGGCAGCAACAGCTTCTTCCAGGCTGGAAAATCAGTATGTCTGTGTAGGAGATTTTTAACATTTTATTTCAGGGAGAATTTGCATGATACCAAGTTGAGAGTGCAAGGTATGTGAAATCATTAATTTACTGAAATGAGGAGCAGCATAGTCTTCAGGTCTTCCTGTTCTTGGTCGTCTCTCCTAGATTTTTGAGAACACCGTAGATACATGCAACTGTCATCTTTGCTTTGTGCTTTAGTACCCTAGAAAGAAAATAAGCATCATATAAATTATGTTTTGCATGTTCATTAAATTGATAATGTCCATTTACAATTGCTTTTACTTTATTAGAGTAAGATTTGTTTTTAAAATATTTGTCATTGTGTAAAATGATATGGACAGAATGCATTTACATTTCTACATTTATCATATCTGCTACACTTTGAGTAATAAGTTTTTTTTTTCAGAATTTTAAATTATCAATACCATTTCAAAATTTATTTAAAAATTAATGTAAGTTTGGTGTTTTTCTGCATGATTACAGAGTTCTACTTTGTACATATTCTAAATGTACAAATCAAGACACAATTAAATTTTAAAAGCATCACATCAAAACCACTAAAATGGAGTTAGTATATGAACTATATTAGGCTAATGAGTAGATTTTTGTACTCTTATATTCCACATACTATAGTACTGCTCAGAATGTGTTTCATGAGCTACTGCAGCTGATGAACCCTCAGCATGTATAACTACCCCCAATCTTTCAGGCATAGATGATATCAGATTTCCATAGTAGTGTGAACGAGAGGCCACAACATCCCAGGTTAGTTAAAGATACAATGATAAATATTATCTAGTATATTTAGGAACTATGTGTATGGACTTCTGTAAACAATTAAGGATGTTACAGAATGGCACATAGGTAACATAGTGGAGTGATGTTCTTTGGGAGACCCTCTTGACCAACAGGCCAGTTGGGATGACCCAAGTTCCATCATCTCTTATGGTAACATTTCATTTTCACTACTTGCAAGAATTCAAGCAACTATGAATTAGGAAAGAATTTTCACCATTTTGCATAAATTAATCATTCTATACTGACATCACACATTACAACACAGTTATTTAACATCAATAAACCGTGGTTACAAATAAATACTGCTAATATTGAACAAAAGCCTACATTTTATTTATCAAATTGATCAAGTTAGTTAAGTCAACCCCTATTCTCCAAATGCAGTAGTTTTGCACATTTTGAGTGTTGTGAATCTTATTGTTTTATTTTAGCAAAAGCAAAATGTTTCACATATTATGTTCACTATATCTACTAGAACAGCAATGGTTCCCATCAAGGATATGCTAAATTATTTGTAAAATATATAATTTAACACTATACCATAATATAACGAGCTACAGAAATAAGTTTCAAGAATGCATTAAAGAGAAGTAATTAAATGCACTTTAACCTCATTAATTAATTACTTATTTTCATTCATTTCTATTTTGCAACAAATATGAAATTGTAAATTAAGCATGCTGACTCACTATTTGCTAACAGGGTGTGAATGTACTATTTATTTATCTGTTATCTCAAAACTGTTTTTTGTCAAAATGGTGACCACACATGTAGGCAGTTTTTCTTCCCTGCACTTATATGTTTTCCGAAAAAATTGGCCCAAAGCTTATATCTGAAATTAAATATGAGTTATTAAATGCATGTAGAACTTATAACACAACAGTAAAATACATCCTTGTTTTACCCTAAATGTAAAATGTAAACATTTTAATAAAACAGTTTTGAAATATCTAATCTAAATAGCACTCATCAGTAATTTGATAATAATCAAAACTTTAAATAGTGTCACTGTAATGATAATTCTATACAGGTGAATTAAAAAAGTACATTTTACTTTACACCACATTGTGTTCACTGTTACTGTTACTATATTTTTTGGGGATGAAGAAGAATTAGGAGAAAAATGCTATCCAGTTATAAACTTATGAATTTATAACATATTTTGCTGAAATAATGTGAAAAAATCCTATTACTTATTTGTACATTTTGTACAAGACACATATGCACAGGGCATTTAAACATTATCATTTTAAATATATGTTCCTTGGGATGATACAGTGTTTTCAATGCAATGTGCATTTGTTATCTTCAAGAATCAAGTACAAAGAGTCATAAACATACTGAAATCTTACTTACCGCTCAGCATTTTTTCAGAAACGAAACAGTTTCAATTCCTTTGGTGGTGCACCCCATCACAGCACACTGATATTTTAATAAATGTACATTTAAACATGCGTCGTCATTTCTCAACAATCACCAATATACCAAAACATGATATAACACTGCACATTCCTTCTTCGTTTCCGAACTGCAAATAACCACTTTCAAAGATATTCCGCATAAAATTATTCAGTTTCCTTCTATTTGCTAAGTGTAAAGCACATATTGATGAAAAGTATGCATCTGTTGCGTGAAATAGTTTAATTATGCAGTTTTAGTGCCCTCGTAATTAAGAGACAACTGTTGGAGTTGAAATTGTCAAACAATTGAGCTGCGAGTGCAATGCCAATTTTGTACGTAACCCCCAAGATTTCTGGCATTCACATGAGGTTCCAAAGTCACCAATCCAATTGAAATAGCCTGCATAGTACAAATGACCACTACCTTCTTAAGGAAGGCAACTTTAAATTACTTCATAAAGGAATTTTATTTATCTTAATATAATTTAAAAGTTCAATTACTGAATCCAGAGGTAATCATATAAATTAGTAGTACTCAAATTAATAACTTACCCTAAGAAATACGCTTTCTTTGTTTCACAGAAATCAGATACACCAACATGGGGCAACATTTCTTTCTGCAAAATTTCTCTAGCATATTTTATACGTTTCTCTTTGGTGACTCCCGGACGAGCTCCTCTTGCTCCAATGAAGTTAAGGGCAATATTTTGTTCCTGAATTACAAATGCTTCATCTAATGAGGGCTTGACCTGTAAAGAGTCATCAAAACAGTGTCTATTCCCTTCAAGAATTGTTTATTATAAAAATGTTTATGTATAGCGTTGGTGAATAACAATGAAATGATGTTGAGCTGTCTTAAGACGAGCAATTTGAGATAGGGAACCAGGCATAAAATGTAAAAGTTACGGGCTATTGAAGTAATTGCAATTTGATGCTCAGAAATTTATACTAAAGCTAAATAGTTAAAAATTGTATTAGAATGGCTTTACTGCTCTTTAATAATTGAAATAAACCTAGTTATTAATAAACAATGAACACTATTTCACATTACTTTATATAATGTGGGTAAATTCTTACACATTTCACACACTGTATTTAAGTTAGGACATGTTTCTGGAACCTGAATCTCATCCTCAGATGTTGATCCACTGTTTCTTGGTGCTCGTGTAGGTCCTGTGGAATCTATTGTGTTGTATGTGGTGATGTCTGGTGGATGTGAAATGAATTTGGAAAGGTAATCCCAAGGAGGAAGGTGGAAACTCTTTGCAGTTTTTAGATTTTTTAGAATAAGTTATTCTGCCAAGCAGTCAATTTATACGGGTTGTTTAATTCTTTAAGAAGTTTTATCTCTGGGTCTATTTCATGGTTTTGGCTCCAATAATGGTGTGCTACTGCAGATTCTTCCCTTTGTTTTAATTTGATATTTCTAAAATGTTCTTTCTTCCAAATTATCAAACTTATTTTGGTTTTTCCTATGTATTTCAATTCATGGTCTAAGCATTCTATGGCATATATTCTTGATTTCCATTCTTTTAATTTTGGTGTTAGGAGATGTTTGATGTTGTATCTGTCGATCGGGGCTAACTTTATATTGAACTTTTTGAAAATTTTTTTGAATTTGTAGGGTAATTGTGGGTTATAAGTGAATTTGCAACATCTTTGCATACATATAACTACATAAAAAAAAGAACAGTTTCAACCCAGAACCACATAAATATGCAGTATTCAACAGTTTGGTTTTTAGATTAGTCAACATTCCCCTCAGTGCCACAGAATACAACAGAGTATGAACATATCATGAACACATCCATAAACAATGGTTTTAACACCTCTGCCATAGTAAAAAAGATCAACATGTACAAACTTGAAAAATCCATAAATGAGACTTTGACCCCCAAAGTAATCATGGACATGCAAAGATATTGCAAATTCACTTATAACTCACAATTACACTACAAATTCAATAAAAATTTTCAAAAAGTTCAATATAAAGTTAGCCTCGATCGACAGATGCAACATCAAACACCTCCTAGCATCAAAATTAAAAGACAAGATACTCGCAGAAAATAAATTAGGAATATATGCCATAAATTAGTTGAATATGGTGGACATTTGTAAAAGTGATGTTTAGTATAAGTTTAGAATAACTGAGTCAACTTTGTAACACTTACATCACTAATAGTTTTTAAAAAAGGAAAACTAAGTTTCCGGAGCTAATCGCTCCCAATATGCCATAAATGCTTAGACTGTGAATTGAAATACATAGGAAAAACCAAAAGAAATTTGACACTTTGGAAGAAAGAACATTTTAAAATATAAAATTAAAACAGATGGAAAAATCTGCAGTAGCACACCATTATTGGAGCCAAAAGCATGAAATAGACCCAGAGATAAAACTTCTTAAAGAATTAAACAACCCATATAAATTGACTGCTTGGCAGAATAACTTATTCTAAAAAATCAAAAACCGCAATGAGTTTCCACCTTCCTCCTTGGGGTTACCTTTCCAAATTCATTTCACATCCACCAGACATCACCACATACAACACAACAGATTCCACGGGACCAACACGAGCCCCAAGAAACAGTGCATCAACATTTGAGGATGAAATTCATGGTCGGTCCCCCAAACATGTCCTAACTTAAATACAGTAAGTGAAGTGTGTGAGAAATTTACCCGCATTATATAAATTAATATATAATACCTTCACTGTAAACAGCTTCAACATTAAACAAATAAGCAGTTTCACAATTTAGCATTAAAATAATCTGCAAAATTTCAGGCTGAACACATGACTGCATGACACAACACTGCATTTCAGTACTAATGAGAATTTAGTTGTTACAAGCAAATTGCAATTGTACTTTTCCCTAATATTGCAAGATAACCATTAATTGTTTTGTGTAACAAATGTTTTCTAACCAAAAGATACAAAGTGATTTACATACAACTAATACATTTCTTTCTTTATTTATTCCAAAACGAATGATGCTAACTTTTTATACCTTGAATGTTCATTATCATTGGGAGATTATTAACCTCTATAGAAAATGTTTCCTAAACCCAAGATCGCGGGTTCGAACCCGGCCAGGACCGATGGATTTTTTCAGGGCGTAAAAATCCCAAGTATGGCTTCCTTCGGAAGGGAAGTAAAGCCGTAGGTCCCGTGTCGTACATTTACGGCACGAAAAAGAACCTCAAGTCTGAAAGAGAGGCCTCTGAGCAAAATTTGTTGGCCATTTCACGCCCTGAGTTGAATGGGACTCTGATGACCTGAGCTGTTAAAGAGCGTCCATAAATAAATCAATCAAAAAAAAAAATAGAAAATGTTGAAAATGTCTTCCCTCTTGCATAAGCCATAACCCAATACCTCATTCCATGTTACTAGCTGCTCATTAGAGGATTGTGTTGTAAATTCCATTTATTTCCTGTGTAATGTTGTGCTTCAAATCATCCAATATCTGGGGGTGTGTGGCATAACCTTCTTTTAAGTAACCCCATAGGAAGAAGTTCAGTGTTGTCAAACCAGGATCTCAGGCAACAGGTTCTTTGAGTTTATCAGTTGTCAAAGAAACTTTCAATTACTGCCATGATTGGTTTGATGTATGGCAGGTAGCATTATCTTATTGAAAATATCCATGACCCAGCTCTACGTTGTCCAGTTGCTCAACAAACTCCAAGAAAATCTGGCAGTACTCTGCAGTGTCCACATTCTTTAACTGCGTGTATAGGTGCTTCAAGAATGACAAATGGATTTTGGAAGGCCAAATAGTGTGAATTCTGTGAGTTTGCATAAATGGAACCAGGCTTCATCTATGAACCATTTGATGGACAAAATGGCAGGATTTTGCACAATGAATGCTGTGATGTGGTATGCCTTATGCAGGAAGGAGGACATTTCCAACATTTTCTATATGGGTTAATAATCTCCCAAAGATACTCTACATTTGAGGCATATTAAGTTATGGCTAGCATAATTCATTTTGAAATACACAAAGAAACATGATATATCACTCTGCTTTAGACAAATTAAAGGTACTCATGTTCTGCAAAACTGATGTATATGAAATATTGAGATTTTAATATTAGCAGTAGTAGTAATAGTAGTAGTAGAAGAAATAATAATAATATTAAGTAAAATTGTACTTACAAAGCTGTATACAATGGAGTGGTAATATATCCTATATTAATGTATTCAACTTGTTAACACTAACTGCACTTTTTAAAAAATTGGACTAGTTTCGGGAGAGGTGCCTCCAAATAGCAGCTGATGAGGGACCTCTCCCGAAACTAATCCAATTTTTTAAAAAGTAAGTGGAGTTAGCGTTAACAAGTTGAATACATTAATGTATGAAATAATATTATTTTTCATATAATTTTATGAAACTGAAATGTAGCTTTTTTCTTTAATAATTGTTATTCCAAACACAAATAGGATACTTAAATGTAAATTCGAACTTGCACAGTGAAGCTAATCATATTAATTGATATCATTGTATGATTTAGTTGAACTACACACTCTTAAAGCTTCACTACTTTTCATAAATGTATGGAACCGGTTTCCAGAACATTTAGTTCCCATCTTCAGCCAGGCTAAAGTTCAACTGTCGGATCATTCGTTGAGCTGTGGGAATGTATATTCTGCTCTGGTGGCAGTATGATAAACTTTTAGTTTATGTTTTCATCCCCAGCAATGTCAAAGTTCATTATGCTGTCATACATTTATGAAAAGTAAGTGAAGCTTTAAGAGTGCGTAGTTCAACTGAATCATACAATAATGTCAATTAACAAATAGGATAATTAATTCAGTAATTTTTATAACCAATGTACTAAAATTTGTTCACACTAACTCCATTCAGTTATATAAAATTGGACATATGTTTCTGGAGTGACCCCTCCTATCTTCAGCCTGTAGACAAACTGTTGTTAGAAGTGGCTTCAGTAATTTTTGTTACAAACATTAACTGTACTATCACATTTAATGCTTGCTTATAAATGTTAGTGGTTTGTGCACATGATATATTCACATTTACTACAAAGTAACAGCTGAATGGCATATTTTCGGATATTTTCATAAAGATATGAAGCAAAGTGATACATTCATTCATGCAAAAGAGGAATCAGCTTTTATTAAAAGGGGGCAAGGGTAAGATTTGTCTACATTTTTTTTAGACAGGAACTTCATTTTTTGCTCATATATTCTTCATGATATGCTTAGTAACATGCCATACTTTTATTAATAAAATAATTAGATAAATAGTTTAAGTTATTGATTTTTTGTTTGAAAAAATATGCTATTTCAAAATCTCTGCTGATGATGGGAGCAAATGTTCCTGAAACACATCCAATTAAAAACCAAGTAAGTGAAGTATAAGTGTCACCATACCAACTCTTTATCAATATTATTTTACTAACTAAAATTGTTAACTGGAATATGCAGAGTGAAGCTAATCATATATTAAAATTATTGTGTGATTGAGTCGTACTACCACTCTTTTGCTTTACCTACTTGTTTAAATATGTTGAATTGGTTTCACAAACCTTTGTTTGCATCATAGGCTAGAATGTAGACTGCTGGATACTTCATTATGCTGTTGGAATGGGTATTCTCCTATGGTGCAGGTGTGATGAACTTAAAGTTTATGTTTTCATCCATGGAAGTGTCAAAGTTCATTAAACTGTCTTTGTATTTGTATATGTAGATTTTTCCCCAAGTTGCTAATTCTGTAGGTCCTTGTAATGATTTCAACAATTTTGTTTTATTCAATATGTTGTGGTTTTCTGTCCACAAATGAAATACTAATTTTCTTGTATTTTATGTTCCTGAAATGTTCTTTTAATCATGTGTCTTTGTTTCTCTTTGTTTTTCCAATGTAGACCTTTTCACATTCTGCATAACTTATTTTGTAAATACCTGCTTTTTTCTCCTGTGGAATACTGTCATTAACATTTTCTATCAGGAAATTTTTGACATTATATCTGTTTACAGGGGCTAACTTAATATTAAAATCTTTAAGAATATTCTGAAACTTTTTATAATCCTTGGATGATATGTGAATTTTTTAAAAATTAGCTTATCTTTTCTTGCTGAAAGTGTTGTATCTTTAATAAGTTTTTGCCTCTTGAATTTTTGTACTTTTTCGTGTACTAGTTCTTTTTTAAAACCATTTTTAGCAGCTGTACTTTATATCGTTTACATATGAAACTGACATAGATAACATGTTACCATCCTTGGACATCAAAATTATGAAGCATCACGGAAACCTAGAATTTGGAATATGTAGAAAGAATACAAACGCATACAATCACATTAAAGCTGACAGTTTTAACTCCATTATGTACAAACATTAAGTTATTAACAGTTTAACACACCTGCTAGTTAGCCTACAAATTAGCAAAGAAGAATACTTCAAAGATACAAACAAATAGACAGTACAGCAGCTAAAAATGGTTTTAAGAAAGAACTAGTACACAAAAAAGTACAAAAATTCAAGAGGCAAAAACTCTCTCAGAAAAAAAAAAAGAAAGAAAAAAAGAAAAAAAAAAGAAAGAAAGAAAAAAGAAAAGGTAAGCTAATTTTTAAAAAATTTACATATCAAAACAGTTTCAGAATATTCTTAAAGATTTTAATATCAGATTCGGCCCGATAAACAGATTTAATGTAAAAAATCTCCTGATAGACAATGTTAATCACAGTATTCCATAGGAGAAAATAGCAGGTATTTACAAAATAAGTTGTGCAGAATGTGAAAAGGTCTACATTATGAAAACAAAGTGAAACATAGGCACATGGTTAAAAGAACATTTCAGGAACATAAAATACAAGCAAATGGAGAAATCAGCAGTAGCATTCCATTTCTGGACAGAAAATCACAACATACTGAATAAAGTAAAATTATTGAAATTAGTACAAGGACCTACAGAATTAGCAACTTGGGAAAAATTTACATATATAAACACAAAGACAGTTTAATGAACTTCGACACTTCCAGGGATGAAAACATAAACTAAGTACATCAAACCTGCACCAGAGCAGAACACACATTCCCACAGCATAATGAAGTATCCAGCACTACATTCAAGCTCACAATGCAAACGAAAGTTCATGAAACAAATTCTATAATATTTAAACAAGTAAGTGAAGCAAAGGTCTTAGTTCAACTCAATCATATATGTTCTTAATGTATTATTTTACATAATTCTTTCTCTAATGGTCATTCCTCTTATGCAATAAGGTACTTCCAAATCATAGCATAAACATTAAAGGTATATAGCACAAAGTGTGAATTTTAACAATTCACAATATGTATATTAATATAATTATAAAGAGCCATTTTCAGTATGTAGCTTCTAGTATAAGAATGCCAATTCTTATAATTCTTATTGTTGCTACATTTATATTAGTAGTTTACCATTTCCATCATTTCTGGGTCATCAAAGTCATAAATAATGTGCTCCAGTATATCTCTATCTGCAACAAAGCCAAGTGCTCGAAACACAATCATTATAGGAATTTCCTGTTTAATGTATGGCAGGATTGCAATGATACGTTGTCCTATTGCAGACTTTTTTATACTCTGTAATAAAACAAAATGACACTATTAAAAACATGAACAAAATATACATTGTCATCATTAACATGTTTTTATGACATATTACAATCCCTAAATGATCTAGTAATCGTTTGTGTTTTTTGAGTATTTATCAATAGCTGCTTTTAGATTGTTAATAATTTTTTTTTAATTCTGAGCTTTATGAAATTCTCTTGGATGTTGACAATGATCATATGAAATAATCAACATATGAACATATAGGATTCCATTTCTGTAGCATTAGTTTGTCTGAACTTTCAAATAAGGATGCTTCTAGTATAGCTAATTACCTGGCCACCTCTGGCCATCATGTTCACCCAGAGTGTAGATGTTGGACGGGATGAATGCTCAAGACAGGAACGTATTTCAGCTTTATATGCAAACTTTCCATCTTTCATACTGAATACATATACTGTGTTTGTAGCCATCTTTTCTTGGGCAATGAGGACCTGAAATTTAAATTAAAAAATTATATTAAAAAATAAAAGTATTCTTATTTAAAACTATCTTTTCCAATCAAACTTTCTCAAGAGAACAAATTGCTGCCATTTTTTGGTAGTTTGTTTATTTATTTACAATTAATTCCTATGCTAATTGCCAATACTGGTTGATATCTTCACGACACTAATTTTGAGAATGGATTATATTTGTTTTATATGATCCCAGAGAATATAAGCATTAAGCCTTGGAAAACTAATTTGTTTAAATAGCTTTACATGTAATTTGTTTGTCTTAATTCATTCTTCTCATTTTACTGTTCAATTTAATGTATACATTTATGGTCTTTAAACTGTCATTCTTATCTATATATAAACCTTGCCACATTCCATTCCAATTAAATTCCAATTATTCTTTATGCCAGTGATTCCCAAACTTTATCTGTGGGCCCCTAGCAATAACTCCCATGAAGTCCATAAAGCATTACAGTAGTGTTAACGGCACTTTTTCATGAATGTTTAGATACAAACAATGTATTATGTACAAGAAACAAAGCATGATACAAATTTACAATGTAATTTGTTTAGATAAAGTAATAGAATCAAACTGAAAGTAACTATTTATTCTGGAAGAGCTCTCAAAAACGTAATCCAAAAATGTGGACCATCATAGTTTCCCTGGCAATAGTAAGCATCTTTTGGCAGTAAACTGTATAGGTTGGAACTTTCATATCTCAGAGAGGCAGAAGTGCTCCAGATTTCCCAGACTATCAAAGGCCATGCAAGTAGGTACTGATACCTTGTGTGAAAACTTATTTTCTGAATTCAATTATCAAAAAAATAAGTATACAAACTCTTTGGAAAATGTAGAATCAGAATTGAAATTACAAATGTTCCCTATTAAGTCAGGAATTAAAATTAATGAATAAATATGTGCTCCCATATACTGTTAGCTATTGTTAATATGAGGGATAAGATATGGCAACTATTTTTTTTCTTGTGAACAATGAACAACATGAAAAATCAAAGATATATGATTGAAGGTATATGGCATTTACTGCTGAGTGTGCCACCAATGGAAGGCTGGGTGTAGGCAGCCCTCATAGAGAAGTAAAAAAATAGGCAACTGGACAACATTGGTTTATTATGGCATGAGCAAAAGTTATATGGAACTACTTAAATATAGTTGCAAATCCATCACAGGACAGGTCTCCTGGGAAATCGATGGTGTTTAGCAGCCTTTGAAGTTGATCCCAAGTACAATGACATTCATTGTCAGTGATGGGAAGGCTGGTCTACCTCACCACTGTTTGAAAGGACAGAACACATGCATCCAATGCTTCTTGTAGCTGTAGCTGTGTGCATTCTTGTACATTCCTGCTGTGGAGAAATTTTATTTTCATGTATGCACAGACCTCCATTCCTGACCACTGTTGCTCTTCAACTGAACTTCTGGGTATGCTGAGACAAGCACCTCTGCTCACATACACCATAATGGCTTAATTTGAAAGTACATTCCACACACTTTCAATCTTATATCTCAGATATTTTGTGTTGTCCTTTTTTACAAGCAAAAATACCTGCCCTGTCTTATGACTTGTCTGTCCTGTTAACCTTTATGTATATTTTATACTTTTTTAATGTAATATTATTGCTTTAGTTATTACTATTATGTAAAAATACACTGCAATAAGAGGCTAACATTGAACAAATGTGCATTTATTGTTTGTTTATATCTTTAAAATTGTAAACTAATGATAAACTGCTTAAAAAAATATATAGAATGGAAATTTTGCATTTTGCTTTGAATTAAATTTAGGAATCAAGATGTTTATATCTTTAAAATTGTAAACTAATGATAAACTGCTTAAAAAAATATATAGAATGGAAATTTTGCATTTTGCTTTGAATTAAATTTAGGAATCAAGATATCTTTAAAAGGGGTCCAATTCCAAGAAATGTTTGAGAATTGTTGCTTTGTATTATAGGGTGTCTAAAAAGTTGTACAACATTGGGCAAAACACAGTTGTGTTCTATATATGCCTCATCAAGCTCCAGTATACCTGAAGGCAAAAACACATGCTATTTAAAATGCTGAGTCATACTGTATGGCAAAGTTCATTCTCACTGGTATTATGTTCCTTTTCTCCATGACTAACAGAAAACAAAGCTATGGGAAATCGAGTCAAGTAAGCCTAGTGATCATTCGAAAATGCTTATGTGACCGTTCCAATGGAGAAAACCAATGTCCAGTTATTCACAAACTTCATTACCATAATGTGACAAAGCAAAATCTTGCATGAATCACATAGGCTGATTCTAATTCTGATATTAACCAATTGTCAAATTTCTGCACATATTCTCACCAATCAATCATATTTCCTTTGAAACTGTATGAGTTGATATATTTTCTCCACAAGCCACAGACTATAAGTGTGAGGTTCCTTATATTTGCTGGAAAGTATCAGTGTGGACTCTCATATGACTAGTAATGCATTCTCTCTTTATTCACCTTACCACTGATATAAAAATTACTGAGAAAATGATGTTCAATAAGAAACTTCTATTCAATTGTGTACATGGTCCATTTCCACCCTGCAGTCAGGATCATCTTCTGCAAGATTTAATTTCAATGGTTATACTTTCTCCTTCACAATATCATTGCTTGTAGAAGACAAGAGTTATCCAGAAATGAACTTCCTGGGCTTGCATTGAACTTGGCAACAGCCCTTCTTGGACAACTTCAGATGTATGGAGTCACTGTAAATGGCTCAAATCTATGCTCTCTAACTTCTTCAACAATCTTTCAACAGTGCTATGAGATAATAGTGCTTGACCATATTGTCATAAATCACTAGTAACATATTTCTACCCTCCAGTCAGTACAAAACAAGTTCCACACATTTGAGATCGTGTCTAGTCACTCCCATCCCCTCTCAAAAAAATGTTGCTTTGGTGAAATAATAATGCAAGTATAATACCAAGCATATCAAAATAAGTGTATTAATAATGCAAATTAAATTCAAAACCTATGATAAAGGACTTTCTGGACATCCTGCTGAAAAATGTATAGAACAATATATTGGGATGCCATTTTTTACTTATTAGTTATTAGATTAATTAGTTTCCAGAGAATTCTATCAGAGTATAAATGCTATACTTTAGTACTCTCAACCAGTGATTTAGTTGGAAACAAATATTTGGAGAACTCCTTTTACTATAGTAGTTTCCATAAAGAATACTAATGCAAAGCTTATTGTTTAAGATAGGTTATCTCATCTATATGTCAGATCAGCAAGATATTTTTCTTAAATTATTTGGAAACGTGATTAAGAAAAAAAACTTTATAAAACTTAAAATACCAAATATTTCTTGGAACACCATTCTTCCACATTCCAACCCCCAACTAGATCATTGCTTAATTAAAATTTACTTATAAAGTTATAAACAATGGAGTGGTAATATATTCAAAAAGAAAATATTAAACTTGTTTACAGTAACTCCATTTACTTAAACAGCACAGTGTTATGTACGTAGGTAGAGTTAGTGTAAACATGTTTAATACATTCTTGTAGGATAAATCACTGCTCTCAACTCTGCACACAAAGATATAATAGTTTCAAGTCTTCTTTATTTGGGCCAGACATTAAAAATGTACATTATAAAGAAAGAAAAATCTGCAGTTACAGAAGTGTTCAAGTCTAAGACTATTTCTACCAAATACTGCTGAGAACTGGAGAGATGGCTAGTCAAATGAATATGTAGATGATGTCCATCTGTTCACTATTAATATCTATTTTGCTGTTTTAATGCCAAAAGAGATGGACTGACTGTTAACTATTTGGATAGATGATGATGATGATACACATGCAGTGCACAATGTTTTATTTGGCAGATAAGCCCTCTCCCAGCATACATTGCTAGCCATTTCTCCAGCTCCAGCAGTACATAAAAATAAATATTCCATAATCACAATCAGTTTACATGTTCAACTGCAACTTGAAATAGAATTGTTAAATAAAACAGTGATAAATGTATATCCAGAAACCACTAACCTTTTCTGACCCGTTAATGATAAAGTAACCTCCAGGATCAAGAGGACACTCATTCAATTCAGTCAGATCTCGATCTGTGAGTCCACTGAGCAAGCAATATGTTGACCTCAGCATAATTGGAATTTTGCCTGTAGTAGATTAACAATGTAACATGTAAAGACAGTCTTGTACGAAGTTAACAAGAATAAGAATTTTTTTTTATAAAAGTGGGTGTTGTGGCTGTTCTGCTCACAATAAAGATGCCAGTAAATTCAATAGCTCTTGAACAACATTTTTATCTGAATATTGTCACATAGTATGCATTTAAAGCATTTAAGCCACCTCTTAAAAGGACAGAACTCATTCTAGAGAGTAGGCAGACACTATTCCCACCTTTTCTTCCCTTGTTAACTCACAATAAAATATTTCTGGCTGTCTGGGAGATATTTGAAATTTATGGAGGGTTTAAGGTTGTCTTTATTGCTTGCAGACTTGTAAGTGCAATATTAAGCATGGTCAAAACAATCCGTGTGTGTGTGCGTGCGTGCGTGTGTGTATTGTTGATTTGTATTTAATACAAATCAACTTCACATGTCTTCCAGCCTGAAAGAACATTTTACTACTATTAGATGCAGTTTTAATATTTTGCTCCATGAAATGTTGCCTGCATTTTTTATGTTAAGTTGGTAATTTACTATAAACATTGGTTCCCATAACAAATGGATTTTTTTCTGTAGCTCCTTTGCTTATATATATTTTGGGATAGTTAGCATGTGTGTAGCACGAGTAGATGTCTTTATTTATCTTTTTTACAAATCTTATCACTTTATATAGATAAATAGCTATGACCTTTAGATTATCATGATAGTCCTTAAATGTAGATTTACACGATTCCCTTATCTTTAATAGAAAAATGCTTCCAATACATCTTTCTTGTCACAAGAGCAATCTGTTTATTTTTGTTGTGCCACATACCCCCTCTCCCGATATTTCAAACTCATTACCTAAATGTGGATAAATTATTCCATGATTTAATTTTGTAAAATTTCAACATCTAAATATTTTACAAAATATATTAATAAATAAGCATTTTTAAATTTTGTTACAAATTTCTTGAATAAGTTTTGTATATAACAAAATTTAATTTAAATAAATTACAAAGAAATTGTGGCTTTTAAACTTGCTTAATTTTCTAGTTGTTAATGTTTATATCTGTGGTTAGTTATTAGAATTATAAAATAAAATACATTTAGTTTAGTTGACATTCAGTTTTATTTCATTTTTGTTTAGGAATGTTAATATATGTATTACATTTTTATTTATTATGCCTTCTAGAATTTTTGGATTACTGCATGTTAGTCTCAAGCCATCAGCATGTAATTATTTTATATCTAGTCCCTTCAGGAAAATTATTTACATAAATCAAGAAAAGTAATGGTTCTAACACTAACCCTTGTGGAAATCCAGAGTGTACATTTTTCAAGTCAGACTGCAGTGGCACCAACTTGTATGGGGTTCAGGGGGGTTGGACCCACCCAAAAATTTGTTGATTTATTTTTTGTAATTTTTTAATATTCTCAGAGGTGAACAAATTTTGTTATCTTTAGCAAGAAATTAAACCAGTAACCTACCGAAGTGTTCAGAAATTTTTAATTTACCCTTAAATCAGAAACAAGTGAATTTTCAAATACTATAGAAGATTTTATTATGGCAAAGTAAATGACGTTAGATGTGTTTTTGACAGTGATGTTTCTGACTATGAAGCTTTGAAGTTATAAATACACACAGCATATAAAAATGCAGCACTATAGAGCATAAATATGAAGACTTTTGAAGATTAGAATTTTTGAAAACAAATGCTTGTGAATTACTTCCAAATTTGCGAAATTCATATCTTTGAGATTCTGTCCTTTTGAAGCTGTGGAATTTCTGAAAACAAATGCTTGTGAATTACTTCTGAATTTGTGAAATTCACATCTTTGAGATTCTGATAATGTCCCTAATTCAACTGCCACAGCTAAAAGCCAAAAACATTTTTGTGGTGAACAATGACAGAAAAGACTCAACCATGTGGCTATTTTGAATGTATACAAAGATCATGGTGAAAATTTGGCTTTGGAAGATGTCTGAGATGAAGTTATGGTAAGAAGTGCAATTAGGAGAAACACATTTGCTGCAGAGCACACTCTTTAATGGTGAGTTTTATAATTTCAGTATTCATGTTTATAAAAATAAGGGCTATATTTTAATTGTTAACTATTTTATTAATCAGAGGACCATATTTTAAAAGCACTTTGAAACTTCCTGTTGTCATTTAATCACTCAGTTATTTTTTTTTTTCCGGATAGTTATATATTTTGTAAATTAATTTAAATACTTATAAGTGTGTATATATATTGGGTGTTAATAAACTACACAGAAATAATTTTAGAGAGCATAGAGATGACATATTTAAGCAATTTGAGATAGGCAATGTACGTCCACAACTATGGTGTTACACATTTTGGCATTAGATGCTGATAAGTCATCGTTAGAGCCAAGCAGGATAAAAAATTGGATTAGAATGACTTTAAAACTGCCTTGCAAGAATAGAAATATCAATTTTCTGCAGTGCAGTATTTTCAAGATTTAGTACCCTAAAAATCCCTCAAATCTCGAACTAATTGTTTAACAATGCGACACTGAACATCTATTAACTGCCTTGCATTAAGTACCCTATTCTAGAGGGAGCTCTTTATCTGCTTGTATGGCATAATGCATAACACAAAAGCTCTGTTGCTCAGGTCACAGGTTCAATTCTTGTCATGCCAATGAATTTTTTTATTTAATATGAAGTGCTGTGTTTTCAAGTTTTATTCTCTTTCTCAACAATAAATGTATTACCAACATACAATGGCAAATAAGTTTGCTACTAACAAATGCCTAAAACTTAATTTACCTGACACATACTTAAATGCATTCCTGTATTATGTAGCCTACTCTAGAGGGAGCTCTTTAACTGCTTGTGTGACATAATGCATTATGCAAAAGCTGATGTTCCACAGGCCATGGGTTCAATTCCTATCATGCCATAATGTTTTTTAATTAAATATATAGTGCTGCGATATGCATACTACAGAATTATGAATGAAATTTAAGTAATCTTTGAATATACGACACCCAATTAATTAAGATTGTTCACAATTCTACTTTTGGTAAGCAATGGTTGTAATTATATGAACTGTATCTGAAGATTTAAATGTGTACATCAAATAACTACTTAAAATATATGCTAAAAGCTGTATTATTAGGCCCTAGTCAGAAAAGGCAGAAAAAAAAAGTGATGAATGAAACTTGACCTCAAAAACAAATGACCACTTATTACTTGGAAGCTAATGTCATAACCATGGCACCAGAATGATACATTCAGAAATCTACTTTCATATTGTGCATTATGCTTACAAGTAGCATCTTCTTTTGCCAGTAATATACTGGCACTTAAGTTTATGGCCATAACTTTGAAATTTGAATAGATAGGTCATACATTCTATTGCTCACATATGACATCTCTACAATCACTGGAATTATTTCAGTCTAGTAAATGAACACCTTGTAAATATGTATTTATTTATTTATTAAAACAACACCAAACGTGACTTGTTTATATTTATTTTCTTTAATTGTTTAAAATTTTCAGTCAATTAGTTTTACTTTTGAGTCCACCTTATATTTTTAAAAAGTTGGTGTCATTGTCATATTAGATCATTTTTATACTGCTTCCAGATTTCCAGTTAAGTTCAAGCATTGTTTATGATTTTTAGATAGAGCTGTGTAACCAGAAATGCTAATTGGAAGTGGAGACAAGTATAGAGAAGTAAGTGTAGCAATAAGAATGTTTAGTTCGGCTTGATTTCAGATACAATGAATTCAGAACTGTATAACTTTATTTACTTTCCCTCTTAGACCATTTGAAATTTTTCTAAAAGGAGATCTTAGGGTATATTATCAAATGCTTTAGATAAATCTAGAAACAGTCCTTATAGGTTTTTACCTTTATTCACATTTTTTCAATATCTCTTGAACAAAATCATCAATGGCTATTAATGTTGAATGCCCTTTCCTAGTTATGATTTTACTAGCTGTTTGTGATCTCTGGGAATGAATTTTTATTGTTTCATACCATAAGGAAAACCAAGTCTTCTGCATTCATCATATTCTATTTAATGCCATTTCATGTAAGCTATTGTTCTGCACCTCAATTTCCATGAAATTTCTATACATAGTACACCCATGCCCATATTTTTCTAATCCTCTTTTAAACTGCTTTCCAAATAGCTGTCCTTGATTTCCTGAAGAGATGCTCTGACAGGTAATCATACCCAATAATATGCATAAATGGGCAACTCCAATTTTTCCTTGCTTCAATAAATATGTTTGAAAGTCTTTATATCTTCATATGGTTTTCCTTTTAAGTTTTATTACATATTTTTTGTTCTTATTTAGTTATTAATATTTTTGTATGTTTCAATTTAGAAGGAAGTTGTAGTTCAAAAGTTGTTTTAATTTTATGATGATTCCCCTTTTTTACTAAAGTATCAGCAATCTCATTCCCTTTTAATCCAACATGGCTCATCCATTGTAAAACTATTTCTGTATTTTTGATCTGGATTAGGTGATATAGTATTTTTTCTTATTTCATTTACAGTATATATTGGTGAGTAGATACAATTCATTATACTTTGTGGTGCTGCTTTAGAATCACTTAGATAATACTTCTTTTATTTATGTTAGGTAGATACACTCTAAAGCATATTTTCTAAAGCTGCTCTAATGGCCATTATTTTACCATCAAATTGTTAGTGTACTGCCCCAAAGGTGTATATTGAAAAAATACTTCATAGAATATTCCAAAGCCTGCCTATCTCCAATTATAACACAAAGTTTAGACATATTATAATAAACTGTTCTCCACATATAAATATCTTTAAACTTTTGTTTGAACTACAATAAAATTATATAGAAGATAGCCTTGCATAAATCTTAATAAACATGGCTAACCTTTTTACAAGAAATTTTAATTGAAAATTTAACTCAGAATGAAAAATTAATGCTATATGTATAATATTTGAAGCTGTTTACAACGAAGCTATTATATTTAAAATGCATGTATCAGAAATCACTGGGCCAAAGGCTGAGGATGGGAACGCTGGTTCCCGAAACATTGTTTCAACTTAGAAAAACATAGTAAGTGAAGTGTGAAATAAGTTATCCATAGTGTATCATTTTAAATTAATGCTATTTTTAAAACTATTTATTTTGAAATTGAAAATGACCCCTAAATATAGTCAATTTAATTTTAAAGACAAAATGCTTATTAATTATAAACAATTGCATATTAAATAAACTGCACCAAACAGAAGTGAATGTAATGCATTCTATAAATACTATCTTCAGTAATACCACAAGTGTTGATTATTTAATTGAGGTTAATGAATGAATTGTTTTTAGTCTTAAAAGAATTTTCTGATGACAACAAGCATGAGTTTGAAAGTTAAATTAAATTACCTAAGAAAATTATGCGCAAGAGAGGGATTCAGTAAGATAATTGCAATGAGAGAACTATGCCATATTTTTTGTTATTTTAATAATCATTGAAATGGTTTGGCTTGCCTGTTTGATCTTTCTGAAAACCAACTAATTTTATTACCTTTTATTCCATGCAGAATCGCATGGAGATCTAAATTAAATTTAAAAAAAAAATAAGTAGAAGAAAAAACTATCAGTAATTAGTTTTTGAGCACCATGCTTTAAACCTATCAATTAAGTTCTATTCTGATTGGTAATTAAGGTATCAATGTAACTGTAAATAGGCTGAAAGGCACTTGCGTGCAATTATCATATTCATTGAACTTAATTCATTAAAAACAACAAGTTATTGCATTTTCCTTAGAATGTGTTGAAATTATTAATTTTGGTAATATTTAAGAAGCAAATCTCACTGTTACAAAATATGTATTTTAATAAAATATCACTATAGTCTGGCCACCCAGTCTCTGGCCCTAAGGTTTCATGAGGATAACGAAAGAGAGGGAAGATATTAGCACTGCCAACTTAAGGCTTGAGTAGTGCATCTAAATTCTAGAGTAAAGGAAGCTATTTTGATATGTTTTAACCAACACACTAAAACTGGCACTCTGATTGGATATCTTGTAAGATTTTTAATAAAGATATTGTCTGCTACAAAATTCAAGTTATATTACACGTTAAAGAATTGATTCATGGTTTGTATTATTGGGATGACACATGCATCAGTAGTGAATGTAGTCTGCTAGCATGAATTATATTGCTCTTGTGTTGCATTCTGTACTATGTTCTTAATTCTGTTTTAACCAAACCACCTGAGCCCAGTTGTTTGGTCAAGTAAAGCTGGTTTATTTTCCGAGTGAGCTATTTACAGACTTATTATTGTTGTTGTAGTTCTTATATTTATATTTTAGCAGCATGGTTATGGATTGTCAGAATCAAAGAAGAAAAACATTAGGTCTTATAAGAGAGCTACAGTAGTGATACAGAATTGCCAACACAGCTTCCATGGGTAACAGGAAATGTCAGAGCTGGAGATGGAGCAGCTAGCAGCCATCACTGTGCATTCTGTACTTCCTATTTCTAACTATAATACTTAAAGTATACTGACCTATAAAAGTTTTCTGATGTTGGGTTTCTACAGGCTCCTCTCCATCTTTAACAATTGTCTTTGTGATATCTACATACAGAGGGGCTGAATAGGTCAAATTTCGAAGACGAGCTTCATTAGGCATCATTGGTGAAGGAGCTCCATCTTTCTCCCAATGAGTTGGTTTAGAAAGATAAATCTGTTCAAATTTTAACAAATAACGGGGCTGGAAGAGAGAAAAAATGATTATACATTCAACACATTTATTTCTGTACAGATACGAGCATAATAAAAACTGTGTTCTTATCACACTTTTTTTTATAATATAATAAATTTAAAGCAATATTTCCAGAAACCAAAATTCAATATTGCCCTGAAAAAGTGCATCACCTCCATTTTCACTTTCTGTAACAATATTTTGCATACTGTTTAAATGCTTACAACATTAATAAAGCAATTATTTCAATAAGTATCACCTGGACAACAATTTAATGTTACAAAATCTCTGTTACATTTTTTCTACTAATAATGAATGGTATGTATCTCTTCAAGGAAAATTCAGTTCTACTATTGGGTTAATATGAGCAATTTTTTTCCAAACTAATATTACTCTCAAAGAAAAATTTTATTCCTGAACTGTTGCCACGGAATTACAATTTTATATTATAATTATTGCTCTATATAAAAGTTCATCTTAGTTTTTAGTCTGTCTTTAGCTTAAAAATTGCATACACTGGCAAAATGTGCCTCATTTAGGTGCTCATGTTAGTCTCTCATGGTATTAATCTTATAGACAGCACACAAAGAAAATCAAATAATGCCTTCATTTCCTACAAATTATAATTTTTTTAAAATTCACTTCCTTGCATATGAGGTTCATTTGAAAAATTCTCAGAATGAAGCACAAAATGATGGCATAGCTTTTTGACAGCCATGGGTGGCCAAGGTTGTTAAGGTGCAGACTCATGAGCAGGAGGTCTGGGGTTCGAATTCCTATCAGGACCATTCCTCCCTGACTAAGGTTTTTTCTAGGTTTTCCTCAGTCCTCATAAATGGCAAATACTGGGGAGGTACCCTAAACTTAGGCCTGAAACGTTTCCTTCCATAAGAGAATCCTTTCCCAATATATTATTTCATCTCTGTATCATCAGTGCCCACTGCCTGTGGTGGCTCAGCAGTAAAAATGGGGGTAAAAAAAAAAAAAAAAAAAAAAAAAAAAGGAAAGAAAGAAAGAAAAAAGCTTCTAGAAATTATTTTTATTTTGAACATAGTCTCCATAGACACTAAATCACTTCGTTCAGTAATGCTCCGAAACCTTTATTCCATTACAAAAGTCTGATTTCTACAGGGCTGCAAAATACACCTCAAATGATGTAAGCTCATCTGGAAAAAATTCTTTCCACTAAGATATTTTCTCAGTTTAGGGAATAGTTGTAACTCTAATGGAGGAAATTCAGGGGAATATGGTGGCTGCTCAGCAAACCGTGCCACAATTTATTGATTTTCATCACTGTAATGACAACACCTGAGTGTGAGCATTGTTTTGATGCAAGATAACTTTCTTCTATGATATGCCTTTCTCACACATTTTTGTCTTCAATATGTTCATAAGTTTAGTACAATAAGCATTTGTGGCACCCTCTTGCCAATAATTTTTTCTAGCGAATTCTTTCTTCAAAATATGAAATATGATTCCCCAGAGCTTTAGCAATTTTGGACACCTATGACTGGCAATCCTAGAGAACCACATCATGCATCTTATTAATAATTTCGGATTTGCAATATATTTTGGTCATCCACTGCATGGGTCACCTTTCAAGCTTTTATGGCCACATTTAAACTCTGTGGTCCTGTTGGAATTGGTTAAAAATGATGGTGCAGAATCCCCTAGTGTTTATCATATCTATATGAATTTCTATTGCGTTCATACTCTTCTTTGCCAAGTACTTAATAACCACATGATGCTCGATATTTGCCATTTTTCCCATATATACACATCTGCACTGGAAGAAACAGCAATAGTTACAATTTATGACCAATCTACTTTATTGTACAAATGTTTTTATGGAAGATGGTGGTTTTTGGTAGCAAAGCTGCTTTGGAACTGCTGTAGCAATCTGCGGGTCATTCCGCAAACTTTTCAAATGACCCTTGTATTAAACACGGGGTAGCATTAGAAAAGTACTTAATGACAACTATGACAATATAACCATCAGTTCTCAATTTTAAAAAGAGAGTGGATCAAAAACGACTGAAATATTAAAAGATAAAATCATACAGAACTCCTTAATGAGTAATATAAATGAGAAAACACTACAGAGGAATTTAAAATTGTTTAAAAATGAGTAGTTATTTTTTTAATTCTTTTCCTAAAACCAACAGTGATTTCAGTAATTTTAATTTATAGCATAAAAACAAAAAAATTGTAATTGGGGGGGAAAAAAAATTCATTTTAAAATTATAAAAATATATAAAACTATAATTGCACTTGCTTCCTAATCTTGCCTTTCCATAGCTCACTTTTTAATGAAACAAGAAATACAACAAATAGATTGGGGGACATTTATTCTTAAAGTAAACGCCTACATGGATATCATCTCAGCAATGAAACAAACAAAGTTTACTATCCAACAAGGTAGTATGCAGTTCACTTGGACTAAAAGCTTTGATCCTTTGTCAAAGAAATAAAAAATAAAAAATTTAAGAATTACAAATTATGTCAGTTACTGGCTACTAGAAAGCTCAGTTTTGTAGAATAAATATCAAAGGATGTAACAAAATTTGTTTTATTTTTTAACTTAGAACAAAATGAAAAAATTGCCAGGGATGAGATATACTAACTTATCTTACAAAACTATGCCAAGTTCAGCCTCTTACACTTTACCAAAGTGTTTTGAAACATTAAATATCATACAGAGAGTTACATATCTCCTTAACAGCATTTAAACATCAACTCACAAGGATTAGATATGGACCTGTTCTGCAGCCTAGTGCATCATATTAACCTTGAAAATAAACTCATATTTACTGCAACTATGCTTGATCTAAAGAAAACTTTTGACACTGTATCACATTCAATAGTTATTAAAAATTACACTATGGCTTGAGGGGCAGTGCTGTAAAATTACTTGAATCATATCTCAACAACAGATTACAAATGGTGATAGCTAATAATGAAATATCTGACTACATGACAATAGCAAGGACAGTCCTGCAAGGATCTGTCTTAGAACATTTTCTGTTTTTATTTATGTAAATGATGTCCCTTACCATTTTCCATATAGAACAGTATTATATGCTGATGACATAACATTGATAACTTCAAATACATGGATAGAAGAAGCCAATAGAGTAAATGATATGTTAGAATTAGCAACTAATTGGTTTAAAGTAAACATGATACAGGTAAATGCAGCAAAGATTGAACAAATTATATTCGATTTAAACATAAAAAATTAAAAAGAACCCGTGCTGACAAAGGAAATTTGCCTTTGAAACATCTCCAAGTAAGTGGAATAAAACTAGTAAATTTGAGTGACTTCCTCATATATAATTTGTTATGTAATAAGAACTTATTTGTTAAGCTTTTAGGTATGCACATAGATAAAAAAATGTCTGACGCAAATATAAATCTGCTAAACTTGCTACTAGCTATTTGAAGGCAGTTATGTACTATATGTGCTGCACAGTAACCAAGAGTTCTTTGTGAAATTCTTATCCAGCAGATTGTACTCCCCCCCACTCCAAAGTTTGTGCTGCAATTATCAGCCAGAAATGTATAACTTTTCATACTTCTTTATAGCAGATGCTAACAAACTGCTTAATATCTCTTGACATTTCTCCTGAAATTGATCTAAAGTCTAAAAGCTTCACTTTCTATAAATACCTCATTAACACTGGAACCATTTTATCTTCCGCATATTAGAATTACGAACAAATACAGTTTTAAATTGTTTTAAATCTTCAAGCTCATCTGTTAATAAAAGAGCTACAACTTTACATACCACTACCTCATATTTTGTAAGTACATGTTTAAATGCATTAAACAACTGCTAAATTAATTCCAAAGTAGAAACATGAAACATGACAAGCACATGAGAAATAAAACTGAATTGATCTTTTACATCAAACAGAGAAAACTACAGCCAAATGACAGGATACTGTTGTCAGGACATAGAGTATGTTCTCCTGCAACTAAGTAATGTGCATGTACACACTACTTTAGTGATTTGCACATAGACACATAGTTTAATAGACCTTAGCTAGTCAATGCTGCTGATGAAAGTGATATCAAACTTGATAAAAGATGGCAGACAATCAGCCTTGGTCAACACTACTTACAGACAGAGTGAATCAGCATTTCAGAACAGCATAACAGCAATTATAATAAAAACTGGAACAAAATTACAAATTGGGCAAGATAACGGGATACGGTACCATAAATGAAACATATGATTATTCTACTATCTTGATATTCTCATTTTCTTTGTATATATTGTTGGAATTACAACTTTTGAGGTGCTTTTATTTTAATACTGTAATATGTTAGGCAAAAAACTCCTTTGGTTTGCATATACACAAAACGAAATATGAAAGAAATTCCTGCAATATGCAAGTAAAATAAGATTAGTTGCCAAGTTGCCATGCAAAAATATTGTCAGTAATTTATTTAAGAACTTTCGAAAAATAAGAGATTTTTAAAAAAATTCTGTTGGAACTCACACAGTGAAGCTTATTAAATGTAAATTATAATTAATCTGTTGTCTAACGCTCTCTTATGCTTTACTTACTTTTAAATACGGTGGGACTGGTTTTGAAGAGACATCCTCCCCATTTTCAACTAACTTGACAAGAGTGTGTTAGATGACAGGTTAATTATAATTTACATATTTTCAGTAGTTTATTTCCCAGCATGCTCAACCTAACAGTCACATAAATCACACATGCAATCTCCTCTGCTTATCAAATTCTTAGTTGTTATTTCTTTGGATTTTTATATCATCCATAAACCTATAATACACAGAAAGGCATTAATAAAAAAATATTGAATTATTTTAAAGACGAAAAATGTTGGGGAGAAAGGACTATGAAAAAAGGCAGGAACACCCTGGTACCACTTTCAGATAACGAAAATAAATATGCTGCTACCGTGATAACTGTATACTAAAATAACATCATATCATTAAAAAAATCCTAAGTTACAAATTTTAATGGGTGATAACTTTATAGAGAATTTTTCCTTCCTCAACTATCTAGTTAATAGGTTGGAACTTTTTTGCCTGTAGTTTTACATTTTTCTCCTTTTCTTTTTTCTCTCTCTCTTTAGCAAATGTCTAAATATTCTTGCAAACGATGGTTCTGACATATAAATCGAAAAAGTTTAACCATGTATGGTACCTACAGGATTTTCTATCTCTCCAGAAGTGTGTTGGGCTTCCGCCTGTAAGTCTATCTGGGGGGAATCTTCAACGATTCTCTGCACCGACATTTGAATAAATTCATCAAAAGAGTCCAACTGCTGTCGCACCAAACCCTTTTCGTCGAAATATGCGTTAATAACAATCCAGCATGCTTCCTGCCACAACTCCGAAGAAATTTCCTCTGCTTCATCCTCTTCATACTGATCTACAAGTAGTAAGCATAGCATAGTTTTTATATTTGGTTATGTGCACAACCTTGCAAGAAACCGCAGCCAAATATATTATGTACATACCTTCTTCTAGTTCATACATAGTATACGCTTTTCGACTTCGGTTAAGTTTAAAATTATCTAGTCACAATTACTGCTTCAGTCTTAATCTGCCACATTCATTATTCAGTTGCAAATTTCCTCAAGGACTACTTGCGCATTTAGCATATAATGTGTCTCTCTTTTTAATTTCTTGTGACGATGACGAGCGCTACTGGCACTACTTTCCTTTGATGTTGCTCATTGCTGTTCTGTTGCTGGCAAGCAATGTCACCAACAATTACATACAATTAATCCCCCAAATTATTTGGAATTGCAAGGCAGATATTTCAAGTAGTTTCTTAAATATCAGTTGAGAGCAGTTTCTAATATTTTAATTTCCCAACATTTCTATTAAACTAAATCGCAAATATGCTACAAAAAAAAAACGGTAACGGCGAAATCGAACTGGATTTGTATGCCATAAAAATTTATAAACAGCAATTGGAAGAACTCCGATCAACATCAAGGATAATATGCTAATCGATGTGCAGCGGCAAAAGGTCTAAGGAAATGGGTTTCACCAAAATCTGTTAGTCGGTACTGGTGGTGTAGTGGTTACTATACTCTTCCTGAATCCAAGATCGTGGGTTCGATCCTGACCGGGACGGGATGAATTTTTTTCGGGCGTAAAAATCCTAACTATAGCTTCCTTCGGAAGAGAATTAGAGCCATAGGTCCCGTGTCGTACATTTACGGCACGATAAAGAACCTCAAGCCTGAAAAAGAGGCCTCTGAGCAAATTTTGTCGGCTTTTTCACGCCGTTAAATGGGACGCTGATGACCTGAAATGTTAAAGAGTGTCTATAAATAAACCAAATAAAAAAAAACCAAAATCAGGTTTTCATCAAGTTACTATAGACTTGTGTACACTTACATCCTTGGCAATATATACACATAATATTATTTAGAGTTTTGTGCAAGGAAGGCCAACTGTTTAACTGCATATAGCAGAGAAGATTTGCAACAACAAAAATATTATTTATTTATATGTGCATTTTTTCTTTATTAAATATCTACGCAGTGAGTGCATAGTTATTTCGCTGCCATTTTTTGACCTTATAGCATATGACTAATGAACAGAATATAACCAAATGCATTTTGTTTAACGCTATTAAATGTAAATATGTCATGCATATTCCTGAGCATAAAATTTAACCACTTAGTGTTTAAAAGCTTAATGGTAGTAAATAACGCAAAAAGTGCGGAAGATAGTTTTTTGTGATGAAAGTGGCCGATTGACAGGCAAAGAAGAAAGATAGCTATTTAGAAGGAAGGAAAGAAATTAATTGATAAAACCCGAAATTGGCAGCTATGAATTCCCATGGACTTGTAATGGACAAATGTCAAGAATGTTGATTCCTGGGTAAAATGACCGTCCTCTAAAAAAAATGCATAGAACTTAGGCTCATGAAGGAATTTATAATTCGGTTATCTTTGCCTATTCGGCACTTTATTCCAGAGGATGTTATCCATGATGCACTGGGTAGGAATGAGGAAAATCACAGAATACCAGGCGTAGTAATCTGTGGGCAAGGCTGTCTTCACTAAAATGAATGAGGATTATAGGAGTCATATTACCTAGTTAAACCAATATTTTTCAGAAATTAAACAGGTGGAAGAGCGGCAACAGTAGTCAAATGAATATGATTTTAAAAAGTTATACAAGTTAGTAATTGTGTTATTTTCAAAAAAAAGTGTTTGAACTATAAAATAAAAGTTAGTGTATTTCTGGGGAATTTTACTTCTTTAAATAGTGGCACAATATTTTGAGTGTTGGCAACCATGGAAATAATTTAAGCTATGAGTTCTGAATGGTATTACCATGTGATTACCATTGTTTGTAAACAGTGATTGTAAATACAACACAATGCAAATATAATTACAAGTGAACACATTGGGAGTTGTTACAGAAATAACTATAAAATGCGAGTACAGTACGCAGCGGTTGTTGGACATGAATTTCAAAAGAATTCCGGGGTTTGCATCAGATTAGAAATGTGAACGTTGGCAGATTTTCCTACATTATAAGTTCATTCCAGAAACTGTCAGTAGCTTAGACAATTGGAATTTACTGACCCTATTGTACACTCCAGTGAACACAGCGCAGAACTGATAAAGGGTATTTCATCAAAGATTTTCCTTGTACTATATTCTTGCAAGAATGTCAGAAAATGATCACAAGCCTTTGCAAGGAACTCGTGCTTCAACTATGCCACAAGAGGAGACTAAATCAGAGATGTCAAGAAACTCGGTAAGTCAAGAAGTCCCGCGTGAAAGAAAACGTTGGATTCGTCCGCCTCTAATCGGTCAAACATCAACTTGTGAACATTCAGTATCTGGACAATCTCCAGGAACACTGGGAACAAACAGGATCACTGTCACACCCTCTGCAGCAAATTGTTCACATGATAGCCTTCCAGAAGATTCATGTAGTTGGTCAAATGTAGCAGCTGTAAATGTTCAACATTATATGCAATTTGAAGCTTTCAGCAAAGCCAATTTGACACCTCCATCATCTCAGTCATTACCTTTCCTCTCAGATATTAGAATGCCTGCCAATAATGGAAATGCTAGCACAAACAGTGCAGTATATTATGGACAACCACCTAGGACTTTAACTGAAAATAATTTTGACATAGCACAAAGTCAGCACAAAGTACAGAAGGAAAACAAACCTGAATTACTTGCTCTTACAAATGTGCATGACAAGGGGTTTGTAGGTGAGGAATCTTCTGCAAGTGTTTGTGAATTCACTAATGCACGAGCACCATCTCCTGCTTCTGTCTCAAGTGTTACCTCAAGTCGACCTTTGGAATGGGATAGTGGAGCAGATGTAGGTTATCTTGCATATCAAATTTCAGATGAAGTGAACATTTCTAGAAACAGTTTCAGTACAATAGAAAGAATCGCCTTAGCACAGGGATGCTCAACAGCTCTACTTATGGGGCTGGACCCAGAAGGCACTAAGGGTCCAGGACAGCAGTCGTCTAATGCATTGATGGTAGATAATGTGAAAGCCCAATATAAAAACAGCAAGCAAATAGATTCGAAAGATCTTTCAACATCAGATGCTTTGGAAATGGAGAATTATATTGTCTATTCTTCTGCCACAGGCACTGAAAGTGAGAATGAAGTTGCACCTGTTTCACATTCACCAGCTAGTCATGAAAACTCCAGCATAAAGCAAAAGAATAATGTGTTGCAAAATTTAACCAATGATGAGAGTGACAAGTTGGTTGGCTCTCCCAAACAGCAGCAGTTTGAAGATGTAATGTATATAAAGAAACTTAGTAATTCTTTATCCAATTTAAATGAATTGGAACCATCACCCAGTAAAGAAAGAAATTCTTTACATCGTAGTCAAAGCCAAATCAGTATGCTAACAGAATGTTTGGAGCACAAAGCGGGTCATGGCTGTTATTCATCACAATCATTGCCACAAAATAGAAAATTGAATGTGGCCGCTAATTCAATTTCTTCTTCTTCCTTAGCTACTGTAGTTAGTAAAAAGGATTATCAAAACACATCTGACAAGCTCATTCAGACATCACAGTTAAATGCCTTGAAGCAATCAGTAGCTGTCCAGGTATGTGATAATGAATGTAACAGTGAAGAACATTTTGCTAATAAAAGAGGGAATACTTTACAAGAAAAACATTCATATTTTGAACGTACAGGATCTACTGATGATTCAGAACTGATATTGGAAAAATCTACTGCAGGGAGAAATACTGAAGCTTCAGACATTGCTAGATGTAAATGTAACTGTAATAAGAAAATATTTTCACAGTTATCAAAGACTGTACCACAAAACCAGAAGATTCATAGTTCACATCTGGAAAAAGTAAATTCTGCAGAAAACTGGGATAAAATCAATTCAGATGATCATTTTGTAATGAATGAAAGAAGACGGATTGACAATAGGAGAACTGCTCAAAGAGATAATAGTGCAACAAATCAACAGCCACTAGCTGGTGCTGAAAGGAATGAAGATGTCCAGAATAGTTCAGGTACCTTACAGAGTCCTAACTCGCAGATTAACAGTTCTTGGTTCATAAGTGATGCAACCCAGTTAGAAAGGAGCAGGCTGAATAACACAAGCCAGAGAGGTTCCATGGGCGCTATTGACAGTGCTCACAGCTTTGAGTATCTCCCAGGTCACATCTTTGAAAATATGAGCAAATCTTCCCTTTTAAAAAAAAACATAAGAGAAGCTTCCTTGTCAAGCACATCACAGCAAGAAAATTCTGATATTGCTGGCAATGCAGGCTCTGAATCTTCAGCTTCAGACATTTTTTCAAAGGACCTTGAGAGAATTGTAACTCAAGTGATCAATTATCTCAATGGCAGGCCTAACAGTTGCAGTGAGAAGAAAGAGCTTATTAAGAAAATAGTGAAACGACTTACAGAAACAAAATATGCAGATGACAGTTCTTCCAGAGAATGCTATGCACTTACCAAACAAAGAATACAAACTGAACCATCTGTGACTAATCATCCAGCTGGAAAGAGAGATTCAGATGAAATCAGTGGTGGAAAGCTAGGTAATTTTAATGACAAGATATTGAAAAAACCTTCTCATTCTGCTGACAACAAATCACAACTTCAACCCCATCAGGAACTCATTCTTGTGAGTGATAAATGTATTGGTACAGGTAATTACTGGTTTTCTTTAACAGTTAAAACTTTTCAATTATAATAATGTTCAGAAATGGTTTACAAGGGCTGTAAATTTTTTACTAAATTTTTGTCACATGTTTGCATTTCCAATTCTAATATATTCAGGAATCAACACAGTGAAAACAAGCATAAAATCTCCAGTAGATAAAATATTTTAAAATGCTTAAAAAACACCTCTGTTGCTTCACTCCTAATGAACAAGAAAACATACTGAGTTAAAAACATTTAAAATATTAATATAATGATAAAATATTTAACATTTCACTCTCTAAATTTGAAAATTCTGAACGTTTCACTCTCTAAATTTAAAAATTCAGGACAAGTTTCTTGAGACTTTCACATCATCAACTGATAAGCAACTGGAGTTTGAGAATTTCCAGATGCACACTCTAATTCATGGCAATGTAGAATAGAATAGCTATATTTTTACAGTGTAATTTTCAGTTCTTTTTTGTTTACTGCAATTGAATGTAAAAATATGTGCTTTTAAAAAGATTAGTAACTTACATTTAATAAAACAATAATACAAGTTACATTATTTTTTATGAATTTTAAAAAATTTAAGGTCATTTGTCAGCCTTTTTTTTTTTTTATCATTTTTAAGGCATTTTTGGGTCATCTACATTTGGGCCCCATAGCTTTTAAATAAAACTTTTATACTGAATTTCTTGTTATTCAGTGTTTAGTAATTAAACATTTCTATCTGTAATTGTTAGTTGGTATAAAGTGATTACTTTCATCAGTAGAGATCAGATGTTCAGAGATTAAAATATGTACAAAATGATCAGCAAAAAACATATATTATGTAATATAGCAGAAAAAAGGAAAAAAAGGACATTAGATGCTATCACAGACCCTATTCCATAAAAATGTGATCTAATACATTTAAGTGTATTAAAGCATAAAGCATAAGTCATTAAGTACCTTAGAACATAAACAAATGAGAGTACTGATTTAAAAAATATTTCTTATTTTTCAGCATATCTTACTCTATTGCATTGAGGCACTTGTCCCATAGTAGTGATCGGTCCTGGTGATGTGGTGGTAACCATACTTGCCTTCTAAACCCAAGGTTGCGGGTTCAAACCCGGCCAGGACCGATGGATTTTTTTCAGGCGTAAAAGTCCTAAGTATGGCTTTTTTCAGAAGGAGAAATACAGCTGTGGGTCCCGTGTCGTACATTTACGGCATGAAAAAGAATCTCAAGCCTGAAAGAAGAGGCCTCTGAGCAAAATTTGTCGGCCATTTCATTTACTGCATGCTCCATTACTATAATAATTAGTAATACTATATGTATGTGTATTTTTTTTTAAATCTTCTTTATTTACTCCATGTTCCATTACTATAATAACTAGTAATACCATATGCGTGTGTGTGTGAATACTAATTTTACTTATTCTGCTTTGACATGTCCAAAATGAAAATAAATAAAATCAAACATTAATTAAAATACTGTACTGAAATATGCATTTGAAACAGGAAAGGCCAGTGTTGTCGTAAGTCAAACTTTAATGGCATTTAATGTAAAATTTTCATTTTTTCAAGTACAAACAAACATGTATATTGATATAAATATTGTACTTACGAAGCTGTTGACAATGGAGTGGTAATGTATCCTAAACTTAGGTATTCATTTTTTTTACACTAAATTCCATTTACTTACATAAAACTAAGTACTTTTATGTAAGTAAATGGAGTTTAGTGTAAAAAATGAATACCTAAGTTTAGGATGTATATTGATATTATTGTATGATTAAGTTGAACTAAACACTCTTGATGCTTCACTTGCATGTAATAATATGTAGAACTGGTTTTTAGAACATTTCATTCTCATCATCAGCTAAGCTAAATGTCAACTGTCGGACATCAATTATATGATTGGTTTCACTGTACAAGTTCCAATTAAAATTGTAATTAGTAAATATGTATATAATCAAATGAATGAAAATAAATCAAATCAAATCAAATAACATTAACTAAAACTGAAATATGCACTGAAACAGGAAAGGCCAATGTTGTCATAAGTCAAACTTTAATGGCATTTATTCTAAAGTTTTAATTTTAACACCTTCTGTGATCATTTTTATCACTTGCACTAATAAATCACATATTTATTCCTTAAAAAATTTAAAGATATTAAAAATTGTACTAATGTTTGAAGTTATGAATATTCCTACAATTGGAGAGAAATCTATACAAGTTACAAGAGCATCTTTTTTGTATGAGGTGTGTATTGTAAAACTGGTGAAGTCAAATGATTTGTAAAATCGATCCGGTGAATAAACATCTATCATGACAAATGAAAATATTTCTATGGAACAAGATAAAAAAAAAACACTTGCACACTTAGGGTTGTATGAATGAATTTATTTCTTCCAATTTACATGCAAATATAATATTTAACATATAAATAAAACAAATTTCATGCAGTTTTCACAAAAAGTAAGCATGTTAAAAAATCAAAACACACAATTTATATTTCCATATTCTCAATACATGTAAACTTTACTATTAAAATTCTCTACTTAATCACCCTCAATTTATGGAGTTGCATTCCTTCTGTACCTCATTACAATTAACACCAGGTTGATTATGTTATGGATATATATATTCACTCCTAAATAGTGCCATTGTCAACATTGTTATTCACATTTGTCTTCCCCATCTCCCGTAACCATTTTTGTCTCACCTTCCTGATGTATTTTCCAAGTTTTTTTATATTTTTATATTTTTACCTGATTTTAAATTTAAAATTCTTCTGCCTTTTATTTCATTTGGTAAGTTTTCCCTTTTTCGTAAAAAGAACAGTTCCCTCCAAAACTTGGTTTGCTTACATACCAAAATACAATGCCATCTGGTTCTTCACACATTGGACATTTTCCCTTAATACATCCATTTCTTATTCCACTTAAATATATTACTCCTGTTCTAAACCATGTCAATCCTTCCCTTCCTGCCTTATCACAGGTTTCAATATATCTTTATCTTCCCCATTCTGTTTTTAGTGTGCTATATACTTTCAGAGATTTTTTGACATTAAGACTAGCCCATATTTCCCGTTTTTCAATATTCTCAATTTTTGTTTTTATTGCTTTCCAAAATCCTTTTCCCATTCTTTCCGCCTCATAACATATTGATCCCATGCCACTTTTTGTAGAATATTTTGGATTTTATATGTCCGAGTTTCTCTCCCCTTAATATTTATTTTGTTTTACCAAACACCGTTTGATGATATTCTCCTCTTCTAGTCTCCTTATTCTATGCAAATATTTCAATACTCTTTCTATTACCTTGCTTTTATAGTCTAAATCATCCTAGTTCCATTAGAGCAACTTCATTAGGGAAAGATTTAGGTAAGTCTAGGACAGTTGCACAAAATAGTCTATGCGTTTATAGATTTCCATCCTCTATCTTGCCCGCAAATTTCTATCCCATACTTGATTCTGCTCTCCTCTTTAGAACTATATAATCTCCTTAACCATTTTACTTGCATATTTGGTATTTTATTTACACAATATCTGATTAAGCTCATAGTCATTTTTCCTTCTGCTAATGCTTTCCTTTTTTTGATTGCTCCCTTTCCCATTACTAGACATTCTAACCCCCAGGTAATTGATTTTTCTTGACAATTTTGATTTCAGTGCCTTCCCACCACTATTCCTCCTGTTTTTTTAGTTTGAAACCTTTTTTCATCACTAAAATTTCAGTGTCTTCCCATCACCATTTCTCCTGTTTTTTTAGTTTGAAACCTTTTTTCATCACTAAAATTTTAGATTTAGTTTTATTTATTTTGGAACCCCATTCTCTTCAAAATGTACCTATAGCTTCTAGTGATCGTTTTAATCCTACACTCTTTAAAGAACGTGCTACCAGATCATCTGCAAAGAGCAGATGCGGTATCTGTATGTTATTTATAGTTGGCAAATGTACATTACTTTTACTAATTTCTGCTAAAACATCAAAAGAGTGCTGTTCTTAATTTACTTCCTACTGAGTTGTAATAAGTATAGAAGAAACATTTGTTGAACAGACTTCTACTTATAACTGCAAGTTACAAGTGTATACACTTTTAATGTATAGATCATAATTTTATGGAACAGGGCCTTGGTAAGTAAAAAATAATTTAAATAAAATGATCATTAAATATAATTATTAAAATTATTAGTTCCCTAAAGTTATGAAATTCCTTTTTTGTATAATAAAAAAAAATTAAACAAAGATTCATATGATTTTTTAAACAGCAATATTATATATAAAGAACATAAAAATAGTGATACATTTATTAAACAGGTGATTTTTCTCCTAAATATTTTCATATTAATAATGTGTAGATTGAGAAAGGATAGTCTATCTATTGTTGAGTCTAATGAAAGATGCTGCCAGAAAATCCAAGGCAATAATATTTAATTCTGCAGCTCAGTAAAAATGTTTCATAATGAATCAGATATAGTGGTCTTCTTTTTATTACAGATGACAACATGTAAAAGATTTTCCTTATTGCATCATTGTTACTGTGTAAGTCTGTGTAATTGGAACATTGCTACAATGTAACTGCAAGTCAGTAATGCAAACTGAGATCAGCTCATAAATGAATATTGCTCATCCACAATGAAAACAGGACTAGTATAGTGCCCTTACCCAATTTAAAATTTTTATGAAAAACTGATAATAGGGATTGTTGATTTGATTTATTTATGGATGCTCTTTAACATCTCAGGTCATCAGCGTCCCATTCAAATGAGGGAGTGAAATGGTGGATAAATTTTGCTCAGATGCCTCTTCTTTCAGGCTTGAGGTTCTTTAACGTTTTGTAAATGTACGACATGGGACCCACAGCTTTACTTCCCTTCCGAGGGAAGCTATACTTAGAATTTTTACTCCCGAAAAAATCTATCAATACTGGCCGGGTTTGAACCTGCGATCTTGGGTTTAGAAGACAAGTATGATGATAATAGGGATGATCACATTGTTAGTTACAGAGCATTTTCTGTATAAAATGAAAATGAATTTATCTTTGAGAGATACTTATTACTGTTAAGTATATAGTCTTAAAGTTAATTTATTAACATTTATTTTGCCATAATCATTGAGCAGTGTTGTTAAGTTTGTGATAACTGAACTTTAATCTGATCTTACACCAAGAAAAAAAAATGGTTGCTCCTTAGTTTTCAGTTGATTAACATTCTTTTCCCTATATTTTTTAACTCCTAGCAGCTAGTTGTATCTTCACTTCACTTATCGGGGTTCTACTATAGCACACCCAAAGATATTCATTTCTTATAGCTTGCTTTACTAGGGTTTGCACTTTCATTGCTACTGATCCCTGTATAGGCCTTGACCCATTCCAATTGAATAACCCATTTATCTGCTTTCAACAATTTCATCTTCATTCTGATTTCTTAAATCAATCAATATGTGTGTATGGCTGTGCATGCACATACATGTGTCAGATGGGTGGGTTTCTGTCTTGGCCATTTAATGATCAGTTTGCCCATTTCAGAACTTCCATTGAACAAATACCTGAAAACATGTGTTCAGTCATACATATGTACACCTGAAGATAAAATAAAATAAGTAGATTCCCAAACTATTAATTGTTTTAAGTCTTATTCAACACAGTGCTGAATTTGCAACATATCTCTTCATGCAAGTCTTACAACCTTTATCCTTATTCTATCATCATAATTGTATTGTGTTCTCCATGGCAGATGTACACTGATAGTCAAATGGTTAAAAGAAAGTTTCTAGTACTGAAAGCCACTGAAGTTTGAGTGCATAAACGTTTTCTCATTTTTTGTAACTAAAAATAATGTTTATTATACACATGATAATATAGCTTCCAATTGCAAAGGCTTATATGAATTTTAAGGCATTTATGCTCACACACACAAACACATATAGTAATTAACATTTAAGAGAAATTGAGTCGTGATAGTAACATACACACCACTAAAATTGAATTAAATGGAAGACTAGTTTCGGGAGCCATCACTCCTATCATCAGTTCCTGGTCGACTGCCGGCCTTGCTGTTTGTGATAGATCGATTCATCTCTGGTGGAGGTTTGATGAACTTTTGTATTAGTACATCACTTGGCGGGATTTCGAAATTAAAAACTTTATCCTTATTCTTCCAAATATAGATATTTATATTAATTAAAAATGTCACACCAAAATTCGTCAGGAAAATAGTTAAATTTGATCATAATAATATCTATATTTGGAAGAATAAGGATAAAGTTTTTAATTTCGAAATCCCGCCAAGTGATGTACTAATACAAAAGTTCATCAAACCTCCACCAGAGATGAATCGATCTATCACAAACAGCAAGGCCGGCAGTCGACCAGGAACTGATGATAGGAGCGATGGCTCCCGAAACTAGTCTTCCATTTAATTCAATTTTAGTGGTGTGTATGTTACTATCACGACTCATTTTCTCTTAAATGTTAATAATTGACACCACTGTTACAAAAGTTCACTATATTTTATACATATAGTAATCTTTGTTTTTAGAATAAATAGGAAATTAGTAATTATTAATACTAGAGTTGCAACCTTGAAAGAGCAAAAGATCATGCTTGGGTGCAAATTCAATTCTTTATATACTTATACATTGAAATTTTATACATGTAAATTAATAATGTAGATATAGAAAAACCTTAAAACAATTATATTAAATATATGTAAAAATTGGAAGTAAAAGTTAAACATACAAATCAGATTAGCAAAATAGTTATTTCTAGTTTACAGATATTTAATATACAGTATAATGAGACACACACATATAATAAATATATATATAAAAATTAACTTGAAGTATGAATATGTGTGTGTGTGGAGAGTCACACAAATGTGTGTAGGAAATTTGAACCAACATTGTTCTTATTACTAGACACAGGCTTTTGCTCGCTCAGCCATTAGAGCACACAGTCCAAGCAAATGCATTTCCTGTTGATGACAGATTGAACATGAACTGAAAGCAGCATCGTAAATCCAGTCAGCAAATGATTTTGATGTTTTTAAAATATGACATGATTTTTTGCTTGTTCTCAATTTTTTTGTCTTAGGGTGTATATGACTAACATATCAGTTACACAAACACAACTGTATGGCACCTATAAGTGCCATAAAGTTTCCTTATAAAAAATAATAAATAAGATGTCTTTAAAATGGAGAAAGTTTTGGGGGTGAACATCAGGGTAAAACTAAAATGGGAAGGATACACAGGAAAATTTTATCAGTAGTTAGTGTAATTCCATAACAGCTCTGAGATTTCACACTAGGCTAGTTAAAGAGCCTTTTAACCACCAGGAAAGAAATATGCATGTACTAAGGTACATCTGTACATGCATTACATTCAACAAGAACACAGAAATTTGCATTTGGTACTATGGTTTATGTGATTTTATTTCTGTTTTCCGTTTAAATAGGTGTTTATTTTGTGATTACAATGTGTAAATACTGTAATAAATTCTGTAAGTAAGCAACGATATCGTTGAGCATATTGCTGGCTGGCTTCATTCCAAGTGGAAAGGGAATCAATCCCCAGTACCCTACAGCCTATATCTTCCACATCAATGCCACTCACTACTAGACTCACAACTAAACTCTGCATAAGAAAGGTCAAAAACTGTTACGGTAATATGCTAACTATATTACATATTTTACTGTTGCCTTTAACTTTTGAATATATATATTAAATTTAATTTCTATTTTGTGCAGTTTTTTCAGAAGAGAGTGCTCCATTTTCATCGGCATCTCAGTCTTCAGCATTAGAAGCACAAATTTCCAGTAGCATAGAAGATGCAGCATACCCAGTATGTTCTATTTCCACCTCAACTAGTACCACGTTCAACAGTAATAGTACTAACTGGAAAGGGCAGTCAACTAGATTAGAAAAGGAATATGAGCTGTGCAAACAAAGACAGAGTAAGCGCCTATCTGTTCATGCTGCTTTAATATATATATTTAAACACTGCCACACATGTTCCCTTGCATTTTAAGGAATTCTCCCCACAGGTTAGAGCATGATGCTTATGAGGCTGGGAAGCATGGTAGAAACAAGTACATTATGAAACATGAAGATAATGATTAAATATGTCTGCATTGAGGCCTTAACCCATTCTAATCAAATGGTGGTACTGAATATCTTCGAGCATTCAAATCACGTGACAAGTTGAATTAGCATCAATGCACTGCTCCATAAAGAAACATATATCACTGCTTGACCAGAGATATTGCTTGTACCCATATTGAAAATAACAGAAACATATAGTGTCTGGAATTCCAATCTTTCATCAGTTTCATTAAGTTGTGAAAAGTAAGAAATATTCAGCTAACAACCCTACTATGTCTGAAATAAAGAAACAGTAAAGATGTTCATTTTCTTTCCTCCAAACAGAAAAAGCTAATGGAATAGGAAAGTTCTGAAGGAAGAAAGGACAAATCCTGGAAGAGATAACAGCCCTCTTGTAAATCTCGTGTAGCGTTTACAAGAACAGGTTGCAGCTCTGTTTTCTATTTAACTGGCAAGGGGTGTAGAAAAATATTTAATTCATCTTTTAGATGTGTGCATGTTCAATGCATACACTGCTCTTTAAAAACTCACAGCAAGGGGAAAAAAATAACCTATTCTAATTTTAGAGTAAATGTTGTACAACAGTAGCTCAGGTTTACAGAAATGTCTCGAGTACTATGTTTGAGATCAACTTTCTGCCAGTTCTATTCCTTTGCAACTGATTAAATCAAATATGTAAAGAATGTGATAGGCTACAGCAGAAGGAAAAATGTATGGCAGTGCAAAATATGTAGCATTGCTTTCCATTTACTGGACTGCTTTTAGGTGTACCATACTAAACCATCATACTAGATGTACATAATTTGCCAGTTCATGGTGTTCTTATTTTGCTTGCAAAATATGCATAAAAAATCATTATATCCTACACTAATGTATTCAACATGTTTACACTAATTAGGGCATGTTTTGGAAGCAATCGTTCTCATCATCAGCTGTTGAATGATAGGATATACTACCACTCCATTGTCTACAGCTTTGTAAGTAAAATTTACTTAAAAAAGTATTAGTTTATCTTTTATGACAATTTGTGTATGAACATGCACTCCAGAATCATCTGGAGCTATTAAATCTGATCTCTATGATCTAGGAAGGGTATTTTAAATATGATGCAAATGAGTTAAACCTAAATTCACTAGCCTAATCAGATCATGGTAACCATGGAGAACCATTCCAGTAATGGAAATAACTGCTTAACAGGATAGGGAACTTGGCCTTGACACAATCTTGCTTCATTAGACCACGGATTTTTTTTTTTAAGGCAAGCAGAAATGTAGGCATACTTCAGAATTTTATATTTTCTTTAAACTTCTATCAGAAATTTCTGTTTCCTTAAAGACATTTTGCTGATATGGATGAGCCAATGCAGTGATTTGCACATTGTCCTCTGTAGTTACTGATTTTGTGTGGTCACTACTTGGTAAATCATACAGAATCAAAATAAATCAAATCTTATATTTATGTAAATAGTTTGCCTGTATTGCAATTCAGTATCTGCAAATTTTTTAATGAAAGCTTCTCTCATATCTCCATAATTTAGATCATGTTGCGTCACCACTTCAGTAAAACAAGCATGTACTCTTCTTGGAAAGTTTTCTATTAATATTATGTTAATTACCACATTACTAACAATGAACAAATAAAGCCAAAATTCCAATAATATTTCCCAGTCCTGCCACTTTAAACAAATTTTTCTCACCAAATTTCCACAGAAATTAATAGCAATGACTCTGTAGAGGTTCCCCCATTTTTTAATACTGAGCAGAAAGAACCATGAATGTTTGGGGCCTACAGGCATATCAGATATTTTGCACTAAGAGGTAATTTTTGTGCCAGAATGTAAATGAATGGAGTTTCTACTATGGGTTTCTAAGTGGATAATTCCTGTAGAGACTCAACTTGTCAGGTATTTTTATTTTCAAAGTTATTTGCATACTGTGATCACTGAAGCAGATGTATGATGTTATACATTATCTTGAGTAATGAGGTATGAATCTGTAAACATTAAAATAAAAATATGTTCATAAACAGCTATATTTCATATGAATTCAAGACAGTAAAAACATACAGATTTTTTTTAGTTCACCCCAATCATGCTTTCTTGTCACTACTAATGCTTCCATCTTCTGTGTCTTTTGCCATTTTACATGAAATCATCCTCACAGATAGTGGTACTATCATTACACTGCTTGTAACATTTCATGAAGTACAGTACATTCATATATTTATTTTTATTTATTGAAATGATAAGAAAAATACAAGGAGGTCTCCACCTATCTGTTCCAGGCCACCCTTAGGTGTGACTCCCATAAATACAATTAATGTATTACAATAATTTTTAAGAAATAATAAACTGAGTGAAATAGGGTACTCCCTGGACAACAACTGCTAACCTCTGTCTTTGGTTCAAAGTAGTTTTAACCATACTTGCCTTCTAAACCCAAGATCGCGGGTTCAAACCCGGCCAGAATCGATGGATTTTCGGGCATAAAAACTCTAAGTATGGCTTCCTTTGGAAGGGAAGTAAAGCTGTGGGTCCTGTGTCGTACATTTACTGCACAATAAAGGACCTCAAGCCTGAAAGAAGAGGCCTGTGAGCAAAATTTATTGGCTGTTTCATGCCCTGAATTGATTGGGACGCTGATGACCTGTGATGTAAAGAGCATCCGTAAATAAAACAAATCGAAATCATCAGTAGTTTCCTACTGGAATTCCAAAAGACAGAGGTTCAGCCACTACTTTAGATAGCTCTTCTTTCAAATTAACTTAGCATTCAACCCAGGCTCTTAAGTCAGTCATATTGGGATTTACATATGCCTTCCTTATACAAATTGTGATTGCTTCTTAAAAGTAAAGTAAATAAAAAGACAGAAACTGCAATATAGACAAATGATTGTGCTTCTTCTCTCCTCATAGTTCAATTCCACTTTTCACTGTAATTAAATAATATCCTACATTTATACTATCCTTACTAAAAGTATCATTTATAGCTGTTTTTCTATTTAATGTGAACCATTTCTGATTTATAAGCTCCTTTCTCCAAAGTTCAACTTCTTTACACTTAAATATATATGTTCAATATCTTTGTTTCCACCGCATTACATTCATATAAGTGTTTGACAGGATTATCTTGGAGTTTATATGTGGATTTTAAAAATTTTATGTTCTTTGCTCTGAAATAGTCAAATGGAGGGATATTTAATATGCAAGTAAATATACAGGGTTTTCAGTAAAAACTATCCAGCTTGTAGGAGAAAGAGGGGGGAGTACCATTTGCAGCTGACAGGATTCAAAACACTGCACCACATGTGGGATATTTTTACTTTGCAAGCCCTGTGGTATTTTTCCAACAATAAAGATTCTAACCTGTGGAGCTGGTTTTAAGCATATTTACTTTTGTTTGCAGAACAGAGTAAGAGGAAATCTGTGCTATTGAATTTTTGTAAGGCAGAAAGAGAGAATCAGCTATCATGGATAAGTACCGAGATACGTCATCTTAACAGACTGAAACAGTTAAGTATTTTGGTTAATTTTTTACACTTTTTCCTGTGACATCCAGAATGCTTTCTTTAGGCTTTATTTTCTGTTCATTTTTATCATTTTCTCTCTTTTTTCCTTGTAATTAACATTTAGACAGTTCTATATTTAGTCTGGAAATGAAATAACAGTATTTTAAATGTGAAACACAGAAATAGAATGTGTAGAAGAAAGATATAATTTTACTTCTCTGCACTTTTTGAGGAGCAGTATACAAGGGCAATCTGAAAAATTTTAACTGGAACATTATTTTTATTGAAAGCGAGCATAAAAATGACTTCAAATCACTTCTATATTCTTTGTTTTCATACAAACTACAACATAACCTTAATTTGTTAAGTGTAGTGGATTTTAATAACTGTGATATTAAATATACTAACAATTTTAATATAGTTGAGTCAAATTTGTAACACATCACTTATTATTTAAGGAGGAAAACAAGTTTCAAGAGCTAATTGCTCCCATCCTCAGTTCCAGGTCAACTGCCGACTTTGTTCTTTGTATTAGTTTGGTTTGTCTCTGGTGGTGGTTAGATGAACTTCTGTATTGGGATGTCACTTAGTAGGACTTCAAAGTTAAAAACATGGTTTTTGTTTTTCCAGATATAAATGCTTTCCCAGGAATATATCAGATAAATTGCAACGATTGTGAAAAAATCTACATTGGAAATTACCAAAACAAATATAAAAACAAAAGCAAAAGAACATATTAGGAACATAAATCAAAAACAGGAAGAAAAATCAGCAGTGGGTTGGCATTTTGGAAGGAAGAACATAGTATTAACAGGAATCCCAAACTACTTAAAAATATTGCAGGAAAAACAGAACTTACAATCTGGGAAAACATTTATATCTGGAAGAACAAAAACCATGTTTTTAACTTTGAAATCCCACCAAGTGACATCCTAATACAGAAGTTCATCTAACCACCACCAGAGACAAACCAAACCAACATGAAGAACAAAGCCGGCAGTAGACCTGGAACTGAGGATGGAAGCAATTAGTTCTTGAAACTTGTTTTCCTCCTTAAATAATAAGTGATGTAAGTGTTACAAATATGACTCAACTGTATTAAATTCATTAACAAACATAATAGTAACCTTCTGCACAACATTCAATCATCTGATCTGTTTTCTGTCATTTTATAAATGTGTCTTCACCTCCATCTAATTCCAAATCCCACTTTCTCCTGTTATAATGTCCATGAAATACAACATTTGTTCACATACTTTCAGTGCCTATGCTTCGTGAGAGTAAAGTAATAACATGATATAACTTTTCAAACTCCACTGTACAGTTAGTAAGCATTATTAATAACAAAATATATTTAATTTTAGTCTTTTAGAGAACCAAGAGAAACTACTAGAAGAAATGGAGAGTAAAACGATACTGCAAAAAACAGAAGATAAATACAGCAAATCATCCTGCTCTTCTAAGGGAGAAGCCAGGAGAATGGAAATATCAGAAACAAAAGCCAAAAGGTATCAGCTGAAAAATGTTAATTTTGTATTTTATATTTTGCTGTTTCAGAGTGACTAAGTCTGTATTCTAGGAGCTCAATTATATGCACAATTCTCCCTCCTCCTCTTTTATTCTTTTTTTTTCTTAAGTAAAGAATGACTAGCATTCAGTAAGGAGATGACAGCTATTACATACCATTTATTTTGTTTTGTGATTTATTTTATCTCCAGTTACTGAAGAATAAATTTGTTTCAGATTCTTGGAAAGCTGTAGTACTACTAGCACTGATAGAGAAATCATACTCCCAGAGGAGAAAAAAGCACTGCAAAACAACAAAATATATAGAACACATGTCACGCAAACTGTTGATTCACATATCTCAAAGCCGGACAGTAAACAGATAGGGGAAGGAAATTCTATGTACTTCAATTCCAGAAAGTTGGAAGAGCTATCCAGAATTCAAGATAAATTATTTATTACTAGAGAAAAGTCACATGATACAACAAACAAATCTACACAATTAGACAGGAAAGAATTACAGAAAAAAAAGGAAACAAAAAGATCAAAAAATGAAGCTGTACAAACATATGTAGGATCAAAGCCTTGTCATTCATTTAAAACAGTTGAAATGTATGAAAATCTTTCAAGTCAGATTTCTTCAGGCAGAGTTAATGTATATGTTCAAACAGTAAATAAAACACCTGTAGGCAATGAGTTAAAAAATAATAAAATAACTAAAGCTTTAGAGATGCATAATGTAAGTCAGGAGGTGCCCCTGTGTTGTTGTGAATGTCAGAAATTGTTTCAACAAGTTAAATTGAAACTAACAGGAAAGACTAAAACAGATGATAACCATGCTGAACAGAATACATGTAGCTGTGGTGCACAATCTCATTCTTATGATCTTAAAAGTGATAAGATATCTAGCTTTGGAACTCTGAGGGATGCAGCAGAATTAACCAATGATTCTGATTGTCATGCACAGATTTACAGCTTGAAAGAGGCAAAGTTAATGGAAAAATCAGAAAACGTTGGTATACAAACAACACTATCCTATAAAGAAACATTTGTGGGAAAGTCCAACCAATCTAATCCAGACAAAGATCACATAACTGATAGCAGAGATGCAAAATGTTTATGCCATAGCTTAAATAAAGTTAAGCCTACCAGAGAATTAAAATCTCATGAAGCTCAATGCTCAAGCCAATTATCAGCATTTCAGGAAGAAATTTCTCAAGACAAGAAGGAAAAAAGTGCTAATTCAGGTAGGAAATGTAGATACTGCAAAATGAAAGAACTGAAAAAGACTAAAAACAGTAGTACCACAAAGAAGTGTAGTATTTGTCGTATAGTCATGTCAAAACAATCACAAGGAAAAAAATCCATAAATGGATATCAGTTATGTGATGACTGTTACCAGAAAACAGAATCATCTTCAGCAACTGCCTCTGTAATAACTATACCTGAACCAGTAGGCTATATTCTAACACTTGAATCAGCCTCTGAAATATCCATTCCAGAACCTGCAGAACAGAAAATTTTAAAAGAAATTGTAATGAAAGTGCCTAAAACAAAGAATGTACCATCTTCATTTCAAACAGATGTTGGAAAAAAGCAGAAGCAATTAAGACAAAACAAGAAGACAAGATCAACATCAAAAGAGAATCACAGGCCAAAGCATAAAACAAATATTAATGAATCAGGAAGTAGTGAAACCATATCAACTAATGGAATGCAAAGTCTTACTTTACAGGTAATTATGCATGTATCTATGTACAGGATCCTCATTCCTCTACACAATCAGAATTTGATATAGTCAATAGGAAGTCACTGAATAATAGCCTTGCCACCTTTCAAGGAAAATTATGGTGCATGATTTGAGCTCATAGAGTACATTTCTTGTTTCTTTCGTTATTTATTAATGGTAAATAATAATTAATATTGTACTCATCATAAAGATGCTCAAAGTGCCTGTCTGCACTGTGAGACATGTCTAAATCCTTTATAGAAGATCATGAGACACTGAATTCATCCTGCCAAATAATGTGAAATGTCTTCCTGATATTTTGTTTCAATGCCTCAATTGGTTTTATTTCAGGTACAGAAGTAATTTTATATAGTTTAAGATGCAGCAGCTGAATGGCTTTATATGGACTGCCGACAAATACAGCTATTTCTCTCTCAACTTAGCAACTTCTTGGGCTGTGTTTAAAAATTTTGAAAAGAAGTCTCTAAATTATAGCTTATTTTATCAAGCTTCACCTCTGTTAAAACCCAGTTTTTTGGTCTTGGCTTCTTGTCAATAAAAGCACCTTTGGTTTGAACTTTGTTCACCAAACTAAAAATTGAACTTCCCAATGGAGATGTTACTCTGGAAATTTGTATAAAATTCTCTCCTACTATATTCGTATGATTTCTTTTGCACAAAAACATAAGTAAATATTCTTTGTTCTGGCATATCTCATACTCTTGGCCTACTTCATAAAACACAAACACATAGTAGAAATCTTGTTGAATTAAAAGTAAAACTTCTAAAATCATGTCAATATATTAAACTCTTTTGACGTTTCACATTAAAACTTTTTTTATTAAAAAGTAAGTTGGGACTAGTTTCGTGAGTCACTTGCGCACATTGTCAACCAATTGACGACCCTAAACAGTAGAAAGTTTAACATGTACTTCCTACAGAAATATGCAACTGAAACATTTGACATAATAAACCATACTAAGCATACTCATTGCCTGTATCAGTGGAACTTAAACTCCACTTTAACTGGGAATTATGCATTCACAGTTCAGTTAACTTCTACTAGTATATACAAAGTACGATTGTTAGTGGAATGAGGACATGGTGCATACAGGATATAATAAAAATATATGTCTTACCTATATACTTTAGGGGATATTTCTGTCCCATGTAGAGGATGAAAATGTGTTATTCCCTTGTTATAACTCTTTATTTTAAACTCTTCTTACATTGTATGATGCACGAGCTACTTATTCAGCTTTTATGTGGAATTGTATCTTAACTATTGTATAACAACAGTCCCAGACCAAAACAATAAGATACAAGTAGGGACTCTTGTTTACTTATAGTTATTATTATTTGATTTATTTACGGACGTTCTTTAACATCTCAGGTGACATCCCATTCTATTCAGGGTGTGAAACAGCCGACAAATTTTGCTCAGAGGCCTCTTCTTTCGGGTTTGAGGTTCGTTTTCATGCCGTAAATGCACAACATGGGACCCATGGCTTTACTTCCTTCTGAAGGAAGCCATACTTGGATTTTTACGCCCAAAAAAATCCATCGATCCTGGCCAGGTTTGAACACGAGATCTTGGGTTTAGAAGGCAAGTATGGTTATCACTACACCACCAGGACCAATACCCCTCTAGTTAGAATGCCAAATGGGGAATGGAAAGGTGATGTAACAACTTGTAGTTCTTAGGTTCACCACACTGCCACGGGTGGCCGAGGTCGTTAAGGCACGGACTCGTGAGCGGGAGGTCTGCGGTTCGAATCCCGCCAGGACCGTCCTCCCTGACTGGGGTTTTTTCCAGGTTTTCCTCAGTCTTCATAACTGGCAAATGCTGGGGAGGTACCTAAACTTAGGCCTGGAACGCTTCCTTCCTTAAAAAAAAAAAAAAATCCTTTCCGAATTTATCATTTCATTTCATGTATCATCAGTGTCCACCGCCTGTGGTGCCTCAGTAGTGAAAACGGGCGTTAAACACTACTCAAAAAAAAAAAAAAAAAAAAGGTTCACCACCAATGGCTTCACCTTCTAACTGAGCTGTACTAAGTAGCCTCTTATCATAAATCCTATTTCATTGCTTTATCTGACCAAGCACATACATACTTAATGTCAACAAGTAAGTGGAGTGTGTAATTCGACTTAATCATATAATGATTTTAATTATATTATTAGCTTCATTGTACGAGTTCCATTAGTGTTGCAAGTTTAAAAAAAATGCTGTCAACTGTTGCTGTTCATCATGGACTTGATATCAGGTACAGTACAATGGAAGGGTATAAATGCATTATTTGTAAATACTTATTTGATGTATGGAAAACAAACAGTGATAGCAGTGCTGCTCAGCATTTGTATCAGCAGAGATTTCCAGAACAGGAGAATGTTTCAAAAAATTGTTGGTCATCTTAGGTAGCAGGGAACATTCAAGCCTGCTCGAGATCTAGAAGGATGAGGACAACACAACTGAAGGTGGCAATACTTTGTGCAGTTGAAGATAACCCTAGTTCAGCAAAATAGAAGTAGATACATGAAATGCTATTGACCACATGTGACTGGAGATTGTTGTGTGAGAGAACCAGTTGTATCTGTACCATTTTCAGTGTATAAAAAGAGACAGTCACCAGCTGAATTTCATGCTAACAGGAACCATTTTCAGCATTTACTTTAAGACAGAATTCTATATGTTATAGCATGTTTATTTTATTATATACCACATCATAAAATGTTAGAAGAATTGTAACAAGAAAATAAAACCATTACATAGGAATATGCCCCTAAAGTTTTGGCATACATTTTTGTTATGCAATGTGTGCTTGTGTATAGTGAGAACTTGTTTGTAAATGTTTTGATTTTTCATCGTAGGTGATAGTAACAATTTTATCAATATCTAATGAAACAAAACTTAGTACTTCTCAAAAGTAGTTTTGAATAGCGGGAATTTTAACAATGAATTATAGTATAATATAACAAATTATTATTGAGGAAAATGCTCAAATTTCACTAATTGTGTTCCACTTATTTGGACATGTTTCAAAGGCTATTGCCTTGATCTTTAGCATGGTTCCACTGTCTGCTTCCCAGCATGGTGTTAAGATGTCACTCTGTGGATTTTATGAACTTAGTGATGAGGTTACTATTGTTTGAAAGATCAAAATGAACCAAATTTTCTTTTAGTTGAATTTTAGCTTAGCTGATGATGAGAACGAAATGTTCGAAACCGGTTCTATATATTATGACAAGTAAGTGAAGCATTAAGAGTGTGTAGTTGAACTAAATCATACAATAATATCAATTATAAGGAAAATTTGGTTAATTTTGATCTCCCAAACAATAGTAACCTCATCACTAAGTTTGTAAACTCCATAGAGCGACATCTTAATACCATGCTGGGAAGCCAACAGTGGAACCATGTTCAAGATGAAAGCAACATCCTTTGAAACATGTCCAAGTAAGTGGAACAAAATTAGTGAAATTTGAATGCACTTCTCATTTGCTTCTGTACTTAAGCATTGTGAACTCAGATTATAAGAACTTCTAAGCAAAACAAATTTGATAGAGAAAGATAAGTAAGTCATTTATTTCATGTAATTTAACTTGATAAGGTGCATATACTATACCATTCATTTGTTTGTGCCTTTATGGAGTAGGGGATCTTGGTGGTCTTGATGCTTGGAGTTGTATTTGCATAATCATTATTCACAAGATATAGCTCTGTTGGACTTAATTTTTTTAATATTAAACAAAATCTGCTGGAAAAAAAAGTACATCACATAAAATAATTACAGCTGTAAAATGCTCTTATGCAATCAATCTTTTTACAGAAGAAGTACGAGTGTCCTGCAGCATTATTGGACAAAGCATCTTAATGTTAGATAAGATTATATTGAGAATTGGTACTAAATTTTTCTAAAAATATTTATATGTGAGGCTATAAACTTTTCAAACATGCCTTGTATATTAAAATTTTACTTTTATTAGTTGCATCAACTCCAGGAAAATTTACCTTAAATTGTTAATTTATTTTTTATAAAGTTGCAACATATGAAAATTCATTCTAAGTCTTCATGCCATGACCAAATAGCATATGCATATGCAGAAAAAGAGGCGGAATGCTGTACTGTTAGTACTGCTGCATGATATCTACTTTACTACTACGGTTTCCTGGCAAATATGTGGGATTCCATTTTATGATATAGTTCGGACTGCATGTACATTGATTTACTCTTTATTCATTTGTACTTATATTTTTTCAGGAATATCTGATGATAAACAGGCCAGATTTTATTAAAAATGCTGAAAATCGTCAATCATGTTTAGATGATCTAGCTCGCATGCGTGAATTTCATCAGAAGCACACGAGGGAAAGACTAGGAATTGCTGCCAATGTTAACTCAGCTGTCATAAACAACTTACCACCTCCTCCAATGGGTATAGTAGGACTATTTTTATGCATGTAAATCAACTCAGTTTGGTAATAATGCAACAAGTAGAATTAAATAGAGTATTTAATAATGTTTATTTTGTTTATTATTGTGCTATGAAAAAAATACAAAATGATAGCCACAAAAGTTCAATGCATGATGGAATTGAAGACAAACACACATGTTTTTCCTGTTCTGCTGAAAGAAGTCTTTCAGGTTTCTTGTTTTTTATGTTCATTAGTGCAAAAACAAGCTCACAAAAATAGGAAGTTGAAAAATATAACAGGATATTAATTGAATGCATTGCTATTGCTTGATACTTTTACTTCTAACACCAAAAATCAGAAGTGGTGGTTGACCATATTTCAATTGAAGTGTTCAGTCTGACTGAAGTTGTGCTAGTTGTTGTTCTTTCTCCAGAGGGATGTTGGTAGTTATGTATTTACTTGGTTTATTTAAGAATGCTCTTTATAACATCTCTGGTCATTTATTTTTATTTATTTATTTATTTATTTGAAAGCTAAGAAAATACAAACTACAAGGGAATTCCATCTATCTGGTAGGCCATTTTAGAGTACCCCTCACAATTACAATTTTTACAATAATTAATGATATATTAATGCCTTAATTTAAGTTCCAAATAAACAGAATACCAATTATTCACTTCTCTTGCATCAGACCCCAGTCCCCAGTTCATCAGCACAACATACTAGAATTCCAGAGGACCCAGCTCTGACCAGACCCCGGTACCAAAATGATATCTACCTTACTCTGTCTATACCATTATTTTATCAACTATATACTATTATCTCTGGTCATTAGTGTCACATTTAATTTAGGGCATAAAACAACAAAATTTTGCTCGAAGGCCTCTTCTTTCAGGTTTGAGATTCTTTTATATGTTGTAACTCATGGGACATGGGACAGATGGCTTTACTTCCCCAAAAAGTTAGTTGGTTGGTTGGTTGGTTGTTAGTGACCATTGGGGATGCTGATATTTATCATTTTTTCCCTAGCTGCCCAACAAAGGGCTTCCAAATTATTTTTAATTTGTTTGTAGCTATCAAGTTGGCTGTATTTCAGCAGGTATTCTTTGTTTAGGATAGTATTCATGTCCTTACACAATGGAAAGTGGCTGTCCTTGGTTAATTTCATCCTGAAGAGATGTTCTGACAGGCAGTCATGCACAACAATTAAGTAAAATTGGACAATTCTAATTTTTCTTGGTTTCAATAAAAAATATTTGAACATTTTTAGGTCTTTATATGATTTTCATTTTAAGTTTTCGTTGGATATTTTATTGATATTTTTATGAGTTTCAATTTACTTTCTTAAAACGTCAGTGGTGGATACTAGTGATACAGCAGGATTAACACTGTCCTACTTGGTAGCAGTGAGGAGCTTTCTCAGCAGCTAGGAGATGTAGAAACATGATCTTCTGGGCTGTTTGGCCATGGTTGAATGGAGCTCATTGTTCCAGATGTTTTGCCAGTTTCTGGCATCTGGCAATGTCAGTGGTGTGGATGATCTCTGAGAAATAATGTCTTTCAATCTTATGAGCATCTGTCTGGAACAACCATGACAAAGTAGCCTGGAAGATCATATTTCTACATCTGACACTTGCCATGAAAGCCTGTGCATTACAGCTAAGAGATTTAAAATCAGTTTGGACATGTATTCTCAAGTGTCTACTTCAAGAGTTGGGAAAGCTTGTAATTTCTACATTGTAAGTTTATTTGCTTATCACTTGCAATATTATAAATCATCAGCACATTTTCCTGTTTTCCTTGCATGCCCTCATTTAGATAAACTTAATGGTAAAAAATATGTCAAGTTCATGGCACATTATTCTGAGGCGTCTTGTCATGTTTCAAGAATCCTAGACTTTACTAATTTACCACTTTAATGACTTGAGTCTAAAGCACTTTTAAGTTCTGTTAAAATAGTCTTCACCATCATGGTCTCATTATGTATGAAGCACAGTGCTGAAACTACATTCAGGAAATATTGAAAACAGTTTTGAAAGTAATCCTTTGTTTTTTCCAGTCATTGCAGGTGCACCAATAATGTAAACAAATAAAAAATTTCCAGGCCAGCCCAAAGTGGTTGATTTAATTTATTTACAAATGCCCATTAACATATCAGATCATCAGTGTCCCATTCAATTCAGGGCATGAAATGGCCAATAAAATTTGCACATTGACCTCTTCCTTCATGCTTGAGTTTTTTTACATTACATAAATCTATGACATGGGGCCTATGGCTTAACTTCCCTTCCAAAGGAAGCCATACTGAAGTATTTTATGCCAAAAAAAATCCATCGGCCCTGGCTGAGATTGAATCCACAATCTTGGGCCTATGAGGCAAGTATGGTTACCACTAGACCACCTGAACCAATTTGTTTCAAGGTGCTGGATAATTATACACATCTGATCCAGTTAATGTTAAAGGCATATCAGTACATGGAAAAAAATTGTTCAATAATCAAATCTTGATCCATTATTTTTTTGAGGGATCAGCAAAAGAAAATGATAGCTGCAGGAAAATAATGAAAGGGGAAAGAGGTTTAAAACATGGGTATTCTGGCATGTTAAAATTGAGAAGTGGGCCTATTGACAAAATGAAAGAAAGTCTGCAGAAAGCAGAAATATGTTATATTCATTTTAAAATATAAAAATATTATGGATAGTCACATTCCCTCCATCAAAATGTCCATGATGTAAAAGTATCTTTAGGTCTTTCATCAAGTGTCCCCACATGCTTCATAAGGCAAGCCATGACTTTGATAGCAATAAAATCTTAGCTTCCTTTTTATACAGCATGCATACTGCAAGAGTATACTATAGACAATGAAAACAATATTCCTTGCTGCAGTGTTCATTTGCGACTTTGTCGCATACCTGTCCTGCGCTTCCCCTCTACCACAAACGCATGCCTCTATGATACATCTTTTGTCTCCACATGCTTTGTTTAGCAATGCCTTGCACTTCACATGAAAGAAAACAATGTACACCTTGCTCCAAATGCTTCAAAAACATTATACTGTAATTTATCAATGATGCATGTTAAAAAGTTATCAATTGAACATATAAGTTATATAAAAGAAAAATATGTTTGATCAAGTGGGGAAATTATACTTTAAGGAATGATCAATGTGGATTTTATTCCTATTATTTATAACAAAATTATGTCTGGCAACTGCATAAATCAAACAATGGATTCAGGAATGATGAATTGAAGTTTCACTATGAGCACTCATGGTGGCCAAGGTCACTAAGTCACAGACTCATGAGCAGGAGGTCTGGGACCCGATTCCCACTAGGACTGTCCTCCCAGGTTTTCCTCAGTCCTCATAAATGGTAAATGCTGGGGAGGTACTCTAAGCGTAGGCTTGAAATGTTTACTTCCTTAAACAGAAAATCCTTACCCAATTAATAAATTTATATCATATATCATCAGTGTGCATCACCTGTGATGCCATAGCAATAAAAATGGGCATAAGCACTATTCAAAAATAAAATTTTCATTGTATGCTCTAACTCAGTAATTGCCATTACTGGTTATATTGTTGACTCATCAAACTTTAATGAAAATACTCGATTGTCATTTAGCTCATGTAAAGGGCATTGGATATCTAAAGACATGTAGTAAATCAGCCATAAAAAATATCATTAACAATGGAACCAAGGATATGTCCTTTTCAGTGTTTCATCTAACATCAATTTCAGTATTTTCTTGCAGGCAGGTAAAATTACATTCTTAGTGATAGTGTGGGACTGGATTTTTTTCCACTGCTATAGTAGCACACTTCCATTATGTTTTATCAATATTTTGACCACTTTTTAACCTGCTGTTTGTGCTCTCTCAGAAATAGTTGCTCCCTGTACTCTTGCTTTTGCTTGCTTTGCTTCCAATGACAATTTCTTCATAAAGACATTCTGGTTGGGCAATTTTGAGGTACATTGAATGAAAATCCAAAGCTTAAATAACTTCTTGGTACTTGTTTCAGGAGATTTAACATTACTCTGTATTGATTTCATAACACCTATACTTGGAAAATCTGTTAGTTCTCACTCTTGTACTCTTAAGATTCTGCCACTGACACCTCAAATTTTCTCCTTTCAATCACTTATTCATATTGAACTTAGATTTTTAAAAAAAAATTAAGTTAACACAATAATGCATATAACATGTATTGAACAATCACTCAAACTCAAAAATTTGTAGAACATGGACAAAATGGTGTTACAACTGCAAGTCTATGAATAGCTAACTGCTGGAGGCAACATGCAAATTTGTACTATGTTAGTGTACTACCGGAACTTTGTAGGATAGTGTGTCATGAACCAAAGAATGGTTGAGAACCACTGGTTTACATCATATGTATTCTTTTACAATATTTATTTAATATATGCTAAATGCATAGAATATAACAATATGGCCTGGTTCCAGCCCAAGTTCTATCCAGGTCATTATTAAAACATATTCCAACTCAATAATTTTAACAAACACACTGATAATAATCACAATATTTCTAACATACAAATTGCACTAAATAAACATAGTTCAAATGAAAAGTCCTCTCTCCTCACAGATCATATCCATTACATTAACTCCATGCAAATATTGTCCCAAATTCCTAATTTGACTTTGATCAACCATTTTCTTTGCTGCAATTTGCTTAATTAACTTCAACCATTTACTATATATCATTTGTTGTCTCCATTCCCTTGTTCTTGAGCATTTAAATAGAATATGCTCTGCATTTTCCACATTTCCACATATTGGACAAAATTCATGCGCACCACTGGTTCTAAAACCCCTTAATCTCCAAATGCCCAATTTAAACAATGTCATTCCCACTCTCTCCTCTTATTACATTTATTAATATATCTTTCTCGTTTAAGATTCTCTTTTATCTCCTGATAAAACATTTAACAACCTCTTTCCCCTCATTATAGAATGTGCATCTGCCCATTTATATCCTCAAACCTCACTTTAATCTGTTTCCAGAAAATTCTCTCCAAATCACCTCTTCTTAATCAAACATCCCCTATTCCATTCCTCCTTAATTGTTTTCCAACTCTGTGCACCCAATAAAAATTACCTATCCCAGACTCTTGAAACATTCTTTCAACATAGAAGCCTGCGATATCTAACCAATACTTCAACACACTCTCCATTACACATCCTCTCACATCAACCATCGCCATTTCCAAGAGTGCAGCATTTTGTGGGACTCCAAACACAATCTCACAAAACCTATTAAATATCTTATCTATCTATTTCTAGCTTTCCTCATTCTCCCATATTTCAGTACCATGTACTGGCCTAGATGCCATCAATGCCCTATATAATCTTTCCAACCAATTTACTGTCAACTCAGCTGCAACAAACATGCATTTCTTTAACTAAAATTGTTAATTGGATCATTGCACAGCGAAGCTAATCATATATTAAGAACATTGTATGATTGAGTCAAACTAATACTCTTTTGCTCCTCTTACTTGTTTAAAATATGTAGGACTGATTTCATCAACTTTCGCATCTTCAGCCCATTGTCGATATTGTCAACTGTGAGTATATATTCTTTCTAATAAAAGAGAATGCATGAAAATTAGTTCTTTTTGATAATATGGGGGATGTGTATGTCTTTACTATGATATAGGTTTTTTTCCAAATATCTGTTAAGTGTGTCGATATTGTTATGTTGTTAGAGGAAAGTGCTCCTCTTTTGGGCAAAAGAGAGATTACACACCAAGTGAGAGTCGACAATGGGCTGACAGTGTGAATGAAGGGTTCATGAAACTGGTCGTACATATTTTAAATAAGTAAGTGGAGCAAAAGAGGGTTAGTTTGGCCCAATCATACAATGTTCTTAATGCATTTCTTTATTAACTTCAGATATAATAAACCCTTGGTTAGTGCAAACTTGTACAGTGTGCTACCAGAATTGACTAATTGAGGTGTTCTCATGATTAGATTAGGTTCTTAGATTATTGAGGAAAATGCAAACTAAGCAAATAAAACTTACGAATATTCTTATTTAACTGTATTTTCAGTTTAAATGTTAATTATAAAAGGGCTATTGATGTAATAAACACTTTGAAAAATAAACATTAGGTGATTCTTGTGATGCATATTTGTATTTCAACATATTAAGGGGATTAATTGATATCATTGTATGATCCAGTTGAACTATACACTCTTAAAGCTTCACTTACTTTTCATTAATGTTCTTGAAACTGGTTCCATACATTTATGAAAAGTAAGTGAAGCTTTAAGAGTGTGTAGTTCAACTGAATCATACAATGATATCAATTAATATAATTAGCTTCACTGTGCAATTTCCAATTTACATTTAAGTAAATATTAAGGGATGTATGAAGGCAAACTTTTAATTTATTTTATTTATTTATTTATTTTTTATTTTTTTTTCAAAAAATAAATTACAATAAATCTCCAGATTTTCTGAATTATGTGATATGTAGCATAGAAATAGGTTTTATTTTATTTGAAAATACATCTTCATAGTAGATTAAAAACTTTTGATTTTGACAACATTCATTTCAAAGTAATAGAGCTTTCAAACCAACTAAGCTAGAAGGTTCTGGTTTTTCCATCTGCTAGAGGAAATGTTTTTGCTATTGGCTATTCTGACATAAACAGATTTACCAGATCGTGGCTAAGGTGCAAGCATGCATTAATTTCCAAGTTGGAGCTATGAGTAATGTTTTAACAATTTTTCGTTGATCATAATTTTCTTATAACTACATTTTTCTACATATATGTACCTCTAGAGAAAAAAGTACTGCATCATGAAATTTTCAATGAAATTTCTATGCACAAAAATGAAACTATTAAAGTACATTTATTCAGAAAATGTTTTAATCTAGTACTTGTGGAAATTCTTATATAAATGTTTTGACAAAACTAGGCTCAAAAAAAAAAATAGAATAGAATGGATGGGATGGGATGGGATGGGATGGGATGGATGGATCAAATACATTGTAGAAATTTGGGAGAGAAAAAAAAACCACCTATATCATAGTAAAGACATTCCCCATATTATCAAAAAGAACATATTTTCGCACATTACCCTTTATCAGAAAGAACATGTATTCATGAAATCTGATGAACATTTTCATTCTTTTTTCAACTTAAAGCTTGCTAGGCTGTTGACCTATGGAGGCATTTTGCCATGGTTTACCATGCAAATAAAAGCCTTGAAGCATTTCTCCTCGAGATATGGTTTTTACTTTTTGAAACATTTTTTAATACAGCATTTCTGCACCATCTTGAAAGTCTACCATTTTCAAATTATATATTTTCCCACTGTGTTCTTTTATTCTTGTATGTCACATATGACACTAACTTTATTTTTGCATACCAGTTTCATTTTAAGCATTTCTTCATTGGAATCGTTAACTAGAAACACAAACAGTGCAAAAACATCACTGAAAGACTGTAATACAATATCAGAGGTTCAAGCGTAATTCATAAGAAGCTCACAATGCTAATCACTGGTTGCTATGCAATAACAGAATGCCCCAAGAATGAAAATGAAAGGGAATATAGAAAAATATAGCAGCTCATTTAAACTGATTTGTGGAAAAAAGGTCCATTGGCCAATAGGTCCTTCGTCAGCAAGTATCTCAATTATTCACATGTATAAATATTGATACTTTAATATCTGTGTTAAACATAAGTGCAAGAGGTGATTACAGGCACTTTTGGATTAAATGTTACAGCAATAAAAAGAGTATTCAGTCAGCGAACATTGAGGGCTCAGACTGAACAGAAATACCGCAAACTTCCAGAAATGCAGGTTAAGAAGGTGGAAAGAAAGAAGAAGGAGGAATATCGAACTAACCGTCTAATGGCTCAAATATTTGCAAAAGTAAGTATCTATGACAAATACTTAATCTTTTTCATTGATAAGTAATTACTTATAATGATCTTATTGCACGTGATATCTATTTTCCTTTATGAATATGTAGAATGTAACACTATAAAACACGCAAAGTATTTATCTATCTCAGCAGGTTGGTCACAAAATTTTGTGTGCACAAAAAATAAAATATAACATATTAAAAAGGGAAAAGATGATGTTATTGCACAGAAACTTACAAAATAACAGAACATTTTGCAGATATGTGATATCTATTTTCCTTTATGAATATGTAGGATGTAACACTATACAACATGTAAGTATTTTATTTATCACAGCAGGTTGGTTAGAAAAGCTGTGCACACAAAAAATAAAACATAACATATTAAAAAGCAAAAGATGCATTTGTGGAGCTATATCCTATTTGGAATGGTCAAAAAACAAGGACTGTTTGATAAAAAAAATAATCATAATTTTTTACAAGCATAATTTCTCATGCTAAAATTTAGTTAGCTTAATGCATGGTACTAGTTTCATTGTTGCCACTTCCAGTTCCCACGTATGTGCAAGTTAAGACATGTTCATTTCCACCTACAGCAAAATGTAGGTGACCTGTGATGAACAATATGTTGCTCTGAAATTCTGTTTTTGTTTTAACAAATCTTAAGCTGAGGCCTATGCAATGTCACAGGAGGCCTATGGAGAGTTTGTTCTTCCCTATAGCACAGCTCAAAGATGATTTAAAATATTAAAAGAGAGGAAGTAGTCGACTGCCAGTGCCTCAGGTGTCTATAGGTGAAGAAAACATTAACACCGCTATGGTCATTGTGAGAGAGGATCATCAAATAACGCTTTAGAACACTTTAAAAAATTCTAAAAATTTCACTGAGTGCCACCCACATTGATAACTGAAAAGTTGCACATGAGACAGATGGGTGCCAAGACTGTTGATTCCCGAACAAAAGAATGTTATTGCGCAGGTTTACGTGCAGTTGAAAATGATGTTACAGGAAGAAGAAGATTTTCTTTCAAAGGAAATCATTGTTATTGAAATTTGACTACATCATTTAGATCCTGAGAGCATACAACAAAGCTCTGTGTGGAAATCTTAATTACCACCAACATCAAAAAAAAAAATGCAAAAGTGGTTGTTTCTGCTGGGAAAGTTATGGGCATCTCATTTTTCGATATTCAAGGAATTGGTTTATCAGCATGTCATGCTTGCACACACAACTTTAATTGGGCAATACTACACAGATGTCCTGAAAACCTTGCAAGGCCATATCACATGCAAAAGCCACTTTTCCAGGCAACAAGCTGGATACTACACCACAATATTGCATGGCTGCACATGTAAATGTTATTGCTGAATATCTCACAAAAATCAATGTGAAATGTGCCTGCCCCTTACTCTCCCTATAGTCTAGATTAGTCCCTGTAACTTTTTTCCTTTTCCTCAATTTGAAGAAACACCTTTAGGGGGCATTTTTTATCATTAGAAAGCAGTAGTAAATACTGTAAAGGCATTGCTGAAGAACCTATTTAAAAATGGTTTCCAGCATATCTTTGAAGACTGGCAGAAATATTGGACAGTTGCATTCAGTGTGTGATTTACTGGAGGGGATAGAAAAATCTCCCCTCCCCCCGAATTGAACCATCCCGAGCAGGGATGCTTATTTCCCACTCATTGGATATGTAAACTACCTAATTTAACACTTAATTATACACAGAAAGTGTAAAGGCCTTATAGCTATTTTATCATCAAAATATATTTAAAAAGCATGTAAATATATTATAGGCCCATAATCTTGTTCATTAATCTTCAAAATGTTATGAATTCAAATATTTCAAAGTGAATCCTCATTCTCTTTGTGTCATTTTTGCTTTAATCTGTTACGATCTTTACTGAGTGCAGTCATTGTTATTTGTCATAAGACAAGCAGCAATTATTAATCTGAGTACATCTACGCCTATGTAAACTGCAAAATATCAGCAGATCTCAGAAACAAAGTAAAATTTTATATTCTTCAAGATTAGTGAATTGTTGGAAACAGTGCAAATAGTGACGGTCAGGATACTACCAGTGGTGCTGAAAGAGTTATAATAGATACAGAAATTAAAAAACAAAACAATAGTGATGATTTAATATGGATTTAAATAGCAAGAATTTTCACAGTAAAATATAGTATAACAAATTATTTAGGAAGAAACCACTCATAAATAAATGGAGCAAAATTAGGAAAGTTGACTGATTTCAATTAAATGTACTTACGAAGCTGTTGACAATGGAGTGGTATATATATAAACAATGTAATACAGTTTTTTTTTCACACTAACTCCATTCACTTACACAAAAATCTGGACATATGTTTCGGGAGTGATCTCTCCCATCTTCAGCCTGTAGATAAACTGTTGTTATACGTGGTGGTTGGGTTTCTTGATGTTCTTGTGGCGGCATCTGTAGGTTCTATTAGGAATTTGCTGAGTTCATCCATTGGAGGGAAATTCATCAAATTATCCTTATTTTTTGTAATGAAAATGTTTTCCCAAGTGGAAAGTTCTATTGCGTTATGAAGTTGTTTAAGTAGTTGACTGATTTCTTAATAAATAATTTTTTGTCATATTATAATGATGATGCTAACAAAGAGAAAGTTAATAAATTTTGGAATACTGAAAACTGAGAAATCTCTAGCTGGGGAAAAGAAATAGCAGTAACGATGAAATTATACTGGGAAATTGTGTTGCATTATCACATTTTTAAAACTGGCATATAGTTAAGCTTGGCTGTCTGTAAATGACAAAAATTTAGTAATATGCACAATATGTTTGGAAATTTTTGAATTAGAACATAAGGTGTTTTTTTTATATTTTTTTATTCTTAATTAGATAGTGAATCAATTTAATACTTTTATGCTCCACTTACCATTGAATTATACAGAATATGTTTCAAATTAATTCCTTCACTGTATTAGTTCCGACACGAAATTTATTTTGCAAATAATTTCAAAAAACTAAATGATAAAATCGATAATCATGCAGAGTACAAATCACACATAAATACATAGAAATCATACATAGTATAGAAAAATCTGTGAGTGAAAGTGAAAGTTGTGGGAAAGAACATCAAGAAAAAGTAAACACAACTGCTTCACTGTTCAGATCTGCATATGTAATAGCCAAACAGAAATTACCATTCAAAATATTCTGCAGTAATCAAACTGCAAAATTGAATGGTGTATCAGTTGGTAATATGCTTCATTCTGACCATGCATGCCAAAATATTAATTTTTTATATGAGAAAAAGTTTTAAAAAACATTTTATATGATATGATTTCCAAAAATTTTTATATTCCATTTACTGATAATTTTTCCTTCAAAATGTGAAATATGCATTCCCCTAAATACCCAGAGCTGCTGTAATATCAAATACCTTAATCAGAGATCCTATAGAACCATGTAACGCACCTTATCGATAATTTCTGATGTGACTGTTTTTGGTTGCCTGCATGGATCTTCCAACTTTTCACAGCCATGTTTTAAACTTTGTGGTCCACTTGGAAATGGTTGAAAATGATGGTGCAGAGTTCCCTAGAGTGTTGTCATATCTGTATGAATTTCTGTTGCTTTCACATTCTTCTTTACCAAGTACTTAATAACCACATGATGTTTGATACTTGCCATTTTTCCCACTTACACATGCATACACTGCAACAAACAGCTATATCTACTGCTATTCTATAGTAATCCTTTTGTGTAAATGTTTCTATGGAAGATAGCAAGTTTTGATAATAAAACTGCTACTGCAATCTGTGGGTCTTTCTGAGAACATTTCAAATGACCTCGTATGTTTTCCCAGCAAGGAGAGATGGATTAAAACTGGTTGGAAATCTTACTGTTGTGGTTCCATAACCTAATATCTGTTACAACAGCATACATAAGTCTACATACTTTTCTTCGGGAAGTGAGGAAATTACTGTATTTAACCTAATTCTCAGCATTAGTAGGTTTAATTTTTGTCATCAAGCTGCATAAAGTGAAAAATTATAGTTAAAACTGTGGTTACTTATTCAAATTTCTTTTTTTATGTGATATGAAAAATATGTGTAAATGTTATAAAAAAAATAGGATTAAAACATTTCTAAAGCATCTTAGAAATATCATCTAGTATTTAACTATATATTTGTTATAAAATGGTAAATAGAACAGCTTATTTAGATATTTATCTCATAGGTTAATGGTGTACCATAAACAGCACACACTCCGTGTAATTTTTTCTAGAGGAGAACATTTTCTTTCATTTTTCCTTGCATACTTTGAATTTGTAAAAGTTATTCTATTTTCTATTACTCCCATACTCCTCTGTATCATAGAAAGCAATGCTTTCTTCTCTTTCTCTGCTCAATTGCAAGAAAATGTCCTTTTATTACCTTCCATGTTTGTAATAATCAAAACAAAACAAAAGCAAATATGAACTGAGGTAAGTTTCAGCACCTTTTGACATTTTTATAAGATGATCCGTAGCTTAACTTAGTCTTGGATTATTTAGCATTTGCGAATATCATAATTAATCAGGGTTAACTTAGCACACAAATAGTCTAGATGAATGTAAAACCTATGAATAAGGTCCCATGAATTTTGTTGTGAAATATAACTGTGGTTCAAAGAAAATAGTATTGTTTTCAATACAGTAATTATAATCACAAGCGGTCCAATCCAGCGCCTGCCATAACAGCATCTGCATTACAACGATTGCTCAATAAATCCTTTTTAACATGATGTTAGCATAAAGATAGAAAAGCTCCTGGCATACACAAAATCTGTTGAAACTGACAAATAATAATAACATTAAATAAATAACAGTGCATAAAATTTAAAAAGTTAAATAAATTAAGTCTGCATTGTGTTGAATTCTCATTAGAGAGGCAAATAAATCTTAAGTGAGAATGCTTAATGTTTTACTTGCTCTTATTTCAAAAGTAACACATACCTAATAAATGCATGCATTTTTTTTCTTCCAGAAATTGCAGAAAAAAGCATTAAGAGGTGAAGTCTCATTGTCAAACAGCAAAAGTGTCATCTCAACACTCTGATTGAAATACTGTATGTTACCAATTCATTGCTCAAAGCCTAATTCACTTCCAAAGTGGTGCACATTCAAAAAAAAGTGTAGGGGCACAGTAATTAAAAGGAATAAGCAGAAAAATAAAGAAATATATTTTTTAAGACTAGAAGTATTTAAATACCAAAAATATTCACCAAAAATTATTCTTGTCTTCTAACTTTGTAATGACAAAGAGCTGGAATATGTATTTTCACATGTTATCATACCAGCTGCTATATAAAGAGAGCTGTGTTTTACAGTATGTTATTTTATATCTATTATTTATTGAATTAAAAACTTTGTCAATTCTGTAAAAACTGACATAATAAATTTCATTGCATGAAAAAGTTGTTGCCTTTTTTTGTATGTGTGCATTGTGTGTAAATGTATATCTTCTGAATAACCAGTAAATATAAGTTATGTAGATAAACAAAAATTCTTGTAATGCAAAAATGGCCTATATTATGACAAATTATTGTTACAAAATCACTCAAATTTCACTAATTTTGTTCCACTTACTTGGACATGTTTCAAAGGCGATTGCCTCCATCTTCAGCATGGACCCACTCAAGCAATCGCCTTTGAAACATGTCCAAGTGGAACAAAATTAGTGAAATTTGAGTGATTTCATAACAATAATTTGTCATACTATAATATATTTCACTGTGAAAAATTCCCGATACAAAAACTACTTAAAAATGAACTATATTGTTTATAGCCATCATCCAAAACTTTCTAGCTCTTAAAGGAAGCAAGACTTTATAAAAAAACCTGAACAGTGGAACTAAATACACATATATCCACATTTAATGGTTTTATTTCTCAACAGTGCAAGGTTGTTAATAAATGTTACAATTTCTGACATTTTGTTCAGTTGCACTCTCAGTACGAAGCCCTATTTTGTACATTTTCCCCAGAAACCAGGCAATTTTGGTAACTCCTAATATATCAATGAATTTTAGCTTCTAATAAATCATGTGACAGGTAGTAAACTAAAAAAAAATAAAAAGTACTTAAACACATTTGTCACTAAAATATCTTAATACATCCCTAGGAAATAAAATAATACCCTCTCAATAACATTCTGATGGTAAAAATTAGGCCTATACTTTAAAAAAAAAATATTCAAAATGCTATATTTTACTTGAAAGTATTTTACAATGCATACTAACAAACATGTCTGTATCTTCCATTTTACTATATAAGTTACTAATATCATCTGCATTAAATAATTTATTTCTTCTCCAATTAGTCCTTTTTGCACAATCTCAAAACACTACAATCAACTGTTTGCATAGTGATAATGCTTCTTCTTTCTGGTTGTCATGGTATCTCTGAAATATGAATAATATAATGGAAGTGCCAACAAAGTATCCTCTGTTAAAAATATCTGTTTCTAATAACATGGAGAATAATGCACTGACCAAATATTTAAAATTTGTAGGCAGCTATTTTAAGTTAAATGTTATGTTATGTAGAAACAAGTGCCTCAGTACATTTTTAATGAATAAGAGCCCTTAAAATTTATTGGTATGGCGTCAAGAATGATAATGAAAGCAGCAACAAATCTTTGGAAGTGATTTTGATCTATTACTTCTTAAGAACTGCATATAAACAACATGGTGGAGAAAAAAATCAATTTTTAAGAGCAAATCTACAGAAATGTAATATCAAGAGATAAATTTTAAATTAAATATTTTATTTTTTTTAATTCAAGAAAAATAATCCAAGCTTATTCAATTAAAAAAAAAAGCTAACAAATCCCGCTATATACAAGTGCATTCCATGCTGCAGATTTTAGTATATTCAACACAGTTGGGGGTAAAATGAGGGGCCATGCAATTTTGCATGTAATTTTTTTTATGTAATCTCTTCATTTTAAATCAGATTTTATTGTATGGTAAACTTTGGCTTTTCCTTGTTACACAATATAAAATGGTATCATATTTGAAAGTTTCTAAATAGATTTTCTGTCATTTTTTATATTTACTGCATATTACTGTCAAACAGTGATGTGTTGATGTGTAACATAGATAAACTTCACATACAGAAAAAATATGGCAGAATAAAATTTTATTCTAAAGTCCAGTGCATTTTCTACAGTTGCACTAAGATTAATGGACATTCTAAGTGCTTGGCTACACCAAGTTGCTCTGAACTAGAGATTCAGGCTGCCGATTAGAACAGTAGGCAGGTATTGGTGTATGCTGCTGTTGCTTGGTTAAGAAAAAGTGTATGATGATGAGATTCAGAAGAAGTCCTTTGCTTGCGTCTGATTAGCTATTAGAGATTCTACTCAAATCTTGTGATGATGAAAATGTTTTCTGATGGAACTATCAGCTGTTTTAAACAAAAGTATGCCTTAAATGATGTACCATTGCCTCCTAAAATATTTGTAATTACAATTAAATAGAACTTCTTTGGTAAAGAAGCAGTACATACTATTCGTAGGCAAGTTGTCAGAATGGCATGAATAGCTGTGAAATTTTAAACTACTGTACAAAATACTGAAGAATTTTGTTGAATTAAAAGGTAAAACTTCTAAAATCATGTCAACATATTAAACTCTCTTGACGTTTCACATTAAAACTTTTTTTATTAAAAAGTAAGCTGGGACTAGTTTCGTGAGTCACTTGCTCACGAAACTAGTGAATATTGTTTTAAATTTGTGATTGATGTAAGGGTGGTAAGTGAACTTTTGATAAGTTTTTTCTGTATATAAATTACTGAGTGTGGTGATTTGTTTGATTTTCTTTTCTCCTTTGAATCTTTTCATTTTTTTACTAAAACCATTAACTTTTGTTGTGTGTATTATATGTGAGTATTCATTCTCATATTCTTCTTTTTTAAGTGGTACATTAATTAACCAATAAATCATACTATTGAATGCTACTTCTTTGTGAGGTCTAGGGTTGAAAAAGATAAAAGTTTCAAATTTCAAAAAATATTCAAACAATACATCGCTTTGGCACCCATAAATAGATACAGTGTAGGCAAATTACTGAATCTAAACAAAATTGAACCCAGACCAATAGAAGATAGTTCAGGCATAGATAGGATCAACTGTAAGGAGTGTGATAAAGTATATATAGGCAAGACCAAAAGAAGCTTGGGTATTAGATTGAAAGAGCACTGGAGAAACATCAGATATAATAAATAGAAAAATCGGCAGTAGCAGCACATTTCTGGAATGAATATCACAAAATAGAAAAAGATATAATAATGCTAAGTGCAGCTCATTACCCAAAGGAACTTAGATTATAAAAAGATGTATAAAAAAATATGAACATAGACTTATGAATTTTGATATACCAGAAGCAGACAACATATTGTACAGGTTCATCACAAACCACCAGAGCACACAGAGCCAAATACATCCTACTTGAAGAGATCCGTTAGTTGTCAATTGGTTGACAATGTGAGCAAGTGACTCAAGAAACTAGTCCCAACTTACTTTTAATAAAAAAAGTTTTAATGTGAAACGTCAAGAAAGTTTAATATGTTGACATGCTTTTAGAAGTTTTACCTTTTAATTCAACCAGATTTATGATAGTTTCACTGTGTGGATTCCTATATTCATTTTTAATTTAATTTTAATAGCTGAAGAATTTTTCATGCTGTGAGCAATAAAGCCAAGCACATTACGTTCAGGAAGTATCCCAGACTGATATTCATGAAGTGAAGAATGCATCTTGAAAAACAATAATTTTTGGGGGGTTTCCAGTCACTCACAGAGTTCATTTTGTGACATTGTTGAACGAGTATGTCATACAGTATGCATATCTTTCATGTGAACAGTTAGTAAAGCTGATCCACAATTCCATAAGCGAAAACAAAACAATTAGGAAAATATTAATGAATATTTCAAATCTATTGCATTTAGTTTACTGTGATAATGTGATCTGTAGGTGTGTGAATGCAATTCATTTGTGGCCATGGAATGGGTTTATCTGCCACAATATGTTCATCTTTGCAGATTGACTGATTAAGTTCATTGTCTGTAATATGCAGCAGTAAAGGCTCTCTACCTCTGTTAATATATATAAATAACAAACTGAATTTTCTTGATACTGACCATTTGAAGTTAGGGAAGCTAGGGAAAAAATTATATCAGCATCCCAAATGGCCACTAGCAACCAATCATTTGAATTTAATTACCTAATCAAAATATTCTATATTTATAACAAAGAACTCTTCAAGTTTCAATTTGATATTTAATATTTGTGTTCTTTTATGTTATCTATTGCATAGTTCTGTGCTATATCTATAATTTTTTTGGTACTCAAATTTGTTTTGTCCTTTGCTTATTGGAGGTTTGTTAATCTGAATATGAGGCTGTTGCTTATTACAAATGTATGTTGTTTTGGGTTTTCGGCTGCTGTTTTGATGCAATTATCTGTATGGGTATCTTTTCTCAATATGCTGAATCCCAGTATATTGTCATTTTGTATCATTTTTATATCCAAAAAGGAAGAACATTATTGTTTTCTTTTTCCATGTTAAATTTACAATGGCTTTCACTGCATTAAACCATTACAGGCTTTTGAAGAGCACTTGGTTATACTGTTCACTGGGATATGTTATTTCAACAAGATGGCCATACAGTTTAGGTCTCAAAATGTAATATTTTGAACAGAAAGTATCCTGCCAGCTGGTAGGATTTAATAGTCCATTACGAGTGTGAGCACTGAAAATCTTCAAATCTTATTCCTATGAATTGCTTTCTGTGGGGGTACTGTAAGACTATCTTTATCTGAAATCAGAGATAACCTTATAAAAATAGAATTCAAGCAACAACTCTTATGTCACTCTCCCATAAATTGTGGGAAGAATTGATAAGGAGAGCAGAATAATGTTACAGCAGGAGGAATGATGTTTTCAATCTCTTTTGTAAATTCCTTTGGATCCCTTACATCTTACTTAGTATTATATATATATCTCCCATACTAAGTACAAGGAACAAAACAACTGTTTCTTCATAGGAGAAGAGATTTATATATATATATATATATATATATATATATATATATATATATATATAAAGGCATGAGCATCAAAAGTGATGCTTTAGATTGACAATGCAAAAATAAAAGATTTAACATCAACATTGATAAATGAACTCTATTAGCATGTTTGGTTTGATGGTAGCTGCAAAGATCTGGCTGAGATCAGGATTTCAGTTTTTTCTGAAAAGGATACTTAAAGCAATACTTTTAGATGGGCTCAAATATCTCTGTGGATATATTATGAAGAAACTCTGAAATACTTGAGGCCAAATACCAAACACTGTTAAGTGGTTTTTGTAGACAAAACAATGCATAACTGTAGATTAAATAATTTTAAACCATGTGGAAGGCAAATTATAAAGTTCCTTCCAGATCAAAAATTAGATTGAGCAGATCAATCTTCTTTAGTTCTGCTGTGTGTTAGATTAAAATATTGTGGCCAATAAGATGTAGATCTTAAAATAAAATACAATTGGAAATATCATAGTGAAGCAAATAACATAATATGTTGTGATCAGTCCAACTAAACATTTTTACAGCTTCACTCACTTACTTGTAAACATAAAAGACAATTATATAATGAACAAAAGCTCAATAAAGACCCTAAATTAAAATACATTTTAGAAGGTATTGTAAGATACTTAGGCAAGGCATAAAAGCCTCCATTACCAAACACTTATCAATCAGTCAAAAAACAAAATAAAACTACTTGGAATATAATAAAACGAGAAATAGGCAAAAATTTGCAACAAGATGATGCAATAATCTTAAATATTAACAATCAAGAGATACAACACCCTGCAGACATAGCAAATGTGTTTAATGATTACTTTCTTAATGTAACAAAAAAATTAAATTTATATTCTGGTGATAAAAGAGATGCTTTAAAAAATTTTGCAATCATCACCTCCCCATCATAATAATGAATTCAAACGAGGTATCACTACCCCACTAGAAATTAGTAATATCATTAGAAAACTAAAATCAAAAAACTCTTCTGGCTATGATGAGATCAACATCATAGTCATAAAGGCCTGTGTAAAGGAAATTAGTACCCCCCTTAATCACTTGTGTAATGAATCTTTAACATTGGGTGTATTTCCTGAGAGGCTAAAATATTCAATAGTGAGGCCTCTGTACAAAAAGGGAGAAAAGATAAATGTCTCTAATTATAGACCTATAGCTATTTCACCCACATTTTCTAAGGTGTTTGAGAAAATAATGTACAATAGGCTTTACCAATACCTTGAAAGTAACCATATTCTAGTTAGTGATCAGTTTGACTTTAGAAAAGGAATTTCAACAGAAAATGCAATCTATAAACTCACTAATGAAATTTTAACTGCATTTAATGAAAGAGCACATGTAGGAGGAATATTTTGCGGCTTAGCTAAAGCTTTTGATTGTGTCAATCATGAAATTCTTATAGATAAATTAGCCTTCTATGGAATAAAAAAACCAATATTTAAAATGGTTTAAATCCTGCCTTAGCAAAAGGAAACAAATAGTAGTGATAAATTGTCCCTTCAATAATAAAAACAATGCATCAGAGTGGGAAATGATTAACTATGGAGTGCCTCAAGGATCTGTTCTGGGCCCTCTTCTTTTTCTGATATATATAAATGACCTCTCCTTATCTATCCAAGATGTAGGAAATACTGTATTATTTGCAGATGACACAAGCATATTGATAAATGGAAAGAGCCTTAATGATTGTGCCATCAAATTAAATTTGGTTCTCAGTTCATTGTGTGTATAGTTCAAAGCACACAAATTGTCTCTAAATCTAGATAAAACAAATGTTATGATATTCATCACTCACAGATCTCCAGATCCACAATTACAGATAGGATATGATAACAGTGTACTTTCACAAATCAAATATATTAAATTCCTTGGTTTAATAATTGATAACCATCTAAATTGGAAAGATCACATTGATCTTATCATCCTAAACTTAGCAGTGCATGCTATATAATACATGCATTCGTAATGTTGGAGTCAATTAAGACTTTAAAACTGGTTTATTATGCTTATTTCAACTCAATAATGAAGTACGATCTAATATTTTGGGGAAATTCAGTTAAAAGTGAACGTGTCTTCGTGTTACAGAAAAAAGTCATACGAATAATCGCTGGTACACATAGCAGACATAGCAGACATTTTCCTCTTTAGGAAATTTGAAATTTGAATTCTTCCTTGTGAATATGTGAATCTTTCTTCATTTTATGGTTTTCTAAGGCTATCAAACTAGTATAATGAAAGAGAACCAGTTATATCAAATAAGAATGGAAAAAAATTGATTCTTTTGAATTTTCCAACCTTCGAAAATAATTTTTTTCTTTTCGAGATTCTTTCCGCATAATATGCTTTTCTAAGGCTATCAAAGTAGAAAAATGAAAGAGAACCAGTTATCTCAAATAAGAACGGAAAAAAAGTGATTCTAATGAAGTTTCCAACCATCGAAATAAATCTTTTCTATTCGCGAATCTTTCTTCATTTTATGCTTTTCTAAGGCTATCAAACTAGAATAATGAAAGAGAAATAGTTATCTCCATTTGAAACGCAAAAAAAATGCGATTCTTTTGAAGTTTCCAACCTTCGAAAATAAATTTTTTCTTTTCGAGACCATCATCCCTCATGAACTTTTATATAAGAAATAAACAAAAATTAGTTAAAAATCAAATATACATTACAAGAATACTAGACAAAAAGCAAATCTACATCACCCAATTTCAGCACTTTCATGCCATCAAAAAGGTGTTTATTATGAGTGCATTTTAGTATACCATGCTCTTCCCTCTAGCCTAAAAGCCTTAATAAACAATGACAGTTCCTTTAAATCTGCTCTTAGAAAATACCTATGTAAAAAGGCCTATTATTCTGTAAAGGAATATATGAGTGACAATATTATACTGCACAACATATCAATGCATATGTAAATATGTATATAATAAAATTTGTATGATTAAGTGACTTGTCTGTTTTTGTTGTTGGTTGAGTTGTTCTAAGTGTTCTTTTTATTTTTATTGTAATTATTTATGTAGATGCAGACAAATATTTGTAAATACAGATTGAAAGCTACTGTGGTAATTGTATATGACAAGTTCAATGTTCGTAGGTCTCTGTAGCTGCTCCGCGAACTCACTGAATGCTCCAAGAACTAACTAACTAATAGGACGTCTTTATTTTTCTGAATGACATTAGACCACATTTCACCTTGAGTAAGAGTTATTGACAATAGCATCACCGTGATAATCATTTGTATAACCCTCTGCAGCACTCTTTAGTCTTGCAGCTGTATGCATTTTATCAATATTAGGGTATATTAGAAATCTTCAGGTCGTCATTATATTCACATTATTCGAATTTTTTAATTTAACATACTGCCACAGTTATCTAGAGTAGAAAGTTCACGACTGGGTGGTCTGGCCAGTTAGAGCGCATGTTTGAGAAGTATTACATATTCCAAAGATATTTACTCTTTCACATTGTTCATTAATTATGTCTTTCTGATTAATTATACTCGCAATATCTTATAGGCTTAACAAGCATTTCACTGTACTCTCATCTATTTTATCATTTTCACCAATATATCAGACAACGCATTGTCCTGAGATGGATTACCTGCTCTACAACAAATTACATTGTCTTCTGTAATTATCACATTGTATATTAATTTAGCACAGTTCGGATGAAATATATTATTACAGTCATGACACTCTAGTTCATTAATAGCTCTAGCATTGCATCGTTAGCAAGTCGCCAAACCTAGGCTTCCCTTTTGAGCCACCAGTAGCAGCCATTCAGAGAAGAGAGTAAGCAACGTCTGCAAAACATGCGACCACCACCTTGTCCTGCTTGGAACTCGAGATGACCATAGATGTTAAAGGGTCTTCTTAAATAAACCAAATAAATAATAAAAATTATGCAGTTAGATTATGCTAATTTAGTGAGAAACTTTCTGAATTTAATTTGCACTCTAAAAATTATTCTCTAGTATTTCATATTCCTTCATATTGTTTTGTTCTACTAATTGAGTAATACTTTGTACTTTATCAGCAGAGCACTTTTAAACATTGCAGTAAAATAACATAAAAATTATTTTAAGCATTTGGTGTTAAAACACTGCAATATAACATAATAAAATCAGAGTCTTGTGTCCGTAATTTTTCATTTGTCGAGAATGTTCGAGATAAAAAATATTAATATATTACACTGAACACAATTGCTTTTCAGTAAGTAAGGTGTGTGTATGACCGTGACAATATGGAATAGCCTCTACGTCCAAGAAAATCCAGCACATATATGAACAATGCATACTATGAAACCATTCAGAAGAGCCAATATCACTATGTCCCAAGTTGTGTTGTCAAGTTGGTTCAAAACTGCAAAATACATTCATTCTTAACACAAAATACAATTGGAATTGTCACAATGAAGTGAATCATATAATACTCATCATAACATATTGACAATTACAACAGTTGTCATAAAAATCTGCTCAAATAGAAAATTGACTGGGAAAAGTGAAATATGTGATGTTTTATATCTAATAAAACCGTCATGGATGGCCCAGGTCATTAAGGCGTGGACTCATGAGCAGGAGGTCTGGGGTTTGATTCCACCAGACCGTCCTCCCTGACAGGCTTTTTCCAGGTTTTCCTCAGTCCTCATAAATGGCAAATGCCAGAGAGTTACTCTAAACATCCTTTAAAAAATCCTCTCCAGTTTATCATTTCACTCATGTATCATCATTTATGAATGTCCACTGCTTGTGATACTTAGTAGTTAAAACGGGCGTTACACACTATTAAAAAAAAAAATATTGTAAAAATCTGAAGCAGCGTTTGTTTATGAAATTTGTAATTTTACAGCTGATGTAGCATTGGAATTAGGAGGATCTACCTGTGCATACTTATTCTTTGGTTTCAAAAATTACCAAATTAAAGATTAGGATGAATATTATATCTTCTAATCATAATAGTGCGTCACTCATAGTTATTAATATTATGAAAGGATTCGGTGATCCATTAAACAAAAGAACTGATTCTTATCAATATGTTGCAAAATGTTGATAGCTTGGTTTAAACAAAATTGAAAAGAATATATAACCTCCAAACAATGTCAACAAAGTATTTATTTCATCAAATTAATTTAATTCAAGCGTCAATGAAAAATGTTTCATAAATTTTAGAAAAAGAATGTAAATTGAGCAACTTTCATTTGATATATTATGGTTGGGTGTCATGCTCTCAAGGATGCAATATTAAAGAAAACAGACAAAATATTAACAAAAGCATTGAAAGCATACAGCCATTAAAATTGATCATTTGGAATTTGCCAATACTGTATTGAAATCTACTTAAACTCCTTGTTCATCCATTGATGCAGAAAGGTTTACCTTCAAACTATTTATTTGATAGTAATTGACAGGAGCTCTACTTTAATTTGTTCCAATAAAAGTAATTATTAAGTAATTTTTTGAAAATGATCATTAGAAAATATTAATGATAAATTAGTATAACTTTAATCATTTGATTTCAAATGATAGTAAATGTTAATTTTTAACAGTGCTCTGTTTAAAAAAAAATATCATTAAAATTAAAGCGATAGTGAGAATAATATTTCGCAAAAAGTAATTTTCTTTCTGCAAAATTGAAAGAAGAAAAGGGGGGGAGAACATAACATCAAAAAACAATGCCTCCACTCCATGGATACCTAGTTTGCTTTGGTGGGGTGTTGAAAACATCTAACTCTCGGGACACCCATCTACGAACTGGGGAATCTGATGCTAGCTTAGATTCGGCCCAGCATGTAAGCTGCAATCACTTTCGTCCTCAAAAGGGGAGGGGTCAATTTAAAGTTTTAGATATTGTTAGGATTTTAGGGACAATTTTTATATGGGGAAAAATAAAAAAGGAAAGGAAAATATAAAACATGTGCAAAAAGAAAGAATATGGTATGGTTTGGTATCTTTTTTTTTTGAAGTTTGATATACCATTACAGAACCAGATTATTGCCATTACACACGGATAGAATTATTATTATTATTATTATTATTATTATTATTATTATTATTATTATTATTATTATTATTATTATTATTATTATTATTATTATTATTATTATTAGACTAACCTCAAGTTTGTCTTTGGCAAAACTATCTAATTGTTCCCTCACAGAAGTAACTGATATCCCATTGTTTTTCCTCTCCGGGCCTTATTTTTCCAAGCTGTCTCCAGGTACTTTTAACCAAGACACAAATCCTGTATTATGTTCGATAGCAGAAGTTGCTGCATCTTGGAAATAACTTCTGCATCGGTTGGATACAGAGAAATACAAACAACTCCGATCTTGTTAAAGTCCTCAAACAAGAAAGCTATACACCCAATCCACGAACACCAATGATTAATGAGGAAATTTGAATGGAACAGCCCTGTGGTTTCTCTGTAGACAATTACGATTGTCGGTTAACTGGCTGAAGCACATATGGAACCTGGTTTGTAATCACTGAATGACACCAGGTCACAACTTTTGACAAAAATCCACGAATGAATGAATGCATTACTATTGGCATTGGCTTGCTATAACTCATACATCCTGATAATACAGGCTTAACATACCAATCCATTGAATCTGTGGTTTTGTCGGTCCTGGTGGTGTAGTGGTTACCATACTTGCCTCCTATTCCCAAGATCGCGGGTTCGATCCCGGCCAGGACCGATGAATTTTTTCGGGCGTAAAAATCCTAAGTATGGCTTCCTTCGGAAGGGAAGTAAAGCCGTGGGTCCCGTGTCGTACATTTACGGCACGAAAAAGAACCTCAAGCCTGAAAGAGAGGCCTCTGAGCAAAATTTGTCGGCCCTTTCACGCCGTGAGTTGAATGGGACGCTGATGACCTGAGATGTTAAAGAGCGCCCATAAATAAATCAATCAAAAAAAAAAAAAAAAAATCTGTGGTTTCTTCCAGCATTATTCCCACATCACAATCTGATACTTTCTCATTAATTCTTTGTATTGTTTCTTGATAAACATTCTCAGTCCAAAAATATTTAGGTGCTAATTAGCTTAGCAGTTTTGCGCCCTTAAATAATAATAGTCTTTACCATCAGTCTCAATATAGCTTTCCCTTAAATCTCTCTCATCGACATGGACATTCGTGAATATTTTTCAAGAAATCTTTTAAAGGTCGAATGCTTTATTTTATAGCATGGAAGTCCCCTACGTAACAGCTGCACATAAATCAATTTCAATTTTCTTTAGATCTTACAAAATTAGTGCTCAAAAGCAATAGATGATGTAGGGGTTTACTTACTTGCTTGAAGATTCTTATTGTTTGCGGCTTTGAATTGAAAATGTGTTTTTGAATGTGGTCTTGCTGGTACGTGATTCATAGATCGCAAACTGTGTATAGTATCATATTCGATGATATCCTGCCTAAATTCTTGAACAAGACGAAACATCGGAATTTGGGCATGTTTGGCCTATTAAAATCTTTGCACTAAACTTGTTAAGTAACAAAATTCGCTAACAGCAAACTACTGATTCCAGGTAAATTAAAAAGAAAGAATGCGAGGTATGTACATTAAAATATATATAGTAGAAAAAGTTCAATTCAATACAAACACGTTGTTGTATTACGTTCAGATAGACCAAGTGGAGGCAACTTTTTGCAATGGTCAGCGAATGGAATTTTCCATTGTTGTAGGTGGTTTCGACTTCACTTCACGTTCACTACCATCATACAACAAAGGGAAACGAAAAGGAGATAAAGGTCCCAAAAAGAGGGAAGGAGTGGAAATTACCTACATTTTCAACTGGAGGCAGTATTTATACTTTGGTTTATTTCAGAGACCTCTAATTCACCCTACAAAATGATGATGATGATGATGATGATGATGATGATGATGATGATGATGATGTGCACCTTAAAATTCTAACTCTAGCTATAAGTTGAGCCCTGCATTTGGACACTGAGAAGCTCCATGCAATCCACAATAGTGTTAACTATGCATGGACTATTGCTCGCGGTAACTAACCCTTACACAGTTCTCCTGCAGGTAGCTGGAAGGCGCCTTCACTGTAGCTTGAACTGTTTTTATTCACCATATTCAAAGTTTAAAGCGAATGTTCTATGATTTACGAACACTTGACGTGTGTCCAAAGTGATCAAACCCAGGGCACTAGTTTTCAGGTACGTACCTAATGGAAGGTATATGGGTAGTACCGTGTACCCGTTGGCAGTGGAAGAATCCTCATTTATATCCCATTTCATTGTTCACCGCCCCACTTCAAATATAAATAGAAGAGCATGAATGGTAAAATTAATTTTTGCTACACCTTAATTGCATGCTAAGAAAGACTTGAATGCTTCCAGTCTTCGAATAATATAGAATCGTTTGAGCGATCACCTTTACAGATCACAGGACATTCAATCGTTTCAGAGACGAGCTGAATTCTATGTTGCTTATTACACCATCATTTTGGCATATGGTTCAAAACAATGAGCTAACTGAAAATGTTGTGTGTCCCTTCCCATTGATAAGCACTTGAGCAGCAGGAGAAAATTTGTACTCACACTCCTGCGGCACTAGTACTTAGGAACGGAACAGGGTTGTAGATCCAGCAGTCAAATGGCGTTATCTGAACGTAACTAGCTCTGCATTGCAATACAGACACCAGTACTTATGAACAGAACAATGTTATATCTATTATACCAACACTTACCATCGGAGTGCAATATAAACAATAATGTCTGAAATAGAACAAGGATGTAGTGTCCATACTGCCTACTAGTATTAAGTTGATGCATAAGATGGTACGTCCGTTTTTGGCATGACATTACTGCGATGTAAGGAGTTCATTTATCTTTTGTCATATGAAACAACGTTTACTTGTGAACACGTCTTGAATTTGCGATTTGTATAAAGTTAGTGATATTTGTGGGCTAAAAAAGATGGAGTGTCGAGTTGGGAAAATGCGAATATTTTGGACTTATTCTTCTGTTTGAGTTTAATCCCGGAGCAAAGGCGGCTCGGAACATTTGTGCCGTTACGAAGAGAACGGCATCGGGATTCTCTACGTTCAGGATTACCATCGGGCTTTGATGAAGACCGTTTAAACGCTTTAATCCACAATGATTCTACATCAGTCAACTCGAGAATTGGCAAATGCGAGGAACTGTAACCTGTCAACCACTGTGTGATATTTGCATTTCATGGGCGAAGTTAAAAAATTGGGTTTATGGATACCACACGCTTTAAGCGAAAACGGCAGAAATCAGCGGTTAGTCGTTTGTGCTTCTTTGTTCTTCATCGATTAGCTGGTAAATAATATCGATTATTTCTATCCAATATTGTTACTAGTGACGAGAAATAGTGGTTTTATGTCAACATGAGTCTGGTGAGAGGATCTTCCGCCCTCTGATTTCCTTCTTTATCCCACTGTTTCAGGAAACTCCCTTGATAGAGTAAATGCTCTTCAAACTTGGCTTGACGACTTCTTAACTACAAACCAGCAAAGTTATTCAAACGTGATAGAATAATGCAGAAGATATTATCACCGACCTGACTCCTTTGCCTACAAACTATTGCGTGCCAAGACATCTTGAGGACGCGACCCTATGGAGTTCACCTAACAAAAGTTACATTACTGCTTGGTAAAGATTATGAGAGGAATTTTATCACATCAAAAATCCTGTTCTTCACTAAATTATATTATGAAATTTATTGTAAAAGTTTCAAAAATGTTCGAATAGTTAGATACACTTACTAATGTACCTGGTGTGCACGTTCTACATTATGGATAACTGAGTTAACGAGAGAGGAGAGATATGGCATTGACACATCTGTCTTCTCGGATTGCTATTTTTCCAACTGAAGTCTTACCAAGCTACTGAAGTGGTGGGAGAGCTTGAACCACCAATCACAAACAAACTTTCAAGTAACGACATCCAATCGCCACTTTTAACGGACTTTTCACTTAAGAGGATTCATTAAGCTCTATCCTGGCAATTGTAAAAAATGTATGCATTCATGTTCCTTTTTCTCAATAACTATTACATGCAGGAAGTTGAAAAGGTCACCAGTTATTATTTGTCGCTTCACTAAATCTATAACGAAACCTGTTTGCACAAGTAGTGATAGATTTTGATATATAATTTTTAATATTATTTCGCATTTAATAATTATCATTTCAGAATATTTATATTTTTATTTTTGAATAAATCACTGTATTAATAAATCCTTCTGTTAAAATCATCACTTACAACTGGAGAACATGTGATAAAAATTGCATTCTTCTACATGTTATAGAAGCTGAGAAAAAGGAACATAAGTATCAGAAATTATAGCTTTCGGGAAATAGATTTTAAAGGAAAGCACATATTTATACCTTAATTCATTCCTGGTTTAAACGCAAAAATATAACATTAAATAACATCAAACACATTAAATATCATATATCATTTTAATCATGGAAATCCGAATAACAAGAATAGAAAAAAAATCTTCAAAAATTTTACATTTTCCCCTAATGGATCCCCCTTACAGTTATTTCTTCCCGCCCGGCAATAATAATTGAAGACATTATGACCATGTATATGCCACAGTATGTCAGTTATTTATTTCTGTTCATCTCAAATGAGTATTAACATTTCTGTCGTGGCGAAAAACTGTACGAACTTAGGCATTAATCTTAATTAGGAACGGAATGAATACACTAACCCTTACCATCTGTATTCTGTTTCATGAAGATCATGACTTAGTAAAACTAGTATCTATTCTAGTATTGCTTTTTTTTTATAAGTGTGTGTTTCTAGAACTTATGAGCGTAAACTTATAGTTACTAGTGTTTGATTTGATTTGTTTACGGAAGCTCTTTGACATCACAGGTCATGAGTGCCCCGTTCTATTCAGGGCGTGAAACGCCGACAAATTTTGCTCAGAGGCCTCTTCTTTCAGGCTTGAGGCACTTTTTCGTGCCGTAAATGTACGATACGGGACCCACGGCTTTACTTCCCTTCCGAAAGAAGTCACACTTAGGATTTTTACGCCCGAAAAAATCCATCGCTCCTGGCCGGGATCGACCCAGCGATCTTTTGTTTCGGAGGCAAGTACGGTTACCACATCACCACCAGGGCCGACTAATATGTAGTCTCAAATCCACCACCCATTTCTGTACTTTTTGAATAATATATTTTCAACTGAAAAGATACCATAGCAACTGAGCTACTTACACCGTTATTTGTAGATAAGAATGTGGATGGCGAATGTGAGTATAAAATAAAAACATTTACCACTGCAGCTATCTTGATGTTTGGCCAAAATGTGTCCGTCACATATGCGAAATCTTGCTCGTATGTAATAAACCCCAATGCTTTCGCAGTTTACGTTATCATTTTCCACATTTTGGCTTTGTCTAACTTCATAATTTTGTAGGAGAATTGCCCAAATAGTACTTCTTTATGTTCATTAATTAAATGTAGCACTGTTACTTTGTTTTTAATACTAGGGATTCTTTTCAATGTGGTAGACATAATGCTATTTCTTGGCTTGAATATCCAATTGAAACTATATACAGCATAAACAAAATCGCATCAACAAACAGTCCACTGAGTAATAAACATATCCGAAACAGTCTTCTCGACGCTCAGATATAGTCGCTATACTAGCTATTTTGACAAGTGACTAATGATATAAGTTTACGATTCTATCATTGTAGAATAAATGTTCGTGAAATAGGTTTTATTAGAACTGGTGGAATTACGGCTGTAACTAGTAAATTAGTAGACCAGTTGTTTCGTGAAATAGGGTTCAGTACTTAAAAAATGTAAGTTTTGGAAATCAAACTTTCACTTACCACCTGGGCTTAAATTACTCTCAGTGTAGCAGTAAATTTACCTAAAAATAAAATAGAATTCATATATTATACTTTCCTCATAGGAGCACAGAGATATGAGCACTGTACTTGTAGATATTACACCAACTACTATGTAAGCACTCATAGGAAGAGATACTACTGTGATGTTGATGATGGTTGATGTTTTAACAATTTAACGTCTATCGTAATAACGAAGGCCTAAAGAGACCATCAATTCATTTTTTAATTTTTTTTAATTAAATGAGTTCGTCAATGAACCAGGAGGTCACAACGCTTAAAATAACCTGGCATTCACCTTATCAGACTAAGGAAAAACACCTGAAAAAACTTTTATTCTGACAACTCATGGGATTCGAACCCTGCACCTCCGGATTTGCAGACATATACCATGGCCACAAGACCATGGAGGCTGTCATCATGATGATGATGATTATTATTATTGTTATTATTATTATTATTATTATTATTATTATATTGTAATGACAAGTGTGGATCGAGTGCTCGAATTTTCGAAGCATTGCTATTCGACAACATGGCAAAATTTCCAAAAGTGTAGTTGACAAAGGTGTGTCAGGAGTTTCTTGCTGCAAACAGAAGGAATGGTATCGTTTGCAAATTTATTTTCTGGCAGAGAGATGGATGAACGTTGTCAAAAATAATGGGCTGTATTTTGAAGATTGTTGCGGCTTTTTGCCCTAAAACACGTCGTTATAAGTAAATATGTTCACACCGACTAATATTATGCCCCTGGTGGCTATGCTGCTCTATAGTAAATTTAGGTTCGGGAACAGGGTTCGATTGCCTGTGATGTAATTCCTTAGAATTTGAAGTTGTTTGCTCTATGCACGTTCCCCCTTTTTGCTATCCTATTTTCTTATTTGATATTTTTTGGGCAATTTTGCAGTATAGTTTTATCTGGTTTTTCTAGAGGAATGTGGTTTGTACACGTCACTCTCTCAAAAGCCCTTACCGAGCTGATACTGCCTCTGAAGTGATGCAGAACTTCGCTGATGGTTATCCTTGCGGGGATTTCCTTCTGCTTCTGCCGGTTACTTTCTTTGATGTACTGGTAGTTTCGATTCTTATTCTCCTGTGAAAATGCATCAAAATAAAAATTCATCAATATTTTCCTCATTGAAAGATAGTCTAAAAATTGGACATATTGATCAAGTGGTTAAAAGTGGTCAAAAACTAATAATGCTACACCTGCCTTCACAACGAAAGCAAATATAAGATTTATAAACCGCGTTTTTATTCCAATAAAATATGAGATTGGTCAAACGAAAAAGTCAGAACGTTCTTGAGGACAAGGCACACATTCCGGCTAGTGATCTCACTGCTGAGTATGTTTTAAGTTGTTAAAATAATCGCAATCAGTGGCAGGAATAACGAATCAAACGCAAAATGAGTGAATGTTTCCGTGAATAAACTCAGGTGAATGTGCGGTAGGCCAACGCGATGTGAAAGGCATGAAATTCTCGCTCTTCATTCCATTGGACGTATCGTGCCATCACTTGAATCTAATTGGTTAAACAAATTTGGAAAGGAGCGGTAGCAACCGCACGTGGTAAAGTTGAGCTGGAGTGACTCTACTAGATCGTGATGACACTTAGTATTTAAAGATGGCATTTTGATGACTGCCTCGTGCTTCTTGGCTCCTTTGACTGTCTTACGCTCTTGTTCTCTGACGCTGTCCGTTGTTTCCAGAAGTTCTGCCGGAGGCCTCAGCCAGCACATTATTCTAAATGTATGAAAACCACTCTAGGACTAGGCTCCCATTTTTAAATATATTTTTGTAATAAATTCGTCTTATTCACTGTTAAAACTAGCGTTTGTATTGAGTCCTCTTCTCATACCTAATGGTATAATCGAATGACCTCAGAAAGACCTCATGCTGCGAGAGCGATAAATCTTCACATCACATTGTTGATACTTCCGATTAAGTTTGAATGGACCACTCAATTATAATCACAAGATGATAGACGCAGACAATATTTTTCAAGTACCTCTCAATGAAATAAGTTCAGAGGAGCTGTTGTTTCACTGGAGATATGTGAATGGGCATAATTGTATAACAACGGAAAATCAGGGCATAAAACCCCTAAGCTTTGTTCTCAATGTTTTATACAGTCATTGCAACTCTGCACTGTTTACTGTGATCCATGTTCGAAGAACTAGGCAACTGTCTGAAAGGAAACACGGTTGAAGGTGCATATTATAAATGCATTCTATCCAGGGACATGTGAATGTCATATGCAAGCTATGCACACAATATATTGCGTATATAACCAACATCTAATATGCATAATAATCTCTGATTACTTTTTCATTTGACCACGTCTTATATGAGTATGCATGGAGATCCTATATAGTCCTGCGGTACGTACAAATATTAACTTACGTGCTTTGTGAAAGAACCTAGTATTTATCGCCATACTTTAAGTACTGCTATTTGTTTCTTCCTGTGAGGCAAAGTAATCAAACGATACTGTTGCTAAACACTTAACAAGTTCATTGTTTCTCTTCCTTTCCATGCGATTGTCTGAGAAATGTTACTGCTGTTTCATAACACGAATCCTGAAAGCAAGAAAAGAAAAACATTAAGCAGACATGGATTAATGCTATCATTTTAGAATTGACTAGAGCTACGCCAAAGAGATACGAAAGTATGTTAAAAGGTTGAATTTTTGTTATAAACCACTTACTGAAATGTTGATTTTGAATAATTTCCTAAAAATTATATCACCTTAGAAGTAATTATAGAACGCATACTCCCTGCTTTATTTATTCAAAGAGTAAATTTGTGATATTGAAGCTGCTTTAGAAAAGCAGAGGCAAAGGGGTAAGTAAAGTACAAAGGCAGGCTTAAATTGTATCCAATCTAACAGCTAAACAGAAAACTGTAAGGGAGGCTGTTTGCGATATATGGTAACAAGTTTAAAAGGTGACAGTAGCTCCGCTCTTAAATCTACCGAAGCTAATCTCACTGCGAAGGTTTGAGCGATATGCTGCAGGAAGTTCTCATGTTTGCCATACAAAGTAGCGCTTGAAATAGAACTATTTTGGGAAGGTTGCCCTTTCCGGGGCAAAATGCTCTAATTCTGAGATGTAAAAACAATGCAAGAGGCGTAATTTCATCACCTTCAAGAAAGACATTTCATGTGTTTACAAAAAAGGCTTATTTCAGAAGGAAAGAAATAATTTCACAACTAGCTATCAGCTGTAGCCCAAGATAATTCGGAAGGTTAAGACGCTTTTCTGGTTCGAACCCAACAACACAGACAGCCATTTCATTGAAATTGGGGATCTCAGTTACAACCGTGAACACCATTATTAACCGTATTTATTAATATAAACAAAGTGATCTAAGATTTCAAGTCATAATTCTGCTTCCTCCCGTCTTTTGTTTTTTTTTTGTTTGTTTGTTTTTTTTTTTTTTTTTTTTAATATGGAGAGAAAAACGGGAATACGTTGCTTATAGCAATATCCCGATAAGTCACTTGATGCATCCCCAATGAATTTCTTTGCGTTTATTGAAAAGGGAGGTAGGAGATCGCGGACTGTATAGGTTTATGGAAAGTCAGTCATGAGGGTTGGAATGAAACAGACATCACTGAACCTTACGCCAGCTTGCTGCAGTGAAAACTGCGATGCAGAGCGAGAGACTGCTGGTGGAAGTGCACAATTTTCTCATAAGTTAAAGATATTTCAACTTGTTACCACAGATCGCAAACAGTCCTCCGTATTATTGCTACGACAGAATGCATAAAGTTTCCAAAAATGTCTAAATTGAGAAATACTTTCGTCGTTTCAAAGTACTCATCATTAATTTATTTATTCTCATGGACCAGTTGGAAAATGTTTCTTGTCACACTTTTCTCTTACACAGCTTGGTAATACCGGATGTAACAATAAGGTACGGCTAAACTTTCAGTACACATTTCTCACACATAGAAGAAGAAAATATGTTATATAGACATGAGTCCGAAAACGTTTTATTTCCATGTTAGCTCATTTTCTACGACTCTTCATGTGCATTAATCATGTGAAACACACAGGAACAGAACGCACCAGTACACCACATAGAACTCTTTCTTACATGAAATGTTCAGAATGTCTTCCTCGTTACATATGATTAAGTTGTAATTCTTAGGATCACCGCCAGTGTATTGTGTTCCATTTGAACGAAGGTAATGTTGATGCATGTATCAATGCTGGCAGAGGACATTTTGAACATTTCATATAAGAGAGAGTTTCATGTGGCTTGCTGATACATTCTGTTTCTGTATGTTTCCCATGATTAATGTTCTATGAAGAGTTGTACAGAATGAATTCTCACATGGAAATAAGCGTTTCCGAACCCATGTCCATATAAGACATTTTCTTCTTCCAATGTGAGGAATGTGTCCTGAAAATTTGTACCTTATTGTTACATCCAGTATACTGCAATGGCTTTGCCATTGGAAGTAAACGATCGCCCAAGCACGTTATAATATTCCTTAGAAAAAATAAGAAATGCAAATAGGAGCCAAATCTGGAGAATAAGGTAGATGCGACATACTCTAATGCTTTACACAAAGTAGCTATTCTTGCAAGCAATGGGGGCAGAAGCGTTGTCTTTCATTTTGGGCGCTTCTCCATCCGTTGTTTGAAGGTCTCTGAAAGGTAAGTCTTGCATTTTGCATGGTAATTCTTTTCTCTAACACTTTGATCCCTGCTCACTTTTATTGGTTAGCTTAGGTTCATATTAAAAGCATTTCATTTACCAGTGATTTTAGTTTTTGAATCACAGTGATAAATTCATACTTCCTAACTTGTTTATTACAGATATCTGGAGTTTCACCTTCATTTAATTTTTCTAGCTTAAATCATCACCATTCAAAACGAACTGTTTTTAGTAGCCAATGAGGGAATGTGCGATTCAACGTAAACTTGTATGGTGACATACAGTTTTAGTGCAAAATTGTTTGTGTTGCTAATGATCCTGTCTGAAGAAGGAGAATATTTTACACGGTCCTCTTTGCATGAATGATATTTTTAAGCGTAACTCCATTCCCATCATCTCTTTTTAATTTTATGAAATCTTAGCAAATGAAGGAACAAATTTCCCAAAAGCGTCTGTCAAAGTTTCATTCGGGGTTAAATTCTTTTCGAAACTGTATAAAATCACAAATGTGTCTAGAGTGAGCGTTGACATTTCCCTCCCTGCAGACTCAACAATGCCCAATACAATGCTGCCTCGAGCTATCTATTAATGAAACCTAACTGGGCCAGTGTCGTCTAATAGAAAGGGGATCACTTCCTTACCTTCCATCATTCACATTACAAGCGTCCTACATCCTTTGCACATTAATCCCAAACGGATATGTATTCCCGCAACACCAACTTAGATTTGGTCTGCCATTTCATCCTGTTCATTGACCTAATTATAACTCCCGATTTTGAGGCATTAAGAGCTTAAAATTAAATAATTAGTCTGAAAAGCAAGTTTAGGAGTTCAAAACTGTGTTACATCTGCTGAAGCATGCTAATCTAGATGACAAAATTTCCTATTATAGCTAGAATAGAAAAAATAATAAATATAATCACGGAACAACTTATGTGAGTCTGCCGTGTTATTTATATCTAAAATCGCCTGAAAAAATGAATGCAGGAAAGTCCAACACGTTATTCTGACATCGCGCGCCGAGTGACGTGGCTCAGGCGGTGACGCATTCGGGAGGTCACTCTGACCTTGGATTTTTTCGTAGTTTCCCCTTGTTACTTAGCCGAATGCTGGGATGTATCTTTACGAATTTTCCATCTTCCATTTAATTTCCGTCAGTTTTGTTACAAGATCAAAAGTGATGGCGCGATGTTATGGTGGTTTGCGCTTTGGAACGGTTTATCCCGCTGTCTGGAATGGATGCGGATATTCTGAGGGACTCGAACTCCATGGAAGGGAGTTCCGCCGACGTCAGAGTATCCTGGAATCATGTTAGGGATCCGAGCTTCCTCCTTGTCTCACTGCCCATATATCTTGACGGCCCGGTGTCTCCCTCACCTTATTTTCTCCTCCCGAAGGTGCCCTCACTGGAAGCCTAGGCACAAACTGCCAGTCGTTGAGCCAGCTTGAAGTATCCTCCTCCGCCCATAACAATACAATCCAGGCATCGCGTGTCCGTTAATAAATTGGGCCCTGGATGACGAGCTCCCTGCCCCCCACCCCTCCGGATTTCCTATCACCCGAAAACGGTGAATGCCAGGCAACCTTAAAATACCAAAGGACAGTCTCATTTCTTTATTAGTGGTGTCTTTTATAGTCTCAAAGCAGAATTATGTGCGCATCGTTTTGAGCTGCGTTTTGTTTCTTAAAGACAGCAAAACTAGTGGAGGATTCCAACTTCCAAATGTTCCCTCTGTTTTTAATTTGTAACTGGAAATTCTGGGGTTCAGAGAAGTTTTTGATCCATCCTGTTTTGAATTGTATGAGGGAAAATTTCAGCGCAGGCTATTTGTAGTGATAAAGCACGTATTTAATTATTTGTTATTGTATTCATTTGCATATGCATAATTTTACATTGAAATACAACTAGAATTCTTGTAAAGAATATCTACAAAATCGGACCTCATTTTCATGTGCAACGAAATAATATACGACATTTTTCACTCAATTTAGGACAATTTCTTAAACTTTCTTGTAGATTTTCTCATATTTACGAGGATCGTTCGAAAAATAATGCACCACATTTTTTTTTTCTTACAAGATGTTCATTCAAAACAGTTGAAATTTAGCGGCATTATAAATCAATGTTTCTTCTGCAGATTTTGTTTTTCCACATAGTACCCATCATACGCCTATGTGGAACAAGTGAATGTATTCCTTGCCAGTACCAGCTCTTGTCCCGCTTGGGTAGCTATTTCTTAAAAGCATTAACCACACGTCATCGCCGCAATGGAGGCCGAAGTCGTTAAGAAGCGGACTCGTAAGCGAGATGTCTGGGGTTCGATTCTCACCAGGACCATCCTCCCTGACAGGTTTAATCCAGGTTTTCCCCAGTCTTCATAAATAGCAAATGCGGGGGAGGTACCCTAAACTTAGACCTGGAAAGCTTACTTCCTTAAAAATAATCCTTACCCAATTTATCATTTCATCTCGTGCATCTCAGTACCCACCGCCTATGGTGCCTCAGTAGTAAAAAGAGCATTAAACATTATTTAAAAAATACACAGTCATCATCCTCAAAATGAGTTCCACGCAAAGGGTCTTTAAGAGCTCCAAAGAGGTGGGAAGTGTGAAGGTGCTAGATCCGAGACAAAAAGGCCTACCCCTTAGCATCAAAGCGCTTCAACAATTCAGAAGAAAATGGTTTTCCTCTGCATCTTGTGGTTTGCTGTGAAACATCGTGAAGCCCATCTTGAGCACACTTTTGAACACCCTAAGGTTTAGATAATTGCACACGCATACTTGCAACACTGATCCAGAGCTGTGGGGCTAATTGTCGTGTGGTCAATGCGCCGATCCGCGGAGCGTTGGCTGTGACAGGACTTCCGGAACTTGACTGATCACTGAGATCAATTTCTGCACTTCCTGATGCCCAACGTTCAACGGTGCTCCTATCGACAGCAATTCCATACACTGAACACAAACGTTGGAAGCTCACCACATTTCTCACTCATGAACCAAGATTTCAACCATTGCTCTTTTGTTTGTGACGAGTGTCTGCCATTTTAACTTCACCACAGCTCCGCTATCTGCCGGAATGACTTGAAACTCCGTACACCTGCGGAAGCAAGACAAAACTTTAAACCTGTAAATAGTATACTTTTCTTTCTTAATGGCTGAGAAAACAATAAGGATTATATTTTTTTTAAATAGTGTTCAACGCCCGTTTTTACTACTGTGGCACCACAGGCGGTGAACACTGGTGATACATGAAATGAAATGATATATTGGGAAAGGGTTTTTTTTTTAAGGAAGGAAACGTTCCAGGCCTAAGTTCAGGGTACCTCCCCGGCATTTGCCAGTTATGAAGACTGAGGAAACCCTGGAAAAAAAAAACTCAGTCAGGGAGGACGGTCCTGGTTGGATTGGAACCCCAGACCTCCCGCTCACGAGTCCGCGCCTTAATGACCCCGGCCACCCGTGGCGGTGCATATTTCTTGAACTACCATCGTATATAATGCATAAGATATATTACATAATAGCTTCAGCCATACTCGTGCAAAGCAAACAACGTAAACACTCTTGAAGTACAGGTACTGATTTCTGGCATACTCCCAGAAGTAATTCTTCTATAACTCTGTATCAATAACAGATCATTCTATGCAAAACATTAAAATTAAAAAAGAACAGCAAACAAAATATATATAATATAAAAGAAAAATAATGATGTAACTAAAATAATAATAACTAGAAAAGCAGAAAAGGATAAAACAGTAAGATTAGTAATCTGTGGCTTTTTCTTAGTGTTTTATCCTTTTTGCTTTTCTACATATATCCTACAAATTCTGCATTATTTGTAAGGAATTGAGCTAAAACTATACATTAATAATGCTAAAACGCTGTTAAATTTTTAAATGCTGTTTAACGCCCATTTTTACTACTGTGGCATCACAAGCGGTGGATACTGATTATACGCTAGATAAAATGATAAATTGGGAAATAATATTTTTTCCTGTTTTTTTATTTTTTTTTAAGGAAAAATCTAAGTTTAGTATACCTCCGGCATTTGCCATTTTTGAGGACTGAGGAAAACCTGGAAAAACGGTCCTACTGGTAATCCAATCTCAGATTCCTTCTGATGAATCTGCCTTAATGACCTCGGCCACATTGGTTAATTTTGAGTTACTATATTTTCTTATTACAGCAGATATATATATTTTCATTTTAAATATTTTTCATGTGTCGAACACTTTTGTTTTGATATTTCAGGAATTATACCATTTGAAGTATACCATATACTCATAATTTTAATAAACACCGGCTAAAATTATTGAACCTGAAACAGGAGCTTCAGTTAATTACAGAAAGCTTACATTTTTATAACCTTAGTATCAGTTTATTAATATTTTATGGTAAATGTGATGTATAGTTTATTTTTTACAAGAAAACGCTTCAAAAGCAGACTGAAGAATTTGGTTCCAATAACGGAGTACAGGACTAAAATTTTAAGTGTAAATGTCTTTCTGTTAATATAATTAGAGTGAAGGAAAGTCATAGAAAATTTCAAGTTTAAAATCAAGCGGTTTTCTACAGGGTATTGTAGTTGACATTTATAAAACGTTATAAATACTCGTATATAAATTATTTAATATTTTTAGATGTGTGCAATAGTTAAACATATTGACAAAATGGATAACTGTAAACGCATATTTCTTAAACAACGAAAAAAAAAATGTACCTAAGAAATACAGTTAAAGAACTGAAGTTTGATTAAATCTTTTCAAGTGTATTGACATAAGTGTTTAATAAATGTTCAACAGCATAAATTCATTTGGTAAATACTTCATAATATAAGTGTAAATAGATTAAAATGTTTAATTTTACAAGCTTCTATTAAATGTTCTCATAATAGCTAAAGACAAATTAAAAAAGTATGTATATAAAACAGTTATCATCTAATGGTTAATGGAAACATTGCCTACAAAATGTTCAGTACTTTTACTAGCTTAGTTAAAAATGAGTTTATCACACATCGAAAAGTTTTTAATTGGAGTGAATAATTGTCCTACATAACTTAATTTGCCTTTTTTATTTTTTATTAATTAAATATTTATTTTTGGTAATATAATTTTCATCTCGCTCTTGAAAGGAAGACACATTTACTATTTATTACGACAAAATCAGAAGTTGGGCTCAATGATGGAACCAGCATTTTGCAGCAGAATTTCATTGCCCGTCTTTAGTCAAAGCTTTAAAGACAAAGTGCAGGTATAATTGAGGAGGCTACATTCCCTCCTTCCAGGCCATCTAGAGACTACGTAAAGAAACTTAATACATTTATATTCCTTTTTTTTTAATTTTCTCTCTGGATTTTCTGTACTTCTTTGTTCTGTCACTTCATCCTGAGTTATTCCTTTACTCCCTTTCCTTTCCCTAGAAATCTTTGAAGTTCTGTATCGATTTTCTATATTTTTTTCTGCTAGCCTCATCTCATTAATATCTTTCCTTATCCCTTGATCTTCTGCTTAAAAAATTCCCTATATTTTATTTATTTATTATAATGTTTAATATTTTAAAAGTAAAGTGTAAAAAACAAAGTAATTTGTAATGTTAGTGACTTTCAAAATTGCTCCAAAATCAACTTTCTAATATCTTTTGGTCCTGATACCTTTTTGACGATTTAGAATCAACGGGAATAACAGATTTGTTGTAAATTATCTTAAAATGCTTAAGTTTAATTGCAGAGGTCTTACTGGGACCTTTCAGTGTACAGGGCCACAGACTCTAGGCATTACGCATAGGCAGTGCGAATTGATGAGCTTGGAGAAGGGATGTGTAAAATGCTTTTATTGCAAAGAAAACATTGTTTACCACGCGGCATTTCGGCATGCATAAGGAAGCAATCTCTTTGTGCGTTGTAAACCTAAGGTCGCGGTTCAAATCCGGCCAGGGTTAATGGATTTTTTTCGGACGTAAAAATCACAATCCTTCGGAAGGGAAATAAAGCAGTTGGTCCCTTGCCGTAGATTTATGGCACGTAAAAGAACCTCAAGCCTGAAAGAAGAGGCCTCTGAGGAAAATATATCGACCATTTCATGCCCTGAATTGAATGAGGCGCTAATGACCACTAACGTTAAAGAGAGTCCTTGAATAACCAAATAATAATCTTTGCGTGTTCTGTGATCTTTTCTGAATACAGCTGCCTTGTATTCAGAAGAATACAAGGATTGAAATGTAATTTCAGTGTTGTAGATATTCCAAAGACTTTGCACTGATCAGTTAAAGGTATCATCATATCATCAAAGGACACACGGGTTCAGTGGGCCTGTATTTATAGCAATTTAGGACTATATGCAGAATTAGTTATAGAGCGTTTAAATTAATCAGAATTATATGATTTTAATTGTAAACCTTGCCAGTTCACGCGCTCTTGCTACGTGTCTCTTTGTCACATCGCTTCTTAAACCGGTTTCCAGCCGGTCTGACGGCAGTATACATTCATTCGCAAATATTGTTAGGCATTTCACTTTTGAGCATCGCAGTTTTGTGTGTAAGCGTTATACTAAAAATGAATCAGCACATAGAATTGCAGAGTCAAAATTTTATCAATTGCCCCTTTCCTGAACTGCAATTTAGGCTATTGTGCGCAAATTGGAATCTACTGGCTCTCTGGGAAAAAACAAACAAACAAAACAATAAGCTATAATGAAGTTTTCATAAAGGGAACTAGATATAATTGGCATAAATCTTGAATGTTTTCCAATAAAGTCATTACGGAAATTAGATATTTCGTAATGTAAAGGAAAATAATAGTAATGAAATCACAAACATTACAGTGGATGAACTTTATCAACGTTTTCCCATTGCAATATCTGTTTACCTGAGGGAGGAAGACATTTCCAAAATCTTCCATAAGATAAAACTGAATAGAGGGTTTTATGAAGCAGAGTTGAAGTGTTGGACGTTTTCTGAAAATGTATTAGTTAATAATTTAAAATATTACATATTTAAATATGTAAAATGCTAAAATATTTCAAGAATGCAATTTTTAGAAAACAAGTTCTTATTCTTGAAAAAAATATATATGTAAAACGTAACATTTGTTGAAGAATGAATAGCTGAACATAGTTTCAAATGATAAGTATTCATACGTGAAATGTTCGATCCAGGATAACAGTATCCTATGGGAAACAGATTCTGTTCTTCGCAAAGCAAGAAGATTCAGTGATCATTAAGGTTTTTTTTTTTAAAAAAACGCCCGTTTTACTACTGAGACATCAAAGCCAGTGGACACTAATTATTCATGAGATGTAATGATAAATTGGGAAAGATTTTTTTTAAGGAAGGAAGTGTTCCAGAGCTAAGTTTGGGGTACCTCCCCAGCCTTTGTCATTTATGAGGATATAGGGAAAAAAAAACAAAAAACAAACAAACAAAACATAGTCAAGGAGGATGGTCTTGGTGGGAATTAAACTTCCCACTCACGAGTCAGCGCCTTAACGACCTCAGCCACTTTAGTCAGTTTGGCATTCATGTGTTTTGAGCGACAGTATTACTTACAGGAGGTAATGTAATCTCTATGGCAGTGTTATATTTTGAAATTAGTCAACACGTTGATATTTTAATGACTATTCATAGGCTAGACATGAATATTGACCAGCTACAGATCGTTTAATTTCAACCACTCATGGTCGACTATCATTGTAGTATTGTCAAACTAGATTTGTCGCATCTGATAAGCAATTATCTGGATATTATTTCAGTTGATTCTGGCTCATATACCTGCGTAATATTTATAATATCAATTTCATTTTTAGTGCTAAATTAATATCAGTATTTTCATTAATTCATTCATTTGCTCATCTCTAGTTTGGATAATTAACACTAGATGGCGGAATTATAATTCTAAACTAAAATTCAGGAAATTAAGAAAACTTTCTTTAGAAGAAAGAAGGTCTTTTCACTGTATGACACTGTTATATGCACTGCTGATAAGACATTATTATCGCTTTTCTAGGACTTAGGAAATGTGGCAAAGTGTAGAACTTTTTTCAGAGATTAAGTCTTTTAAAAACATGTGAATACGAGTTATATTCCATTTTCAGTTTATTGCTTTTTAGAATTGGTTTCAAATTATTCATTTTCTTTTCTTTTTCAACATTAATTATATATAATAAATTCATTTGGATGTCATTGTTATGTAAACGTCTTCTTACAGTAACAAAGCTGCATTTGGGATCTGGTTCTCTCCGAATTGACTAGTTTAAAAGGATCACCTCTGTTTGAATTTTGGATTGCTCCTTCTACCTCCGGTTTTCTTCGGTTTTTCCTGTCTTCTCTCTCTCGTTTTTGATCTTGTGGTTTACAGTCTTCACATCTCTCTGAACGGCATTTGCTATCTCATTCCTACGATACATCCATGCGTCACTTCTGACATAGAAGGCATGGGCATGGTGTTTTCTACAAGTTTTTGTTTATCGAAAGCATACACAACATGCTTAATGGTATTACAATAACAGAGAAATGTAAAATTAATATACAATATCTTCTGTATATCGTTATGTCTTTTGTTTCTTAGGCGAATTTCTCGTAAAAGGATATTATTTTACCTGGCGATAGAACGCCACTGTACATAAGTTTTTTGACTTACATCGATAACGTCAGGATTGCATGAAAAAGTTAATTATTGTTATTTGAACTAATTTAATTTGTTGAATCGTACCTCGAAAGTGTTGAATGTTATTTATTAATAATAACTCACAAACCAGGCATTTGTGAACATATGTTTATATATCCCAGTATTTTTGTTAAGTTCTGTATATCATTTCAACCGATGACATTTATACCCCTTTAATGATTATTTTATAATGAATTTAATTCTTAATAAAACACTATTTTCCACAGATTGCCTCTAATTACACTATTGTCAAAACAAACAGTAGGTTTTACTTAATACACCGGTAAACAAAAAACATTTCGAAGTTTTGCTGTATGTAAAATGTTTCCTTTATACTTTTGTGTTATTTGCCTTCTTATATGTATAGTTAATGACTCAAAGAACATTACGAAAAGGCATGATAGGTACTGTAAGCAATTTTAAACTTCCCACTTAAATTTGACAGGTAGAATCCAACTATTACTTCTATTCCATGGCAAGCTTTCATTATTACGCACATCGATTTTGTCTGTATCGAACCAGAACCCCTTAACCTTCCAAAGAGGGAGGATTACTCTTCATTGTATATTTACACTGCATTAAAATAGCTACCGGATACAAATACAGATTCTCGCGGCATTGACTTCAATGGTGCAGCTCGCTCATTGTTACCAAAGATGATCATGCCAATTACGAGCCTGTTAGTAGGCGATTACTGTATGGGAAATATGGGAAAAACTAATTCCTGAACTAATCTTACTTGACTTGGTAACCATCGTTCCATGAAGCGATGCGGGTTATAAACCTCTAGTTCGACTGGGTGTTGTCCACCCCTTGTTAAAACTTACAGAAAAAACGGTCAATTAGTACGTGTACTATCTGCTGAGAATCTGAGGATGCTATACATATTTTATTTGAATGATCTGCCCGCGCTTTTTGTCCAGTTGTGCTCTGTACAATGATAACAACCTGCATTTTACATTCCTAATTAGGAAGTTAATTATGGCTCAGCATATATTTTAGTTGCAGGATTATTTATCCATGAATCCTATGTACTGGGTCATCAGTTCAAACACCATTTGAGAAACAATTCCCGGTGGTGAAGTTTCAAGTCTTCAAGTATAGTTCATAAACTGGTTAATTCATTTCGACAACGGAAAGTAATTGAGATAAGAAGCGACAAATGTGAGGACTGCTCAGAAAATATCCGAACTTTTAAAATTCTGCGTCAAAGAAGTGCTGTAGCAAAAAACCATTGATAGCACTGATTAGGTTTAATCTTGAGGAGACATTCGTTCGTCGCGCGTATTATCTTATTTCAGTCAAGTTCCAAGCTACTTGTTTGCAACAATGTTCTGCGATTAATGAGATGGCAGCGCATTAACACTACACTTTACGCGAAACTTCGTAAATCCTTTACCGCAACTCATGAGACGATGAAAGCAATTTATGGAGATAATTGTTTAGCTCGTACTCAGTGCTATAAGTGTTATATGCCGTTTAAAAGAGGTGGAAGTCCGCAGTTGATGACCCCTGTACCCGGAAGCCCATAGATGTCAACTGATGATTCTCATACGGTCACAAAATCGACATCGACATCATCGAGCAATTGCCGAAGAGTGTAACATTTCTAGGCGATCGTTTTGCAGTAAAGATGGTCCTTCGGGTGTTGACACAAGAACAGAAAGACAACCACTTCGCGATCTCTCACCTCTTGCATCGCGTTAATGAGGATGCAACTTTTATAATTAGGATAATCATTGATGAAACATGGGTCTATGGTTACGATATTGAGACGAAAGTCCAATTACCACAATGTGCTGGAAAATCTTCACAAAGACCCAAAAAAGTTCATCAGTCAGGTCAAACGTCAAAGTGCTATTGGCGGTTTTTTTCTACATTTGGGGCATTATGCTTCATGAGAAGCAAGAGGCCTGGGCTCTTTTTCACAAAAGTATGGTCCAACATATTACAAGTGCATGAACTGTAACTTTTAGTTATTAGTAGAATTCTGCTCTACAAAGGTTTTTGCTACACTTGTATTTTACAAATCCACACTTTAAGTGCACAAGTCTTGTTTTGTTTCACAGAAGTATTTGTATTAATCGTGCACTTGTAGCTTGTATAGATTTCTCTGTAAGTGTAGGAATATTGGTAACTGCAAATACTAGTACAAGTTTGAATATATATATATATATATATATATATATATATATATATATATATATTTTTTTACTTTTTGGAATCATTTTATATAAATATGCCAATTGTTGGCGGAGGTGATGACAGTGATGAGAGTAGGAATATTTCTAACGAAATAATAATGCAGAATTTTATAATTAAAAAGCTATTTTACGTGAAATTAAAATACGGGTTATATTTTCTTTTCCTATTTTAAATGCATGTTTCAGTCCAGCATCTTAGTTTATATTTTTTTAAGGTTCTTGCTATATGGCATCAAAATGATTTATTTCCATTCCTTATTCTCTTTTAAAATAATCTCTTTTGACACAATTTCCCAATTTTTTGCTTACAATGAAATTGTGATTGCCAAACAATATAAACAAAATTATATCAATTGAAATAATCAAAATTAAAATGACCGAACACAATGAGGAAGCTCGATTCCTATACCATCTCTCGACGATTCAAATAGATGCTGCTATGCATCATCGTCTCACGGTGCATATTACAAATGCACAATAAAGTATTTAAATTATTTATAAGAAAAAGTACAAGACTCATTTATCAAAACTGGCAACAATTCACTCTGTACATTAAATGATACGTTTTAAGGAATGGGCATTACCTAATTCAATGTATGGCTGAATGTGGCAAACAGCCGTTTCTCCGTCTTGCTCTTATATGACGTCACATAACTTTTACTAATATCTTACAAGTGTTGTGCGTTCTTTGTGGAACACAAAGTTAAGAGTGCATACTTTACTAGGGTTTGTAATGTATTAGACCATACTCTTGTGGAACAGGCCTTGGACTGCGGAGAGACAATTCGTGGATCCTTCATCATGGTAACAAACCAGCGTAAATATCATGCTTATTTGCGAGTATAGCACGAAAAACAAAATTACTATTTTTCATTGTCCTCCATACTCTCCCGATTTAGCCCCTTTTGACTTATTTTATATTGTCAAAGCTGAAGTCTAAGATGAAAGGACGAAGATTTGACTCAGTTGAGGAGATGAGACAAAATTCAAACAGAACTTCGCTCTAACTCGAAAACCGCGTATCTGCCCAACTGCCATTGAGAAACGTTTATCAATAGGGAGCAGATTATTTCGAGTGAAACAAAGCTCAGCACGATGCAGGTAAGTCCAATAAAAATAAAAAAATAAAATTGATCAACCTCTCACAGACATGTTTTACCGTAAGAATTTGAAACTAATAAGGGGTTAAAGCAAGAAAATGGGCCGATCCCACCTTTTGTTTAAATTTGTCATTCGACTAATTCAACATTCATATATAAACAAAGGAAATTCATTGACCAACCTCTCACAGACATGTTTTATCGTAAGAATTTGAAACTAATAAGGGGTTAAAGCAAGAAAATGGGCCGATCCCACCTTTTTTTTTAAATTTACCATTCGACTAATTCAACATTCATATATAAACAAAGGAAATTCGAGGATATTCTTGCGAGATATAGGCAGACAGTAAAGCAAATATACGATGAACTGAATAACTTCTCAGGAACTATTGGTTTAAGTGTTGATAAGATAAGACGAAATGTATGACACAAGCTAGGGAAAACTGGGAAAATAAATCAAAACAGCCAACATGGATAATTTGCCTAGAACGTAATAGTAATAATGAGAAAGGAGTGGAAATAAGAGAATAGTGACAGCCAGCTTGCTTTACTTCCTATCATTAAATCTAAACTGGCTCAAAGGAAGAATAAAGTTACACTATACAAAGTAAGTAATTAATATCCTCACCAATGGGGGTGAAACAATGAACGTGATAATGGCCTCTGAGGAACACAGTTGAGCGGAAGATATTACCGAGAGTATTTAGACCTATATATATGATATCAATAAGAAGAGATCAAAATAGAATTATATGAACTGTACATTAAATTTAAAAGACTTCATTAGACATAACACTTAATACTTGCGGACAGTAAAATGCATTTATTTAAATGCATAAACAACAAATAAGAGAGTTGCAACCTCGAAAGAGCAAAAGCTCGTACTCAGGTGCAAATTCACTTCTTTATATACTTATACATTAAACTTTTGTATGTGTAAATTAATAATGTAGATACAGAAAACTTTTAAAACAATTATATTAAATACACGTGTGCAAAACAATAAGATGTGTATCATGTAATAAGCATATAAATTCAAAATTTTGGAGTAAAAGACATACAAATCGGATTAGGCAAAATTGTTATTCCTAGTTTACAGATATTTAATATGCGGTTTAATGAGATCTGCAGGAATACATATAATTAACGTGAATCGTGAATGTGTGTGTGTGTGTGTGTGTTTAAACGCCCGTTTTTACTACTAAAGCACCACAGGCGGTGGACACTGATGATGAGATGAAATGATATATTGGGAAAAGATATTTGCAAGGAAGGAAACGTTTCAGTCCTAAGTTTTGGGTACCTCCCCGGCATTTGCCATTTATGAGGACTGAAGAAAACCCGGAATAAACCTGTCAGGGAGGACGGTCCTGGTGGGATTCGAACGCAGCCCTCCCACTCACGAGTCCGCGCGTCGGCCACTCGTGGCGGTTTGTATGTGTATTGGGAGTTGCACAAACATGTGTAGAAAATTATCTTGATACTTTATTATAGAAAAATAATTAGATAAATGATTTTTAAGTCTATTTTATTTAAGCTCGCTCAAAACTGGATGAGTTTTTATTAGTGCATTGTGTATTCTAGGCCCAAAACACTTGCTCTGCAAAGATCCTGCAGTAGTATGATATATGAGTTTAGTAATTAAGAAATGGCTGTTTTGTCTGGTGGGATAATCATGATGTCCAGCTATGAAATTGTCCCGGTATTTATAAAAATAGTTAAGCACAAAAAGTTTATATGTTTACTCAATAGTTAGAAAGTTAAACTCTATAAAAATTTGATTCGTTGGATAATCCATTGGTTTATTTGAACCTAATTTAATAATAAGCCTGTTGCAATAATACAGAGAGTGGTTTAATGGCTCCTCCACAACCTACTGTTCCATACTGAATTACAGAGTGAAGCAGAGTTAAACAAACTACACGAAGTACATATTCAGCTAAGAAAGACCCAAGAATATAGATTTTGTGTATTGTTTTTTCGCATTTTGTTACACATGTAAAATATATGCGTATCCCATCTTAAAGTTTTGTCAATAATAATATCTAAGTATTTCACATACGTAGAAACAATGAAAGAAGAACAAGTGCAGTTAATGACATTACATTTGTGTATAATAACTTTATCTAATTATTTAGTTTTTGTACTGAACTGGGAGATGTTAATGAAAATTCAATGACGTTCGTTTTAGAAATATTCACAGAGAGCCGATTTGCCTTTAGCCAGTCCTTAATCATATTAATTTTTGACATGTTTCATACCTGCAAGTGCCCCTAAATATTACAGTTGTGTCGTCTACATAAGAGTATAGAGATCCAGAATATTTTGCAGTTTTAGTTTTAAACATATCATTGATATGTATTAAAAATAGAATTGGCTCTAAAACCGTTCCTTGTGGTATACGTATATCAACGTTTTTAACGCACTGGTGTGATCGTTAATTCTTGTTGACCGAGACTTGTTACTCAAGTAGGGTTTGAATAAGCTTAAAGCCATTCCTCGGGTACCATATTTATCTAGTTTATTCAATAGAAAACCACGATTAATTGTGTCAAATTCCTTTTGTGGGTTTAAGAAAATTCCAAGACTTTTATGCCTTAAATGTAATTATTTTTGAGGTAATATTCATAATTGCGTCTTCTGTACTGAGGTTAAAAGACATTAATGAACATCAAAGTGCGTATTCATGGAAAAAAGACGATTGGAAAACCAAGGACTCGACGGGAAGACACAGTAAGCGGATACTGCAGAGTTTTTATTGGAATTAACAAACTAAAGAAGACATGCTGCAGACAGGGACATCTGGTTGCACGCTGATGAAGGAGCGAAGATCTTGTGCCATTCTTACCGAGGAAACATTAAAACATTTTATCACAGTTCTATCGGTAAGAAAGTATGTAAACATGCGCAATATTTTGATCCGGAGGCTGAGAGGAAGCAGTAGGTGTCTGAGTCATATTTGTATGCACCCCTTGAAACATCACCCACCTCTCGTCATGTACGTTCCCAGGAAAGTTTTCCTCTAGCTTTATACAGATTGATCATTGTAGCGTTACAAATTAAATAAAATATTTATAAAACTGTAGTTGATAATTATAGTGAAACGAGATGTTAATAACACAGTCATATATATTAAATGTGAGGAAAACTTGCAATTATTTTAATATCAAACAATATTGCATTATTTAAGTAACAATATTGTTATGCAGATACTCTCGAACTGCGATATTAGTCGTTTTGTAATGCTGAATGGCAGGCTAGTGAAGTTTCGTGTGAATTTGTGAAAGAGATGCTGTATTTCGTTCTGTGTTAATTGGATGTAAAGAAAATAAGGGTTATACGTTCTGAACTTTTTTCTTTGCGACATGGAAGAGAAAATTTAAATTAAAAAACTGGATAGGCCAACATAAGTATGGATTTGAATCAAACTGTAATTTCAAAACATAGGAAGTACACATGCTTTCTGTAGAGACACACTTCATCCTGCAGATTCCACACTTTAATCAAAGGCCATTGACAAGTTTGCTGCCATGAAAATCACAAGAATGAATTTTTAAAATTTTGTTTATTTAAATAGAGCATTACTATGATAGTTTTTATTAAGCCCTTGCCCACTCTGTAGTTCTCTCTCTGTCATGTATATTCACGTTTGAACGTTGTTCGTTATTAAGATTTTTAGAAGTTGCGATCGACAATCAACGATAGCAGTAAGTTCATCGCGGGTTTACGTTGCAGTGAGCCGCTGCTGTATTTTGTAAAGGAAAAGCATAGTCAAAATTAAGTTTTCTATGCAATTTGCCTATAATTTGCAAGCTGAAGATGTTTCAAATTGAAGTTTTTGTTCACTAATTAACGCTTAGGCGATTCAGATGACAAGGTGCGAGAGAGCATCGATTACCGCATAAATTGAAGATTTTTTTTGTTGTTGATTTATTTATGGACGCTCTTTAACAGCTCAGGTCATCAGCATCCCATTCAACTCAGGGCGTGAAACGACCGACAAATTTTGCTCAGAGGCCTCTCTTTCAGGCTTGAGGTTCTTTTTCGTGCCGTAAATGTACGACACGAGACCCACGGCTTTACTTCACTTCCGAAGGAAGCCATGCTTAGGATTTTTACGCTCGAAAAAATCCATCGCTCCTGGCCGGGTTCGATCTTGGGTTTAGAAGGCAAGTATGGTAACCACCACACCACCAGGACCGACCTAAATTGAAGAGAATAGGCAAATTGCTTCAATGGAAATGACAGTTGTCCTAGCAAAAGCATATGAAATTGTGCTGCTTTTATTCACGAAATGTGCTAGTCTGTCCCTCTGAGAATTAATTTACTAATAGTTCCTATCTTTCTATTCTCATTTAACGAGAAGGGAAAACAGCTAAGCAAGAGTTCAAAATCCATTAATTCGTCATTTGGAAGGATTTTTTGCTTAATGAAAGCCCCAAATACATGAAAATACAGAGTGCTTACAAAGGTCGCATATTTTCACCACAGAAGTATTCATTAAAAGAAGAAAAAGGGGTTTAATGAGCGTAGATTTTACCAAATTCTGCTTAATCATGGGCCAGACTTTATCAGCTTTGAAGGACCAACTTCGATTTTCTATTTATAAATGGGCAGAAGATGTAGGTAGGGGCAAACTTTCATTAAGGCTGCAATGCTGAGCCTACCCAAAATTTGTGTTTTCTCGTATGTATTAATTTTACTGACGGATTGAAATATGCTTTTCTTGGAATTTACTGCTCTCTTTGTGACTTGAATAGCAATCACCAGTAATACAGTATGTATACAAATTCCGTGAAACATTTCATTCAGTTATATTTTCCAAAGAAACATTCAAGTGTGTTGAAATTTCACAGCATGAAAAATAAACTCACCAAATTTTCATATTTAACATTACAAATGTTCAATGTGTTCTCCGTTGGTCACTCGGCACACATCTATAGTTGAGTTCGTCCCAAACTCGACCCAGCATATTAGGAGTTATTTTGGGTTGGCAGCAATGATACGACCGCCACGGGTGGCCGAGGTCGTTCAGGCACGGACTCGTGAGCGGGAGGTCTGCGGTTCGAATCCCGCCAGGACCGTCCTCCCTGACTGGGGTTTTTTCCAGGTTTTCCTCAGTCTTCATAACTGGCAAATGCCGGGGAGGTACCTAAACTTAGGCCTGGAACGCTTCCTTCCTTAAAAAAAAAATAAATCCTTTCCCAATTAATCATTTCATCTCATGTATCATCAGTGTCCACCGCCTGTGGTGCCTCAGTAGTAAAAACGGGCGTTAAACACTACTCAAAAAAAAAAAAAAAAAAAAAAAAGCAATGATACGGTGTCGCAGAATCTGGAGGTCGCGAGGCATGGGTGATAGGTAGACCTATCCTTCACATAATCCCACAAGAAGTCACATGGGGTCAAGTTGAATGGTCTCGGTGCCCAGCCTATGAATGACTGATCACTATCCGACGTTGCGGAAATTCCTCGTTCAAAACATACGAACTACATTATGGAAATGTGTGGAGCGCCATCTAGCTGTATGATGAAGTCCCTGCTGTCTGTCACTAGCTGCGGCATAAGCCTCTCTAGCCTCTTCGACCTTTTCTTCTGACACGCCAGGCCGCTCCGAACCTTGCCGCTATATAAATAACCAGTCTCTTAAAATTTCACCGCGAGGGTGGCCGAGGTCGTTAAGGCGCGGATCGTGAACGGGAGATCTGGGGTTCGAATCCCTCCAGGACCGTCCTCTCTGACTGAGGTTTGTTCAGGTTTTCCTCGGTCCTCATAAATGGCAAATGCCGGGGAGGCACCCTAAACTTAGGCCTGGAACGCTTCCTTCCTTAAAAAATAAATGCTTTCCCAATATATCATTTCATTTCATGTATCATTAGTGTCCATCGCCTGTGGTGCCTCTGTAGCAAAAACGAGTGTTAAACACCATTCATTCATTCTTAAAATGTCCTGTAACACTTCATTATGCTGTTATAAACAGGTGAATCTTTTTTCTACGAACAGCACCGTGCTCTTTGCGCACTCACAACAGACTCAGAACGAACAAAGTGAAGAATGCAAAATGCCTTCTCGCTTTGTTACCTGTGCAATTTTGAGGTAAGTTTTGGCGCGTTGTAGCTCTGCATTATTGCCATGGCTCTTCTGATGATCGCCAGCAGATCTAAAATGATAGTTGGCGTTATATGTTGTTGGATATCAAAATTTCGTGAGCCATTTTTCTGTTTCTGAAATTTGTTTGGAAAATATAACTGAATGAAATATTTTAAGGAATTCATACAAACATTATACATTTGAATGATCAGCATGTCTTGCGCAATGTGGTAGTGACTCTGCGTCATTGTCAGGAAGAGATGAAAGGGGTGTTCATGAATTTTCGTTACTATGAAGGCTGCCCTCATCTGGGATTTTGTAGAACCTGAAGACCAAGGAAAGTACCGGGATGCAGGCGATATAAGATTAAAAAATAGCATATCGCCAATTTTAGTTGTAATGTGGTAATATGTAAGTATTTAATTTTAACAGTAAATGACATTTACTAATGCTTATTATATTTCGAGCCCATTCTTAAACTTCCTAAGACAGGACCGCAGAGCGTATGATTAGTTAACAACTCTTCATTTATAACTCTTTTTCCTTTATTTTTATGTAATTATCGACCGCCAATTCAGTAAATTTAAAAAATTAATTTTATTTGTACAGAAAATGATCCAGAGGGTTAAGCTTACAAAAGATTTGCTGTTAAAAAACAAGTGCTGTTTATCAATTTTTCTTATCAAATGATTTTTCTGTCAAATTAGACGAAATGCCTCTAAATGCTTCTGATGGCACCACCACATTATATCACCCGTACCAGAATGAGCTGGAATGTCTTGTAATTTGCATTGTCCGATCACCCGAGCCGGATTCCTCAGAAATTTTGGCAATGGGCAATTTAAAGATAATGGTTTATTTAACAGCTTTCGATAACTTACAGAATATCACCTCTGTTCGCAAGAGCACGTGATTCTCGAGAACCTAGGCAGAATAGAAACACATTTAAATGTTTGTTAGAGTCGCTATAAAGCAGGCATTTATTTTACATCCATGTTCATTACATCTGTTTCATCTTCCTTTGATCAACAGTACTCGAAGTAAAAATGTGCATTTTTTAAATACCCGTTTAGGCATTTATAAATATACGCAAAACAGAACCTCAGCATATCTACAAAATGCCTACGTAAGCTGCCACGGAGGGGGAAGTTGGTTTATAATTAAATTAATTCATCTTCTAATTGACAGTTCTAATTTTTTTCTACACTGCTTTTAAATCTTACGCGAACTACATAAACGATGAAGATAGCATTTCTAGAACAGGTATTAATAATTAAACCTTGTGCAGCAGAATAGAAACTTGAGATTTAACATATATCGTGTATATACAAATACAGTGTGTATGAGTCAAGTTCCTTTAGCTCTTTCCTCATTAATTACATGCATTCAAAGTAACCAATGTATGTTTTTATTAATGTAGTTGCTCTACATATTATTTCATTTACAGATTCGCCCCATTTAGCCAAAATTGGCTTTCAAATGGAAATATATTTAACATAAAGCTATTAAAAAACCTGAATTTTACTGTTGGTATATCTGAATGCTGTACTATAAACGTTATTCCATACTTTTATTTTTTAACATTGATATACTTCTTTTTCCCCCAGAATGTTCCTTAAACGTGAAGATTAAGGTTTATTAAAGCAGAGAGAAGGGAAAGAGAGAGGGAGAGAGAGAAGGAGAGGGAGAGAGAAGGAAAGGGAGAGAGTGAAGGAAAGGGAGATAGTTAATTTTGATACTATGATGCACATTAAGTTGCAAAAAAATATTGGACCTGAATTATTTTTTTCCCTAGTCAGACCGTTGCTTAGAATCGTCTCTGAAAATGTGTAACATAAGCCGCGCACTGCTATGTGGTTCGAAAAGCTTTGCTTCCGGATCAAATAACTTAGAAAATAATGCCAGTTTCATGCTCTGTTCTAAAGAACGTGTATAAACAAAGAGAGAAAAGACGGTGAAACATCCATGGAGACACACAGAAGATATTAGTGTTATACTTACCTAGAATAACAGAGAGTTAATAAAAACAACATTAGATGATTCATTGGTTGGAAGCTAGTACGCCAGCTACCATCCCAAAAAGTGTATCTACTTTTATAACTAAAATAGAAGAAAGAAGGGGAAAATGCTGCGTAGTGTACTTACGTCACAATTATACCAACAGTAAAAGAATACACGAGAAACATGCATGTAAGCGATAATACGGCCATGTTGAAATATAATGACGTCAGAAATCAAACGACAGATGCATACATGCTAACAATGCAACAGTGAAAAAGTGCAATTATTAATTAACTCATATATATACACACTAATCTATAGCTAACCTGGGGTAAATCCTAGAAACCGCAGGGCCCAGTGATTTACTGCGGTCCGCTACGGCCTGAGGGCCTCCGCTCGCCTCTTATTCGGAAAAAATACATGCATACATGTTACTACATCGTAAAATTATATAACGGCTGGTTGCAACTCTGAAATGCAAATGTGGAATAACCCAAGCAAAAGCGAAGCACAACGTTGAAAAAATCTGAAGCTGAGGCACAGAAGGTAAAAAACACAAGACATACAGCGGAACAGAAAATTATAAACGTGTTGGCAACTCTGAAAAACAAACGACGAGCCACTAAAAATAGTTCGCAGAGCCGCCCTATTGGGAAAATAATGAATGGCAAGCACGAGAATGTGATAATGTGGAAATTTGCTACATTCATAACGCAATATCCAAGTTTACCATTGGATACTTGCCACCACGAATTCCAAACTATAATAATTAACATTTAAATGCATTTGCTTCTATTTAAACTTAATGTAATAATGTGTACACTCACTTTGTGGTGAGTTTTTATAATATGATAAATGTGTGTAACACGAAGAAAGTTTGTATAAGAACATTCTGAGTAGAGAATACGTTTTTCTGTACGCTATGCAGTTCATTTGTTTTATAGAAGTGTTTCATAATTTTTACAAATACAATAAAAAATACAATAAATTATAAAAGAGTTTCATGTCATATTTGTATACTGGAATTATAAATGGATTAATAAAATATAATATCAATGCCGAATTTCTAATGAATTACTATGAAGTCAATGCCTCTGGAGATTACTTAGATCGCATGTCGATTTTTATTGTTGTTAACGAAGATATATTTACCGTAAGAAATTTTAGCCCAAGCCGAAAATACTGAATTGTCACTAAACCAAGAAAATCTTATGATATTTATCAGAAGGAATACGGCATATTCATTAATTGAATGAACAGCAAAAATATTAAGAATGTTTCAGAAATTTTAATATTGGCCTATATTTAGGAATATTTTCATACTATCAAATTCTACTAATTCATTTGGTAGCTAATATTAAGTTATTTCTTTTTATTGATGTTTTAATTGTATATTCTGAAATGGAGATGAATTATTAATTCTGTTTCTGTAATAGAAAAATTTATCGTAATACAATATGCAGTTGATGACAGACTTTTAGGAATGAAAAACAAACCAATGTCGTAATTGCTACCATGGTAATTTTTAGCAAATAATATAATGTAACAATTTTCACTAGCATATAGAATGCTTATTATTATTATTATTATTATTATTATTATTATTATTATTATTATTATTATTATATTATTATTATTATTATTTTGGTATTCAAAAATATTTTTTGTTTATTTTTATTAGTCCATGTGTTATAAAGACAGTTTAATTGGCATTGAGTATGTGATGGAAGATAATGGAACTGCCACCAGTAGAAATTGATAATATGCATAAGAAGATTGTGTTGCGCCTTAGCTTAGGATGCAAGTGCCTAACATTAAGAACATATAACTAGATGTAAAGTGAACATTTAAACTCAGAGAAATTAGTTAACACTTATTAAAGATTTGTTTTACTTGTGTATAAGGTAATAAATATTGGCATACTGGATTCTAAAACTGCAAAATGTTAATGTAATACAACAATATTTGCAAAAAGTATAATGAGCCTTATTTGGAACTTAACTATAGAGGATTTCCACAAAAATACATTTAGTGTATTTCTTTTCGAATGATATAAAAGTAATGAGTATGATGCCATTTAGAAATATCCATAACCATAAACTTCAGAACAAATATCGTAAGAATTATAACAATGCGAGTGGACGTGCTTCAGCATAATCTCTAAACGTCATTTGTTAAATGAATAAAATGTATAAATGAGAGGTAAAGCATAAATTCGATACAGAAATATCCGGCACTGTTCATACAAGTAAAGGTTGTTTCTTAATAGACTATAACTATGTTTCCTGTCAATCTTTATACGTACGGACATGATGAAAAGCTTCCCCTCCACTCCCCACTCTCGACTCTCTTTTAAATAACACTTCCATTCACTTTTTAAAACGGTAATTTTCTCGCTTCCTGTAGGTTACACAACAATGTGGGCTAAATGAACTACGTCCTGCTTGCAAAGCAGTCAATGTCGATAGCACAGCATGGCTCAAGATGGCTAGCAGCCGACTGACTGCTGCTTGTATTAACGGAGTAAATACCACAGCCAATCAGATTCAATCTTCTGACCTTGTAATGCAGTTGATGCCACTGCTGCTTGATATAGTATCGTGTGGCTCATGACTTCCTTAAAAAACGAAAGGGGTGGGGGAAGGGAAATATCACATCTGCTGCTAACATCAACATAGGAGAAGAACCTTCCCCTGAACTGATTTTCCTGGAACAAGCATGATCAAAAAATGGCGAAGCATTGCTTTTTGGATGCTATGTTCTGTCCTCACAGTAGCGGGCCTCGCAGAGAGAAAACAGAGAAAATAAATGTCCCCTTCCTACCTATCAGAAAAGCAGTAACTAAAGCTAGACAGACGCTTATTTGCAACAAAAACGATAAAATCAAAGCAGATTTTGACGCTCCTGTAAAGAAATCACGGATTATCGATAACTGAAATTTCTTAGGCAATTGTCGGCCGTGGTAGTCTAGTGATAATCATGCTTCTCGTAGACTCAAAATCACAGGTTCAATCCAGGCCATATCGATGAATTTTTTCGCACATAAATTTTTAAGTATGGCTTCCTTCGAAAGGTAAGTAATGCTGTAAAAGAACCTCAAGCCTGAAAGAAGAGGCCTCTGAACAAATGTACCGGCCGTTTCACGCCCTGAATTCAATGGTAGCTGATGACCTCAGACGTTAAAGAGCGTCCGTAAATAAACAGATCAACTTCGGTAATTAGAATACCTATTCTCTTTGACGCTGATGGTAATAATAATATTTATCTACCTTTAAACATCCCAGAACTATTAATATTTTCTATTTCTCAAATTATTAAGAATACGACAAAGTGCCTTAAATAAATAATTAACTATCATTTCTGCACCCAATCTGTGTAACCCCTAAATCGTACTGACAAGATTCCACAGACGATACAACTTTGCTTTCCTGAACTTTTACAAAAGGAAATCAAAATACATTCAGTTGCTTAAAATGTTCACTAAATCATAAAGTTTTATTCCAATATATGTATAGCATTATTGAGAATTTTTCGGAAATGATAGACATATAAAATAATCAGCATGGTTATAGAAAGCTTACACATTGTCAAAAATATAGAACAATAAATGTCACTAAGAAAATGGATTATTTGAGATGAAGAGGAAGATAAAGGCTTGACCATGTAAGAAATTAAGCAAGTATAGGAATAATAGAATAAACACGTTAGATTATATGAAACAAGATTAACGTGATAACCTCCGTGATCTAGTGGTAGCGTTTGCGACTACTGATCCGGAAGTCCAGGATTTTAATCCCAGTCAGGTCAAGCTGTCTGAGTACGGCGCATCATCATTAATTCATTTTCATTTTTCTTCCCTACAGACTTACACCTATAGTATTCAGTCCACAATCCACATACGCCGTGAAAAGGCCAATGAAGTCAAAACGATAATAAATAAAACAAAACAAAAATTAAATGATATGATAAGACTGGAAGGCCCAAAAATGTGTGATCAAAAATTCCTGAGGAGTGGGAGGAGCAGAAGAAGCACATTAAAAAGTACACGAAGAAATGCTAGAAGTCCAGCATTAAGTATCAAAGATTCTGAAGATCGACTACTTGCGGATTGGCTCAGAAAGACGGCAACCATTTGTGTAAGGCATATAATACATACGTAGTTACTTGTCTTCTTCCTTTGAAGAACAACGCATAGCTGTGCGAGTGTCTGTTTCAGTGCTTCAATATTTCTGAGCCTCTAGTTCTTATTTTTAGCTATGAGTTACTTCGTATATTTTCTATTACATTTATGAGTTTCTAATAACAACGAAGGCCTAAAGAGACGATTAATGAATGTTTGATGAAATAATTCCCTAAAAGAGCCTAAGTCCATATAATTTTACTGAGTGATTCCATGTTATAAATGGAACACATTTCTTTAATATCGTTTTTGCCGTTTCCATGTTTGGCCAGGGGAAAAAAAAAGTTATCTTTAGTGTGCTGTAATATGTTAATGCGTCAAAGTTCATCCATTCCGATTATAATAATGGATGGCCAAACGAAAATAGAACATATAATGCGCTTTGGTGTTTTTTTCATTGCTCGAAGTGTTTTGACTTAAATCCATCTGAAATGCGTTATGTGGATTATTCGCCTTTGAAAAATTAGATTTGGCATCACTGAACTTACTTGTCACATAATATTTTAAAAAGTGAGCAACGAACAAGTTTTTGCAAATATTCTGAGTATCAGAAATTTACATGTAAGTTAACCATGGAAAATCTCGCCAGTGGCGAATATTTAAATATGCTATTTTTTTAATGGAGGTGGTAATCTTCGATCACGAAAGCCGCGTGATGTGCTTCTATTTGTAACACTTATTTGCTCGCTATGTATTCGTTAAATATTTACGTGGTAAAATTGCCCCCTTTGTCATTACTCGTTAGATATTTCATGTTAACGACAAGGAGAAAAGAACATTCTTGTTAGTGGACGAAAACCTTAAAAATAGTTTATTTCTGTCACGTTGAATGTTGGCATGAAAATTTGATGCAACGCACATGGATAAATTCGCTCTCACGCACTTAATACGGTGCTGCCATCCTTCCCCTCCTCCAAGACATATCGTTTATACTCGTAACTATAGTTGCCGACCAGGGTAAAATGCGTTCTCACAGTGCTGAGTCGTGACAAGGGACAGGAGAAGAAACAACTTCATTAAGCAGCGTTGCCAAATGTTTTGAAGTAAAAGATTTATTTCATCCAAAACTCTTAAGAGATAGAGAAATAGTTATTTAAAAGTTTTGTTCAACGTTATAAGCTCTATTAATAGCTTTATTAATGACATTGGGTTCCCTTCCAACCGTATATAGATATACATATATACTAATCAAATTATATACTTTGTGAAAGATAGTGATAGCAATATAAAGTACATAATGTATTTTTTCTAAATAAATACTTTACTAACAGCAAATCTGTTATCCTAACTAATTTATATATAATAAATGAGGATGGAAGCATATAAAATAAGTCATTATTAGGCATCTTTATTCTTAAGCACTTAACATCAAGTTAGGTACTCTCAAACTAAAACAATGAAAACTATGAGCCACTGCCCGGCAGGTAAACAAGAATTGTTAAGATACAAATTTAAGGGGAGAAGATCTCATATGTAACTCGTGACCTGTTGCACCCTTTCACTTGTCAACAGTTCAGCACCAACATAACTTCATTACGATTTTAGTGCTCAGAAATTCCGATGCTTAGTTATCAATACTTTACGGGTGACTTTGGCTAAGCTTGTTTAATAAATATGCAAAAAAGACAATTTAGTACGTAGATGCTTTATATGCGAAATCCAGTTTAACTTTTGGCAAAGAAATACACGTAATATTTCACACATTTATTTTCGTAATATATTATTTTTAGGCTGAAACTATTCTGTTTATTTTTACCACGATTTATACACAGTTCTTTACTTTTTAATTTAACAGGAGCCTTATTGAGAATTTCTTTGTTAAAAGTTTCTAAATTATGCAAAGTCAACGCTATATTATCAAAAAGTGTGGTTTTACATAGCAAAAGTTGAAAATAATTCACATAAGTTATAAACAGAACAGTAATCAACTTGAAACCTTGAGAACTTTCCGTTTTGTTTTCACATTATTTTCCAAACTTAATTGAAGCTTATCAGCCAAATAATATCGTATCGACTGAAAAGAAAAATGATTTATACGCTAATAATTAAGTGTATTAACGTTATATATGTAAAATTGTATCAACATTTTTAAATCGTAAATCCAAGAAAGGTGCATGAATCTCACAGTTTGTTTTTAAAGTAACTATGAATAGCAGATGCAACTTTTCAACAGCTTTTGTGGTTAACAAATTTCAACGAATTCCATATGAACAGCTCACATGTGTTTTTTATTTGGAAAACAATACTGCTCTGCTGATGTATGCAATATTCAATATTTTAAAAAGTATATGAATAGGCCAATAAAATCTTTTGTCGCAATTTTTACAAAGCTGGACACTTCTGTTGTTTCCCCAGTTTTATAATGGAACATTATTGTAATTTTTTTTTTTTGCTCAACTGCTGATGTTTGCATATTTCTTAAATCAAAATGAAATAGCTAATCCAGAATTGTCTGCGTCGAAAATGAATAGCTGTAAAAGACATTTCAGCAAAGGGAGGGGGAAAGAAAGGAAGGAAGAAAATGGAAATGTATTTTATCAACATATAAGCGTTGTATTTACTTTTTGTACATTTTAATGCTTAATATTTATCGAATTTGTGATTTATTAAATTAAATGAATGTTTTTTTTTTCATTTTAAATTCTAAGAAATAACTTTAATTTAGCTATAAAGACCTCTCAGAAAGCATCTAACCTAGCTTAACTTTTTAGGTTAGATGCCACAAAAACAAAATGTCTACGAAGGAACATAAAATATCTTTCTCAGCAACTATTTACAAGCCAAGAGCATTTTGGAGGAGGATTTACACTAGGGGTTTTGTGAGATGTTCTTTTAATCTAGGAGATATGGAACAATTATGAAAATGACAAATTAAATTAAGTTAAATGTGTGTAAGTTGTATCGCACAAATTGACCAGTGTCTTAACAAATAGCGAGAATCTGAAAGAGATGAGGGAAATTAGTAAAATGCTTTAAGAATATGATAGTGATATGAACATTAATGTAGCTTTTTACCAGATTACACGTTTGCCCCTCACTACATGTGATACGTAAATTACATTTTCTATGCGCAATTTTAATTTTACGGAAAAGAGAAATAAGTTGGACCCATGAAACGTATAAAGATTGTTGCGTCACAAAATTTCGGACATTCAATCGCTGGAAATAACTAAGACATTACAATGTTTATTGTTGAATATAATTAAATATTTCTTTTCATAATACTAGTTTTTTCCCCTAATGGGATATGATACTATGAAAATGTTTACAAAGTTTCAACCACTTGTATATATGTAAGTGTATATTTTGGAATTTGAGTGCATATTTGAGCTGAAAAGCGCACATTCGCATGCATATTTTAGGATTTTAAGTGCATATAATTTACAATACCAATTAACACAATAGCTCGCTGACTTGCTTATAGTTATGCGCAATATTGATGTTATTATGACCAGGCTGCCAAAAAATGTATGCACATTTTCACAGTAGCTATCAATTTAATATATTTCAAAGTTGAAACGAAAAACAACAGTAATGTGTAGTATGATGTGCTGTAAACAGATGTGACTCATATACATTATAATAGCGTTGCTGTGTGACAGGTAAATTAACAATTAACAATGAACAAATGAAGCCAAGATTATCCTATGATATACTGTAAACAGATGTGACTCACATTATGTTATGCTAGTGTTGCTACAACAAAATGTAGCCAAGATTATCGTTTGAACAGCGGAAAGCAATTTTGAAGTGTATTGGAAAACCGAGAATATTGTTGAAGTTCAAAGGCAATGGAGATGTGTGTACAGAACATAATCACCAACATGAGTAACAATTCCGTCTTACCCGCCATTTATACACTCTATGGAAATGAGGAATTTTATTTCCAACAGGATGGTGCACCACCACATTACCACCGAGATGTACGTCCTTACCTTGATGACAATCTTCTTAGGAACTGGATAGGACGAAGAGAGTCCGATTGAATTTCCACCGCGTTCTCCGGATCTTAACTCCGTTGGACTTCTACTTATGGGGAACTCTTAAGGATGTTATGAAAACCAGCTTCACTGGCAGCACTTCAAAGAGAAATTGGAACGACATGTGCTGCAATCGCCGAGGACACTTTCGCAAACGTTGCTCAATCAGTAGTTCAACATACTCAGAAGTGTATCGACGCCGATGGTGGGCATTTTGAGCAACTGTTATAACTGTAAAAGTCTAAGATGATTAGTACTCATCATTTTCTTATTTGTGTGAATTCAGTTTCGTTATGTTAACACAGTTTTTCTTTGCTTGAAGTGTGTATGCATTTTTGGCACTCTTTGTATTTCCATTACTAACATTTGGTCATTGTTTTAATAAAGAGTTTATTAACCAAAGAAACCATGGACATTTCATTTCAGTACAACAAAGTTCTGTTTCTACGAATTTCTCATTGCTTTCGGAATAATGTGACAGACAGAGCAAAAATAAATTAATCAGAAACGCCTTTATGTGTACGTTAAAAACTTGGCCTAATTGAAGAATAGAAACGTCGGTACTGCGCGTTTACGCCAGATTACTGGATTGTGTTGTGACATTACAGTTGAACATTTTCATGAAGATAATGTCACAGGTATCCGCACTTTCCGCACTTAACAATGGCTTCGACTGAAAATATGAATTTCCAATACAATTTTTAGCGGCATTAACTGACATTTTTTTTTTTTTTAAATAAGATGGACTCTACAAAATGGCGAAGATCGTCAATACAGTTAAAGCCACTTTGAGAATCATCACCTGCAATAACAACTGGCACTTTGAAATCTTAAGCAAAAACACGGGTTTACACCTTCATTCACCCCCCCCCTTTTTTTTTTTTGCGCCATGGCCGAGGTCGTAAGCGCGGATTCGTGAGCGGGAGGGCTAGGTCCGGCCAGGCCATCCTCTCTGAGTGAGGTTTCCCCTCCCCCCAGGTTTTCCCCAGTCTTCATAAATGGCAAATGCGGGGAGTACACTGGCCTGGAACGTTTCCTACCTTAAAAAAAAAAAAAAAAAAAAAAAAACTTTCCCAATTTGTCATGTCATCTCATATATTATCAGTCTGTGATGCATCAAAAACGGGCGTTAAAAACTATTTTAAAAAGTACATAAAATGTCCTAAAACGGTGGTTAACGCCTATTTTAATGCTTTTTATTTTAGTGTAGAACTGCATGAAACAAGTAATTTTTACAAATTAATATAATTTAATTATTTATTTTTAAATTTGTTTCACAGACAAAAGAACTGTAATGTGCGGAGACTACAAATTCGAATCAATAATGAAAGACGAACCATTAACGGCTGTCCGCCAATATATGCCTCTGGTTTTAATAACATCAGTTATGAGTGCTTCAACGACAATGCGCAGTATTTATTTTAAATTTAATTTCTGGTTTTCTTCTTTCCGTGTGTGGTTTGGCGCTCATAATCTGCAATATGTGAATTGCACTGCATAGCAGCGATAAGAGAAACAAAGCTGAAAGACGTGTTTTTGAAAGCTTCTTTAATTCTTTCTTCGCTGATGGCTTATAAAAATCTTATTAATGACGGTAAAATAATTTTATGTGGTTTGCATAAAAACGTGTAAGATTTAAACATTTATTTCGTTATATGTATAGTAAAATTACGTCAAATGTATATTGTAAACATGTATAACGGTTGGAAACCTTGAAAAATAGTGGAGTAACCTAAGAAGGTGGTGCACAGAGCCTGCCTAGTGTAATACATATACGCGAACAATAGCGACTGTAGATAATAAGTCATATTGCAGAAAATAAAGGAATTAATACTAATAAAGGGAAAAGAAATTCTGTTAAAGATACGTAGGTACAATATCAAATAACTAGTAAAGGATGAGTGCAGTTACATCAATTAAGTGCATCATTGAGATCAGGAAATTTATATATATATTAATGGTATATTTTGCTGCCTAAAATTGTATTTTAGGTACCTATAAACTGTATTAATTGTGACAATTTTTATAATATCAAAACCTGTTTTAAATGCCTAAAAGTTTTTAAGGTCTAAACAATGTTATACCTTGCGACCAGTTTTATTTTCCCCCAGAGTGTTTTGTCTATGGGCGAGCGTGCCGGCCAACCAGGTTTCGGTGATTAGCGGCAAAGTAAAACAATAAAACAAACCAACCATATAACAATATACAAAACAATTTAAGAGATTCGTTACTTACCAAATTATCAATTAAGGCGTTGAAACTGCACGCCTTCATTCTCCACTTATTTTTGACATCTCTTTAGGAAATTATATATAACTCGCTTTAGTTCATTTTGAGAAATTCGGACAATTTCCTGACGATTTCTTTGAGTTCTCACATGATGTGAGTTCGTCTTGTACACGGCATTTTTAATTTACCCCAGAGATAATAATCGCAGGCTGTTAAACCGGAGCACCAAGGGGGGGCCACAAATTCCTACTGATAACTCTGTCTAATGGAAACACATTGTGAATTGCTCTCATGGAGTTATTTGCGGTGCGAGCAGTCGCAGAGTCTGTTGGGGAGGGAAAAAAAAAAAAAAAAAAAAAATGATCACTCTCCCTACCGGTTAATTCTCTGAAAAAAGGGAGGGGTTAGTATGTAACAAAATCAACTGTATGCTTATAAAAGGGGGGGGGCTCCATTATTTTTTCACCATTGAGTTAATACATATGAACTGTACATAAAGACACCTTGTGCCGATGTAAACACACGAGGCATAATACACTTTAAGTATACTGTAGAATTAAGAAACGAACAACACACACCGAACGACTGCACTACGACTGCGACAATCAGGAAGGTCAGTAAATAAGCAAGTAAGGTTTGTTACCCCCTCCACGGCGCGGAAAACGAGTGTGGGCTAGCTCATAGGAAAAACCCCATCCCTCGGGGAAAGCCTTAATGATCTCACAGTACCTACAGGAATGAAGAATCAATCAAGTACAGAGTCTCTTGCACTAATTGAGAATCGTGAATACAGTCGCCTTATTATGAGCACTATAAAGCTAATATTTAGTAACAGAAAAAAGTAATATATTTTAATGCAAATGTAAGCTAGTTTATTTTATAAAAAGTCTGCTTAAAATTATTTTTCAAATCTCCAATTATGTTAGTTATATTATAATATTTATAAAGAGAAATATTTTGTATTAAAATCACTAGGAAGACCAAGTTCGAGATGAACAGATACAGGATTATTAAACTGGGGCCGAAGAAGTACAAGTGCTTAATACGTGTTGTAGAAGTATCTGTTTTACAATAGTGTACTCTACAATATATAAAGGAAAGCTTCATCTTCATTCTTGTTACTGTTGTTCTACTCGGTTTCATAAACTTGTCCGCCTTTCGATTCAGCTTTCAGTGACTTGTGTGGTTTAATGAAAAAAGTACGTTCTAATAATTATTTAAACATATCATTTATTAAAACATACCAATCAATCATGAGTAATGTTCATAGAGACATTTCATTCACTAAAAACAATAGCATGCAAATTATGAAATGAACAATTGAAACATAGAACAAAATGAAAGAAACATAGAAACAGTAAGAGATAAAAACCAGAGGTATCCAAGAAAGAAGAAAGGACAGAAAAAAAGGCGAAAGAAAGAGAGAGAGCACCGATGATGATCAAACATAGAACCCACGTACAGAAACCTTGAGGAACAAGAATGCGCATTATCACCAGTTACATTTTTCATGCATAGGATGCTACTGGCAGACTGGCTGAGTGGCGTCACTTGGCGACCCACATCATGTGACTAGCATCTCACTTAATAAGTAAATGTGCATAAATTACAGTTTTGTTAGTTACGGCAATTGCAGAAGCAGACAGTAAATAAGTGGGATTCAGGACAAACGTATTCTCTTTAGTGCATTGCCCCATTATAACACAAAATAAGCAATAGCAGGGTCGTCCGCCACCTTGCTGTTTGCAATGCACTGACGTTTCTATTCGTAATTTAAGCAGGCTCTCTGCAAATTGATTACCGACCGATGCCGTACACTGGCCACCATGTTTCTAGCGTAACAGCAGCAGCAACAAGTTGTAACAAATTGCTCTTGACAAACTTAATTTTTTGGTTTCCGTATTCCGACCTTTTTAAGTTTAATTCGGTAAACATCGGGCTTTTTATACCAGTAAATTTTGTTTGTGTGTTTGTTTTTACAACAACAGTGCACTAGGCTGCATTTCATAAAAATACTAGTGTAAAACAAAGTAAGATATTTAGTTTTACTAGAGTATACCGAATATTAACAAAATAGAACGCAATACTTTCACAGATTTGTGTAGGAATCTTAGACAAGCAATTTGAGATAGGTCTGCTCGTTCAAATTTCAGAGTAATTGTATTAAGTTTATAAAGGACTGAACAATGTACCTTCCATGAAATTATATAGAACGGGACAAGCTTTGGTCGCTTCCCCCCCCCCCCAAGAACTGAGATAACACACTGTTATCTAGCTTTTTCTTTAGATTACATTAATACGTTATGCTTGAGGAATGGTGACCGCCACGGGTGGCCCAGGTCGTTAAGTCGCGGACTCGTAAGCGGGAGGTCTGGGGTTCGAATCCCGCCAGGACCGTCCTCCCTGACTGAGGTTTTTTCCAGGTTTTCCTCATCCTCATAAATGGCAAATGCCGGGAAGGTATCCTAAACTTAGGCCTGGAACGTATTCCTTCCTTAAAAATAAATCCTTTCCCAATATATCATTTCATTTCATGTATCACCAGTGTCGACCGCCTGTGGTACCTCTGTAGCAAAAACGGGCGTTAAACACTAGTCATTCATTAAGGAATGATGTGTATCACAGTTCACTCAGAAAAACAACGTTGTTACGTCTTTGCAAACTCTTTCAGTACATGTGTATTGGTAGCAGAAATCAAACGTGAAAGTGAAAGTAAATAGGTTATTCATTTATTATCTATATTTTAATTAAGGCACCTTCGGATATGCTTAATAATATAAAAAACAGAAAATATTCATAGTTTCTGCTCAATCTTTGATGCATGAAAGTAACGGTGGCAACGCTGGTATATCTTGTGGCAGTGTATTACTGTTCAGAAGAATGCGATAATATCAGATCAGAACTCGGGGGGAGGGGACGAGTTTATTAAATTTGTCCAGCCCTTTGCCACAAAGTTGTGGGTCGTGTCTCTTTGGCGTAATCGGTATGATCCTGGCGTGAAATAAAAACAGATAAGTGTTATGGAATTCAAGTGTCATTGATTACTATTGTTACATTCTTGCATAACATTAAGGTGTATCTTTTATTTGTTTGAACCACTATGCAGTTAAATTTTAAAATTACAATATACTATACACATTTACAAAATAAATAATTTACTTCCCATAACCCGGAACTACGATCTTCAAAAACAGTATTTTGCCTTATCCATTGGGTCACACAGTCAGATAAACAGCTAAGTTACACAACAGGGTAGGTAAATCAATTAACTGCTGTTGTGTCATACTGTCTAGCATTAAATCTTAAAAACGTTGAAGATCCATTGAGAATCAGGAGTAAACATTCTTCTTCTGCTTCTTAGGCATTTCCATTTGTCAACGGTTTGGAGACCATATGAATCTTTCGATTTTAGTTACACTTAACAACAACAAATGTCCGAAAGATAGGTGGTCAAACAAACTGTAAGTACTAGCTAGTCATGCTAGAGTTTTGCATGCATGTGAAATGGCCTATAATTTTTTCCAGGGAATTTTTTTTTCCGGAGGATTTTCGCTCAAGATTTTTACGCCCCGAAAAATCTGACGGCCTCGGCCGGCTTTGAGCCTGCGTACCTAGGGTTCAGAGGAGAGCTTCTAAGATAAAAGTTCACCCCGTTTCACTTTCACAGTAACTTGTCAGTATCTAATTTCAACTTTTTCATCACGTCATTATTTATCTTCTTTGTTCATACATTCCTTGCCTCATATTGCTTGTCTAACTCCTCTCTGTAATCTCCGAATTTAGTGCGGCATAGTTTATTCTTATCCTATGTATTTATAATTTGTGCATTATAGAGCTTATAAGAAAGGAATAAGCACTAAGGCACACTGTCTTTTACTTAAGTACTTTATTGGATTATATTAAAATGAGTTAGCAAATATGTCTTCAAGTGCGGCAAGTATCTATGAATACAAGTAATAATATTTAGACGAAGAAAAAAGTTAATATAAATGTTCGAAAACACTTTTGAATGAAAAAGATATTATACATCTTTGAAAACATTTTTGAATGTAATAAACGCTATGGGTTAACATTTGACCAGTTAAAATAAAAAATTAAAAAAGTTCTGAGGCATCTACTAAATTACATTATTTTTACATCGAAAGATTACGAGTACAAACAGTTCTGCATTGTTTGGAACAGGAACTCAGTTTCATGCAATTGCTGACATGCATGGTGTTTCTAAAGTGTCTGTATATCATACTGGCATAAATAACATTTTCTTCCGTGCTTATCGATCTTGTTTAATGCTTCAGTTTGTAGAAATAGGCATATTATCTTTTAATTCGAAGATTAGTGTATGAAAATCAATTATATTTATTCTAATCTTGGCATGACTATGCACGGAGTGCCTCAACGATCCGTGCTTATTCCGATTTTATTTTTATTATGATTATATGAAAATAATAATCATTGATCAATATAAAATATACGCATAACTCTATTTGTTATGCGTATAATACAATCTTTTTGAATAGAAAACATTCTTTCTGAACTTGAAGCAGAAATGAACCATATTCTAAGTATTGCAAAAAGCTGGTTTAATAATAATAATAATAATAATAATAATAGTGGATTTTTAAATGAAGAAAAACAAAAAATAATTTTACTTTGAAAAGTAAACCATAAAACCAGGGCTATAAGATGCTAGGCATTTTTTTAAGATAATTCCTTAATTGAACAGATCATATCAATTACTTGAGTAATAAACTCTCGAGAATAATATTTCTTTTACGTAGTTTGATAAATCGGTGCCAATGGATTAAGTTAAAATGTAATATTTTGCTTATTTTCAAAGTAATATAAAATGTGACCTACTATTAGGGAGTAACTCCGCATATAAAATATTATTTAATCAAAAAATGACAGCAAGAGCTATGTTTAGTTTCTCCTGTAACCCATTGTAAACCTCAGTTTAAAAAATTTAAAATTATTACTATGATATCTTTATATTTTTTAGAGATTGAAGTAGTATTTAATAGCGTCTAACCCCAATAAACTATAGGTGTTACTATAATCAATTTTATATAATTTATATTTATTCGTGCTTACATTACTTTACTTGTACCATGTCTATTTGAAAAATTGTTGCAATGATCATAATATCTTCTAGCAAAAGTGCAAGTAAACAAGAGTTGTTATGTTTGGCTGTACAAAAGGTCCATAAGAGCCTATATTTGTGATTAAAATTTGTAAAGTAATCTCTGAGCAAAATGGTCAAAGGCCGTTAGATTTTGAGAATCTATAAGAAAGGTCTAAGTCGGAGATGTTCTATTGTTTGTGGATAGGAAGTTATAGCTTTTGTTATACTAGGTAAAAGACCATATCATAAAATTTTGTTGTGTAATTAAAGCGTGGGTGAGTTTAGGCGAATAACTTGAAAAGAGGATAGGTTAACAGTACATGGTCAAAACATGAGCAAACAAATACGTACGTAAGATGGTGTCGTATAGAAAAATCAGAGAACTTGTATATAGGTGCAATGACCAATAGAAAACTGAAGTTTTAGACAATTCCAAAGCCACATTTTGAAAGGTCGAATGTAGATCCAGACCGACCAACGTTAATGTTTATATAAGCTAATAATTTGAGTATCATACAAATTATACTTCACTTGAATGATTGGAACAGTCGTTCTATTTTATACTTGTTATGCAGTTTCAAATACTTGTAACTCAGATATTCAGGTGCGTATACTTATACTTAGAAACACACAACACTTGTAATAGATATACTTAGTCATCGACTAATTTACTTGGTGATATTTTGCAATACTTTTCTCAGTGAATGCTTTTATTGCAGAGTCAGCGTATATTTTTCATTCGGCGAGATTTATACTCGGTAACAGTTTAGCTATAGTAACGCTCAACTGAATATGCTCTCATTTTAATAGTAGGAGAATCGGAACAGCACTAGTGATTAATTCCGAGAAGTGAATAGTTTATTGTCAGTAATGATAGCGCATACCCAAAAGAATCTGATTATGAATAGTTCAGAGTAGACCGCGTAAAAGTGACATAAGAGACACTTGATATTCTCCAGGCGTAAAGACGACCCATATAAGTGAGAAAGACATAAATACTAATAAATCATGTTTCATTAAAATTCACTGACCTTGTTAATCTTCTGCCAGCTTCCCGATTCCTTATACTCTGGTCAAAAGACCACAAAACTATAGTACATTACCGAGCTAAGCCGAGGCCAACAGCGATACTTCAAGATCATCAGTGGGGAAGAAGAGATTGACATCACCATTACTATAATCAATCAACAATCAATAACTATACCGACTAATCACTAAACACTTAATTAATCAAAAACCTTCCCCCAAGTCGGTCCTGGTGGTGTAGTGGTTACCATACTTGCCTCCTAAACCCAAGATCGCGGGTTCGAACCCGGCCAGGACCGATGGATTTTTTCGGGGCGTAAAAATCCTAAGTGTGGCTTCCTTCGGAAGGGAAGTAAAGCCTTGGGTCCCGTGTCGTATATTTACGGCACGAAAAAGAACCTCAAGCCTGAAAGGGTGGCCTCTGAGCAAAATTTGTCTGCTGTTTCACGCCCTGAGTTGAATGGGACGCTAATGACCTGAGCTGTTAAAGAGCGTCCATAAATAAATCAATCAAAAAAAAAAAAACCTTCTCCTTATCATA